>CM024758.1:101775754-101869207 GCA_014218235.1 Colocasia esculenta | reverse complement strand
CTTCCAAGTCATGCAATGCACTAATAGGGAAAGTGGTACCAGCCACTTTTCAATTCACTAAGATGCCCGAGCATGGTGGAAGCCACATCGGCCCACCTGCCTAATGTTGGCGAACTGAGTGGGCTAGATTCTTGGAGATATTCCCGGGAAAGTATTTTCTGAGAGAGTCAAGGAGAAGAAGGCACAGTGAGTTTGCCACACGAAGCAGAAGGAATGTCCTGGTGAGTATGAGGCTCAGTTCGCGCGTCTTGCTGTGTATGCCCCAAACTTGGTGGACTAAACTTAAGGCAAATCGGTTCATGGATGGGCTCAGGCCATGTTCATTGAAAGGCTCGGACACACAACTTCAAACTTACACTGAGATGGTCCAAGAGCTCAGCTGGTAGAAGACACCATGGCCAAGTAGAGGGCATGAGGGCAAGGACAACTCCAAGCCGTCTTCGTCAAAGGGAGCACCTAATATTGCTCCAACTTTTCGTAACAACAACGTCAACAACACAACAACGGAGCCGAATGCCGGAAGAGATGTTGCTAGAGACAGAGAGTCAAAGTGGAAGGTAGGCAGTTGGCTGAAAACTGCAAATTCTGTGATAAACCAGGGCACCGAGCTGAAGAATGCTGGAAGAAGCTCGGGGCATGCTTGAAATGCGGAGGTCGTGACCACCGTATTCCTGATTGTCCTATGCTGAAGGACCAGGAAGTAGAGCTCAGAATGTACCACGGCGTCAGGGACGCCTTAATGCTGTCATAGAAGCTGACCTACCCGAGGAAGGGGGTATGGTGGAAGGTACCATTTTCATACACTCGCAACCTGCATTTGTGCTTATTGATACTGGAGCTGCATATTCATTTATTTCCACCACATTTGCTGCAACTCTACCTGTCAACCTGTACCCTGAAATCCAAGATCACTGTAGCCTCTCCACTAGCTCAGAATCTGAACTCACTCACTACTTGCTGAAATGTGAAACTATAATTGGAGGACACAATCTCCCTGCCGACCTTATCTGTTTAGACATGAAGGGTTATGATGCCATTTTGGTGTCGATTGGCTAATTGAATATGATGTCGATGTAAACTGTCGCCATAGGAGGGTCACTTTTAAAAGACCAAACCTTCCAACTCTATCACTACTTGGCACCCGTTATCACAAACACCCTATCTTGATATCCTCCTTAAAGGCTTCTAAGCTGATCAACCAGGGTTGTGATGCTTTCCTAGTTCCGTCTTGGCAACTGAAAAGAAGAAACCAACCCTAGAAGACATTCCAATAGCCAGGGACTATCCTGATGTATTTCCAGAGGAATTACCTGGTATACCACCTGAGCGGGAGGTAAACTTCACCATTGATTACTCCCTGGGGCAGCCCCTGTTTCAAAGCTCCGTATCGCATGTCCCCTGTTGAATTGCAGGAGTTGAAAAGACAGATCCAAGAATTGCTAGATCAGGGTTTTATCAGGCCTACACATCCCCGTGGGGAGCGCCAGTGCTATTTGTCAGAAAGAAGGACGGGACAATGAGGCTATATTGATTACCGTCAGTTAACCAGTTGACAATAAAGAATAAGTATCCACTGCCCCGCATCGATGAGCTGTTTGACCAGATCTCCGGTGCACAATATTTCTCCAAGATAGATCTAAGATCAGGCTACCATCAACTAAGAATAAAGAGGAGGATATTCACAAGTCTGCATTCCGAGTAGATATGGTCACTATGAGTTCGTGGTCATGCCGTTTGGTTTAACAAATGCTCCAGCGGCTTTCATGCAACTTATGAACAATATTTATAGGCCATACTTGGACCAGTTTATAGTGTGTGTTCATTGATGACATCCTTATTTACTCCAAATCCAAAGAAGAACATGAGGAACACTTGAAGGTTGCTCTGCAAGTGCTCAGAGATAATCAACTCTGCTAAACTTAGTAAGTGTGAATTCTGGATGGAGGAAGTGTCTTTCCTTGGTCACATCATATCCAAGGAGGGAATCTCTGTGATCATCTAAGGTGGAGGCGGTAAAGAACTGGGAAGGCCGACAACTGTGTCGGAGATTAGGAGCTTTCTGGGTTTAGCCGGTTATTATCGTCGCTTCATTAAAGATTTCTCAAAGATAGCTGTACCATTGACCAGGCTTACCAGGAAGGAGAATCCATTTGCATGGACTGATGAATGTGAAGAAAGTTTCAAGGCATGAAAGGCACCTTACCTCGCACCCGTACTGACACTGCCAGTTGCTGGGGGTAGTTTTGAAGTATACACCGATGCATCCGGGATCGGCCTAGGCTGTGCCTGATGCAAAATGGGAAGTTATATGCTACGCGTCCAGACAATTGAAGAAGCACGAGGACAATTATCCTGTACATGATCTGGAGCTAGCTGTTGTAGTCTTCGCCTTGAAGATATGGCGTCATTATCTATATGGTGAGAAATTCATTGTGTTTTCTGACCATAAAAGCTTGAAGTATCTGTTTTCTCAGCAGGACTTGAATATGAGACAGCGGAGGTGGTTGGAGTATCTCAAAGACTTCGACTTCACGATCCAATATCATCCAGGAAAAGCAAATGCTGTGGCAGATGCTCTAAGTAGAAAGCCATGATCACATTGTCAAGTTTAATGGTGGACGAATGGAAGTTATTAGAAGACTTCGCCAAGTTAAATATTGATGCTGACATCAAAGAGAAGGGATGCCTTGTTGCTAGTGTTAGAGCACAACCTACACTATTGGACATCACAACACTCCAAGACAATGACCCTTACTTGTGGAGATTAAGGCTAATCTGGACCAGAGGATTTCTCATTAACTGAAGATGGAAGACTATTGTTCCGGGATCGAGTCTGTGTACCCGACCATGCGGAGACAAAGAAAATGATTATGGATGAGGCTCACAAGACAGGTATACCATTCATCCTGGAACTACCAAAATGTATCAAGATTTGAAAAGAAGCTTTTGGTGGCCTATATGAAGAGAGAGGTGGCGGAATATGTCGCCCGATGCTAACATGTCAAAAGGTCAAGCGGAACACTTGCGACCCGCAGGTAAACTCAAACCCCTAGAAATCCGGCATGGAAATGGGAAGCGTAGGGATGGACTTTATTTTCGGACTACCCAAATCTAGAGGTGGATTCGATGGTATCTGGGTTATAGTCGACCGCTTAACTAAGTCAGCTCACTTCTTGCCAGTGAAGAATAAGTGGTTAGTAGATGTTCTGGCTGCATTGTATGTGAAGGAAATAGTCAGATTACATGGAGTACCGGTGTCTATCATGTCTGATAGAGACCCTAGGTTTACATCCCACTTTTGGAAAGGACTGCACTACTCCTTGGGATCTAAACTAACTTTAGCACGGCTTTCCATCCACAGACAGATGGTCATGGAGAGAACCAACCAGGTGATTGAAGATATGCTTAGAGCTGTGTCCTAGATTTTGGTGGTAGCTGGCACGACACTTACCTCTCGTGGAGTTCGCCTACAATAATAGCTATCAAGCTAGCATTCAAATGGCCCATTTGAAGCACTCTATGGTAGGAGTTGCCGATCTCCAATATGCTGTATGAAGTTGGCGAAAAACAAATGCTAGGACCAGAGATGATAAGGGAAACCACAGAGAAGGTAAAGCTTACTAAAGAAAGAATGGCAGTGCGTAAGCAAAGACAAAAGGCATATACAGATAATAGAAGAAGAGATCTGGAGTTTCAGGTTGGTGAACATGTATTCTTAAAAGTGTCTCCAGGCGTGGGATCAGGCGTTTTGGCATTAAAGGCAAGTTGTCACCAAGGTTTGTCGGGCCTTCGAAATCCTGAAAGAGTCAGCGAGGTGGCATATCGTCTCTCTTTACCACCATAAATGGATGGAATACACAGTGTGTTCCACATATCCATGTTAAAAAAGTATGTACGAGATCCGTGGCATGTCATAGAATATGAACTCTTGGAATTCAACAAAGACGAAACCTATCAAGAGAAGCCAGTTAAGATAGTGGACTGGAAACTGCGCCAACTAAGGAACAAGGTCATCCCACTAGTGCGGGTTAGATGGAATCAACGCACGGATGAAGACGACACGTGGGAAACCGATGAAGCAATGTGCAAAAGATACCCGAGCTATTCACATTAAGTACATCTCACTTGTACAATAACTTTCTATAGATGAATTTGGGGACCAAATTCTCTTATGTGGGGGAGGGTGTAGCACCCCGAAAATTTTACTATATAAAAATTCAAATAATTAGAAATAAATAATTTCCATAATATCAAACTATTTAAAACATACGAATCATTATCGTATATGCTATAACACATCGGAAAAATCCGTAAAAATTGTAAATCAACCCCACACATTATTCCTAAGCGTTCCACGAAGAAATTCGTGCGAAGAAAATTTGATTTAACCATGTACATCACATGGTGACCGATTATCCAAATTAGGAAACAAGTCGGAAAAACCGTTAACACGGACATACGATGCAACCAAAAATTAAATAAAAGTGTTGGAGAGACTTCCAACATTATATATTAATGAACCAACATCATAGTTGGGCCAATGAACCACATATGACCCAAAATCAAATGAAGCAAGAAAATGCATGGAAATTCGTAGCTTAAATAAGCTGAAATTAGAAAGAGCCAATTAGAGTTGAATTGGGAGCAATCATGCACATTGGGTAACCCAAATTCGTGCCTACCCACCCATGGAGGTTTCTTGATGGCCAAGACTCTCTAATGGAGGGAAAGATCTTCAAATTATGGAAAGACACAAGTCAATCCCGAAACCCTTCTTCCTAGTTACAATAGGACTCCTAAATACCTTGGTTGCTTAAATACTCTTCACCCAAACCCTAGGGATGAGTTTACAACTTGCTGCTGGGGTCGTGTGGAGGGGCTCTTGGTGGCTGGGGAGCTGTGGATCGACCACAAGAAGGACATCTTCTTCCCCCGTTCGCCTGCTGTGACCTGCACAAACCGTCCACTTGAAGTCGATCAAAGGTAGGCCAAACCTAAACCAAACCTTCTAAGGCCTATACCCCTAGAAAGAGGGTCAAGTCTACGTTCTAACCCAAGTGGAATGCCAAAATTCCATGCAGTATACACGGAGTATTAGGCGTTCTTCAAACAGGTGGTCTGAACACAGGTTTTCTAGAAAAATGAGACTTCATCAACCCCAAAAGGTATGTTTTATCAGGCCAAACCTTAACATATCCTATACCGATGTGTAGGGCATCAAGTTAACTTTCATTTCCCACTGGTTTCATCGAATTCCAATGAGTAGATTTTTGAGTTATAAGCGTTTTCCCCAGTCGCGCACTGTTAGGACTTTTTCCGTTCTTTATATGTTGCATGCGATTTGAGACTGCATCAGAGAAAACCCACAACATAAAATTTTTTCTACTAGTTGTCCTCGTCATGTCTTGTGTTGAACGTTTTATCTAAATGTCATTAGTTAGAGAGTTATAAGCATAATAAGAGGGTCTCTGCATGACACTACGTTTTCGGGTTGCACTTGGTTTTTACATTTGTGTTTAACTTGATTAAAGCCTGTTGAAACCATCATTGTTTTCTAATTCCGATTTACTGGAAGCACCCTTGCATGTCTAGGTTGGTTTAAAATTGTTTCCTAATTTTTCATACACTGTGCAATTTGTTCTTAATTTTAGAACAACCCTATGTCAAAATAGGGAAAGTCTGGTCCGCAATCCAAAGCACTATCCTTTCTCTGTCGGACGAAGGCCAAGGACCTGAGAACGCGACGGCTCGATAGGCCGTGTTCTCATGCAGATCGCGACAAGAATCCCATCACGATCTTATCGTGACAGAACCACCATCGTAACCTGACCTCCGGGTCTGACAGCCCTGTCGCTTTCTTCATATGAACCCGTCGCGAACTGCCTGCCTGATCAGATAAGCCTATAGCGATCCTTGCAAGGCACTGTCGCGTTCTGATCTGACCCCGTCGTGACCCTTACAAGGGTCCATCGCGATCTCAGGATTTTACATGAAACCCCACTTATTTTCTTGCAAATCTAACCGCTATACCCGAGGTCTGGTTAATATTATATTTAATGTGTAAATTGCATGTCTTGGGTCTGATCATTACATGATGGTTGTCTCTTGACCATTGTTATCATGAAATCATGTTCAATTACTTATTACTAGTTCTCATCATCATCATGAACATGACATTACACATGCTTACTTATTGAAACTCTCATTGGCCATTATTAATGATTGTGGGTATCTACATTTAAATTCTAAGTGAGATGCTGACCGGGCACGGCGAGTGTCCAAGGGCTCCAGTCTAGCCCCAATGACAGAGTCATAAATATACTGTTAACCATGTGGTATAATGATTACTGGCGTTGCATCTGCGCTGGGAGTCGTGCGTGTCGTGTTGAATGATAGATACAATAACCACATACACGTGTCTTGGTGTACATTCTTGATGGATCTTTTCTTGGTGTACATTAGTGTCTACGTGCCTGATTAGTGTTACATGATCGTGCTCGTGCGTTCTTGCTTACTTGCGTGATATGGCCATTCTGCATTTATTACAATTAGTGATATCTTGCGTTCTTGAAAGCTATTGACATTAAGTGAAATCTTGCGTGCTTCTACAAAGTGATCTATTGCTAGTTCTATCTCGTTATATCCTTCTAGATCTCGTTCTATCATGATCGCTCTATCTAGCTTGTTTCATGTATCATGTTTTAATGAGTTTTATTCGTACATGCATATCATGACATTCATCGTGCTTACCTAGTTCTAAATTGCTAATCACTTATATTATTGCCCGCACATTGAGATATAAATCCTACTGGGCTAGTTTGCTCATCCCCTACTTTTACCCAATCTAGGTGACTATGAAGTTCAAGAGGAAGAGCAAGTCGAGGATGGGAATGCGTCCGAGTGATGAGCATTCCAATTATGAGTCTATCTATAGTCAGTTTATTTTGAGTGTTAGAACAATGTAGTAGGAAGTGAGGTATTATGTACTTTTGCTTTTATTGAGTCTTAGTCCTGTAATAGTTTCCAATTGGAATACAATGAGTTGAGATTTGAATAAAAGATTAGTTTAGTTCAATTTGGGCTTTATGATGATGTATGTTGTTATACATTTAGTGCGTGCTAGCTAGAGGCTTATTTATCGACTGTTTACGTCTCGGGATATCGTCTCGAATTATATTCCACATTATTAATATCGCTGCGTAATTCTCTAGACGTGACACTATTCATAACACGTTCTATAGTTAAACAAGGCTAACTATGAAGAATGTAAATCACGACGGCTTACATGGTCGCCTTTTACCTTGAATCGTGACGGGATACCTGTCGCGTCATGTAAAGCATTAAAATACTAATATAAAAATTGGCGAAAAATTTGAGCGGGAAAACATGTGGAATCGCATCGGGGGTACTCGTCGCATATCAGACAAGCACTGAAGTCCACGCAGTGCGAAGTCACGCGGACCGTTGACTGGTCAGACAGTGAATCACATCGGACCTCACAGTAGCATTTTACCGAATCGCAACGGCCAAGGCCGACGTGATACCAGGCGATAGTTAGACGTGCGTCGTCTGGATCAGTCGCGATTCAAACCTCAAAACTGAAAATGCAGGAAGAGGAGTGATCTTCTTATGATGCTTATATCTCTCTATCTACTGACATTTAGACAAAACCTTCAACATGAAACATGACGAGGAAATTAGTAGAAGGATTTCCATGTTGGGTTGGATCTGATTGGTCTCGAATCACGTGCAACACACTAAGAACGCACAAAGCCCTAATCATGTGCGACTTAGGGAAAAACACTTAAACTCGACATATACACCATGAAAATTGGGCAAATAAAGTGCGTATGAAGCTAGACATGCAGCACTACAAGATGGTATAGGTTTCGTTAGTCTTGGTCTGAGATCACCACCTTTGGATGGATGTAAGAGATGCAATAACCCAGTCGATGCAGAGCGAAGTTGAGAAAGAACCACGGTTTTCCCAGCCGTTCTCCTCTCCTCCTGCGCCCTAGCTTGCTCCTCACGACCCCAACTCAATGCCAAAATTCCCCTAAACGTTTGGTGGCGATTTCTTATAGTTTTAGGGTTTAATCCAAGCCCTAATGAGACTAGGAAAGGTGGCTTGCGAATTCTGCATGGCACCTTCCAAAAATTGGGATTTCTCCTACCAATGGAAGTAGCTACACCATTGGAAGGTTCTAAGCATGGTTGGCCACGATTTGGCTTGCTATGCTTGGTTTATAGCACTATTTAAGCCCTAATTTGCCCTTCCCAATTACCCCATAATTACATGTACGAATTTTTAGGTAATTTCTTGCTCCAATTTTATTCTTGAGCCAAAAGTGATCCATTGGCCCAATTTGATAATGGGTCATTAACACATGTTGGAAGTCTCTCCAACATGTTTATTTAATTTATGGTCGTTTTATTTTTCTGCGTTAACGTTTTCCGACTTAGTTTCCTAATTTGGGTATTTCGTCACATTGTGACGTACACAAGGCGAATCAGATTTTTCATTGCATGAATTTCTTTGTGGAATACTTAGGGATAATATTGGGTTGATTTGTAAATTTTACAGAATTTTCCGATGTGTTCTCTCACATACGATAGTGGTACGTAAGTTTTTTCATTCCAATAATGTAGAAATTATTTATTTCAATTTATAATTTAAATTTTAAATTTATAAATTTCCTGGGTGTTACAAGCTCCATTTATTCAAGATGTTAAAACTGAAGTTGGGGATATGAACCAGCTGCATCTATACTTAGTGATCGAAGAATTGAGGACATTGCTCCCGGGCACATTGAGCCTTGTAGCAGTCCTGTTGAGGAATCAGAGAATGTTCCAGTTGAGGAAGCTCATGTTGAAGGTGAGATTGAAGAAGGTGTCCCAGATAGTATGCCCTTGGGACATTCAGAAGAAGTTCCTATGGAAGATGCTCTAGCTTATGGGGAGCCTATTGTTGCCACATTTGAAGATCCTTTTATGGAAGGTATAGGAGAAGATGCCTCGGATGATGATGATGTCTATGTTCATCAGCACACAGAATCTGAAGCTATGCATGATGAACCAGCTGTTGGTGATGCTGTAAAAGAAAAGGTTGTACCCGACAGTATTCCTAGGCTCACTAGAAGGGGTCACAACAAACCGAAGAAAATGAAAATTTGTGTTCATCTAGTGCCTGTTGTAGCAAGGTTGGATGCTCAGGAGAGTTAATTTGCTCACTTCAAGCAGACTTTGCCTCTGTAGTCCACAACTAGCATTCACAAGACAAAGTTTTATGTGAAGTGAAGTCTGAGCTTCAAGGGATGAAATTGAATTGAGCAGTTTGAAGACCATGGTGATTGATCTAACTCAATTTGTGCAACATCACCTAATCTCATCTGCCTCTGTAACACCCCCTTCGGCTCAAGACCCATCTGTACAAGCTCCTCAAGTTCCTCCAGTTGTACCTGAATCAGAGCCATCAGGGCCATTTGTAGAAGAATATGAAGATGCTACTGGGCCATCAGGGCCTCCTAAGCAGGCAGAACAGACAGAAGAGGCAGAAGCTGAACCAGGGCCATCTGATTAGGCAGAGGAAGTAGCTGGGCCATCAGATCCATCTAATCAGGTAGAGGAAGTTGCTAGAACATCTGATCAAGCCAAAGAAGTGTTTGGGCCATCAGGGCCTTCAGCATCAGTGACTCGACCTGCAGATTCAGAGCCTGGCACAAAATCAGTTTATGCAGAGATTCCTCCTGTAGCTATGAGCAAGTAGACTCCATCCTTCCTCTCCTATAGCTCCATCCACTACTCCTCCTCTTCCCAAACACATCTCTTCTCCCACTTCTTTCATGATGAAAACACATCATCATACACCTCCTCCTTCCATTCCCCCTTCTCATTCTGATGCACCTTCAGCCTCAACTTCTGATACCTCTTCAGCTGGACATCTACACAACCTCAACCACATTCCTTCTCCTCTCTACATCCTCCTACTCCACCATCCTTCATCACCCTCATTTCTACAGGGGCTTGCTTGGTTGACATTTTAGTCAGTCACATCAAAGATGAATTTGAAGAGGCCATTCTCAGGATAGTTTTATTTGCCTCTTCTCATGTTCACAAGACTAACTCTTCTTCTAGTCTTGCTCAGAAAAAGAGAAAGATATCTCAAGAGCTTGTTCTCCATGGCTCTACCACCTTATTTCCTCCCCTATGGTAATCCTTATCTGCTACTCTCCATGGCAAATCTCTTTACACTGAGTACCTTCAGAAGTGCACCTTTGCTGTAGTTTTTGGACTTCCTTACCTCAATCTTTCAAAGTACCTTTCTTTCCCTTGTCTGATGTGCCCAAAACTGAGATCAATAAGATTATTTCTTCTGTTGAGTCAAAGACTGAGGAATAGTGGGCCAGATCCCATAGATCTCTTTACAGAAAGTTTGAGATTTCTAGGGATCGTCGATACCCTCCGTCAGATCATCCTCTCTCTTTATCAGAATGGTTTGTGCATCAGCACACCTCATCTTGAGGACCTAAAACTCAGAATGAAGTCAAGTTGGTCAGGTAGTTTCCAATGTACAACGATTATTGTCATATTAATAATCTCCTGAGGCTCAACTAGCCAGTTCAGGTTTGCTCTGGATATGGTTTGGTCCCAGCAAAAGGATTGTATAGCTTTCAAGTTGACTTTGCCACTCTCAAGCTTCCAGAGTTCAAGTTATTACCTCAGTTGCACTTCCTTCTCATGGAGTCTGATATTGGTCCCATTATTTTTGAAAGATATGCCAGAGTCAAAGCTCGACTTCAGGTCTAGAAAGGAGTTTCCCTAGCTTCCTCGTTCTTTTTAGAGAGTATCACAGGGGGTTCATCAAATATTCCGTTCTAGCCCCTCTATTAGCTGAATCTGAAAGATTTTTTTCTACTAAGTGGCGCAGGATATATCACCGAACTACTGTCAACTAGATCAGCTAAATTCAGCTCAGTTCAAGTCCGATCAGCCCACATTATCTCCTGAGCAGTTAATGGATCTAACCTCCATCAATTTGGTGATAGATTTTTACTCCATTTTGGTTGAAAGATGCAAAGTTTGCATTGCTCTGAGGAAGGAACTACTAGCTCACAACATGCTTATCCTATCTCCACAGATCAGTTTTTGCAGTATGCTAGTTTTGGCTCATACAGCCTGTACAAAATGACTCTCAGTAATCCTAAATACAATCAATTTCTTGAGGATCATAGGCAGCTTCACATTAATAAATTCAGTACATATATGGGGCCTTCTTGTAATATCAGCTGGGAATTGTTTAAGATTTTTTTGAAGAGTAGGAAGTCAAAGCTTGGCCTATCATCACACACCTTGCTTCTCTATTGTCCCATGCCTTCTATATATCACATCCTCACTGATAATTATCATCCCTTTTGACTTCCATTTCTCTTGTCTCTCTTATTCCCTAACTTTATTTTGTATCAATGATAAAAAGGGGGACAAAATACTTTGAAATACATCTTTCTAATGTTGCTTTAAATTTATTTCAGAAATTTCATTTCATACTTTTAATTTTTGTCATCACCAAAAAGGGGGAGATTGATGAACAGCCTATCTCCATATATATATATATTTGGTGATAAACAAAACCATTGAAAATATTGACTAACATATTTTCTGAAGTTTGTCAATAGGTATCAAATAAAATAAATTATGTAAGTTGGTTACACTCATTTAAATTAGAAGTCAAATGCATATGATTTATCTAATTCTACATCGACTACTGTTTTAACAGCACATCGATTATACTTAAACATCGATTATAGTCTACTTAAACATCGACTATGTTTCAACATCGATTACAGTCTACTTAAACATTGATTACTCTCACATCGATTTTATTTAAACATCGATTATGTTTCAACATCAATTTCATTGAAACATCGATTACATTTCAACATCAACTTCACTTAAACATTGATTATTGTTTCAACATCGATTTCATTTAAACATCGATTACATTTCGAAATTGATTTCATTTCAGCATCGATTACATTTGAACACGATTTTACTTAAGAGAAATGCTAGCTGCACGTCCTCCCGGTTGTCCGGGCGGACGTGGAAGCGCTCGCGGCTGACCTGATTGGTCGGCTGCGCGGGCCCACACGCGAGCTCGACGTGTGGGGCCCGTGCGGCCGACCAATCAGGTCGGCACGCGGTGCTTCCACGTCCACCCGGACAACCGGGCGGAAGTGAGAAAAGCATTTCTCTTTACTTAAACATCGATTACGTTTTAACATCGATTACGCTCACATCGATTTCATCTCAACATCGATTCCATTCCAATAGTGATTACTCTCACATCAACTTCATTTGAACATCAATTATGTTTAGACATCGACTCTCTTTGAACATCGACTCCCTATGAACATCGATTATGTTTAGACATCGACTCTCTTTGAACATCGTCTGTCTCTGAACATCGACTCTCTTCGAACATCGATTATGTTTTGGACAATAATTGTATTACCTTGATAATGACCTTTATAATATTATGTTGATTATGATAAGGTCTCATAAACATGATAAAATTATGATAATCATATTTTGCCTTGCAGTTCCTTTCAAATTAATTTGAAATGTTGAGCGTTTCAAATCTTCTACAAATTGTCGCGTATCCTTTGCACTAAGGCATTTATTGTTTATCATGGGTACAATATCTATGCAGGTCATCTTTTACTGGTTACCACTTTCATGACATATCAGCTAGAACTTTAAATGATGTCAGAATGGCATTTCCGCTTTAGTATATCCTCCTGCAGTATGGCCAGTGACATTGACTGACAGTTTAAATACATTTGAGTTGTCTATCTTCTAGTGTTTATTGTCTGTAGGTTTTTGGTAGTCACACACGCTTACAATGTTGGACAGATCATGTTGACTTGAGTAAAAAAGATATACATATAATCTCCCTCTCACCATGTCTCTATCCAAGCATTTATTATCAGCAAGTTTTCTGGACCTCTTACGTTGGACCTGCTACAACTGTCAGGAGACACGTTCAAGATGAGAGACAATAGACACTTCTTCAAAGTGAAGATAAATAGAAGTGTGTTGACGAATGCAAGATGATCCCTTCCGAATAGAAAGACAGAAGAGCTCGCTTCTTCATTCATAAAAAGACTCTTGCTCTTAACTCTCCACAAAGCATTGTTCTGCCATTTCCTCTAGAGTGTGAGAGCTTGTTTTAGATATGAGAGATCCTCTTTTCAGTGTAATCTTTTAGTCTCTCAGATTCTACCTTAGATCAAGCATTGTATTGTTGCTAGTAGCTTGGTCTAGGGGCCATCATTTCCTTACTCTTCTTTGAGTGCTCCTCTTCATCTATGAAGAGGGACCTACTGGTTAGTGGTGGTGTATTGCCTCTTCATGTAGTGAAGAGAAGGCCAGCTGGTGCTGGATGTGTAAGTGTCCTTGAGGGGGACTGTACCCTTAGTTAGTGCAATCCCAAGTTGTTGCTTGGGGACTGGACAAAGGACTCCTCGTGATAGGAGATCTGAACCAGGATAAAAAATTTGTTGTTCATGTGATTGTTTTTATCTCCTTATCCATTGATCATTAACTCTAACTGTTTCGTTTAGTGTTTCTAAAGTTATTTTGTCACAAAATATTTTTCAATCCATTCACCCCCCCTCTAGGCCTGCAACTTGGTCAACACATTTAACTCCTTTATCTCTTTAAATTGGTTTGAGCTAAGGGGGAGCCTTAAACTGAGGGAGAGTCTTGGACTATGGGGGAGACTTGGGAGACTTCATTAATCCTTCTCCACACCTTTCCTTTTGGTTTCAACATTCCTATTCTACAGACCTTCCTTTTTGGTCATTGACAAAAATGGGGTGAAATACTCTAAAATACATACATACTCTAAATAAATATCATCATATTATTTTGAGCATTATGATTTCGTTAGTTTTGTCATCACCAAAAAGGGGGAGATTGTTAACTCATTTATCTCTATGATTATATATTTTGGTGATAACAAAACTTATCAGAATATTTAATGTATTTTATCTTAATATCTTTTTAGTTAAGTTTGTCACAAGAAACTCAAAGGAAATAAATAATACTGCAATGATCACCATTGTAAGTATTCCAAGAATTTTTAAGTCTGCTAGATGGTGTTCAAATTTCTTGTAAGCCCTTGTTGTGTAACACCCCCTTCCCACCACACACACATAATACATAACTTCTGTACGGAAGAGAAGTTACACTAACAAAATTCATTATGGGCAGACAAATTTGTGCCATGTGCAAGACTAGCAAACCATTCCACAAAATCATCATTAAATGTATTACACAACAACAAGGTTATTTTTTACTAACATCCATAATTTACATAAAACCAAACACTCCCTCTCTAGCATTTTAATACTACAACAAAATTTTTAGAGAGTCGCTAAGATTATGCTCTTCTTCTGGATCTACAGCGAAAATGAAAGAAACCTGTAGCCTAAGTTGCATCCACCTTCAATCTAAAAGGGTTTAGAGAAAACAAAGACATGAGTTGGGAGACTCAGTAGGTGGAAGTAAACATAAGTTTTAATCAAATCCTGAATAGTAGCTTTTGTAGGACACTATCTTCATTTTCGAATGTCCAGAATTCAAGAGTTGAATATGGAAGTTGTACAAAGTACAAATTTAGACCCGATGTTAGAACAGAAGTCATAAGTCAAATTTCATAATTTAATCTGATAAAACTTGAGTAATTAAGAACAGGAATTCAAATTGCGTAGAGCTAAATGAATATTCAGAAAGTGTGTCGATGGATCAATGACATACTTGCTCATGAACTTTCAGACTTAACATAAATAAATAGCCCAATTTGATTTTATATCAAGCCCTAACGAATTTCAAAATAAAAGTCACATATATCTTTCAAAATCCAGATCATAACTTAATTTAGAAATTGAATTTGACAGGCATCATACTACTCTCAAGAGGTTAATAAATAACATAAATACATCCTTAGTGCCTAGGCGATTTCACCACCTCTGATCTTGTTCATTGCGCAAGAACGGGGTTTACTACCCACATCATCAGAACAACTGACTTGGATTTACTTACAAACTGTCGCCCACAGTTGACCACAGGTGACTGGTGCTATCACAAGTGATTCTAATTCCCTCTTTGAAGAGAGCACTGTCTTATGATCATAAGTCATATTTTATGAGCACAATAGAGTTAGAGATTCAAAGATGTGTTGGTTGACTGTTAAATAAGTCATCTTGGTGGTATAGTAGTTTAGAATCCAAGAAAATAGAAGAGCCAACTTGTTTGAATAGTCCAGAAGTGTATTAACTTGAATTGATGAAGAAATGGTTCTATTTGTCAACAAATACAGATGGTTGTCAACAATTACTGGTTGTTTGTCGACATATACTGTTCCATCCAGAACTACGTTCATGAATCTGGACTTTAGTTGTCAACAGACGATTGGTGGTTGTCGACAGCTCTGGTTTCTGGGTTCTAGAATCTATGGGTATCTGTTGACAGATACGATTTGTTTGTCAGCAGATACTGGTCTTCTTTTTGGGAAGGGTTAAAACTGGCTAGAAAGACACTTTCTAAGTTGTTCTACTTTCTATGGAAGATCAACCACTGGTTTTTGAGTCTTGAGCATATTTTTTACACAACCTCTCATGTTGAAAAGAAAACAACTTTAGTAGGAAGAAGTGAGGAGACCTTCACAGTATGGATGATAGGGGAATATGGAAGAGAGAATAATATATAAATCATTCTTGAGACTCTTTCTGGAAATAGGAAGAAACCTCACAACAAGTGTACATGAACAATAGTTAAAGATATGAACAAAGTGGAAGAAAAAGAATGAAATCATACTCCTAAATAGTTTACTGAACATAAGTCAAGGGTAAAAAATAAAGGTGGAGGTGTAGTCTCAAAGATTCCAATTGAAGGAGGAAAAGAGAGAGAAGGAAAATCCTACTTGATAATGAGAAGACATCTTCTTCCTTCTTCTACTTTCCTCCTAGGCATAGGTTCCTATAGCAGCATAAGGAGCAACAATAAAAAGAGATGATGTCAGTGTCCAAAGGGTACATGCTGTCCTAGCTACGAAAAGGATGAGGACGAGGAAAATCCTCATCATCCCTCAACCTCCTCCATCAACACATTAGGAGCTTATCAAAGCCTACGGTTGCATGTGTTTTAATGCATGCAAATACATAGAAGGCTAAGTCTTATCATCTTTCTAACTTGGGGCTAGCTTTAGCCACGTCGGGAAAGTTTTTACCCACGCCCCAACACATGTCATAGCTTTGCTTCAAGGCTAAGCATCTCTTGTGAGTAAAAAAAAATATTACATAAATCTTTTACGTAAATACAATTTAATTCATCTGTTTCATTTAGACCTTTAATTTAGTATCCATATGATGTCCATTTAAGATGAATTGAATCATAAACTAATTGGAAGGTGCTACAAATTATGATGATTTTAGTTTAATTTTTTCAATTTAAATTTCTGTCGGGTGAAAATTGCCCAAAAATTAATAAATCAACTAAATCTCGATATTCGTGCACCACTAATTATGGATATCAATATTTTTGGAATCAGCATATTTTTTTGAAAATTATGGTGGTTTCAAATTTTAATTATGCTATCAAAATTCGGTGTCGCCTTGTCGGGATACGTACGATCAAAAGTGGTACTGGTGTTTGACAAAGTGTCCTACATACACCCTTTGGTCTAAATATCTAGATTTAAGACTAATTACTATGCATAAAAAAAAATTACTGACTAAATCATGATGTCTAAAACTTAAGGATATTACATTCCTCCCCATGTTAAAATAAATTTTATCCTCAAAATTGACAAAAATTACTTACCAAATAGTTGTGGATACTTCTCTTTCATTTCTTGTTCCAATTCCCACATTTTTTTCTTCCATGAGTACATTTCTCCTTAAGATCTTCACCATAGAAATATCCTTGTTTCTGAAATTTGTTCCTTCCTGCCCAAAATTTTCACTGGTCTCTCTTCTATGGTTAAATCTGACTGTATTTTTACATCTTCATGACTGATTATATGTGAAGGATCCTTTATGTATTTCTTCAACATGGATATGTGAAACACATTATGAATATGTGACCAAGAGGGCGGTAGAGCTAACTGGTATGCTACTTCCCCTATTCTTTGCAATATTTCAAAGGTCCTACATATCTTGGACTAAGCTTTCCTTCTTACTAAATCTCATGATGCCTTTGGTTGGTGAGACTTTTAGAAATACGTGATCACCCACATTAAACTACAGTGGCCTTCTTCTATTATCAACATAATTTTTCTATCTATCTTAAGCTACTGGCAATCTCTTCCTGATTAGTTCAATTTTCTCTTAGCAGTGTTGAATTAATTCTAGTCCAATGAGAATCTTCTCTCCCACTTCTGCCCAACAGAGGGGTGATCTATAGGGCCTGCCATATAATGCTTCATAAAGTTCCATTCTGATACATGCATGGTAACTATTGCTATATGCAAACTCAATTAGGGGTAGGTAATCATCCCAATTGCCATGCCAATCTAAACTACACGCTCTCAGCATGTCTTCTAGTGTTCTGATAGTTCTTTTTGATTAGCCATCAGTTTGAGGATGATATGCTGAACTAAATCTTAAATATGTACCCATGGCTGCTTGCAAACTTTTCCAAACTCTAGTAGTGAACCTTGTATCTCTATCTGAAATGATTGCCAAAGGAATTCTATGAAGTTTCACTATTTCTTTTATATACAGTTAAGCCAAGTCTTCTAATGATTGAGTCTTTATAATTGCTAGAAAATGAGCCAATTTAGTTAATCTATCCATAATTACCCAAATAGCATCATGCTTCTTCCTTGTCTTTGGCAAACCCATTACAAAATCCATGGTTATTTGCTCCCACTTCCACACTGAAATTTCAATTAGTTGCATAAGTCTGATTGGCTTCTAGTGTTCAGCTTTAATTTGTTGGCATGTTAGACACTCACTCACAAAATTTGCTATGTCTCTTTTCATTCTCAATTCAGAATTGCTTCACTTTACTCGGGTCTACTGCCATACCTTTTCCAGAGATCACATGGCCCAAAAATTTCACTTCCTTGAGCCAAAACTCACATTTACTTAACTTAGCATACAATTGATGTTTCCTTAAGGTTTGTAGTATAATTCTCAAATGTTCCTTGTGTTCTTCTTCACTAGATGTATATATCAACACATCATCTATAAATACCACCACAGCGTTGTCTAAATAAGGCTGGAATACCCTGTTAATCAGTCCATAAATACCACAGGTGTATTAGTCAGTCCAAAGGGTAGTACTAAAAACTCATAATGTCCATATCTAGTTCTAATGTCCATATATGGTTCTAAATGTTGTCTTGGGGATGTCATCTTGTTTAACTCTCAATTGATGATACCCAGACCTTAGATCTATTTTAGAGAATGTTGTGGCAGACCAAAGTTGGTCAAATAGATCATCAATTCTAGACAGTAGATATTTGTTTATGATTGTGAACTAATTCAACTTCTTATAATCAATGCATAATCTGAGGGATCCATCTTTCTTTCTAACAAACAATACCGGAGCTCCCCATGGTGACACACTAGGTCTAATAAAGCCTTTGTTTAATAAGTCTTGCAACTGCTTCTTTATTTTGTCAACTCAGTTGGTGCCATTCTATAAGGGGATATAGATATCGGTAAAGTTACAGGCAAAAGTTCAATAGCAAAATCAATTTCCCTACTTGGAGGTAATCCAGATAGATCGTTAGGAAAAACATCTGGAAATTCCTTCATAATTTCAATATCTTGGACTAATCTTTGTTTATGTTCATTTGAAATGGCCATTACACTTGCTAGACAGCCTTGACAACCTTTTCTCAACCATTTAATGGCTTTAAGTGCTGATATAGTCCTCTTGTTCTATTAATCTTTGAACATCTATAGCTGAAATCTTCTAATCTCTGCCTTTTAAATGTTAAAATCTTCTTATGGCAATCTAATAATGCATGATTTTCTGCCAACAATCCATTCTTAATATTATGTCAAAATGTTGCATGTTACCTAGTACATATACATATGCTGTGAGTTCATGCTCTCCAATTTTTAGGTTTATTTTAGGAATGACTAAAGTAAGTGTAGCAACCTGAAATTTTGAACAAAATAAAAATTTACATAATATTAAAGTTTTGATTTATTAGAAAAGTAAATAAAAGAAAAGAAATTAATGGAATGAGAATTAAATAAAACCCATTAAATGGGAACAAGTGATGGGCTTTATCTAATTGACCCATTAGAAATTAGTGGGCTAAAATAGAGATTTTAAAAAGGAGAATAATGGGAAAATACCCTAAATTCACAAATTAATTATTACTTAAATAAAAAGAGAGTATTAATGCATCAAAATAAGTGATTTGAGTTGGATTTGGAATGCTAAACCTACCCCAATTGCTTGGCACGAAATCCTCTCTCTCTCAACCCAATTAAGAGATCGCTTGCTTAAAAAGAGGAGAGGAAAATAGGAAACTCGGAATTTAATAGGAATTAGACTTAAACTAGGAAAGGGAAAGAGGAGATGCTTAAATACTCTCTAAAACCCTCATGGCTGGCCCTAGCTCATGCCAAGAGGTTGCTGGATCAGGAAGAGAGGCCAAGAGGAGGAGAAATCGTAGGAGAAAGGAGTTCTCAAGCCCTCAACCCGAGTTCTTCAAGTCTTAACCCTAGAAGAGGAAAACGATCAAAGGTAGGCATTCTCACGAGCATAAATCCTAAAATTTTGTCTGTAGGTTGTCCTAATCATCAGGAACAATACCCTCAAGTTTCATGATTTGTCATCGAGTCAATATTTACTTCTTGATTTTCGAAGTCTTGCACTTATCTTGACCCCGAACCCAGCCTCTTATTAAATCTTGTTCTCCTTCTACACTTAATCTCATGCCATGAAATTTTTATTGAAGATTCTGATGGATGTTAGGTTTCATTTGCACCTAAAAGCCCTAATTTCCATCCCCTATCATGCGAATTAATTTGTTGATCCCAACTGTACACAGTTCTATGTTCGTCCCGAATACTCTTTATTAAACCATGTTGAAACCTTGGTTGCTTTCTGATTATGATTTACTGGAAGTTCCATGCATGTCTGGATCTATTTAAAACTAGTTTCGTGATTTTCATGCACTATACAATTTGTTCTTAGTATTAGAACAACCTTGTGTCAAAAAGGGGAAAGTCTGGTCCGTAATCCAAGACATGTCTGATCCCTGTCGTACTCGGGCACAGACCACCAGAACGTGACGGCCCGATAGGTCGCGTTCTGAGGTCTGATTGTGCAGTTTGCCGGTCGCGTTCTGAACGCGACAGGCATCACTGTCGCGATCGATGTGCCTGGTCTTAACGGTCTGTCGCGTTCCTTACAGGTCTCTGTCGCGTTCTCAGTGCCTGATCAGACAAGCCTGTTGTGATCCTTACAAGGCACTGTCATGTTCTGATCCGACCCGTCGCGATCCTTACAAGTGTCTGTCGTGATCACAGGATTTTTGTAGAAAAACCTGATTTGCAATGCTCCCCTGCTGATATTGTCCAGGTGACCAATGATGACGGGAATGCCACCTTGAGTGATGTGGTTTCAAATGTCTCTCATCCTCTTAGATTGAGTATTCCCCATCGCTTATAGCAGGTTTGGAGCTCTCTACTAATGGAGATAAATGTTTATGGTCGGCATCTAATAATGGTCTTTTTACCACTAAATCTGTCTACAATCTGATTAGGCCTAGAGGTGTCTACCGCCCAGCTCTGGGTAAGCTTTGGCATAATTTTTTCTACAAAAGAACTTCCCTATTTTCGTGGAAAATTCTGCATCGAGCTATTCTTGTTGATAGCCGCATCACTGATGTTGGCATTCCGTTAGTGTCTTGTCACTCTTGCTACTATTTCCTACTAATGAAGATATGGACTATCTTTTCATTAATAGCGATCTTGTTATCACCTTATGGCATTGGATTCACCCTCTTATCTCACCTAAGGTGGCTTTGCACAATCACATCACTGTCAGGCTGTGGAGTTTTATGCAGAACTCGAATCTTCGGTCTCCTCATGGCTATGTTTCTCTTTACTCAGTCATTCTTATTCTGTGGCACATTTGGAAAGAAAGATGCTCAAGAAGGTTTGATTCAACCTTCTCCTCTGCTGGGGTCATTATCAAGAACATTCAATCCAGTATCGCCCATTCCCTTTCTACCATGAAGTTTAAAGTTGATTACAGCTCCAATGATCAGCATATCCTTTGTTGGTTTGGTTATTTTCCCCCGTGCTCCGCTAAGATGCTAAAGCTTGTTAGATGGATCCCTCCCATATGTGATTTTAGTCTCAATGTGGATGGCACTTGCAAAGGTAATCCTGGAGAGTGTGGAGGTGGAGGATGTATTCGGGACCCTCAAGGAAATGTCCATATGGCCTTCTCTCATTTCTATGGTATAGGAACCTGTATGATCGCTGAAGTAAGGGCGCTCTGTGATGGGCTTCGGATGGCGTCTTTTTCTGGATATCGTTTATCACGCATTTACTCAGATTCCCAGGTCCTTGTTAACTTCATCTGTAAGGGAAACATGCTTTCATGGCGCACTTTTAGATGGTGGAGCAATATTATATCTTATATTAACCAGGAACACTTGGTTTGTCTCATGTATACAGGGAGAAATCAATTAGCTGATGCGCTTGCAAATTATGCTTTGCAAGTTAAATGTAATGGGGTGTTTAGGGGGACGAACAATATTCCACATCCTTGTAAAGGCCCCATGGTTATTGATAAGTCGGGACTCATGCATGTTAGGCTTGTTTAATGGGGTTTTCCCATGGTTGCTGTAATAACTTCTTATATATATTCTTGGCCTAGGCCGCCCTCACTGGTGGAGTGAGAACACTCAACCCTCCTAGGGGAGGGTGCACTCTCCTAGTTTGAGGACCTGAGGACCTTTTTGCCAAAAAAGAAGAAGTAATACTCTAATTGCCTAGTGTGCTTATACCCTTAATCTCAATTATACCTGCAGTAAATGCACTTGATATAAATTGAACTTTTATATGTGATTAAAATACATACACACGACTAATCTCCATCTATGATTTCATGTCACATGCACACACTCGAACCATCCAAATGTGGCTTAATTGGCATGAACATGTGACCTAATATATCTGGTAATTTATGCAATTAAATTACCTTAATTATAAATGAACTTGTCCTCAATTTTCACACTGTTTTGAAACACCAATCTCGACGCTCCACTGTTCTAGAATTCCTCTAGAACGTTGAGCACTTGTTTCTATACATACCTTCTTGACTTAGACGAACTCTCCGACAGATACTCCTTCTGCCAGACTAGTGAGTCTTTGTTCAAGGCCTCCATAAGTCTCCTTGTCCATGGATTCCCACATAGTCAACGAGCGGGTTGTACCCTAACACCTATGATACCCTTTAGGGATCAATACGATCCAAACGGCTATTAGAAGTTCGCTCTTATCTTGAATCATGCTGGACCTCTGGACCTGTGCTTAACATGGCCAGTGGTAGAGTCGTGAGTTCCACCTGACTGCCCACACCAAGTGCGCGTGTTGTGCAACTGTTACTATCGCTTGATTACTCGACGTGTTATGTACAATGTCCACTAGCTCTCATCTATGCTCTACTCGCTCATCTTTTCACGTTCACTGTACTATCTCGTCTATTCATCTAGTGCTCTCATCTATTTCCTTGGTACTCTATATTGGCCATTGACTGATTGTCTAAAGATAAACAACATAACCAATGCCAGCGTAATAGGGCCGATCTGGTCCTGGGGAGAGCGCCCAAAAGTGCCATTTTCCCATGGGAGTTAAATGATCAGGATGTCGGCATTACATCCAAGTGCCATGCCATCTAGATTAATCTAATGACAATCAAAACGTGCTATATTCTCTCGTTGTCTGTTGACAACAAAGTGCTATGCTATACTCGTTGTGCTATTGCTATATTTTGTGCTATTGTGCTATGGCCATCCTGCTATTTTGTGCTATTCCCGACACTTGTTCTATTTTTGGAAAGTCTGTATTTGGAAAGCCTTGCTATTTCGATCATGTACTATTCTGCTATCTTTTACTTGACTCTCTCGCTCCATCAATAGTTACTCTGCCATTAATACATTAATCATTTAAAGCCTGCTTGACTATTGAGATTTAAGTCATACTGGGTGTTATCGCTCACCCTGCGTTATTTGTCGTTGTGTTCTCAGGTGAGATTGAGGATGAACTATACACTCAAGAGGACGGGAACGACCAGGACTGATGTCAAGAGTGCCCTAGCGTCCTAGTACTATGATAGAGTCTTAGTTTAGTCTTTTACTTTATTTCAATGTAACTGGGCCCTATAGAATGGCTCTGATATTAGTGGTTGTAACTAGACATTTGAAGAATATTAATGAAATGAAGTTTCTTTAGTATTATTCAATGTGCAATGGTTTGATGTCTAGTACTCGCTCTGTACCCGTTTACTTGCAACTGCCTCGCGTTCCGATATTCTGCATCTGGGCGTGACAGTTTTGTGGTATCAGAGCCTAGGTTATTCTTAAGTATAGGATGATCTAGGTTAACTTGCCTCGATTAGAGTCAATTATCCTACCTATGTGAGAGGTGGTTAGAGCCAAGGGTAACTAGCTAAAATAAACTCACACATGCACAAATTAAATCTCGCATCGATATCATGACAATCAATATTCGTTTGTAGGAACTAAGCAATCAAGATGACTGCTGAACATGCTCAAATGAGGGGCATGCAACAAACAATCCAAGAGTTGACTCATGCCATCATCCAAGTTACCCAAGGCGGGGTAATCGTGCCGGTGCAGGCGATCTGCATCGTAACTTCAAAAGTCTAAACCCACCTAGTTTCAGTGGATCCACGGATCCGGATGAAGCCGAGCATTGGCTGAAGAAACAGAAAGAATTTTCCATGTTATGTAATGTGCAGCCGGGGATAAGCTGCTACTGGCAACATTTCAACTGGAGAAGGACGCCCGTGCTTGGTGGGAGTCAGTGGAAGCGACTCGGGAGAACGGTCAATTCACCTGGACCGAATTTAAGGAAGCTTTCAACTCCAAGTACTTCTCCGAGCATGTCCAAGAAAGGAAGGCGGCAAAATTTACTGCTCTGAAACAGAGGAGCCTGACTGTGGCTGAATATGAGGCCCAATTCTCTAGACTGGCAAGGTATGCGGCACACCTGGTAGCTACTGAAAGAATGAAGGCTAAACACTTTCTCAACGGCCTTAGGCCCCAATACATCACCCAACTAGCACCTCTCGACATCCAGACCTACGCCGAGATGGTGAAGAAAGCTCAGCTACTGGAAGATGCTACGGACTTCACCGACCGTATAAAAGGGAAGTTCGTGAAAAAGGAAATGACTGCAGGTCAATCATCTGCTAGGCCAAACAATGGCAAGAAGCGTCCACTCACCCTCACAGAGGGTCCTAGACAAGAAAGGAAACCCAAACCGATAGTCCCATACACTTCAGCTAAGAGCAACTGTAAGCATTGTGACAAGCTAGGTCACACCGCTGACGAGTGCTGGAGGAAAGTCGGTGCGTGTCTGCACTGCGGAAGTCACGAGCACCGCATCCCCGAGTGCCCGCTACTGAAAGAGAATGAGAGGCGTCCTAATGCGCCTAAGAAACAGGGTCAACTGCAAGCCCTGCATGATGAGGAACCAGCTACGGATGGTGGCGTGGTAGAAGGTACTCTACAAGTTTTCTCCTTATCAGCATTTGTCTTATTTGATACTGGAGCAACTCATTCATTTATATCTCAACACTTTGTTGATACCCTAACTGCAAAACTATATCCATGGGTTGTGAGTTCTCTGTCACAACGCCACTAGGGGAGAAGGAGAAATTGAACAAATACTTTCCATCTGCCGATGTAATGATCGGAGACCATAACCTAAAAGCCGACATGGTGTGTATGCCCATGGAAGGCTATGATGTAATTTTGGGAGCCGACTGGTTGTCCACATATGGGACAAGTGTCTACTGTAAGAAATGGAAGGTTACCTTTAGTGACTTCCCTAAATTGGCATTCTCCGGGATTAGGCATAAGAGACAGATGTCTCTAGTCTCCGCCATAAAAGCCCACAACATGATAAGGAAAGGTTGTATTGCTTTCCTAGCAGCCGTAGTCGTGGAAACGAATGGTTCTAAGATAGAAGACATTCACATAGTTCAAGATTACCCCGATGTGTTTCCTGAAGATCTGCCCAGGATTCCCCCAGAACGTGATGTCAACTTCGCCATAGTGTTGATCCCTGGAGCTGCCCCGGTATTGCGTCAACCATACCAGATGTCACCTGCCGAGCTAAAGGAATTGAAGGCACAACTGATGGAGCTACTAGAAAAAGGGGTTCATCAGACCAAGTACTTCCCCATGGGGAGCGCCTGTGCTGTTCGTCAAGAAGAAGGATGGATCGATGAGGCTGTGCATCGACTATCGACTACTCAATCAACTCACCATCAAGAACAGTACCCTTTGCTCAGAGTTGATGAACTATTCGACCAAATTTTTGGAGCTCAATCTTTCTCCAAGATCGATCTTCGATCTGGCTATCACCAAATGAGGATCAAGGAGGATGATATCTTCAAGACGACTTTCAGGAGCAGGTACAGGCACTATGAATTCGTTGTTATGCCTTTTGGGCTAACCAATGCTCTTGCAGCCTTTATGCAACTCATGAATAGCATATATCGGCCCTACCTTGACAAGTTCGTGGTCGTCTTTATCAACGACATCCTCATATACTCCAAGATCAAGGAAGAGCATGAAGAACACATAAAGATAGCACTGCAAGTCCTGCGAGACAACCAGCTGTACGTAAAGCTTAGCAAGTGCGAATTCTGGCTCGAAGAAGTGTCCTTCTTGGGCTATGTCATCTCAAAGGACGGCATCTCAGTTGATCCCTCCAAAGTCGAAGTTGTACTCAATTGGGAGAGACCAACTAATGTCACCGAGATAAGAAGCTTCTTAGGACTGGCTGGCTACTACAGGCGGTTCATCAAGGACTTCTCCAAGATCGTCGTTCCTCTCACGCGTCTGACACGAAAGGAGAATCCATACTCCTGGAGTAAAGAGTGTGAGAAGAGTTTCCAAACTCTCAAAGACTGTCTTACCTCAGCCCTTGTGCTCGCTCTGCCAATAGAGGGAGAAGGTTTCTCTATCTACACCGATGCCTCAGGAATTGGGCTAGGTTGTGTACTGATGCAAAAGGAGAAGGTCATTGCCTATTCTTCAAGACAATTGAAGACACATGAAGTCAACTACCTTGTACATGATCTCGAGCTGGCTGCTGTGGTCTTCGCCTTGAAGATCTGGAGACATTATCTATATGGTGAGAAATTCACTGTCTATTCAGACCATAAAAGTCTGTAGTATTTATTCTCCCAGAAGGAACTCAACATGAGACAGAGAAGATGGCCGGAATACCTGAAGGACTTTGACTTCAATATTCAATACCATCCAGGCAAGGGAAATGTCGTGGCTGATGCTCTTAGTAGAAAGCCAATGGCATCTATTTCCAGTCTAGTCCTTGGCGAGATGCAACTTCTAGAACAATTTGCAAGGTTGGACTTGAATATTGAACATAGGGATGATCGAGTCTTGGTTGCTAATATCAAGATTCAATCCAACATGCTGGAAGAGATCAAAGCCCAACAAGATAATGATTTGTTCTTAGTTCGCATCAAGGAAACTCTAGCCGAAAGGCCGGACTTTGCCATGACTAAGGATGGAAGGTTAGTATTTCAAGGGAGGACATGCGTCCCCGACAATGAAGAACTGAAGAGGAAGCTAATGGATGAAGCTCACAAGACAAAGTACACTATTCATCCATGAGGTACCAAAATGTATGAAGACATGAAAAGAACATTTTGGTGGCCGAACATGAAAAGAGAAGTAGCTGAACATGCCGCACACTGCCTTACTTGCCAACAAGTAAAAATGGAACACCTGCGCCTTGCTGGTGTACTCAGACTGCTAGATATTCTAGAATGGAAATGGGAAAGCATTGACATGGACTTCGTCATGGGTTTACCCAAGACTCGTGGTGGACTCGACGCCATATGGGTCATTGTCGACCGACTCAACAAATCGGCCCACTTCCTTGCTATAAAGAGTAAGTGGTCAGTAGAAGTACTAGCTGCCCTATACGTCAAGGAGATAGTAAGACTGCACGGAGATCCATCATCTATAGTCCCGGATTGAGATCCGAGATTTACATCTCATTTTTGGAAAGGACTACAAGGTGCACTTGGTACTAAACTCAACTTTAGTACCAAAGTCCATCCACAAACCGATGGGCAAACTGAAAGAACCAACCAAATTGTTGAAGACATGTTGAGAGCCTGAACTATAGATTTCCAAGGTTATTAGAACGAACATCTATCCCTTATTGAGTTTGCCTACAACAACAGTTACCAGGCGAGCATCAAGATGGCACCGTTCGAAGCACTCTATGGAAGGAATTGTAGATCTCCTGCATACTGGAATAAGGTTGGAGAATAGCAATGGCTAGGCCCGGACATGGTGCAACGTACCACAAAGGACATTCAGGTGATTAGAGATCGGCTTAAGACTGCTCAGTCCAAACAAAATAGCTATGCCGACAAAAGAAGGCAAGACTTGGAATTTCAAGTCGGTGATCATGTATTCTTAAAGGTGTCACCTACACGTGGCATCCAACGATTTGGAGTGAAAGGAAAGCTCAGTCCTAGATTCAACAGTCCTTTTGAGGTACTCGAAAGGATTGGTGAGGTTGTATACGGACTAGCATTGCTACCGGATCTGGCATGTGTACACAATGTGTTCCATGTCTCCATGCTCAGGAAATATGTCTATGACCCTACACACATCATCTGCCACGAGAAGTTGGTGTTGAACAAGGATGTGACATACGAAGAGAAGCCAGTCAAGATACTGGAACAAAAAGTACAACAGCTAAGGAACCGTCCCATCCATGTGGTTAAGGTCCTATGGAATAACTGCGGAGTGGAAGAAGCCACATGGGAACCGGAAGGAATCATCAGACGTAACTACCCCGATCTTTTCGGTAAGACATTCCTCCCTTATGATCATATGAATTTGGGGACCAAATTCCTTTTAAGAGGGGGAGGATGTAGCAACCTGAAATTTTGAGCAAAATAAGAATTTACATAATATTAAAATTTTGATTTATTAAAAAAGTAAATAAAAGAAAAGAATTAATGGAATGAGAATTAATTAAAACCCATTAAATGGAAACAAGTGATGGGCTTTATCTAATTGACCCATTAGAAATTAGTGGCTAAAATAAAGATTTTAAAAAGGAGAATAATGGGAAAATACCCTAAATGCGCAACTTAATTATTACTTAAATAAAAAGAGGGTATTTAATGCATCAAAATAAGTGATTTGAGTTGGATTTGGAATCTTAAACCTACCCCAATTACTTGGCCACGAAATCCTCTCTCTCTCTCAACCCAATTAAGAGATCTCTTGCTTAAAAAGGGGAGAGGAAAATAGGAAACTCGGAATTTAATGGGAATTAGACTTAAACTAGGAAAGGAAAGAGGAGAAGCTTAAATACTTCTCTAAAACCCTCATGGCCGGCCCTAGCTCGTGCCAAGAGGTTGTTGGATCAAGAAGAGAGGTCAAGAGGAGGAGAAATCGTGGAAGAAAGGAGTTCTCAAGCCCTCAACCCGAGTTCTTCAAGTCTTAACCCTAGAAGAGGAAAACGATCAAAGGTAGGCATTCTCACGAGCATAAATCCTAAAATTTTGTCTGTAGGTTGTCCCAATCATCAGGAACAATACCCTCAAGTTTCATGATTTGTCATCGAGTCAATATTTACTTCTTGATTTTCAAAGTTCTGCACTTAACTTGACCCTGAACCCCCTTATTAATCTTGTTCTCCTTCTACACTAATCTCATGCCATGAAATTTTATTGAAGATTCCGATGGATGTTAGGTTTCATTTGCCCCTGAAAGCCCTAATTTCCATCCACCCTATCATGCAAATTAATTCGTTGATCCCAACTGTACACAGTTCTATGTTCGTCCCGAATACTCTTTATTAAACCATGTTGAAACCTTCGTTGCTTTCCGATTCTGATTTACTGGAAGTTCCCATGCATGTCTGGATCTGTTTAAAACCAGTTTCACAATTTTTCATGCACTATAAAATTTGTTCTTAGTATTAGAACTACCCTGTGTCAAAAAGGGGAAAGTCTGGTCCGCAATCCAAGACATGTATGATCCCTGTCGTACTCGGGCACAGACCACCAGAACGCGACGATCTGATAGGTTGCGTTCTGAGGTCTAATTGCGACAGTCTGTCGGTCGCATTCTGAACGCGACAGGCATCGCCATCACGATCGATGTGCCTGATCTGAACGGTCTGTTGCATTCCTTACAGGTCTCTGTCGCATTCTCAGTGCCTGATCAGACAAGCCTGTCACGATCCTTATGAGGCACTGTCGCGTTCTGATCTGACCCCGTCGCGATCCTTACAAGTGTCTGTCACGATCACAGGATTTTTGCAAAAAAAAAAACTGATTTGCAATGCTCTAATTGCCTAGTGTGCTTATACCCTTAATCTCAGTTATACCCGCAGTAAATGCACTTGATATAAATTGAACTTTTATATGTGATTTAAAATACATACACACGACTAATCTCCTTCTATGATTTCATGTCACATGCACACACTCGAACCATCCAAATGTGGCTTAATTGGCATGAACATGTGACCTAATATATCTGCTAATTTATGCAATTAAATTACCTTAATTATAAATGAACTTGTCCTCAATTTTCGTGTTGTTAAACACCGATCTCGACGCTCCACTGTTCTAGAGTTCCTCTAGAACGTCGAGCACTTGTTTCTATACACACCTTCTTGACTTAGATGAACTCTCCGACGGATACTCCTTCTATCAGACTAGTGAGTCTTTGTTCAAGGCCTCCGTAAGTCTCCTCTGTCCATGGATTCCCACATGGTCGACGAGCGGGTTGTACCCTAACACCTATGATACCCTTTAGGGATCAATATGATCCAAACGGCTATTAGAAGTTCGCTATTATCTTGAATCACGCCGGACCTCTGGACCTGTGCTTAACATGGCCAGTGGTAGAGTCGTGAGTTCCACCTGACTGCCAACACCAAGTGCGCGTGTTGTGCAACTGTTACCATCGCCTGATTACTCGACGTGTTACGTACAATGTCCACTAGCTCTCATCTATGCTCTACTCGCTCATCTTTTCACGTTCACTCTACTATCTCGTCTATTCATCTAGTGCTCTCATATATTTCCTTGGTACTCCATATTGGCCATTGACTAATTGTCTAAAGATAAACAACATAACCAATGCCAGCGCAATAGGGCCCGATCTGGTCCTAGGGAGAGCGCTCGAAGGTGCCATTTGCCCATGGGAGTTAAATGATCAGGATGTCGGCATTACATCCAAGTGCCATGCTATCTAGATTAATCTAATGACAATCAAAAAGTGTTATATTCTCTCATTGTCTGTGACAAAAAAGTGCTATGCTATACTCTTTGTGCTATTGCTATATTTTGTGCTATTGTGCTATGGCCATCCTGCTATTTTTGTGCTATTCCCGACACTTGTGCTATTTTTAGAAAGTCTGTATTTGGAAAGCCTTGCTATTTCGATCATGTACTATTCTTCTATCTTTTACTTGACTCTCTCGCTCCATCAATAGTTACTCAGCCTTTAATACATTAATCATTTAAAGCCTGCTTGACTATTGAGATTTAAGTCCTACTAGGCGTTATCGCTCACCCTGCATTATTTGTCGTTGTGTTCTTAGGTGAGACAGAGGATGAACTATACACTCAAGAGGACAGGAATGACCAAGAGTGATGTCAAGAATGCCCTAGCATCCTAGTACTATGATAGAGTCTTAGTTTAGTCTTTTACTTTATTTCAATGTAATTGGGCCCTATAGAATGGCTCTGATATTAGTGGTTGTAACTAGACATTTGAAAGATTATTAATGAAATGAAATTGCTTTAGTATTATTCAATATGCAATGGTTTGATATCTAGTACTCGCTCTGTACCTGTATACTTGCAACTACCTCGCGTTCCGATATTCCGCATCGGGGCGTGACAGTAAGAATGACTATTTGACCAGTAGGGCAATCAAGTATCACACCTTCTACTAATTGTTTAGATTTCTAAGATATAGAATTAACAAACATCTGAGAAATAAAAGAGTGAGTATCTCCAGGGTCAAATAATACTCTAGCATACATATTTTCAATTAGGAGAATACCTTCAGCCACAGTGGGGGTGTCTTCGGCTTCCTCTTTTGTCAAAGTGAAAACTCTAGTTGGTCCTTTGGGTGGTTGTCTTGGGGCTAGTTGGAAGTAAGGTTGTGGCTTTTGCGGAATTGACTGGTTTGCCTTGAGTGGATAGTCCTTGATCATATGTCCTTTCTGACCACATCCAAAACATTTTTCGATTATTTTCCAACATTAGTCATCTAGGTGTTTCACCTACATTGGGCACACATAGGCCAACCCTATTTCTGTTCTTCATGTTGCTTAGCTAGAACAAGCTTTTGCTTTCTTCTTTTTTTTTAATGGAAGCAGTCCTCAGGGCCTCAATCCAAGACAGTGCACCCGCCCCCAGAGGGGGAGAATGGACTCACTCCACCAGAGAGGGAACTTGGGCCGAAATTTCAATATAATAGGAAAAAATTACATCAGTCGAATGTGGCATAGACCCATTTTATCTAGCCTAGTGGGCCCTTACAAACATGAGGAAGAGATGATGCGCCCCAGAAGACCTTATTTTCTTTAGTCTTACACCCTAGGTTAGCCAGAGAATCAGCCACCTGATTAGACTCCCTATACACATGACACAAGGAAAAACCGTTTCTATTGAAAGTAGACTGAACATCCCGCCACCAATGGTAAGCCCGCCAGGATGGACAGCGGCCAGACTTGATAGAGGAAACCAACGCCATAGAGTCCGAGTTGATAATGGACAGCCGAATGCCAAATAATTCTACGAGCCTAAGCCCATCACACAGAGCCCGAGCTTCAGCCAACATGCTGCTACCATAACCATAAAAGTGGGAAAACGCCATTACAACTGTGCCATGCTTGTCCCTTATGCAGCCGCCCCCACCACAATCCCCAGGATTGCCCTTGCAAGCACCATCCACATTGAGGGAGAAATCCATAATTGGAGGGATCCAATGGACGAACTTACATTGCTTCACTCTGCAGCGAAGAACCCCAGCTGATGGATAATACTGATCTCTTTAGGGATAACCTCAACGGAGAAATTCAGATTAGAGAGAGAATGGGTCACGCTGGATTAATATTGTTGATAATAACTCTTGTAGAAATATTCTTGTTATCAAACCTGGCCTGGCATCGCCCCTTCCAGATCTCCTAGAGCATAACAATGAAGCAGTGGAGAGAAACAAAGCCATTAGGAGAAGAGGTGCTGGAATTGTTTATAAAATTCCAGATAGTAGCCGTGATGCTTCCTTGGATGTGGATACTAGGAGGGACGAGAGGAAGCAGCCATTGCCATAAGGAGACCGCCAGATCACCATGTAAGAACAGATGGTTGAGATCCTCTAACTGGGGATGTTTACAGCAAGCGCAACAGGAGGCCAGGTGGATGCCACTTTCCATAATACGTTGGTCTACAGGGACAGCTCTATTAATCAACTTCCAGTAAAACATAGATGCACGTCTGTTAAAAGAGTGGTGCCAGATTTTTTTGAGAGCAGGACGGCGAACACCTTGAGAGCGAACCAGCTCATAGGCCAATTTGGAGGTGAAGATCCCATCCTTTGAAGCCTTCCACACATAAAGATCTTCTCATCCGAAAGAGAGACAACCTGAAGCAAATTTGTAGGAACTGAAGATCTGATAGGATGAGCGTTATTCTTGACAACCTCTTCAAGAGTGATCTGACCACCTTCATGAGTTAAATTTAAAGACTCCAGCAGAGGCTTCTCCCCCAGCCAAATATCAGAGAGAAAATTTATCTGTTTACCAATCCCATGAATCCACCGGGTGTTCTCCTTAATAATCTGGAGCGCTGCAGTCCTATCCTTTGAGAAGGTGCCAGGAAGATGTTTGAAGTTTGTAGACTGGTGGCGTCTTCTGGCATAGGAAGCCCAGAGAGAAGATCCGTGCATGATGTTCTAGAATGATTTCACAATCATCGCCAGCTGGACCATCTTGAGGTCGCGGACCCCTAAACCTCCCTCCTCAACAGGGCGCTTAATCACCTACCAAGATACCCATTGTCTTCGGCGAACCCCATCCAAGCCACTCCAGAAGAAAGATGCAGAAATTTTGTCTAAGTAGCCAAGGACACTTCTAGGAATTGAGGAAGATAAAGCCAAATAAACCAGGATAGAATTGATGACAGAGTTAATAAGGGTCACTCTACCAGCATGTGAGAGAAGTCTCGGCTTCCAGGTAGAAAGTCTCCTATTGGTTTTCTCAATGAGGCCTTTGAAATCATCAGCCCGATATCTACCAAATCTCAAGGGAACGCCCAGATAAAGAAGGGGGCCCTGCTGTCTCTTAATCCCAGTCTGCATGGTGATTCTTTGAACAATGTGCACAGAAGCTTTCTCCGAGATCAAGAAATAGCTCTTGGAGGCGTTTATCTGCTGCCCTAAACTTTTGGAATAATTATTCAAGAAGTCCATCAGCTTCTTAATGTTATGAGAGCCACTATTAGTGAAAACAAGGGTGTCATCCGCATACAAAAGGTGAGATATGGTAGGGCATTGGCGAGGGCCATCATATCCCTAGATAAGGCCCGTGCGAACCATGTTACTTATGCCCCTACTAAGAGCTTCCTCCATGATAATAAATAAAGCAGGAGCAATGGGGTCCCCCTGCCTGAGACCCCTGGTGGAACAAAAGTATCCGTGGGGAGAGCCGTTGAATATGACCGAGAACCAGCAATTAGATATCAGCATCCCCACATAAGACATGAACCGGCAAGAGAAACCAAATTTCTTCATCACTGCCAGCAGGAAATCCCACTCCACAGTATCATAAGCTTTACGAATATCAAGCTTAAACAAAACATTATTCCCTCTGACCTTCCTGTCAATATCTTTCACAATTTGCCTGGCTAGGGATATATTATCAACAATAGATCTGCCTTTCACAAAAGTGCCTTCTTCTTCAGAGATGAGATGGGGGAGAATATGGACCAGCCTGTCACACACAATCCTAGAGACGATTTTATAACAGAAATTGCACAAGCTCACTGGTCTAAAATCGCTAAAGGAAGCAGGAATCTCAATTTTTGGCACCAGAGCAATTAGAGTAGAAGTAATACCCCTTGGAAGAGGGAGGCCATGGAAGAAGCTACTGACCGCAGCAACAACATCATGAGACACAATGTCCCAGCAGGAAGTGAAAAAGTGACCCGTAAAGCCATCCGGACCCAGGGCGCTATCAGCATTAAGACTCCATACCGCAACCTTAATATCTTCCTCAGAAGGGACAGCAGCAAGCATATCATTTTGGACATTAGAAATAATGTTAGGGATGGATTCTAGGATATGATCGTCTATCACATGATCCGAAGACTGAAGAATAGATTTAAAGTAGTGCACCGCCTCCTCCTTGAGGGTATCTTGATCTTCCACCCACTCTCCATTAATCTACAGCCTGTTGATCCGGTTTCGACGGCGATTCCCTTGAACCACAGCATGGTAGAAAGCCGTGTTTTTATCACCATTTTCCATCCATTGCATGCGGGCCTTTTGAGCCCAGAATATGTCAAGACAAGTAGTAGCTTTTCTCAGCTTAGCATTAGCTTCTTCCATGGCCTCCCGGTTTAAAGGGGATGGGTCATTATCAAAAGCTTCTTGCATGACCAAAGCCGCTTCCTCGCACTTTTTCAGATTGTTATTAATATCACCAAAAGTACTTTTGTTCCAAGTACGGAGCGCAACTCTTACAGCTTTAAGTTTCTGTTGGAGAATCACAAACGGATGATAGTGCCAAGCGACAGGATTCGCCCAAGCAGCTTTGACAGTGTCCTGGAACGATACATGAGTAACCCACATAGTCTGAAATGTGAACCTTGCCAGATACGGAGTAGGCAGATTGAAAGTGACCAGCAGGGGGGTATGATCAGAAGTGTTTCTAGATAAGTGTCTCACATGAATGAATGCTAACGCTATTTTCATTACACTTGTCATTACACAAGAACCTATCTAGCCTAGCCCTCACCGAGGCCAAACCAGTACGTTTATTAGACCAGGTAAACTCAGGTCCAATAAAGCCACATCTGTTAAGGTAGCACCGGAGATACAAGCATTGAATTCCAGCATGCTCTGCAGATGGGCAGGTCTACCACCTTTCTTTTCAGACGGGAGAGAGACACTGTTAAAATCTCCCCCCACGATCCAAGGCACATCCAAGTTAACAGAGAAGCTAATTAAATTGTCATACAACTCACGCCTACTATTGGCCTGGCAGCTTGCATACACTACAGTGATGTACATGGTAATACTATTATCCTTTTGCATGCCCAACGTGATGTGCTGATCAGAGCTATTAAACAACACAAGAGATATATTACGCCAGAATACCCACAGATTTGACTCCATCCCATTGTTGCCAATGACAGTATCCATATTGAGGTAAGAGCAGATATCACTAGAGCGATGAAAGGCAACCTTAGGCTCAGCAATAGCAATAAGATCAACCATATTCCTTCTCACCAATCTTCTCAAAGATCGCCTAGATGCACAGTTAGAGATCCCCCTGACATTCCATATAGTATCGAAGCATTCATGATGATGAGTATCCTGGACAAGTATCCCCTACCGCCTTTGCCTTCGAACGAGTCGTTGCACCCATTTTAACCATTTTCCTTTCCTTTATTCTTTCATCACCAACCGGCATGAAGATATTCTCCATTTCTTCTATCTAGAGATATTCTGGAGGATAGCATCATCAGGTTTAGTTCTGGAAATATCAATTTGAGGAAGGGCATCTTCTTCTCCGGCAAACCTCACCGGAGATACCATGTTCGCCGGAGAATCTTCCACCAAGTTACCATCGTGCCCAGTACCAGGCCTGTTGGGGACGGTGGAGATCTCATGAGGGATAGGCATCAAAGACCTCATTTGAGAACACACGTTTTCCATGTTACTGTTAATTCCCTCATGCTGAACCATCACCATGTCTTCACTGGACAAATGTTTCTGCAGACGTGTAGTAGTAGGCTGTTCATGCAGCCCATGCAGCGTAGATCGATCACCACTGGAGGAACCACCATGCAGATGTAAATAACTATTTTCTGTTTTGTTGACCTGTTCCTTGCTTGTTCTATCATCCTGCACATCAGCCCTGGGGGAGGTAGCAACTACGCACCCATCACTTCTAGATCTGGCACCCAGGGTAGCAGACTTATCACTATGTTTTCCTTTGAGGGGGAGGATCTCAGAACTGGCCTGTTTACCCTTGATAGGGGCACCATTCCCTGTGTGAGGTCCCATGTCAGTATTATCCTGGCCTGTTTGGTGAGTAAGGACTTCTTTTTGACGCCATAATTGGGTAGCTACTGAAACGCGGCTTTGTTGATTGTGCAATTCCGTTGTCTAGAGTCCTTGCACATAGCAACAAGCTCACTTCCTCTAAACTGTCTCACAGATTTAAAATAGAAAAAGAGAACTAGCACAATGGTGAGAACAGGTCATTTCCACAGGGAGGCTGATAGAACTTGAATTAAAACTTCTTTGACTTGGATCAATTCTTAAAGACATTTTCTCACCAAAATCACATTGCATTAAAAGTAATTATATGAACAACATCAATTGAATTTCTCACAACTTGACAAATCAATCTTAATGAGAAAACAAATAGACTTGAAAACCAGATAATGTACCCTCACAGCTCGAGGGATGAACACTTAGTAATCGCAACTCTCCACAAACACTGGACCGTATCCTCACAGCTCAAGATTCGAACAGAAAATAAGAAACAGAAATTTAAAGTTGTTAAATCAGATTTCTATTGTGATTATTGAAGAACATGGAAGAAGACCGAATTAATGACTGGAAAACAAACCTAAAAGACTCAGAAATCTTCACGAAATCAACTCAATGCTCTGCTACAACAGGAACATAGACTTCACAATTAAAACTCCAAATCTGCACTTTCTAAACTCAGTAGAAATGAAAATACCAAACTTCTAGATTGATCTCCTTATCTCTCACAACAGCAAGACTAGAAGAAATGGAAACTCAGAAATCTGAATTTAGAACTCCCAAAAGTAGCAGAAGCGAAATTTCCCAGATTTGATCTTCCTAACCTAACCCCGAACCAACCAGTTAATTGGCATAGAAGAAAGAGGAAGGAGAAACCCTGCAATCAAACCAATAAGAAGAAAATTCAAAAGCTGCAGATCCTAAAAACCCTCCCTACTCTGCTGAAAGGGAAACATTGAAGTAAAAATGGCAAATAAACTCCCTAAAATCTCCCACAAATGTCCACTGGCCATCACTGCTCAACCATCCAACCAAGAACAGAAAAACTAAACAATTGCAATGGATCGAAGCAAATATATGCAGAAATGAACAAGATAAACACATAACAAAATGAGAATTGCTCCCAGCAGCCTCTGGATCACCCTCTGGAACAAAAGGATGAAACACAAAATTCCAAACAAATCATAGCAGTTGAACTGAGAAAAAGATGGACAAATAATTGCATAAGAAATGGAAGTTGATACAAACAGTCTCGAATCCCTCACTTCTAAGATCATTCCACTGCTCTGTGAAAGGAAAATTTTAGAGAAAATAACAGAAACAAAATATCTCAAACATCTCCCCTTTGAAGTCTAGAAGAACAAGAAAGAGGAGAAACTAAGAAAACCTTAAGAAATCGAACTCCTCCCGATCTGCTGAAAGGTAAATTACAGAAAGAAATGACAGAATTAAAATTCTAAAAATTGAACTCCATGCTCTGCTTGAATTAAGAAAAATACAGGAGGAAGATAGAAGCTAAAAGACCCTCTCAATCGAACCTTCAAACCCTCATAGCTCTGCTCAACAGAAAAATACAAGAAAGAACAAGAACTGAGAAGAAGAACAAGCAGAGAACCGGCCAACCCGTCTCCCTCACTGTTTGCCAAAACAGAAGATACAGAGAAGAAAAACTAAAATCCTAAGAGATTCCTACTGCAGAGCCCCCAATTGCTCTGCACCAAAGAACAAGAATTACAGGTAAAATGGGAATTAAAATCCTAAGAAATTCCTACCAACTAGCCAACTCTCCAGGAGAAGAGGATCGGTCTTCTTATAGGCGCTCGGGCTCCTGGATCGCTGCACCAGCCTTGCCCCAGCCCGCCAACTTCACCAGGATCGACACCAGGATCGCCAGATCACCACGCGGCCTCCAGCTCAGCACGAGCTCCTCAACGGATCCACCTCAGCTGGCCACCCCAGTTCCATCTTCCCGCCTCCGAATCCTACTCCACACCGCCTTCCTCACACCGCCTTCATCACACGGGAGAGCTCCAGATTTGGCCGCCTTCCAGCTCCCTGGTTCCCGCCCAGCCGCATACACACACCAGCCGCTCGCCACCTCAGCCACCCTACTGCGCACCTGGGTACCTCTGCATCGTTCCCTCTGCTCATCGCCAGCCTGCACAAGCCCCGATCTAGCCGCCATGCCAGCACACCATCACGGCCTCCATCTGCACGAGCCAGCCATCGCTAGCCGTATACCCAAACCACCCATGGGCACTGGCCGCCCATGGTGCTCTGCACCTGCAAATCTGCCTAGCCGCACCCTTGGTTTCCATCTGCCAGCACAAACCCCATCGCCATAGCTCACAGAAAATCGCCATCGTCCATCGCACGGCCCAGCAGATCTGGGTGCCTCCATCTGCAAAATCCAACCCCGAACCAGTCCGGCCACACCAACCCATCCCTGGACACCATCTGGCCAGGCCCATCACCATAGCCACGCACAAGACCTCCGCCATGCCCAGCAGATCTCCCGTGCCTAGCTTCCTCCTTACCAGCACAGCCGCCCCAGCTTCCAGGAGCTTCCACTGCTCTTCCTTCACACACAGCAGCTGCAGCTGCCCCAAATCGCCACCGCCTTTGACCTGATGGAAAGAAATATAAAAAGAGTTAAGAGAGATGAGTGGATGGTTAGGTATGTATTTTTATTTAATGGGTTGGTAGGATATGTGGCACAATGTGATTAAAACTATGTTTTAGTAAATATTTTATTTATTTACACATTATTTTTCAACTGCAATGTATTTATTTACAAAATTCTTCATTTTCAAAATATATCCGTGAGACCTAATTAATCAATCCATATGACTTATTTGAATCTAACATGTGTATTCTAAATATCAACTAATATAAGAGTCTAATTAGTATTTACAAGAATTATTTATGAAAGTATAAGACCAAGAATTATTTATGTACTATGTATTTTACAAAAAGAGAAAACACTTTATTAATCAAACTATTCTAAAGACATTGACTTTATTAAATGAGAATCTAATTTTGTGTTCTACTTAAAATATTTAACTAATATGCTCGAAAACCTATTAATGGATGAAAATGAGAAGTAAAATCAAATTGCACATTATTTATGGACAACTGATGTCTAAAATTAACTAAATGTATGAAATTTAACCCGAAAAGTTATACAGTTATCACTCCCCCTACTTGAACATTGCTAGTCCCCTAGCAATAAAAATTATTCCAAATGTAGGACTAGAAGATGTAATGTCTCATGCTAAATAACCATCATGTAAAAGATTAATGTAATGATATGTCTTTCCTAATTGTAAATGTTTATGACAAGAAATTGTGCACAGGTGATAGCCCACTTAAGAGTTCACATCAGCCCTTCTGAAGCTCCTCTACCTCAGTAGTATTCGAGATTAGATTGATTTGAGGGAGAAGAAAAGAATTGTAGAATAAGATCCTTGCTCAGTCAGATCTGATTGTTTCTCTCAGTTCCATTCTGCTCATCTTCCTTGAGGATTATTTCTCTGAGTTGAGGACTTTTGTCCCTTTATTTGCACTTTGTGCACTCAGATTTTTTTCTTTTCATCCATAATGCTGCACAAGCCATCACTTTTCAAGAGTAGCGAGTCCAACTTTACTCAGATCCGGGGCATTTTTCATGGATATATTTTTTTTCTTTTGCTTTTGCTTTTGCATTTTTGCATTTTGCTTTGCTTTTCTTTTTCTTTTCCTCTTTTCAGAATGATGAACAGTCAGGTTCCTTGATCACATTCCTTCACTTCCTTTGCAGTTCACTTAAGGGAGGGGAGAAAACCAATCGCCTCTCTCCTACTAGCCTTGACAAAATTGCTACATTCGGGTTCAGCTAGAAGTGGCTGTGTAGTGTGTATGAAAACTTCTTGCCATAAATCCTTACATAAGGTAGACAAGAGGTACATGTAATCATTTACTAGATGCTATCTAACATGGATGTTTGCAAAGGAGTGTGACAACCACAAAATTTTAATGGTTAAAGATCAGACACATAGTCTGTGACATGACAAGCATTGTTATTCAAGATTTATTTAAGATGAAACATTGTGAAATTTTTATTTTTCTATGTACAATCTAAGAAAATGAAATGAAGCATGGATGGGGTGGAGACTATGAATGCATGCTTATTCTACCTCTCCCCCCTACTTATTCACAGGAACAGGAAGTAAGACAGAAAATTACCTGATAAATGAAATTTGTACACTTGGGTTGCCTCCCAATAGCGCTAAGTTTATCGTCTTCAGCCAGACGCAATTAGGCTCCATTAGGCTCAGGTAGCTTGGTAGAATCAAATTTCAAGAAAAGTGGGCTTTTGACGAAATGCTTTAACCTCTGCCCATTAACAGTGAATGATTGTCCAGTTTTAGGATCAAGAATGATGACAGCACCATTATCATAAGCCTTGACAACAGTGTAAGGACCATCCCATCAGGACTTCAATTTTCCACGAAGCCTAGAATTAAAGAGCTAGACCTTATCATGCACTTCGAAAAATTTTCTGTGAATGTGCTTATCATGGAATGTTTTGGTTTTGGCTTTATAGATTTTGGAACTTTCATAGGCCTCATTTTCTCCATTAAACCCTAGAGCACAGGGTTGGTCTACTGCTTCTTTCTCACAAGTTTCCTCCAAGGAGTCTGCCACTAGACAACTCTCTCCTTCATCCGGATGCCCAGATGCCTTAAAAATGTTGATACTAACCCGCTCATCCCCAAATGATATATCCATCATCCCGGTAGCACAATTAATGTTGGCTCTAGCTGTGGCCAAAAAGGGTCTACCCCAGATGACTGTGGACTGAGTTAAATCTTGAGGAGTGTTCATGTCCAGAATGATGAAATCGGCAGGGAAGTAACACTCATTGATTTTTATGATAACGTCCTCAACTAAGCCTTTAGGAGTGGTGACAGAACGATCGGCTAGTTGAAGGACAACAGAAGTGGGTTTCAATTCTCCTAACTTGAATTTCTCAAAAATGGCATAAGGTAGGAGATTGACACTGGCTCCCAGATCCACAAGACTGCTCTCAAAAGTGACTCCACCGATGGTGCAAGGAATTAGTGGAGTGCCTGGATCCTTGAGCTTTTTAGGGAGTTTGTTCAAGATAATGACACTCACAGTTTCTGGAAGAATGATTGTTTCAGTTTTATTTCTCATTTCACGTTTTGGAGTGCACATTTCTTTCAAGAATTTGGCATAAGCAGGCACATGCTTAATGGCATCCAGAAGAGGAATGTTGACATGAACTTGCTTAAACAATTTCAAGAGTTCTTCATTACCAGTGGATTTGTTTTTGGATTTTGGCTTTAAAGCTTCAGGAAAAGGAACTCTTGGGATGTAACAGCTTGGGTCTTCACTTGTCTTGGTTTTGTCTAGGGGTTCTTCAATTATTTTCTCTTTTCCCTTAGAATTTTATTTTTCAACATTTTCTTCACTTTCTTCTTCAATTTCAATTTCAATTTCTTTATCCTCATTCAATGTTGACATGTGAGGGTGAGGATTTGTTCTGATTTTCCCACTTCTTAAGGTTAACACAGCTTTCACATTTTCTACTTGGGAGCCCCCAGCTTGGGTAGGAGGATGGTCCTCTTGTATAGGTTGATTTTGAAATTGTGGTGCTGGAATATTCTGGACAAAAGCTTGTTGTTGGTTTTGAGGTGGAGGTACATTTGGTCTAACAAGTGGTGGTCTGTACCCCTGGCCCTGATGGTATTGATAGAATCCGGGAGGGTTGTTCCTTGGGTTTGCTACAGCTTGACTTGGCAATTGCCCAGACTCCCTTCTTTGACATACGTCAGCAATTTGGGACTCTATCCTTGCAAAATTTTGTTGAAATTTTTTATTTTGAGTTTGATATTGAGTTTGTTATTCTTGCACAGTTTGGCATAGAGTCGCCATCATGTTCTGGAGTTGATTCATTTTATCATCCCAATTAGGTTGAGGAGGTGGTGGTTGATATGAAGGTTGTTGGCAATTTGTATGAGCAAATTGATTGGAATTTTGATTTCCTTGGAATTGTGGAGGTTTTGAGTTAGAAGATTGGCCAAATCCTGAATTTTGATTGGGATAGGATTGACCGTACATGGATTGCTTGAAGGCAGGTTGGGAAACTTGTTCAGATTGATTTTCCATGAAAAGTTCGGGTGATTTCTCCAACCAGGGTATATGTGCTGGAGTATGGATCATAGGAGGGTTTGTAGAAGCCTTGAGCAGCTTGGACTTGTTCCTGAATGAAAGGGGGTAATTGGGCAGTAGTGGGACAAGCACTGGTGGGATGAGCTGGGCTAGCACACATAGCACAAGTTTCAGGTTGTTGAGAAAAATTGGGTGTGGCTTGCCCAGTCAAAGACAGTAATTGATCAAATTTTTGTTCCAACTTCTGCTCCAATCTCTGGTTAAGTCTAGCTAACATGTCTTCTACCCTAAAGTCTGGTTCTCCTCTTCCTCTTACTTCATACATCCCTGCCTTCTTCACAGGTCCTAACGCACTCTCATAAGAGTAGAGTGAGGCATGATTGATAGAGTTCTCACTCAATGTTTCAAAAGATTATATGCCTCATCCTCACTCTTAGTCATGAATGCTCCCCCACACGAAGCATCAACCATTTGCCTATTCGATTCAGTTAAACCTTCATAAAAAGCTTGAACTATTTGCCACCTCGACCAACCATGATGGGGACATTTTCTAAGCAACTCCTTTAGTCTTTCCATGATTCATGCATTAATTCTCTCGGGTGTTGGGAAAATCCAGTGATTGCTCTTCTCATGGTGTTTGTTCGGCCAATCGGGTAAAATTTCTTTAAAAATTCCTGCTGCATTTCTGGCCATGTTGTGATAGTTCTCCTTATGGTTCCAACCAATGTTTAGCCTTGTCTTTTAAGGAGAATGGAAGTAGGGTCAACCTTAAGGCATTTTTAGTGAAGTTTTGGATCCTTACAGTAGAACAGATTTCTATGAACTCATCTATATGCCTATAAGGGTCTTCATTGGGATTGCCATAAAAAGATGGCAGCATCTGAATGGTTCCAGGTTTGATCTCAAAATGATTTGCTGGAATTTCTGGCCTAATGCAAATGGCAGGTTGATAGTCAGAAGGAATGAAGTATTCCTTCATTTGTCTGGGTGCAGCCTCTTCTACATTTCTAACAACTTGGTTCTGGTTTTGATTGGCCATCCTATGAAAGAATCTTTCTATCTCATCTATAGGTTGAGCCAAATCTAAGTCCAGAGAACGTCTACCAAGCATGCACAGATGAAAAGCCTTCTATTTATGATTTTTGAATTTTTAAAATTTTTATTGATTTTTGATATATTTTTTAAACAAACACAAACAAACAAACACTTTCAAATCAAATTAACCTACCACTAAGTGTTCCTTGGACTTATGTTATTTTTCTCAAAATCAGATTTATGCTTGCTTAATCCAATTCTAACTCTTCTTGTACCGGCCAGGTAAGAGGTGGAGTAGAGGGAGGCCCCCCTTGCTTTCGCCAGGACCCAATTAAATAACCTCTAACTCACTTAAGCGTAAGCTTTTTAACCACTAATCCTAGACACCAGACTTAAAGAGAAGTTTGAATTTAGAAAGAATAAATCTAATTATGAACCCTAGGGCCAAGTCTACTGATTTTTATTAAAAGTTTAGGCAAATGCAAAATGTGGAAATTTTTGTGATTTTTGGGCAAAGGAAAGGGTGATGAAATCCCTCACCTTATCTTTTTATTCTAATGGGTAAAGCCCTTAAGCAGTCCCATTTAAAAATGTGAAGTGCACAGATCAATTTTAAACAAGGGTTTTCTAATGCTAAGACTAATGCATGAAATGAGAGAGAGAAATCTTACCTTTCCCCCGCACTCTTCAATGCAAAGAACAAAATTGAATTCAAATGACAATAAAGTGATGAATGTCCTAAAACATGGATCCTAATCTTGAGAATGAATTTTTATTTACAAACAAACGGCTAACATGAAAGAGCGATTTGGAAATTTTTTAGATTTTAGAATTTTTTAATTTTTATTTGGTTTTTAAACTGAATGAAATGAAATTTAACTAAGAAAATATGAAGTGGTACTATAGACTAATGTCAAACCAATCAAACCACCAAGAGGCCCATTATTACATGCCAACGTGAAAGAAATCTCTGTACATGCACAGAGAATACATCAAGCCTCACTACAAGCTTCTCTCACACTCCTCTATCTAAAATTCTGAATTAAAAGAGAATAAGAAATGAAATCAGCAAGCTCCCTCCAATGGGCTTCAAGTCTCCAAGCCCAATCTCCAAGTGTGCAAATCTGAAATGAAAGCCCATAACAAGTCAAATGAAACCTCAAAGTAAATGAAATCAAATCAAAATAGATCTAAATCAAACTCTAATGCCTCCCCGGCAACGGCGCCAAGATGAACGCGGCTTTGTTGATTGTGCAATTCCGTTGTCTAGAGTTCCTTGCACATAGCAACAAGCTCACCTCCTCTAAACTGTCTCACAGATTTAAAATAGAAAAAGAGAACTAGCACAATGGTGAGAACATGTCATTTCCACAGGGAGGCTGAATAGAACTGAATTAAAACTTCTTTGACTTGGATCAATTCTTAAAGACATTTTCTCACCAAAATCACATTGCATTAAAAGTATTATATGAACAACATCAATTGAATTTCTCACAACTTGACAAATCATCTTAATGAGAAAACAAATAGACTTGAAACCAGATAATGTACCCTCACAGCTCGAGGGATGAACACTTAGTAATCGCAACTCTCCACAACACTGGACCGTATCCTCACAGCTCAAGATTCGAACAGAAAATAAGAACAGAAATTTAAAGTTGTTAAATCAGATTTCTATTGTGATTACTGAAGAACATTGAAGAAGACCGAATTAATGACTGGAAAACAAACCTAAAAGACTCAGAAATCTTCACGAAATCAACTCAATGCTCTGCTACAACAGGAACATAGACTTCACAATTAAACTCCAAATCTGCACTTTCTAAACTCAGTAGAAATGAAAATACCAAACTTCCTGGATTGATCTCCTTATCTCTCACAACAGCAAGACTAGAAGAAATGGAAACTCAGAAATCTGAATTTAGAACTCCCAATAGTAGCATAAGCGAAATTTCCCAGATCTGATCTTCCTAACCCAACCCCGAACCAACCAGTTAATTGGCATAGAAGAAAGAGGAAGGAGAAACCCTGCAATCGAACCAATAAGAAGAAATTCAAAAGCTGCAGATCCTAAAAACCCTCCCTACTCTGCTGAAAAAGAAATACTGAAGTAAAAATGGCAAATAAACTCCCTAAAATCCCCCACAAATGTCCCACTGGCCATCACTGCTCAACCATCCAACCAAGAACAGAAAAACTAACAATTGCAATGGATCGAAGCAATAAATGCAGAAATGAACAAGATAAACACATAACAAAATGAGAATTGCTCCCAGCCCCTGGATCCCCTCTGGAACAAAAGGATGAAACACAAAATTCCAAACAAATCATAGAAGCTGAACTGAGAAAAAGATGGACAAATAATTGCATAAGAAATGGAAGTTGATCCAAACAGCCTCTAATCCCTCACTTCTAAGATCATTCCACTGCTCTGTGAAAGGAAATTTTAGAGAAAATAACAGAAACAAAATATCTCAAACATCTCCCCTTTGAAGTCCGGACGAACAGGAAAGAAGAGAAACTAAGAAAACCTTAAGAACGAACTCCTCCCGATCTGCTGAAGGTAAATTACAGAAAGAAATGACAGAATTAAAATTCTAAAAATTGAACTCCATGCTCTGCTTGAATTAGAAAAATACAGGAGGAAGATAGAAGCTAAAAGACCCTCTCAATCGAACCTTCAAACCCTCATAGCTCTGCTCAACAGGAAAAACAAGAAAGAACAACTGAGAAGAAGAACAAGTAGAGAACCGCCAACCCGTCTCCCTCACTGTTCTGCCAAAACAGAAGATACAGAGAAGAAAAACTAAAATCCTAAGAGATTCCTACTGCAGAGCCCCCAATTGCTCTGCACCAAAGAACAGAATTACAGGTAAAATGGGAATTAAAATCCTAAAATTCCTACCAACTAGCCAAACTCTCCCGGAGAAGAGGATCGGTCTTCTTATAGGCCCTCGGGCTCCTGGATCGCTGCACCAGCCTTGCCTCAGCCCGCCAACTTCACCAGGATCGGCACCAGGATCGCCAGATCACCACGCGGCCTCCAGCTCAGCACGAGCTCCTCAACGGATCCACCTCAGCTGGCCGCCCCAGTTCCATCTTCCCGCCTCCGAATCCTGCTCCACACCGCCTTCATCACACCGCCTTCATCACACGGGAGAGCTCCAGATTTGGCCGCCTTCTAGCTCCCTGGTTCCCGCCCAGCCGCATACACACACCAGTCGCTCGCCACCTCAGCCACCCTGCTGCGCACCTGGGTACCTCTGCATCGCGCCCTCTGCTCATCGCCAGCCTGCACAAGCCCCCGATCTAGCCGCGATGCAAGCACACCATCACGGCCTCCATCTGCACGAGCCAGCCATCGCCAGCCGTATACCCAAACCACCCATAGGCACTGGCCGCCCAGGGTGCTCTGCACCTGCAAATCTGCCTAGCCGCACCCTTGGTTTCCATCTGCCAGCACAAACCCCATCGCCATAGCTCACAGCAAATCGCCATCGTCCATCACACGGCCCAGCAGATCTGGGTGCCTCCATCTGCAAAATCCAACCCCGAACCAGTCCGGCCACACCAACCCAGCCCTAGACACCATCTGGCCAGGCCCACCACCACAGCCACGCACAAGACCTCCGCCATGCCCAGCAGATCTCCCGTGCCTAGCTTCCTCCTTACCAGCACAGCCGCCCCAGCTTCCAGGAGCTTCCACTGCTCTTCCTTCACACACAGCAGCTGCAGCTGCCCCAAATCGCCACCGCCTTTGACCTGATGGAAAGAAATATAAAAAGAGTTAAGAGAGATGAGTGATGGGTTAGGTATGTATTTTTATTTAATGGGATTTGGTAGGATATGTGGCACAATGTGATTAAAACTATGTTTTAGTAAATATTTTTATTTATTTACACATTATTTTTCAACTGCAATGTATTTATTTACAAAATTCTTCATTTTCAAAATATATCCGTGAGACCTAATTAATCAATCCATATGACTTATTTGAATCTAACATGTGTATTCTAAATATCAACTAATATAAGAGTCTAATTAGTATTTACAAGAATTATTTATGAAGTATAAGACCAAGAATTATTTATGTACAATGTATTTTACAAAAAGAGAAAACACTTTATAATCAACTATTCTAAAGACATTGACTTTATTAAATGAGAATCTAATTTTGTGTTCTACTTAAAATTATTTAACTATATGCTCGAAAACCTATTAATGGATGAAAATGAGAATTAAATCAAATTGCACATTATTTATGGACAACTGATGTCTAAAATTACCTAAATGTATGAAATTTAACCCGAAAAATTATACAGTTATCAGCTACCATCTCCCCTCGCTGTTTAACATTCTGAGTGTTCTGGCCCACGGGAAGAGCTGCACTTCCTGATTCTTGCTTTCTTGTTACATTCCGTTTGAACGTGGCCCAGTTTCTTATAGAATTCACAGACAGCAGGCCTCTATAGTAATTTATTTTTTGCCAAAATCCCTCCTGACCATTCCCTATCCTATCCTTTCATGTCCGGCTTTCGCTATATCCATTTCAATGCAAACAAAAGCCTCCTGCGTCTGGGTGAGTGCTAGAGTAGGTTCATGTATTCTGAATACTGTTCCAATGTTCCCAGCAATTGTCTTTAGAAAATCCGAGTAGTAAGAGTTAACAGGTAACAAAGGTAGACCTATCCAGATTGGCATAACCGTGGTCTGCATAGAAATCAAAATTTGCCTCCCATTTGAAAAATCTAAACAGCATCCTTTCACATATTGGCTCCTTCTTAGTATCACCTTCAATAATCCTCTTCCACTTCAAACCGAAGTAGAAGGTGCTTTGGATGAAGCACACTACAATAAAATCTTCTTTTAATCTGAGCCTTTGGGATAGGCAAGATTTGATCTCTGGAATAGAACATCTCCCATAGGCGCACCTAACTATAACTGCAAGTTTCAAAGTAGCAATTGATTTACTCACCTCCTCGGAAGAGAAGAACGCCGCTGGTTCCCCAGCATCAGTAAACCCAGGAGCTTTGATTCCAATGCTAACTTGAGGCGGAGGCTTTGATTCAACTATTATTTGAGCAAATGTTTTCCTTCCCACTGGCGTAGGTGTTAGCACCACCTCCTTTCCATGCACGGAGGCCATCAAAGCAACCGGGAAGCGCCGCCGGCCCAGGGCCGGCGGACGGTTACCAGCAAGATGCCTGCGATCTCATTTTGTCGATCAACATAATTATCTCTCCACAAGCTTTTTCTTTGATCTGTCATTTCATTGGCGTAAAAATTCCTCTTCTTGCCCCCATTAGTTTTCTTGTTTTTTTATGTACTCTGCAAATTCAGATTTAACTATAAACGTAGTCTTTAGAGCCACCGCCATGCTCTGGGGATCAAGTGGAGCTACCCTGCTCCTCACATTGGGTTTCAACCCTCTCACAAATTTCTTTACCCTCCTGAGTTCATTATCGCAAATGTGGGGTGCACATTTTTCCAGTTCGGTAAATTTTGTTACATATTTTGGCTTTGTCATAGCTTTTTGCTCCAATTGAAAAAATTCCACTTCTTTTCTATCCTTGATGTGTGGTGGGGTGTATTTCTCATACAACTCTCTTAAGAATTTCTCCCAATTGATGTTATCCTCTCTATTCCTAAATGCATTTCTCATGGTAGATTGCCACCACTCATCTGCTCTATCCTGAAGCATATAGGTGGCCAGTGTGACTTTGTCTTCCTCTTCACATCTAATTGCCTTAAATATCTTCTCTTCATTTCTCTAACCCATCCTTCTACCATCTCAGGTTGACCACTTCATTTGAAGGCTGGAGGTCCCATCTTCTTGAATTTTTCTAGCAAGGATGCTCCAGAAATTCTTTCTCCATTCATGTCTTGTTGGTTCATCATTATGGTTGGTTTGCACTAACCCCTAGACTGACTACAGAAAAGTGGCCAAATCAGGAGTCCCAGCTCTTCCTTCTTGAGGTTACTAGCTGATGGAATACTGGAGACTTCCTCCCTAGAACCTTCCTCAATTTCCTCAGGTCTATCTCCACTGGATGTGTCGATAGCTTTCTCTTTTTCTGCCATTTTCTGGAACACCATCAAACACATCCAATTAGTTCATGCTAAGCACTTGAAATTCAAGAGCAAACTAATCTTTAGACATTCCAGAATACATACAAATGTTTATTTATTTCCTTTGTGAAAATGGTCAAAAAAATGTCTATTACCCATAACCGTGCTCTAATACTACCTCTGTAACACCCCCTTCCCACCACACACACATAATACGTAGCTTCTGTACAGAAGAGGAGTTACACTAACAAAATTCATTATGGGCAGACAAATTTGTGTCATGCGCAAGACTGGAAAACCATTCCACAAAATCATCATTAAACATATTACACAACAACAAGGTTCTTTTGCACTAACATCCATAATTTACATAAAACCAAACACTCTCTCTCTAGCATTTTAATACTACAAAAAAATTTCTAGAGAGTCGCTAAGATTATGCTGCTCTTCTAGATCTGCAACGGCAATGAAAGCAACCTGTAGCCGGAGTTGCATTCACCTTCAATCTGAAAGGGTTTGGAGAAAACAAAGGCATGAGTCAGGAGACTTAGTAGGTGGAAGTAAGCATAAGTCTTTCAATCAAATCTTGTATAATAGCTTTTGTAGGACATGATATCTTCATTTTCGAATGTCCAAAATTCAATAGTTGAATGTACGGAAGTCGTACAAAGTATGGATTTAGACCCGATGTTAGAACAGAAGTCATAAGTCAAATATCATAATTTAATTTGATAAAACTTAAGCAATTAAGAACATGAATTCAAATTGCGTAGAGCTAAATGAATATTGAGAAAGTGTGTCTATGGATCAATGACATACTTGCTCATGAACTTTTAGACTTAGCATAAACAAATAGCCTAATTTGATTTCATATCGGGTCCAAACAAATTTCAGAACAAAAGTCACATATATCTTTCAAAATTCAGATCATAAGTTAATTTAGAAATTGAATTTGATAGGCATCATACTACTCTCAAGTGGTTAATAAATAACATAAATACATCTTTAGTGTCTAGGCTAAATACATCTTTAGTGCCTAGGCGATTCTAGCACCTCGGATCTTGTTCATTGCGTAAGAACGGGGTTTATTACTGTCACGTCTCGAGAATTACGCAGTGGATATATTAGATTAAAGATCGATATTCCAAGATCTAGATAGCGAGCATTAGATGTATAACAACACAAACATAATGGCCCATATAATGAACACAACTAACTCTCATTCATTAACTCATAATGTTGAATACAACTTCATTGACTTTAAACTAATAACAAGTCAAGAAAAGGGAAAATTACATGAGATTGTACTCCCTCACTACCTACTATATCATTCTAACTCTCAAAGCAACTAATCACAATCATTATGGTTGGAACACGCTCATCACTCTGGCGCATTCTCATCCAAGTCTTAGCCTCTCCTTCCTCTTCAATGTCACCTATGATGTTAAGAAGTAGGGAATGAGCAAACTAGCCCAGTAGGATTTATATCTCAATGTGCGGGCAATGATATAAGTGATTAACATTTTAGAACTACGCAGGCACCAATATCAAGATATGCATGAACGATAAATCCATTTAAACATGGTACGTGAATGAGATAGATTGAACATGAGTGATTGAACAAGATCTAGAATGATGTAACAAGAAAGTACTAGTAGTAGAACAATATGTACAAGCACGTAAGAAATCATTTAATTGCAAGAATGCAGGATGGTCTTATCACGCAAGCAAGCAAGCATGCACGAGCAAGAACTTTTAACATGTAACAGTAATCAGGCACGATGACACTAATATGCACTAAGGATCTATGCCACCTTGGAATGCACACTAGGATACATGTATTTGGTTATTGTATCTAGCATTCAACATGCAAGTGTTTCCAACATAGATGCATCGTCAGTAATCATTATACCCCATGGTTAATAGTATATTTATGATTCTCTGTCATTGGGGCTAGACTGGAGCCCTTGGACACTCGTTGTGCCCGATATACATCTCAAGATTTTCAAATGTAGATACCCACAGTCAATCATGACCAATAACAAGAGTTTCAATAAGTATACATTTCAATATCATGTTTATGATGATTTCAAGAAAGACAAGTCATGTGAACATGATTTCATGATAATAATAGTTGAGAGAGAATTTTGGCAGCATAACGACGCAATTTATACTTTTAGATAAATCCTTACGTTAATGGCTTAAGTTCATGATTATAAAGTCACACTCACGAGAAATAGACGAGAAAGGATGTAACGACCCACATCCACCCAGTACGGTTATACTAACCCACATCGGATGAGAGTGAGTTGCTATAGGGGAGAAAACCCCAATGATAGTCATATAGGTTGAGATATACACAAATAGAAGGGAATATTGCAGTGAAAAATGAACAAATCTTATTCCATCAACTTTATAATCCACATACCACTATCTATGTAGTCCAAGCAAAATAACATAAACCACAACATCCACTAAATATAGCCAGTTTCCAAGTGATAAAATAACCAAAGTCTAAAATTACAATTACATCACATGCTAAGAAATAAACTATAAATCTTCAACCTACTCTTCACACTCCACGTCAGATCTCGCTAACTCCTTGGCTTCTAAATCTCCGACTCTTCTTCAAATGTTAGCAAGGATGAGTCTACGCAATAGACTCAGCAAGCAACTTAGAATTGCAAACCACACACTTACCACACACTTTCTAACATTTAAACACATTGCTAACTATCACAATATCATTACTTACTAGTAATTAACAATTAAACTAACACATGATCATGCTATAACATGGATAATTAAACATGGAATCTATTAAACAAAGCTATACTAACTCATGTATAACAAGAATTCTAAACATAGCCACTTATAGCATGGTGTCACTAACATGAGAGTATTCATATAATCACATGCTTGCAATTCTTACATTCACATAACACTAACACATGACTTATATTAAAACTTATAACATGATACTACAAACATGCTCATCAAGCAATTACTAACTCATGGACATAATTAACATACTTATACACATGGTAGTAACATGATATCACAATTATCATTTACATGGATCATATTAACACATGCACTTACCTTCTCATGACATATCCACATGCACTTTTACTTTTGCTTTCACATGCACTTATTCTCACATTTATCACATTCACATTCACTTACACTTGATTTCACATAGCTTTCACATAGTTTTCACTTTGCACATTCATGATCACATATCACATCACTTGCACATATCCTGTGCCACGTTCACATATCACTTTACACATTATTCACATATTCACTTTTACACTTTTCGAGACACAGCCCAAACCACCACTAGAAAGATCACACAATCACATACACATACTTAATCGCCAGGTAAAATGATCAAGCCTTGGTTGCTGCACAGAATCGGGGGAAGCCCTCCTCACCATTACTAGTGGAACTTGTCCACCTCCAAATTTCACATGACTCGTTGCCACGGGTATCACGTAACACGATTGAGCCTTCCCATAGGGAAACTACTACAATACGGATCCACACAATCTATGGTGGCAATGTCTCATTGGCACAACTTTTATCTTTCACATTATCATGTTATTCATGCACACGTCACATATTCTCTCTCTTCCTATACACATGCACATATATGACAAGAAACATATACTAATCACTTTCAAATACTCAGCTTAATCTTAAATAGTAACAAACAATATCTAATCATGATGCTAATCACATTTTTAAGCTACATTGGGACTTATTATCAAAACATATTACTAAAATATTCAGAAAAATATAACTAATTGTATGGTGATCAGCACACAGGGTACATATGTATGACAAAACACATCCGTAATTTTTCATAATTTTTTGAGTAGCACAACTATTTTTCATAATTAAAGTCAGAAGTCAGATTATTATTCATAAAGAACTAATTATTCATGAACAAAATTAAAACATATTAATTAGCCCTAAATCATGATTACAATAGTCTAAACAACTAAAGTATAGAGTTTTCCAATTTTCATAACATGCATACAACATAAAATCAAATTATCAAGTGTTCATATACTTTTTCATCTAACAGAAATTCAATAAATATCATAATTAACCAAATTAATCTAGGTTACCCAAACTCATCATGATGATTTATAGGTCAAGACAGAATGAAAAGAACTCAAAAACCATCATAGGATCTCATAAACCATCACATATGGTGAAACTGTAAATTTCTAGACAAGATGAATTTGACGTCAATATAGGTTGTCGTTAACTTCAGGTTAACGGCACACCCCTTGCCATCAACCTCCCATACTGCACAAAGTGCAGAACGAGGGCAAGAAAACATGGCAAATGGTGTCGAAACAATTATCTAAAAATCTATAAAAATAGAAAAACCCTAAGAAACAAGTCCAATGAGAGAAACCTTAAGTTACTTCCCACAAGAAAATTCTACAACACGAGAATTTAGCCGATGAAGTCCTCTTTCACACCCAAAGAGGTATTCTCCAAGCACGATCAAATCCTTCATCTTGAGCATGATTCGGCATGGATCTCCTCGTCCAGAGCCTTCCTCTCAGGTCGTGAAAGCTTTCTCTTAATAGCAACAACCTCAATCAAGCAGCAACACTATCGATCTACCCCCGAGATTGCCTCTCTCTCTCCTCTCTTACAACCCCAAACCCAAGCAAGAGAGCAAAAGTTCTCTCCCTAGAACTAACCCTCTCTATATATAGACAGCCAAGGGTCGTGATTGGAGTAAGATCCTTGCCCTAACATGACTCTACCCCTTCAAACCTATCCAAAGGAAACCACTAGTTTCAAAGAGAAAGTCGAACTGGAACACACAGAACTTGACATCAAACTTCGTTGCCGTCAACAACAATATTGACGTCAATCGACATTGCCATAAAAATCTAAAAAATATTGACGTCAAAAAAAAATAGACGGCAATCGAAATTGCCGTCAGAACAAGTAGTAGGTTGACGTCAAGGCCTGTTAACATCAACCTCAATAGACCCCTGATTCAGTCGAAACATGTCATTCGGGGTCCCAAACGCCGACCAAACAATCTTATGGTGCGAACCTGTAGAAAACTTGTTGAGCCTTTCAAAGGAAGTGCACGCTATCTCCAGAGAACTTCAATGGTAAAACCAACTTGGTCTCCATGAGGGAATCTACGGAGTATGGAGAATTACGGAGGTCTTCTTGGAAATATCCCTAGTCTGCCAGTACAGAATGACCAATAGAGAGTTTCCAATCCCCCAAGAAAGGGCTGCCGATTTGTGCAAGAGTGTAGTGTAGAACGTGCCTCAATATCACAATCCACTGGTTTAAAACAAAGCGGAAAGCAAGTAACATAATGACACAATATAGAACATGCAATTATATCAACATGCTTTTCAATATTTTGACATGATATACTTTCAGTTTAATAAGCTAGAACATCAAGATGATTATACAATCTCAAGAGGAATAGATCAAGCAATTAATTAGAATAAGCTTTCAGGTTATTATGACTTTTTCATGGGTTAACAGGTTTTAAGCTACTTGACAAACTGAACAATGCATCTATAACTCATAACATGCAAGACTTGCACTTTAGACTGCGTAATCAGGTCTCGGGTAATCTTTAGGATACGCGACGGGTTCAGTCGTCGCCTATTTCCAAGGCCACTGGCAGTTAAAATAGGTGTACAGTCAGTCTTCTAAATTGCGACGGTGTTAATGGTCGCATTTAAAGATAATCGGTATGACCAAACGATTGCTAGATAGAAAGGTGATGGGCAGGTCTAACGCATTAAAGGCAATCGATAGGGCAGTATCGATTGATGACTCAGAATCACGACGGGTATGGTTGCCACATTCATGGCAATAGGTAGGAGGTACCGATTGGTGACACAAAATCACGACAGGTAGGACCGACGTGTTCATGCAACTTTTTGTAATTACAAAATAACACAAAAACCAAGGGCGGGAAAAATAAGGAATTACAACGCCACATGTGGTCGCGTATCAGGCATGCACTGAAATCAAGTGGCAAACATTTGATGTTGTCAGAACATGTCAGAACGAAAGTAAAATGTGATGGTCTATACTGTCGCTTTTAAGGTAATTGCGACGGGTTAGCCTGTTGTGATACAAGTCTCTAAAACACGACGTTTGGTGTGATCATGGTTTAAGGTTCAACCTGAAAACCATGAAAACGATGCAGTCAAACATATATGGCCTATAACTTGAGATCTAGGGCTCTTGGGACAAAACTATGAACATGAAAGTTGTAGAGAACAACAAGTAGAAGAGAACTATATTTTTTATTCTACTTAATTTGGTTCTGGGATACATGAAACATGATATGAACACTAAAAGCCCTAATCATGCATGACTCTTGGAAAATGCTTAATACAATAACATGCTTGATAAAAATTAGACAAAGTAGGTGCATATGAAACTAGACGAAGAGCTTTAACATAGTATATGGCTTGTCAAGATTTGGCCAGAGAACACCTACCTTTGAACAATCTTAAGAGAGGTCCATTGCAGGCCGATCCTGAACGTTGTTCAGGAAGAGAGCTTCAGTTGGGGGTGATCTCCACCTCCTCTGGTGCTCAAGCAATTCTCCTCATGACCCCAGCAAATTGGGATGAGTATTTATAGATCTAGGGTTGTTTAGAAAGTCCTAATGTGTCTAGGAAAGGGGAGCTAAGTGGCTAATGAGAACCTTCCTTAATTTGAGGATTCTCACCCCATTTGAGTAGGAGAACCATTAAAAACTCCATAATATGGTTGGGCACGAATTTGGGTTAATTGGGAAGTCTAATTGTCTTAGATCTTGCCCTAATTGTCCTTTCTAATTTATGTCCAATTAGAGCAACGAATTTTGGGGATTTATTGCTAATTGGGCTTTTGTTCTTTAGGCAATGAGTGTATGTTTGGCCCATAATACTATTTTGATAATATTGATTGTTATTTTTAAATTTATTTCTTATTTTTTAATTATCGAATTTTCGGGGTGCTACAATCACCCACCATCATCAGACCAACTGACATGGATTTACTTACAAACTGTCGCCCACAGCTGACCACGGGTGACTGGTACTATCACAAGTGATCCTAATTCCCTCTTTGAAGAGAGCATTGTCTTGTGATCATAAGTCATATTTCATGAGCACAATAGAGATAGAGATTCAAAAATGGGTTAGTTGACAGTTAAATAAGTCATCTTGGTGGTATAGTAGTTTAGAATCCAAGAAATTAAGAGCCAACTTGTTTGAACGTCCAGAAGTGTAAGTGTATCACCTGAATTGATGAAGAAATGGTTCTGTTTGTCAACAAATACTAGTGGTTTTCGACAACTATTGGTTGGTTGTCGACACTCCTATTCCATATAGAATTGCATTCATGAATCTGGACTTTAGTTGTCGATAGTCGACTAGTGGTTGTCGATAGACGACTGGTGGTTGTCGACAGCTACTGGTTGGTTGTCGACAACTCTGGTTTCTGGGTTCTGATATCCATGGGTATCTGTTGACAGATACGATCTATCTATCGACAAATGCTGATCTTCTTTTTGGGAAGGGTTAAAATCGGCAAGAAAAACACTTTCTAAGTGTTTCTACTTTCTATGGAAGATCAACCAATGGTTTTTGGGTCTTGAGCACATTTCGTTACACAACCTCACATGATGAAAGGAAAACACTTTAGCAGGACGAAGTAAGGAGACCTTCACAGTATGGATGCTATGGAGGGAATATGGAAGAGAGAAAAAATATATAAATCCTTCCTAAGACTCTTTCTGGAAACTGGAAGAAACCTCACAACAAGTGTACATGAACAACAGTTAAAGATATGAACAAAGTGGAAGATAAAGAATGAAATCATACTCCTAAACAACTTACTAAACACAAGTCAAGGGTAAAAAAATAAAGGTGGAGGCTTAGTCTCAAAGATTCTAATTGAAAGAGCAAAAGAGAGAAAGGAAAATCTTACCTGATGATGAGAAGAAATCTTCCTTCCTTCTTCTACTTTCCTCCTAAGTGTAGCCTTCTATAGCACCAGAAGGAGCAACAACAAAAAGAGATGATCCCGATGTCCAAAGGGTATATAGGAGTGAATAAATGGGGTTTCTATAGACTGTCCTATTTACGAAAAGGATGAGGATGAGGAAAATCCTCATCATCCCTCAACCTCCTCCATCAGCCATGTTCGGAGCTTATCAAAGCCTACAGTTGCATGAGTTTCATGCATGCAAACAAGTAGAAGGCTAAACCTTATCATCTTTCTAACTTGAGACTAGCTTTAGCCACGTTGGGAAAGTTTTTACCCACACCCCAACACGTGTCATAGCTTTGCTTCAAGGATAAACATCTCTAGTAAAAAAAATATTACATAAATCTTTTACGTAAATGCAATTTAATTCCTCTATTTCATTTGGACTTTTAATTTAGTATCCATATGATGTCCATTTAAGATGAAATTTGAATCATAAACTAATTGGAAGGTGCTACAAGTTATGGAGATTTTAGTTTAATTTTTCAATTTAAAATTTTGTTGGGTGAAAATTGCCCCAAAAATTAATAAATCAACTAAATCTCGATATCCGTGCACCACTAATTCTCGATGTCTATATTTTTGGAATCAACATATTTTTTTTGAGAATTATGGTGCTCTCAAATTTTAATTCTACTGCCAAAATCCGGTGTCGCCTTGCCGGGGTACGCACGACCAAAAGTGGTACCGATGTATGACAAGGTGTCCTACATACACCCTTGGGTCTAAATATCTAGATTTAAGACTAATTATTATGCATAACCAGAAATTATTGAGTAAATCATGATGTCTAAAACTTGAGGATATTAGATGTTGTCATTTAAAGTTTTCATTCATAAGTTCATGATTTACAACACTCACAACTTTTGCATAGTTTCAATCGAAGTCAAGTCTCATCATCCATAGCTTTAAACTTCATCATCCGAAGTCATGCATATTGTGCTTCTTGATCTCTCGAAGCAAACTTCGTCATATCCGAAGTTCTACTTCATCATATCCAAAGTTTACTTCATCATATACAAAGCTAACTTCATCATATCCGAAGTTCACTTCATCATATAGGAAGGTACACTTCATCATGCATGTTTTTGTCTTGAACAATCGAAGTTCATTTCGTCATATACGAAGCTATATATGAAGCTATATACGAAGCAAACTTCATCATATCTGAAGTCATATACGAAGCTTCAATTCGATCGACAACATTTTGATCTGTTTTACACAAAGTTCCACTTTGTCATATCTGAAGTTACACTTCATCATATCCAAAGTTCTACTTCGACCGATAATGTTGTATTCTGGCCGGTCGAAGCTTCACTTCGACTATTTATGTTGTTTCTTTGATCAATCGATCATCTCATATCGATTGTTGAACATTTTATATCGATTGCTGGTCTTACTCTAACTTCCAAGAAGTCGAAGTTATATATCAATTATTGAACCGGAGACCCACTCCGACTCTTAAGGAGTTGAAGTGTGATATCGATTGATGACCAAACCGGTCCTACTCCGACTCCCTAGAAGTCGAAGTGTAATATTGATTGCTGACCATTTCCATCAGTCGAAGTCTTGTTGATCTTACTCTGACTTCTCTACAGTCAAAGTTTCACATCGATTGCTTTGTAGTTAAACATCGATTTCTATCATTTGTCATTATCATATCGATTGTTTCCTACATATTGACTGTTGTCCTACACAGATCATCATTAATACCCTGATCATCTTTATCATAACGATCATCTTTATTCTATTGATTAAGAAAGATTATGAAAACTTTATTGATATGACTGTTGTTTTTCATATCATTCTATATCAAGCTATTATCCTTGAAGAAATCATTTGATCGTTGCATGTCTTCTGATCAAGGATATTTCTGAACAACCTTTGATATATGATTAAATTATTCATAAACTTGTTCTAAACCTTAGCATTTGAAATTGTGAATCTCAAATCTCCCGCCATCTGTTGAATATCTCTTATACATAAGCATTTAAAATTATCTTTACATACATAGTCTGTTGCTGGATATAGTTCCTATGTAGTATGACTTTTTGACTGATTGCTATTTTTATGCCAAGTCTTCTAATGCTTTATATGGTGACATAATGGACATATCTATTTTTGTATAACATCTTTCTGCACCTACTCGGAACGTTGACTGTCACTGAAGACATCTCTTTCTCTTAGCATTTAATGTCTGCAGGTTTCTGGTAGCCACATGTTTCTACAACGTAAAACCTGCTGCACTGCATGAAAACAAGCATTAAGAAATGAGAGACAATGGTTACTTCAACAGACATATCTGAACGAAGTAGAAGTGCTTATAAAAAGATGATGGCTGTGAAGAAGTAAGAACAAGCACACACGCGCATACACACAAGTCTTCACAAGCATTAGAAGAGTAGTGTGCCCTCACTTCAAGTCCATCTACTCTGAGCTCTCCTAAAGCTTCACTTAGTTTTTCTTTTGAGAGCTTGTTGTTTCTGAGAGAGTAGTATTATAGCTATATTCTTTTCTCTCTTAGTTCGTGCCTCAGATCAAGCAAGGCTTTGTTGTATAAGCTTGATCTAGGGGTCATCCCTTCAACACTTCTTTTAGAGTGTTCCCCTTCCTATGTGAAGAGAGACCTGCTGTGGGTAGATGGTTTCTTCCCCTTGTTGAAAGGAAGACCTATTGCTACAGGTGGTTGTATTGCCACTTCGGGTTTGAAGAGAAGACCAACTTACATCTGGTGGTGTAAGTGTTCATAAGGGAAACTGTACCCTTGGTTAGTGAAATTCTAATAGTTTGCTTAGGGACTGGATGTTGGACTTCCATTTCGAAGGGCCGAACTAGGATAAAACTCTCTTGTGTTGTGTGATTGTTTTAATCTTATTCCGCTGCTCACTAACTCTAACACCTGTGTTTAGTGTTTCTGTTTTGAAGTTATTTTTAACAAGAAAATTTCAAGATATATTTTAAGTAATCCATTCACCCCCCCTCTGGGCTAGCAACCTGGTCAACAGCTTTTCCATACAAAACCCCGTGCATTGGCGTCAGTAATCTTGGCCAAAAGTTCAACCTCGACCCACTTTGTAAAGTAATCGACGCCGAAGATAAGGAACTTTCGCTGACCCAAGGCCAAAGTGAAAGGCCCGAGAATGTCCATTCCCCATTAGGCAAAGGGCCCATGGCTGACAATGAAGTGAAATCTGCAGGCAGTTTGCGATCAGCCCTGCTGTACACTTGACATTAATGGCATCTCCTGATGTAGCCCTCGCTGTCCTTAAACATGGTCGGCCACCAGTATCCTTATCGGTTAACTTGCCACACCAGAGACCGTGGTCCCATGTGGCTCCCGCACCTACCTTCATGCACCTCACGTATAATCTTGTTGACCTGTTCTGGTCCGATGCAGTGAAGGTGGGGATACTAGAAGCCCTTCCTATAGAATACCTCTCTCATAAGGAAGAACCTTGGAGCTTGTCGCTTCATCTTTAGTGCTTCATCCCGTTGCTCTGGAAGTATCTCATCTCAAATGTACTCCACAATTGAAGCCATCCAAGTCGAACCTATTACAGCACAAAGAATCTCTGCTGAGACTCCCACAGAAGGCTTGCAAAGCTCCTCGACTAGTACCGAGGATCCAAGATAGTGCTCAGATGCCACCGCATATTTCGAGAGTCGTCAGCCTGGGAGTTATCGGCCGTCGAATTTTCTGAAGCTCGGTTGACTTGAACAACTCCATCAGCCTGAGTACCTCTTTCATGTACTACGCGAACCTCTCCTCTAAAGCTTCGAAGTCTTTCACGACCTGGCTAAAGACCAGTTGAGAGTCGCTGTAGACCGTGACTTGAGTGGCCCCTAGCTTCTTTGCCATCTGAAGTCCTCAGATGACAACCTCATACTCTGCTATGTTATTTGAAGCTAGGAAGCTGAAGTGGATAGTGTACCTTAGGATGAGGTCTTTCGGAGAGTGGAGGACGATTCCTGCACTACTGCCAAGAGAAGTTGATGCTCCGTCCATGAAAACCTTCCAGGCCGAGCCATCATCCACCTGCTCAGAAAGTCTTGTCGTACCTTCAGAAATGAAGTCGACAAGAGCCTAAGCCTTGATGGCCATTTGTGGCTTGTAGGTTATATCAAACTCGCCAAGCCCGATAGCCCACTTCTCCATTCTTCCTGAGACTTCCAGTCGACTGAGCACCTCTTGATTAGGACGTCAGTGAGGATGATGATCTTGTGGGCCTAGAAGTAGGGTCAGAGCCGACGCACTGCCATGACAAGTGAATAACTAACCTTCTGTAGGTGGAATATCTCTGCTCGGCCCCTCGCAATGCCCTGCTCGTATAATATACAGGCAGGTGCTATAGCCCTTCCTCTAACACCAGCACCGAGCTAATGAAGTGGTCGGTGATCGAGAGTATAGCAGCAATTCCTCTCCGGAAGAAGCTTGCTTAAAGTAGGCACATTGGCTAGTTGTGCCTTGAGCTCATCAAAGGCTTTCTAACACGGAATGTCCCACTCGAACTTTCCCTTCGTCAGCATATCGAAGAATGGCCTGCAGCGTTCTGCCAACCTCGAAATGAACCTGTTCAGGGCTGTTACTCGACTGTTGAGTTTCTGCACTTCTTTGACGGTCCTCGATACTGACATGTCGAGGATCGCATGCATCTTGTCAAGGTTGGCATCTATTCTTAAGCTGGAGATGAGGTAGCCTAGGAACTTTCTAGCCCGAACCCCAAAGACACACTTCTCGAGATTCAGTTTCATCTCGTACTAAAGGTCTCAGCCAAATCATGAACATGGTCCTCGACTCACCAGCTCTTGACCAACATGTCATCGATATATATCTCCATCGTCCTACCAATTTGAGATTCAAACATCTTGTTGACAAGTTGTTATTACGTCGCCCTTGCATTTTTCAGTCCAAAAGGCATCCGGGTAAAGCAGTACAGACCTTTCTCCGTAACGAAGGTGATCGTCTTATCCTCATCCTTGGGCTCCATCCTGATCTGGTGGTACCCTGAGTAGGCATCGAGGAAGCTAAGGAGCTCATGACCTACAGTTGAGTCGACGAGCTGATCAATTAGAGGAAGCGGGAAGTTGTCCTTCGAGCATGCTTTGTTGAGGTTGGTGAAGTCGATGCACATGCGCCACTTGCCATTCACCTTCCTCACTAGGACGACATTCCGACTCATTCTGGGTAAAGGACATTGTAGACACGCCAATTTGGCAACACATCGAGCAAATTCCATGTTATACCACGACGCCTCGAAGTGGCTCTTCTCCATTAACCTCGTGAGTGATTTTCCTATCTTTCTAGATTTTTCTAAGGTTTTGAGATCTCTTTTCAAGGGTCTGTTGAGCTTCAGCTATTCGCGGCCATTGCAGAGGATGCCCATTTATAGAGCTAATCTGCGGCGCGAATGTGGACGTGCTTAATGCGCGTCCAACCGCCCCGCTGCTTTTAAAAGTCTAGATTCTGATCGCGCCATGTCAGCTCCTTTTGATGGACGCCATGTCGATAATCATGATGTCTGTTTGAAGTGCATCTGGCGGCTCACCGCGTTTTATAAGTATCAAATCAAGGATCGGATTTTGTTAAAGATTTGATTGGCCTAAGAAAATGCGGCCAGCCTCCCAGACGCGATTCAGAACCTAGCTTACAGCTACATTCATCATGAAAATGTCTAATCGCGTGCAAATCAAGTGATGTTATGAAGCGCGGCCTGTCAGGCGGACGCCTTTAAGTTGTAATAGTTGGCCTCTGGATTGGACGCGATTTTGGCTATAAATACAGACCCGAGAGATCCTCATTAGGACAGATCGGAAACCACGGAGAAGCCCTGCCAAATTCCCACCCCGACCTCCGGACTCCAACTCTCCAAACTTCTAAGGCAGGATTTCTTTCCGGAGGCGGCACACAATGCACACATCGCCCTCGCGTCGTCTCCTTCACAAATCGGAGCTTCTTGAGTGTCAGGGCGCGGCGGGGGAACTATACCGACATCACCTCCATCCTCGCCACTTCGCCATCGGGCTACGCCGCCATTCCACCTCTTCCTCTTCTTCGATTCCTTTTCTTTTTTTTTGCTCTTCCCTTTTTCATGTTATTTAGCGCATGCATTGCACATCTTCACACACACACACGTAGCATTTCTTCCACCCACCTACTCCCTAGGGTTTAACACCACCTCCACAAGGCGTGTTACCCTTCATTTATATCTTTTCCACACTTCACTCCGCGTATATTTACTGCACTTCATAGTCTAACCTCCCCTTTTACTTATTTCTTGTTGTTTTCCATTTTGCAAGGTAACCGACATCGAATCTTCTTCGTCGACCGGCTGGGGTAAGGAGGAAGGAGAATCCACTGCACATTCCCGCACTTTTCTTCGGGTGAAGGTAAGTACACCGCGTCATTTCCTTTCCGTCCGTTACATACGGTGCCTACGTGCACCTGGCGATCGCGACACATTCCTCGTGCACACACGCATGCACGCCTTTTTTTTGTATTTTTTTCTATGCCCCCCCCATTTCCACTCTTCTCGTTGACTAATTTCCTTTAAAAAAAAATCCCTTATTTCCTATCGTGGGACGAGTGTTCTCCAAAGAGTCGGGGAAAAAGCGCCATCTAAAACTTGGCGATCGTGATGGGAACCTTCTTCTTTTGATCCCGGTTACTTCATTTGGCACCCACGTGTGCCCCTCCTTCGTACCCCACGTGGTACAATCTTCCCCTTTCCGCACCCCACGTGGTGCCATTTGGGATTCCCGTCGCCATTACCATTTTGGTCGTATTTTCCCTCATTTTCGCGTACACCTCCTGCATGAAATCTGTGAATTAAAAGGAAAAAAAAGAAGAAAATTCAAAAAATATACCACCATGATCCCCTCCCGTGTACTTATTTTCATCTAAAGAAGCATCTCCATGTGAAATTTCTTTCCTCGTATAAAAATTGTGGAAAGCATATCTGTCAAGTTTCCTACTATTTTTTTTGTTCTCGGATGGCATGTTTGATTCACATCTAGTGCAGCAGACGCCTTTTCTATTCAGGTTTCCACGGCGGCCTGATCGGATGCTATTCGTGACAGAGTCCGGAGGGAGTTACCTCGGCTCTTACAGCTTCCAGAAGCTGTCAGATCCGCGGTCAACAGAACGAACGCCCTTTACTGAACTGCGCCCACTATATTGGACGCGATTCGGTCTGTCACAGAGCCCCAGTCTTCCTGCCATCTGTGCTATCTTTGTATTGTTTTGCATCTGCATGGCATTTCGGCCGAGAGACCTCCTTCTCTCCTCCCCTAGGATCCACACACCTCGGTGAGGGCGATCTCCCCATTGGGCATTCCGTCTCATTGGGCTAGAGAATTCTCATCGGGACCTCCGTAAGTCTCCGTACCCCGTGGATTCCCTCACGGTGGACCGAGCCGGTTGTACCGCTCTGTTGACCCAAGTTTAGAAGACCTATTGCGTGCAAGGGAGTTGTTTAGAAAAAAAACTGAAGTTGTCATCTCACCTACTTTAGGTTCACACCTACTTTGAAGAGACACTGTCATTAAAATCCACATTAAGACATATTGAATATTAAGTGGATGTAATCATTTTCCATGTATGTGATTTAAAAGTCATTAACTCCTTCTCTCAAACTCGTTTGAGTAGTTGTCTGTTAGTGCTTGTTAAATTACACTATGTGTCTTTAGAATTTCGCATGCAGCTTCGTTCCGGCCAATCCCTCTCAATGGCCGAGACGATGGTATGAGTTATGAGAATATGTATGATGAGATTATGATCCCAGTCAGCAACTTCCCCAAATTTAGAACCGGGCTTATGCCGATCCGTCCAGTCTGCGTGTCAATGTGATGGATGTCCAGGCTCCCCACATCTCGACAAGGCATGACGCTGGGAACACCTCCTCCCCATTTGATATATCCCAGATTGTAGATATCCTCCAGAGCCTCCAAGCCTCTCAGCTTCAGGAAGTCTAGGCTGCCCTTAAAGGCAAGTCTGTTGTTGATCCAGTCCATCTCTCCCACCCGAATGTAGGTGTCCAGACTCAATCTGCTCGTGACCCGGCCGCCCGAGTTTCTCCTCCCCCCTCGTGGGCCCATTCCATCATCCAATCCCGCCCCCACAGTTCCGTGGGGAGGCATCCTCTTCCTTATATTCGGCCAAGCACTGACGCAGCGAGGCCCGTTCACCAACCTCGGGTCCCGGCTCATGCCTCCCAACCTGCTGGTATCGCTTCTACACATTATCCTGTTCAGGTAGATGCCCCCCACCACTTTCCTCCGAGGGCACCTCCCAAATCTTCCATTGATCAACTCGCCCAAGCCCTCTTAGCGAAGGTGAGTAAGCTCGAACAAGATTTCAAAAGGGTGTCCACACCCAAAGACTCCTTTGAACTGGCGCTCCCTTCCATGCCAGTCTTTCACCTTCCTCCCTCTGAGATGCCGATTTATCGCCGCTACAATGGCACCAGCAATCCGTTTGTGCATCTAAAAGAATTCATGTACGAATCTTCCTTTTGGCAAAGCGATAATCGGGCCCTTGCCTTCCTGTTCCGATGATCCTTGGACGGGCCCACCCTTGAGTGGTTCTATTCATTAGAACCCACAGACGCTGAGGATTTCGAGACCGTGCAGAGGAAGTTCTTGCAGAGGTACAAAGACAGAGTTGGTCCGGCACTATCAATTACCAATCTAGTGGATGAAAAGATGAGGACAGACGAAGAATTTGCACATTTTGCTGATAGATGGAGGGCATTGGCTGAAAGACTGAGGGACCCGCTATCTGAGGCCGAGCAAGTTAAAATGATCACAACAAATGCCATGCCTCAATTCAAACACATCTTGGCCATGAACAAGCTAACGACAATGGAAGAACTGTATGAAAGGGCACGGTATATTTAGACACAGCTGAAGGACTCCCCTATTATGGCCATGTTCGAGTCCAAAACTCGGGCATTCAAGAAAACCAGTGGTGCTCTGGTTGGCGGTCCCACGACAGAGGGTGTCATTCATAATGAGCAAGTGAGTGCGATGGGCAGCCCCAACATTTCCACGTACTGACCCAACGCTAACGCCCGAACCCCACCACCCCAACAACCCGCTCCAAGAACCAACAACCCCCACTGTTCAGAACGCCACCTCAGCAACCTCAGCAACCTCAGCAACCTCAACAGCCTTCATCTTACCAGCAACCTCAGTGGCCACAGTATCAACAACCTCCCCCGCACCACCAACAATACCATCAGCCTCCACAGCCTCAATACCAGTAGCCCGCTCCCCCCCCCCCAGTACCAACCCCAACAACCTCCTCCGGCACCTCCCCAATACAGTCAGGTCCCTCCTCCAGGGAATAACGAGCCTCAAACCACCCCGACAACCCCCTGGCCTAAGGAGGACTCACTATCCCCCATTACTAGAAACCCTGCCAGATATCTTTAATGCCCTAATGGCCATTGGCGGACTCACTTTGCTTAGGTAAAGGCTGCAATGGCCGCCCAATATTGACACCTCGCGGTATTGTGAGTTCCACTGAGGCCCAAGCCACACCCTGGAAGCATGCTTCCAATTCAAAGATTACATTTATAATCTGAACGATAGTGGAGTTATTGACTGGGCAGAAATGAAGAAGTTCATTGCAGAAATGAAAGCACGAAGGACGGCTAGGCAGGAACAACAACAACAACAGTAGCAGCAGCCCTAGCCCCAACAGCAGCCTAGTATGGGCATTGTTCAAAACCCACTCCCGGAGCACCAGACTCAGAATCAGCAAGTTAACGCCTTTAGAATATCTCCCCATATGAAGTTTCCAATCGGCCGACGGAAGTAGTCTTTGCATCCACCCCACCTTCCCAATCATCCTTCACCCTACCACCCTTCATCTGTACACCTACTCCTGATAATCCACTACCGTCCTTCCTACGCATCCCTACCCAGCACACCGCGCCATCCAAACAAACCGCCTACTCGCCGCTCACCCGCCTAGTCCACCGCCTCTACGGCGCCTCCACCCGCCAGCATACAAGCCCCCTTCCTGCGCAACCCTTCCACCATCCCACCGCAACCAATCCATACATCCCATTCTACCACAGTCCCACAACCGCCATCAGCCAACCTACCTCTTCTTTGCACGCCATCAACCGTACCCTTCATTAACCCCAATCATCGAGCCCCCTTTCTTCGTATCCCCGCTCAACCCTCCGGTGCAGCAACTATCCAATTGTCACACCAGATGTTTTCCGACCAACCCTCTACCTCCTCCCCTCCCGCTTCTACTCCGTCGGCTCCGACAACAATATCGGGAAATACCCCTGAGGCAATAATGGTGCTCCGGAGTGGGCGAATGTTCAATAGGATGTTTCCCCAGCAGCAAGAGCAGACTTTGGCACCCCAAGAAGAAGAAGAGGTCCAACCAGAGGAGTCCGTCCCGGGGACGCAATATGATTTGTTGAAGCATTTAGATAAGACCCCGGCTAGAATCTCCATTCTGGAATTGATTAAGAGATCAGTGGTCCATCAAGAAGCCCTCATGCAATATTTACATAAAGTAATGGTGAACGAGGACTTGCCAATAAACCAGATTAGTGCTGTATTAACACCCCCAAGCTCGCACTTGGCCATTATGTTTCATAAAGAAGAGTTAGCGCCAGTCGAGTTTTAGCGGTATGCTATATGCCTCACGGTCAGTATCAACGGGATCCACGTGTCTCGGTGCCTGGTCGACTCTGGGGCATCAATCAATATTGTGTCCTCTGACACGGGAACTCTGCGGGGTAACGGCGCAGTCAATCCGACCTGCTGCCATCACTGTCACGGCCTACGACAACACTAGTAGGTCGTCCAAAGGGGTCGTCACATTGAAAATTGGGCTGGGTCCATCTATCACTGAAATAGACTTCCACATTCTAGATTTGGATCTGAGTTACCGCATGATCCTAGGCAGGCCATTCACTCAGGCCCTCGACGCAGTTATCTCCACCGTCCACCAATGCCTCAAGTTCCCATACAAGGGGCGAATCGTCAAGGTGGCCAGCAAGCCCGCAATCGCAGAAGTAGACGCCATAACGAACAACTCGGTCCCTTCCATTTGGCCCAACAATCAGCCCTTAATGTCAATACTAGGCACACCGAGTATGTACCCGGGCCTGAATAGTCCGTATGTGAATGCTACCAGAAGAAGCAAAATCATTACTGAAAAGGGGTGGCATATTATGAAACAAATGGGATACCAGCCAGGTAAGGGGTTGGGAGCACAGCTGTAAGGCAGAACAGATATAGTAAAGGACTACAAGATAAGATCCAAGGCGGGTTGGGTTACAAACAAGGCAAGAGCAAGCAGAGACTTGAGGCCTTCACTTGGGTACTATACAACACTTTAAGAGAGGACCACTACAGCCAGGAGGTGAGCAAGCATCAACTGTCATTGTCGGATCCACTTGTTAGTCGTCTCCAGCCATATACCAGGATACGGCTAATCACAGGCCAGCTAAGAGTATCAGAAGATCTGAGTCAGAACCGGAATGGAGAAAATGGTTCGATATGAGCAATGTGGCAGCGTCTCTCGACCAACTCTTCGCACTGGAGGAGGATGAGCAACGACCATACACGGACCAAGACATGCAAGCCAAAGAAGCAGCTACGGCCACAACTAGGCTCGGGGCGAGTCCATCCTCCCCAGGCACCATGCCCGTTCCCAATTCCACCCTAGGCGAATCGCCCATTCCAACTCCAAATTCGGGCAACGCCCCCACTTCAAATCCAACCACGGGCACCGCGCCCATTTCAGTTCTCATTTCGGGCATCGCGCCCGCGTCAACCTCAGTTCTGGGCACTGCGCCCACTCTTCCAAATTCTCCGGATAACGCGTCTGCACTTTCCTCTTCCCCAGGCATCGCGCCTGTGTCTCTTCTCTCTCCTTCGGGCAACGCACTCACTTTCTCCCTCTCTCCAAGCATTGCACCCTCCCTCCTGCGGGCCACTGCGTGGTCCTCATCCCTCCTTCTAAGCATTCATCGGGTGCCAGTGCCCTACTTGGCGATTTCTCAGCACTCTCCCAAGCGGACGCTCACCACCCCTCCCCCTCACAGCAATTCTTCTTCTCTTGAACTCCTGCTCCCAGATAAACTTTCTCAGGTGGCAATCTCGCCTCGTCCTCTCCCCTCGGCCTCACTGTGATCTTCCTCCCTCTTTCTCACTGTAATCCTCCCTCTCCCTCAAAGTCATTCCCTCTTCTTCAAGCTCGAACTTTCTCTTCTAGCAGTCTTGCCTCCCCGCTCCCTCCGGACAGACTGCTTGACACCCCCCTCTTTCCCCAAGCAATGCGTCCTTCCCCTTTCTCATGGGCCCTGCGCCCACCATAGCCCCTTTCTTCCACTCTCTTCTGAACACCACTGTCTCCCTGCCTTCAAACAGCTCTCACAATCTCCCCCTCGTCCCCAAGGCACTGCATCCCTAGAACAGAAACTTGCCTTCAATCGCTCTCCCCGATCTTTTGAGCACCAGCGCTCCCGCTTCGTTCCCTCCTTTCGCACACACTAAGCAAGGAGGGGGCCCTCAAGGCCATAGCTTCGCAATGGCTGATCCCACCATCTCATTTGAGGAAACTTCTTTCCTCGCCCCCGAGTGTGCCCCAGCCGACGGGCAACCCTTCTTCGGTCCTTTGACCAATCTCCTGCCCCCTTTCGCGCAGGGGGCATTTACTGTTTTCAATAATCCTCCCCCCTCGCAGGGGAATGTTACTACCTTGTTTCCTCCATCTTCCCTATCATGGGATCCTTCATTTACTGCTTTCCCTAAGTCCCTCGCATGGGACCAGGCATTTACTGCTTTCAATAATCCTCCCCCTCCGCAGGGGAATGTCAGTGCTTTTTTTCCCTCATTTTCCCCATCGTGGGATCCTGCCTATGCTACTTTTCGTAATTCCCCCACGCAGGACTCTGTTGTTACTGCTTTTCCTCCTTTAAATCTTTCTCCATCCCCCCCCCCCCCCCCCCCCCCCCCCGCGGGATTCAACATTTACTACTTTTCCTTCGCTTGTATTCCAGTAGTTGTAGCTCCAGTCTAGGCAAAGGTAGTGACCAATTAGGGGTAGTGTTAGAAAAGAAGTTCAAGGGTAGGAGGGTTCCGCACCGCTTCCTAGCAGATCTAGCCCGTAGATGCAAGGCATGCTTAGCAGTTCCAGAATTTGTAGAGGAGCCTTTGCAGTTACCAAATCTAGAATGTGAGCAATCATTATGCTTTATTGATGATGGGTTCGAAGTCTATGAGATCATGGATGACGACGACCCAACTGAAGAAGGTGATGAGGAGGTTGAGGATGAGGCTGACGCGGTCTCAAGTGGAGTAAAAAGATTTGATGAACCATTAGCCGTCGTAGAGGAAATCACCAAAGAAATCAATCTGGGAACTGAGGAAGAACCTAGGACCATACTCATAAGCAGTAATTTATCATCAGTAGAAGATGAGGCAATTATTGAGGTTCTCAGGGAGTTTAAGGACGCGTTTGCATGGAGCTATGAAGATATGCCTGGGTTGGACTCCGCGCTAGTTGAGCATCGTCTTACCCTTAAGCCGGGGTCAATTGCCGTTAAGTAGCGATTGAGGCGTTTCCACCCCCAAATGGCTTTGAAAATGAAGGATGAAGTCGACAAGCTCCACAAGCCAGTTCATTAGAGTTGTACTCTGTAACGCCCCAGAAATTTTAAAATATTAAGAAAATAGAAGTAATTTGGTTAAAATATCTTAGGGTTGTTATTAAAATGTGATAATTAGATGATAGACTTAATTAGTGGTAATGGACATTATCCCAGTGTCGTACCTCGAAGTGCGTGTCTCCACAGAGCGATATCGGAAAATGACATCAAAATAAAAATCTGAGAACATCATAATTTTCAGAAAAATATGGAGAAACCAAATATATAATTATCTGAATTTTTCGACGTACGGATTCCAAGGTACAGTCGACGCGACCATTTTTCGGGTGATTTTTCACCTAGTGTAAAATAAAATCTAAAAATAATTAAAAATCACCATAATTAGTAAAACTATCATAATAGTCTATGGTCAAAATTTCAATGCATCAGATATGGTTTGGATAGGTTTATGTAAAGAACAAGTGGCCAGTTGAATTTTGGGGGAATTACGCAATGGGTTTTCTGGGAAATTTTCAGTGGGTTACGTGGAGGCTTCTGGTGAGGCCAGCACCTAAGTTGGAGATGGTAACACCTCAGTTACCATGTGTAAACTTAAGAAGGGTTGCATGGGCTTCGTGTAGGGTGAAAACCATGTGAGCTTTCACCATGACACCTCAGGGTGATGTGTCGATGCATGAGAACCCTGCTGGCCCTATAAAAAGCCTTCCATCACCTTCGTACACACCTTTCTCCTAGTTTTCTGGTGTGTGCTTGGTCTCCAAAACCACTTCGTTTCTATGCTGTTGAGTTGAGTGCCAACTCTACCTGGAAAGGCTTCCACGACAATTCTGGGTTTCATTTCCCTGGAAGGATTGCTGTTGAGTCTATTCTACGTGCAAGTGTGCAATTGTCTTTCTCTTATTTCTGAGGATTTATGAGTAAAGGATCTCACACTCACTTCAGTAAGGTAGGATTCCTTTCTTGATCTTCTAGTTCTCTTGTCACCTTTTTCCTTGATTCCTTGGTTAATGGCATGTGGTACTTTAAGCATGCTATTCTTACAGTCTGAAAACTCAGATTATTGTGAAATCTGAGAAGTCATGTTATTGATCATGTTATTTTCACAGTTTAGAAAATATGACCATGATAGGAAACCAACACTATACTAAGTTTTAGTTGATCCTCAAGTCACAAGTAGTTATATGTTACTATCTTTGTTTAAGTTAAATGAATCTAGAATGTTGATCTCTTTATATAGATTAGATAGAACCATAACGGTTTTTCTCCCTTAGTTAACTTGATTATTTGAGAAATCATAAAAGTCTCAAGTGATTACATTTGACATATATTCATTAGAGTAAAGTGGAAAGAAAAGAGTTTCAGGAAGAGTAACTTCCAAGTTAACTTCTCGTTAAATATCCTTGTGAGCTACATTCCATGACCTTCCTTTTGTCTTCGGGTCATGTTTCAATGAGTATTACACCTGAATTCATACTTGTTTAGGGTCCTAATTATGTTAGGAATGTTAGAGAAACTTTGTAGAACCATTTGAGGTTGAATTGAATGGTTTTCTGAAAATTTACATAGCCCCTATCGACAGACGAAGGGCTGGCTGTCGACAGGAACCCCTGGCCAGAAACCAGAAAACCTTCACTGTGTGTTGCTGTCGACAGGCCTCTGGCTTGCTGTCGACAGGAACACACAGGACTGAAATCCCAGTTCTGGAAACCAGCCCCTGTCGACAGCAGACCCATGCCTGTCGACAGGCCTTGTCAGAGTCATGTTTCTAGCGTCTGTTTGACTCCATTCTTATCTATAAATCCTACCCAATTGTTCCAACTCTTGGTCTACCTTTATCATATGGATTTTACTACCTAAACATCTACTTAAATCAGTCAAGTTATCTTCTTTGTTACCTTAGTTATTTCTACAAGTTCCAAACAAAATTGTCCTCGTGAGATTGTTAATTTCTGAAATCAGTGACGGAATCAAGTCCCTTGATTCTTTTGTGCAACCTTGAGTAACTTTGAGTAAAACCTTTGTATTTTCTTGATTCATTACAAAGGTAAGAGTGTGGTGATGACAAATTGAGAGTCATGGACTCAATCTAAGAATTATGCTTGGCAAATAAGGGCTAGTCCAGTCCTAGGAGGAGCACGCAAATTCGTTTAAGTGGTCATGCGGAACGATAAGGATTAGTGGATGTTTGGCATAACATCATTAAGTGTTTGATTGGTCATCATATCATCTTATGTGTGTTTATATGTGTTCAAATCTGAACTTGAATGTTACTATGAATCCTTGAATCTGAGTTCAATGTTCAATAACTTTGCTATCTAGTGTCGTATAGCAATCTCAGTTGGCATGCAAAAGCATGATTACATGTATATCCTTGTCACTTACTTTGTATCTTGATCTCCTTGATCATAGAACTTGAATCCTACTGAGCTAGTTAGCTCACAGAATTCTACTTTTCAAGTAATCCAGATGGAACAAATGATTAAGGGGAAAGAGTGCTGAGTGAACCACGAATCTACGAGGAGCTATCTATGTTACTTTTCTGTAGTGTTGTGATTAGTAATGTGATGTAATAAGTTTCTTTGACTTATTCCTCATGGGAACTTAATGAGGAAACTTTTGTAATTAGACACTTATGAGGCTATCTAAGAAATGAATGGATATAGTGTCTTTTCCGTGGTATATTCTGTCATTTTTGATTTCATTTTTGATAAATAGATTTTTATAGGATGTGACATATTAATTGGTATCAGAGCCTTAGTTCGATAAACTAGGGAAATCAGTGAGTTTGGGTAGAAACATGGGATTAGTTAGCATGATTTTTCTAATCATGTTAATGCTTAACCTATTAATTATTTCAGAATGGACATGAGTGCTCAGCAAAGGTTGGTAGCAGCCATGGAAATGCTACGTCAGGACCTAGAACTATATGCTCAAGCACAGAGAGAAACCCACATGCAGATCAAAGAGGAAGTATTAAATCTGACGGCAGGCGCTTTCTTGGCGGGAAATCCACACGTTTCATTGGATATTATGAACCAGATCATGAATGATCTGAATGGTCTGAAGCTGGGGCAAGAGATGCTGCTCCATCAGATCGAGGGGTATTGGGAGGAGATACCAATGCCACGAGGGAGAGCTGCATTATGGGGCGGCAGAAGAACAACACCACCGCCTGCAGAACCGATTATAGATTTGACCAGGAATTAGAAATTGTGGATAGACAACTCACTTTTTGTAAACCTCACCTTTTGTGTAAATGTTAGTTGTATGTATATAACTCCCATGTGTATGGGGAGTGAGAGGTTGATGAAGGAATGTTTTTGTAATGTTGAAAGTTGGATGAAGGAGACTGTAGTGATATGGTTTGTGGGTCATAATGACATGCTATGATGTACTTAGTTGACTAATGAATGAAATGAAGTGTTATGCAATTTGAAATATGTATATGTGATGAATGCAAGTAGGGGGATGTGAAAATTATGTATGTTCTATTGGATGTTTCAGATTATTATCTAATTTTGTCATGGATGGTGGTGATGCCACTGGAAAAGAATGGAGAGTTCAATGCATGATTTGACGCGAGTAATGAGAAATGTAGCTAAGAGTAACAGTTAATGGAGCAAGTCTCTTTAAGATTTTCGAAGTCTGGACCCTCCGAGATTTGCTGGAAGTATAGACCGGATGAAGCAGAAAATTGGTTGAAGGGTATGGAAAGAATCTTTAATGTGATCCGATGTACCGAAGAAGAGAAGATACGATTAACAACATTTCAATTAGATCGTGATGCACGAGCATGGTGGGAAACAATGGAGTCCACTTTGGAAGATCCAAACCAGGTTGATTGGAAGAGTTTGTTGAGCTGTTTAATGATCAATATTTTTCTGAGGTAGTTCAAGAAAGGAAAGCTAATGAATTTGCCAATTTAAAACAACTCAGAATGTCTGTATCGGAATATGAAGCTCAGTTTGCTCGATTGTCAAAATATGCTCCTCATCTTATATCCACAGAAAGCTAAAAGCTAAGAGGTTTATGAATGGATTATGTCCCATTTTCATTATGCAGTTACTCCTCATTTGATTACCTCATATTCAGAAATGGTTAAAAGGGCCTTAGCACTAGAAGCTGCTAATGATACTGTGGATAAGATCAGGGGAAAGTCTGGGGAAGGATCCTCGGACCGTAAGAGGAAGTTCGAGTCGGGGAATGCCCAAAAGTTCAGCAAGCGAATAAGAAGGTAGGGAAGGCTCCGGTTGCAAACAAAGATGTGTGTAAGCATTGTCACCGTAGTGGTCATAAGACTGAAAATTGTTGGCATTGATTGGGTGCATGTCTGAAATGGGAAGTACTCAACACCGAATTCTGGATTGTCCTATGATTAAAAATGCGCCAGCAAATTCAAATGTCCGAGCAAAGTAGGGTAGACTACAAGCCATGCAGAAGTGGAATCGAAATCTCCACCAAAAGGCGGACTGATAGAAGGTACATTATTAGTAAACTCAAGACCCGCATATGTATTATTTGATTCAGGAGCAACACATTTTTATCAGTTATGAGTTTGCTAAGTCCTTGGAAGTGCAATCAGTTCCACTTCTCACGCAACTTAAGGTTGCAACACCTTTAAGTGAGGGTAAGAAACTTAAGGAATATTACCCTAATAGTCAAATTCTAGTCAAGGAATATAATTTGCCTGGAGATTTAATTTGTCTTGAAATGTGGGATTATGATGTGATCCTTGGGATTGATTGGTTATCTAAGTATCACGCAAACTTGGATTGTCAATTAAGACAAGTAACCTTTCTAGGAAAGGAATCACTCCCATAACTTTTGATGAACCTCGCACAAGGAAAATACCTATAATATCAGCGGTGAAAGCATGTAAATTGGTACAAAAAGGTTGTCAAGGATACTTAGTTTCTGTAACCGTAATAAATCAGAACACTTCAGGGTTAGAAAATATTCCAGTGGTAAAGGAATTTCATGATGTATTCCCTGAAGAACTTGTTGGTTTACCACCTAGCAGGGAAGTAAATTTCTCAATTGAATTGGTACCCGGAGCTACACCAATTTCAAGAACACCATACAGAATGTCCATGGAAGAGTTGAAAGAGTTAAAGAGGCAGTTATTAGAATTGATAGAAAAAGGGTTTATTAGACCAAGTACTTCACCTTGGGGTGCTCCAGTATTATTATGAAGAAGAAGATGGATCTATGAGATTATGCATAGATTACCGACAGTTGAATCAATTGACTATAAAGAACAAGTACCCACTTCCAAGAATTGATGATCTATTTGATCAACTGTCTGGAGCTCATTATTTCTCTAAGATTGATTTAAGATCTGGATACCACCAACTAAGAATTCAGGAGCAGGATATCCATAAAACGCTTTTAGAACACGGTATGGACACTACGAATTTGTGGTAATGCCATTTGGATTGGCAAATGCACCTGCGAATTTATGCGCCTGATGAATGATGTGTTCAGATCTTATTTAGATCAATTTGTGGTTGTGTTTATAGATGATATATTGATCTACTCTAAGAGTATAGAAGAGCATGAAGAACATTTGCGAATTACTTTACAATTATTACGGGATCACAAATTATATGCGAAGTTCAGTAAATGTGAGTTTTGGTTGAAACAAGTAATGTTTCTATGTCACGCCCCAACGCGGAAATCGGAGCGCGAAGGCAGTTGCAAGAAAAGGTATAGAGCGTATACTAGACATCAAACCATTGCACACTGAATAATACCAAAGCAAATCTTTTCATTAATAATTTTCCAAATGTCTAGTTACAACCACTAATATCAGAGCCATTCTAAAGGGCCCAATTACATTGCAACAGAAGGAAATAACTAACTACAACTCTAAGATAACATAATGACTGAAGGGTACTTCTGGCTTCAACTTGGTCATTCCCTTCCTCGTGAGTGTATGTGTCATCCTCGGTCTCACCTGAGAATACAACATCAAATAACGTAGGGTGAGCGATAACGCCAGTAGGACTTAAATCTCAGGCTCAAGCAGGCTTTAAATAATTAACGCATTTAATGGCAGAGTGTCTAGAGATAGCAGGTACAAGAGAGTCAAAATATAGTAAGAGATAGCACAACCGATAACAAGATAGCACAATAGCGCGAGATCAAGTATAGTTTCCAAAATAGCACAAGTATCGAATATAGCACGAATAGCAGGATGGCCATAGTACAACTAGCACAAGTATAGTAATAGCACGACGAGTATAGCACTTGTTTGTCATTCTAGACATCGAGAGAGTATAGCACGTTTGTGTTTGATTGTCATATAGATAGTCGAGATAGATAGCACTTGAGTGTAATGCCAAACACTCTGATCATTTAACTCCCATAGGCACTAGCACTTTCGGGCACACATCCCAGGACCAGATCGGGCCCTTTATATATTGCCAAGCATTGGTTATATTGTTTATCTTTAGACAATCAATCAATGGCCAATATAGAGTACCAAGAAATAGATAAGAGCACTAGATGAATAGATGAGATAGTGGAGTGAACGTGAATAGGTGAGCGAGTAGAGTATAGATGAAGCTAATGGACATTGCACGTAATACGTCGAGTAATCAGGCGATATAACAGTTGCACAACACGCGCACTTGGTGTTGGCAGTCAGGTGGAACTCACGACCCTACCACTGGCCTTGTTATGCACAGGTTCAGAGGTCCGGCGTGATTTAAGACGAGAGTGAATCCCTAATAGCCGTTTGGATCATATAGATCCCTAAGGGTATCATAGGTATTAGGGTACAACCGGCTCGTCGTCCATGTGGGAATCCATGATCAGAGGAGACTTACGGAGGCCTTGTGCAAGAGTTCACTAGTCCGACGAAAGGAATATCCGACGGAGAGTTCACCACAAGCCAAGTAAAGTGTGTATATAAAACATGTGCTCGACGTTCTAGAGGAATTCTAGAACAGTGGAGCGTCGATATCGGTATATAAACAACGCAAGAAACGAATACAAGTCCTTTAAAATAGGGCAATTAATATACTTTATTGCAATAAATTACCAGATACATTATGAGATATTTTCTGCAAGATTTCAGCCATAAATGGATGGTTCAAGTGTGTGCAAGTGCAAGAGAAATCATAGATAGAAATAAGTCGTGAACATGTATTTTAAATCATTCAATATAGCACCATTTTAAGTAGGGTTTTTACTGGGGGTATAACGGTAAGAAGGCGTAAGGATTATTTAGAAAGCGACAAAATATTTTTCATGGTTTTTATAAAAAAAACTAAGAAGGCGACATAGGTCAATGAGCATTGCGACAGGGGCCAGGCAGAACGCGATAGGGTCCTGTATAGGTTGCGACATGGCTGTCTGTTCAGGCGGCCAGAACGTGACGTAGGTACTGTCGCATTCAGAAAGCGACAAGGAAGGCGTCGCGATGGCTTGAGAAAGCGACAAGTGGATGGTCGCAATCAGACCCAGAAGGCGACATATCGGCCTGTCGCAATCTGGTTGTCTGCACCTGGCTCTGACAGGATTCAGACCAGGCTTTGGATTGCAGGCCAACTTGAAATCGAATGATACAGGGTGCTTTGAAAAATCATAACTAATTGTATAGTGAACGAAAAATCATGAAACCAGTTGCAAATTAAACTAGACATGTAATGGTACTTCCAATAAATAGGGATTCGAGAGATAACAGGGTTTGAACATGGTTGAGCATGAACAACAACGAGTAACACAGAACATGACATAGAGAGCAAGACTAATTAATTCGAGCAACATGCTCAATGAAATTAGGCTTTTTAGGGGCAAATGATCCTTAACAACATGAAGTATCTACAGTAAAACTTTCGTAGCATGGGATCAAGTATACATAGAGATTTGAATTAAAATGACACCTCGGGGTTATCATGTTTGCAGTTCTTCAAAATTAAGAACAAAAGATAGGATGGATGGAAAAATATGAAACTTGGGGGTTTCGTTCAAGAGGGTAGGAAGAACCTACAGAAAAAGTTTCATGGTTTATGCTTGTGAGAATGTCTACCTTTGACTCGATTTGTTTTCTAGGGCTAGAACTTGAAGAACAAGGGAAGAAGCTTCAAGTTCTTCTTCTCTCCACGAAATCCTCTCCTCCTTAGCCTCTTCTCCACGTCTAGCAACTCTTGGCAACGAGCTAGGGTTGCCCTAGAGAGTTTAAGAGAGGTGTTTTATGTAAACACAAGTTCCTATTCCTACTACTACTCAAATTCCTCTTAATTCCGAGATTTCCTTACTCCCACCTTCCTTCCTTGCTTTCCAATCTCTATTTAGACTTGGAAGAGATCCAAATTCGTGCTAATCCATATGGGGTAGGTTTAGGAATCCTATTATGACTCAAACTAGCTATTTAATGTATTAAATAACTCTTTTCTATTTAAGTAATATTCTAGTTACGAATTTAGGGTATTTTCCTATTATTCCCCTTTTATAATTTCTTATTTTGACCCACAAATTTCTAATGGGTCCATTTAATAAAGCCTATTACTTGTTTTCATTTAATGGGTTTCGTTTAATTCCTTTTTGTGTGAATCTTCCATTATTTAATTTTCTTTTATTGATTTTTTTTCAAATATTTGATTTTTAATTATTATAAAATCCAGGTTGCTACATTCTAGGACATATCATTTCTGAAGAAGGATTATCATGGACTCATCAAAAGTAGAAACTATACAGAAATGGGAGCACCTAAGAATCTTACGGAAGTACGAAGCTTTTTAGGCATGGCAGTTACTACCGGCGATTTGTCAAGGATTTTTTCTAGAATTGCTTCACCACTTACACAGTTAACTAGAAAAGGAACTGCATTTATATGGAATGAAAGTTGTGAACAAGCCTTTCAGCTGTTAAAGGAATGTTTATCCACTGCACCAATTTTAGCCTTGCCTGTAGAAGGAAAAATATTTGAAGTTTACACTGAGCCTCGAGTATTGGACTGGGATTTGTATTGATGCAGAAAGGAAGGGTTATTGCTTATGCTTCTAGACAATTAAAGACCCATGAGAAAACTACCCAGTACATGATTTGGAATTAGCCGCAGTAGTTTTTGCTCTTAAACTCTGGAGACACTATTTGTATGACAATCAGTTCATAGTATACTCCGATCATAAGAGTCTCAAATATTTGTTTTCACAGAAAGAACTAAATATGAGACAAAGAATTTGGATGGAGTATATCAAAGATTATGACTTCAAAATAGAATATCATCCAGGGAAAGGCCACCTGTGGCCGATGCACTCAGTAGAAATCCTGTAACCAAGGTATGTCAATTACAAGTAAAGGAATGAAAGTTGTTAGAAGAGTTTTCTACATTGAGTTTAAAGACTGAGATGCAGGAAGCAAGAGTTGTAATTAATAACATGATAGTGCAATTAGATTTGTTAAAGCAAATTAGAGAACAGCAGAGCAATGATCCTATGTTGGCAGAAACTAGAGAAAAATTGGCTTTCAGATCTGATTTTAATGAAGATGAGTATGGAAATCTTCGATTTCGGACAGATTATGTGTGCTGGATAATCCTAAAATCAAGAAACAAATCTTGGAAGAAGCTCATCGATCACATTATACGATTCATCCAGGAGTTGTCAAGATGTATCAAGATCTGAAAAAGCATTTTTGGTGGTGTAACATGAAAAAGGACATTGTGGACTTTGTAGCGAGATGTTTGACCTGTCAGAAGGTTAAAGCCGAACACCAAAAACCGGCAGGAAAGTTAAAACCACTTGAAGTACCGGAATGGAATATAACGTCGGTATGGATTTCATTGTCGGACTGCCCAGGACACGAAGTGGATTTGATGCAATATGGGTAGTTATTGACCGACTTACTAAATCAGCTCATTTCTTGGCAATTAAAACAAGATGGTCTGTCAATATTTTAGCAGCTGTATACATGAAGAATTGTTCGATTGCATGGGATTCCAAAGACATAATTTCTGACAGAGATGCAAGATTTACTTCACACTTTTGGAGAGAATTACAAGATGCATTGGGGACTAAGTTAAAATTAGTACTGCTTTTCATCCTCAAACCGATGGATAGACTGAACGAGTAAATCAGATCATTGAAGATATGTGTCGTGCTTGTATATTGGAATTTGGAAACGACTGGAATACTCATTTAGCAATATGGAATTTGCTTACAATAATAGTTACCAGTCTACTATTCAAATGGCACCATTTGAAGCTTTGTATGGTAGGCAATGTAGATCACCATTGTGTTGGGTAGAATTGAAGGAATCACATATTCTTGGACCCGAAATGATTCAGGAAACAACAGAAACTATTAAGTTGGTACGAGATCGGATGAAAGCTGCTCAAGATCGACAGAAAAGCTATGCGGATCAAAGAAGAAGGGAACTGGAATTTCAACCAGGAGAGCATGTATTCCTTAAAGTATCACCTCGAAGAGGAGTCAAAAGATTTGGTATTAGGGAAAATTAAGTCTAGAATATATTGGACCGTTTGAAATACTGAAAAGAGTTGGGGAAATGACGTACCAACTGGCACTTCCACCACAGTTATCTAACGTACATGATATTTTTCATGTGTCAATGTTGAGAAATATGAGTATGATCCGGAACATATTATTGAATACCAAAATTTGGGGATACAAGAAAATCTAGCATATGAAGAAAGACCGGTGCAGATCCTTCATCGAAAAATCAAACAACTTCGAAACAAGGAAGTTCCCTTATTGAAGATCCAATGGAGCAGGCGAGGACAAGAGGAAGCCACATGGGAATTAGAAGATGCCATCAAGACAAGATATCCATAATTATTTTCAGGTTAGTATAATGATCTTTATGTTATTAAATTTGGAGGACCAAATTTTTTTTTAGTAGAGGAGAATTGTAACGCCCCAGAAATTTTAAATATTAAGAAAATAGAAGTAATTTGTTTAAAACCTTAGAGTTGTTATTAAAATGTGATAATTAGATGATAGACTTAATTAGTGGTAATGGACATTATCCCAGTGTCGTACCTCGAAGTACGTGCCTCCACAGAGCGATATCGGAAAATGACATCGAAATAAAAATCTGAGAACATCATAATTTCCAGAAAAATGTGGAGAAACCAAATATATAATTATCTAAATTTTTCGACGTACGGATTCCAAGGTACAGTCAACGCGACCATTTTTCAGGTGATTTTCACCTAGTGTAAAATAAAATCTAAAAATTAATTAAAAATCACCAAAATTAGTACAACTATCATAATAGTCTATGGTCAAAATTTCAATGCAATCAGATATGGTTTGGATAGGTTTATGTAAAGAACAAGTGGCCAGTTGAATTTTGGGGGAATTACGCAATGGGTTTTCTGGGAAATTTTCAGTGGGTTACGTGGAGGCTTCTGGTGAGGCCAGCACCTAAGTTGGAGATGGTAACACCTCAGTTACCATGTGTAAACTTAAGAAGGGTTGCATGGGCTTCGTGTAGGGGTGAAAACCATGTGAGCTTTCACCATGACACCTCAAGGGGTGATGTGTCGATGCATGAGAACCCTGCTGGCCCTATAAAAAGCCTTCCATCACCTTCGTACACACCTTTCTCCCAGTTTGTCGGTGTGTGCTTGGTCTCCAAAACCACTCGTTTCTATGCTGTTGAGTTGAGTGCCAACTCTACCTGGAAAGGCTTCCACGACAGTTCTGGTTTCATTTCCCTGGAAGGATTGTTGTTGAGTCTATTCTACGTGCAAGTGTGCAATTGTCTTTCTCTTATTTCTGAGGATTTCTGAGTAAGGATCTGACACTCACTTCAGTAAGGTAGGATTCCTTTCTTGATCTTCTAGTTCTCTTGTCACCTTTTTCTTGATTCCTTGGTTAATGGCATGTGTACTTTAAGCATGCTATTCTTACAGTCTGAAAACTCAGATTATTGTGAATCTGAGAAGTCATGTTATTGATCATGTTATTTTCACAGTTTAGAAAATATGACCATGATAGGAAACGAACACTATACTAAGTTTTAGTTGATCCTCAAGTCACAAGTAGTTATATGTACTATCTTTGTTTAAGTTAACTGAATCTAGAATGTAATCTCTTTATATAGATTAGATAGAACCATAACGGTTTTTCTCCCTTAATTAACTTGATTATTTGAGAAATCATAAAAGTCTCAAGTGATTACATTTGACATATATTCATTAGAGTAAAGTGGAAAGAAAAGAGTTTCAGGAAGAGTAACTTCCAAGTTAACTTCTCGTTAAATATCCTTGTGAGCTACATTCAATGACCTTCCTTTTGTCTTCGGGTCATGTTTCAATGAGTATTACACCTGAATTCATACTTCTTTAGGGTCCTAATTATGTAGGAATGTTAGAGAAACTTTGTAGAACCATTTGAGGTTGAATTGAATGGTTTTCTGAAAATTTACACAGCCCCTGTCGACAGACGAAGGGCTGGCTGTCGATAGGAACCCCTGGCCTGAAACCAAAAACCTTCACTGTGTGTTGCTGTCGACAGGCCTCTGGCTTGCTGTCGACAGGAACACACAGACTGAATCCCAGTTCTGGAAACCAGCCCCTGTCGACAGCAGACCCATGCCTGTCGACAGGCCTTGTCAGAGTCATGTTTCTAGCGTCTGTTTGACTCCGTTCTTCTCTATAAATCCTACCCAATTGTTCCAACTCTTGGTCTACCTTTATCATATGAATTTTACTACCTACACATCTACTTAAATCAGTCAAGTTATCTTCTTTGTTACCTTAAGTTATTTCTACAAGTTCCGAACAAAATTGTCCTCGTGAGATTGTTAATTTCTTAAATCAGTGACGGAATCAAGTCCCTTGATTCTTTTGTGCAATCCTTGAGTAACTTTGAGTAAAACTGTAACACCGGAAATTTCGTAAGTTAAAATTTCAGAAATAAAGGGGGATAAATTAATTAAACATATGGGAGAGACTTCCAACACCACGTAATAGTGATCCATTAACAAGATTGGCCAATGGAGCACATTTGGCCCGAGGATATAAATAAGTTGGGACAGGGAATTGCCCAGAAATTCGTGTAGGTAATTATGCCATAATTAGAGAGGGCAATTTAGGGTTAAAATAAGGGTGATTAGTCATGTATGGTAAGCCAAAACTGAACCCAACCCCAATTGGTGGTTTCCTAAACCTTGCTACCTCCTTTGGAGGAAAGAATCCCAGATTTCCTAGAAACTAGGAACAGAATTCGCAGCCCCTTTCCTAGTCTCGTTAGGACTCTTAACTACACCCTAAATCTATAAGAACTCGTCCTTAACTCTTGGGAAGGTTTAATAACGAGTTGGGGTCGTTTGGAGGCAGGCTAGAACTTCTGAGGAGCAGGAGAAAGGCTGGGAACCTGGAGCTTCATCCCCTGCATCCCCTGTTGCGTCCAGAACATCGAATGTTCTTAGATCTTCATAAAGGTAGGTGTTCTCAGGCCAAGATTAAAGAAACCAACACCATCATGTAGATCTTTCAGTCTAGGTTCATTTGCACTTGGTTTGACTAGTTTTCATGGAGTATACATTGTGTATTGGTGATTTCCCGAAGTCTCGCACAGTTAGGGCTTTTCCCGTTCGTCTTATTTTGTATGTGATTCGAGACCGAATTTGACTAAACTTTCTTCATGAATGTTCTTCCAATTATGTTGGACGTTTTGTCCAAACATCCTTCGTTAGAGAGTTAGGAGCATGATAAGAGAGTCTCCGCATGATACTACGATTTCGGGCTACTCTTGACTTTTTGTTCTTCATATGTTTTCTAGAAATTCGAGACCGAATTAGATCAAACCCCCAACATTAAAGTTCTTCTACTAGTTGTCCTCGTCATCTTTCGTGTTGAACGTTTTATCTAAATGTCATTCGTTAGAGAGTTATAAGAAGTGGAAGTGAATCACTGCACGAGACGTGTTTTGGTTACACCTGACCATGTGTTTTGTTCTGGAAGGGCCACTAGTGTCGACACTACTTGAGGTAGTGTCGACACACTGTCCCAAAACAGCCCAGATGGTGTTCTGAGAAAGCCTCTAGTGTCGACACTTCTTAATCTAGTGTCGACACACTGTCCCATATTGGCCAGAAGGTTTTCTGGAAGCTGTCTCTAGTGTCGACACTACTTGATCTCGTGTCGACACTACTTGACCTTTTTGCCTTGTATTTGAAGCACCGTGTCAACACTACCTGAACTAGTGTCGACACTACTTGAACAGTTTTGCATTATTTTGTCTTGTGTTTGAAGCATCGTGTCGACACCACTTGATCTAGTGTCAACACTACCCTTACAAGATTTTGCATATTTTGGGTCTGATCATTCCATGGTGTCTACAAGCATGAGCATGATGTTATATAGTATTCATGGACCTAAAATAAATCAACCCATTGAAGAAAATGGTAATGATACGAATATGATTCTAATGTGTAATTCTAATTGTCCTTATGTTCATTGGATTATCTTGTGATCTTGCTTATTGTCAATTGATAAGATAAGAATATGATATGAATGTGGGGATAAATACATGTTAGTTGTATTAATGTTATGATTTGCATATGAGTTTCATGGCTACATGTTTTCCGGTGTTCAAATTATTATTTGTCATATGCTTACATGTTAGGAAAGTACATGTTCTACATATGATCTATCTTTAGAAACATCCTCACGTCAAGATATTAATGAACTATGAAACATAAGATACGTCGTTATCCTGCCTTGTTCTTTTGAGCTGTTTGTCATTCCTTGACTCTATGAATGATCATGTTCCTTTTTTCTACGATCTTGTTATTGAAACTCTGTGGCCATAATACGAATATGTTTGTTCGGCACAACGAGGGACTCCGGTCCCAATTTGATCCAATGCCTGTGCAATTAAAGGGGCCTGGTCCGGTCCTGGGGAGGAGCACCCCAACGTACTTATTAACCGCGGGAGTATGAACTTCTGGTGCTTGGCATAGCACAAACAAATAAGCAAGAGTTGTGAAAGTTGTGCCTTCGTTTGATCTGATATGATAAGATTGATATGATACGTCTGTTCATGTGAATACATGATATCTGTTTGAATATGGCCAATCTCTTTTGATATGATTCTACTCTTGAAATATCTGTCCATTATATATGTAATTCGACATTTGATCTGATATGATATATGTTCTACTCTGCTATTCAATCTGTTTGTATTGCATGCATTTTCATCATATTCATGTGCATATCTACCTATTAAAATGCTAATCATGTATATTAGTCCCCGCATAATATTGAGATGTAAATCTTACTGAGCTAGTTCGCTCACCCCTATCATCCTGCCCTTTTTCAGGTAGTGATGAAGAACCCGTGGAGTCAGATGGGACTGGGCAAGAGTGACAAGCACCCGTCCTAGAAATAGATGACAGTTTAGAAATAGACAATTGAGTAGTTTATGTATTAGAGAAACCTTGTTATTTGATTAATAAACACTTTTCAGATGATTCTTCTCATGTGAGTTGTATCTAGTTGAATGGAATAAAATAAGGTATATGATTGGTGACCATAGTATAGTCTCGAATATGTATTATATTCAGTTGTGACTCTGTGTTATTCAACTGTGATACGCATGTTTGTATCGTTCACGTCCCCCGGTATTTATTCTGCTGCTAAATATCGGGGCGTGACAGTTGGTATCAGAGCCTGCACTTTAGGGTCCAAGGGAATAGGAACATGAATGAGACTAGATCACACGAGTCAAAAATTTGTCGTACCTAATGTGAGCTTGGGTAGAGCCATGGGAGTAAAAGTCACATGTGATATTTAGATGACTAACTCACATTATTATCTTGAAGGTACTTACTACCTCAATGGCCGCTGAACGTGCCCAGCCTAGGGACATGCAACGAACTATATAGAACTTGACTCAGGCCATCTTACAATCCACCCAAGGTGGAGGTAACCGCGGAGCCGGTGAGCTCCATCGAAATTTTCGGAATATGGATCTGCCTAGGTTTGAAGGGTACTGACCCAGATGTTGCTGAACACTGGGTTAAGGAATTGAAAGGATATTCATGGTCATGCAATGCACAGACCAGAACAAGGTACTACTGGTGACTTTCCTGAGCATTTCAACGCCAAGTACTTTTCTGAGAGGGTCCAAGAACGAAAAGCAGCCGAATTTGCCGCTTTGAAGCAGAGAGGACTCAATGTGGCTGAGTATGAGGCCCAATTCTCTCGGCTGTCCCGATACGCTGTTCACTTAATTGGGACAGAAAGGATGAAGGCGAAACGCTTTCTGAATGGCTTGAGGCCCCAGTTCATCACCCAACTGGCACCAATGGACATTCAAACTTATGCTGAATGGTTAAGAAGGCTCAGCTATTGGAAGATGCCATGGAGACTGCCGAAAGGATTAAGGGAAAATCTGTGAAACGAGATAAGTATCTTCTGCTGGGAGGTATCAGCCGACTATTGGGAAGAAAAGGCCAGTGGCGGGGTAAATGAACCGCAGATAAAAGCCGAAGGAGTTAGGTAAGCAAATAATGGTGACAAGGGAGAAAGGTGCAAACATTGTGACAGAGCTGGACATCGGTCTGAAGAATGCTGGAGAGCGCAAGGGAGATGCCTACGCTGTGGGAGTCGTGACCATAGGATCTCGGACTGCCCATGTTGAAAGAACAAGCCCCTCAAGACAAACGTTCAAATGGACAGAAGAGGCAAGGCCGACTGCAAGCTGTCTAGGAACCAGAAACTGCTGAAGAAGGTGGTATCGTGGAAGGTACACTTACTATTCTTTCCCGACCCCATATGTTCTCTTTGATACGGGAGCTACGCACTCCTTCATATCTCAAACATTTGTTGATACCCTATCCTGTGAAACCCGTCCCATGAAATTGTGAATAGTTGTGTCACCCCGATTGGTCCTGGTACCAATCTTACAACATATACCATCCAGTGAGGTGTTGATTGAAACCCAAAACCTACCAGCAAATTTAATATGTATGGACATGGCGGGTATGATGTGATACTGGGATCAGACTGGATGTCTGAACATGGGGCTAGTATCAATTGCAGGAGAATCGGGTAACTTTAGCCAGTACCCAAAACTAGTGTTCACAGGGGATAGGAACCGCAGGAGATTGTCACTTATCTCTGCACTACAAGCCAAAAGGATGATGAGGAAAGGTTGTATGGCCTTTCTTGCTGCTGTGGTCATCGCAAAGAATGAAGTTAAAGTTGAGGACATCCATGTCGTCAGCGAATACGCTGATGTTTTCCCGAAGACTTGCCAGAATTCCTCCTGAGCGAGAGGTCGATTTTACCATCGAATTGGTCCCTGGAGCAGCACCGGTATCTAGGGCACCATATAGAATGTCCCCCGCAGAACTGAAAGAATTAAAAGAGCACTGATGGAACTGTTAGAGAAGGGTTTCATCCGACCAAGCACATCGCCATGGGGTGCACCTGTCCTCTTCGTCAAGAAGAAGATGGGTCGATGAGGCTATGCATAGATTACAGACAACTGAATCAGTTAACCATCAATAACAAATACCCTCTGCCGAGAATTGATGAGTTGTTTGATCATTATCTGGAGCTAGATACTTCTCAAAAATAGATCTCCGATCCAGTTATCATCAATTGAGGATCAAAGGAGAAGACATTCACAAGACTGCCTTCCGAAGCAGGTATGGGCATTATGAATTTATTGTTATGCCTTTTGGACTAACAAATGCCCCTGCAGTTTTCATGCAGTTGATGAATACATTTATCGCCCATATCTTGATAAGTTTGTGGTGGTATTCATCGATGATATATTGATCTATTCCAAGACAAAGGAAGAGCATGAGGAGCATTTGAGGATTGCATTGCAGATCTTAAGGGAGAACAAACTATATGCCAAGTTAAGTAAATGTGAATTCTGGCTTGAGGAGGTATCCTTTCTAGGGCATGTGGTAACCAAAGATGGTATCGTTGTTGATCCATCAAAGGTTGAGGCTGTGTTGAAATGGGAAGGACCGACAAGCGTCACAGAGATCAGGAGTTTTCTAGGATTAGCTGGGTATTATCGAAGGTTCATAAAGGATTTTCAAAGATTGCAGTGCCATGACCAAACTGACCCGGAAGGAAAATCCATTCGTGTGGACCAATGAATGTGAGGAAAGATTCAACAACTTGAAGAAGTGTCTGACTACTGCTCCTGTCCTCGCCTTACCCACTGAAGAGGAGAATTTGAAATTTATTCAGATGCTTCTGGTACTGGACTGGGATATGTCTTAATGCAACAAGGGAAGGTAATAGCTTATGCTTCAAGACAGTTGAAGATCCACAAAGTGAACTTCCCGTTCATGACCTGGAGTTGGCAGCTGTAGTATTCGCCCTAAAGATTTAGAGGCATTATATCTATGGTGAGCAATTTAAGGTCTTTTCTGACCACAAGAGTTTGAAATACCTGTTCTCACAGAAGGAGCAGAACATGAGACAAAGAAGGTGGTTAGAGTACCTTAAGGACTATGACTTTTCCATTCAGTATCACCCCGGGAAAGCCAATGTAGTGGCAGACGCTCTAAGTAGACAACTAGGAGCTATGCTAGCTAGTATGATGCTGGGCGAATGGAAGTTACTGGAGCAATTTGCAAGTCTGAACATAGATGTGGGAAAGAAGGAAAAACAAGTAATGATTTCAAACCTCCACATACAATCCGACCTACTGACTGAAATCAAGGAGAAACAGGGAGAGGATCCATTCTTAGTTGAGATCAGGGAGAAGCTAGAGCAAAGGCTGACTTCACTATATCTGTGGAAGGTAGATTACTGTTCCGAGGTAGGACATGTGTCCCTGATCATGGAGAACTCAAGAAAAGGTTACTAAATGAAGCTCATTAGTCCAAGTACACGATTCACCCTGGATCAACAAAGATGTACAAGACTTGAAAAGGTCGTACTGGTGGCCAAACATGAAGAGGGATGTGGCCGATCATGTGTCATACTGTTTAACATGTATCAAAGTCAAGGCCGAACATTTCCGTACGGCTGGTGGACTGCTACCACTAGAATCCCGGAATGGAAGTGGGATAGTATCGCTATGGACTTTATCATGGGATTGCCCAAGACTCGAGGTGGTATGGATGCAATCTTGGTAATCGTTGATCGATTGACTAAGTCGGCTCATTTCTTGCCGATTAAGAGCACCTGGTCTGTGGATGTATTGGCTGCATTATATGTTAAGGAAGTAGTTAGATTGCATGGGGTTCCATCTAGCATAATCTCAGATCGGGACCCTAGATTTACTTCATACTTCTGGAAGGGTTTACAAGCAGCAATGGGTACTAAATTAAATTTTAGTACTGCCTTCCACCCTCAGACTGATGGACAAACTGAAAGGACCAATCAAATTGTGGAGGATATGCTTCGTGCTCTGGTGCTAGATTTCGAGGGGGATGGGATGATCAGTTGTACCTGATGGAGTTCGCATATAACAACAGTTATCAGCCCAGTATCAAGATGGCACCATTTGAAGCCTTGTATGGCAGGAGTTGCAGATCACCCCTTTGTTGGGAAGAGGTTGGGGAGAACCAATGGGTTGGACCCGACTTAATTGAGGCAACTGTCCGGAAGGTTCAGATTGTCAGGGAACGTCTGAAGATAGCACAATCCAGACAGAAGAGTTATGCAGACAAGAGAAGGAGAGAACTAGAATTTCAGGTTGGCGAACATGTTTTCTTGAAGGTCTCACCTTCAAGGGGAATACAAAGATTTGGGATCAAAGGAAAACTAAGTCCCAGATTCATGGGGCCATTTGAAATTCTGGAAAGGATTGGTCAGGTGCATATAGACTTGCACTACCTCCCCAGCTGGCGAAGCGTGCATAATGTGTCCACATATCCATGCTGAGGAAGTACTTATTCAATGCCAACCATGTAATTAATCATGAGGACTTGGAGATTCGGGAGGACCTGACCTATGAAGAGAAGCCGATCAAACTGTTGGATCGGAAGATTCAACGACTCAGGAACCGTACCATACCTATGGTGAAGGTCCAATGGAGTCAAGACGGAGTTACTAATGCTACTTGGGAAACAGAGGAAAGAATGAAGAAAAATCACCCAAAACTATTCTCAGGTATGAACCACACCATTATGAGTAAATTTGGGGACCAAATTTCTTAAGTGGGGGAGGATGTAACACCCCGAAAATTTAGTCAGTTAAATTTTCAGAAATAAAGGGGGATAAATTAATTAAACATATGGGAGAGACTTCCAACACCACGTAATAATGATCCATTAACAAGATTGGGCCAATGGAGCACATTTGGCCCAAGGATATAAATAAGCTGGGACAGGGAATTGCCCAGAAATTCGTGTAGGTAATTATGCCATAATTAGATAGGGAAATAGGGTTAAAATAAGGGTGATTAGTCATGTATGGTAAGCCAAAACTGAACCCAACCCCAATTGGTGGTTTCCTAAACCATTGCTACCTCCTTTGGAGGAAAGAATCCCAGATTTCCTGGAAACTAGGAAACAGAATTCGCAGCCCCTTTCCTAGCCTCGTTAGGACTCTTAACTACACCCTAAATCTATAAGAACTCGTCCTAAACTCTTGGGAAGGTTTAATAATGAGTTGGGGTCGTTTTGAGGCAGGCTAGAACTTCTGAGGAGCAGGAGAAAGGCTGGGAACCCGGAGCTTCATCCCCTGCATCCCCTGTTGCGTCCAGAACATTGACTGTTCTTAGATCTTCATAAAGGTAGGTGTTCTTGGGCCAAGATTAAAGAAACCAACACCATCATGTATATCTTTGAGTCTAGGTTCATTTGCACTTGGTTTGACTAGTTTTCATGGAGTATACATTGTGTATTGGTGATTTTCCCGAAGTCTCGCACAGTTAGGGTTTTTCTAGTTCGTCTTATTTTGCATGTGATTTGAGACCGAATTTGACTAAACTTTCTTCACAAAAGTCTTTCAATGGAAGTCAAGATCATCTTCTATGTTGGACGTTTTGTCCAAAAATCCTTCGTAGAGATTTAGGAGCATGATAGGAGAGTCTCCACATGATACTACGATTTCAGGCTACTCTTGACTTTTTGTTCTTCATATGTTTTATCAGGATTCGAGACAGAATTAGATCAAACCCCAACATAACAGTTCTTCTACTAGTTGTCCTCGTCATCGTTCTGTTGAACGTTTTAACTAAATGTCATTCGTTAGAGAGTTATAAGAAGTGGAAGTGAATCACTGCACAAGACGTGTTTTCTGGTTACACCTGACCATGTGTTTTGTTCTGGAAGGGCCACTAGTGTCGACACTACTTGAGGTAGTGTCGACACACTGTCCCAAAACAGCCCAGATGGTGTTCTGGGAAAGCCTCTAGTGTCGACACTACTTCGTCTAGTGTCGACACTGTCCCATATTGGCCAGAAGGTTTTCTGGAAGCTGTCTCTAGTGTCGACACTACTTGATCTCGTGTCGACACTACTTGACCTTTTTGCCTTGTATTTGAAGCACCGTGTCAACACTACCTGAACTAGTGTCGACACTACTGACCAGTTTTGCATTATTTTGTCTTGTGTTTGAAGCATGTGTCGACACCACTTGATCTAGTGTCAACACTACCCTTACAAGATTTTGCATATTTTGGGTCTGATCTCCATGGTGTCTACAAGCATGAGCATGATGTTATATAGTATGCATGGACCTAAAATAAATCAACCCATTGAAGAAAATGGTAATGATACGAATATGATTCTAATGTGTAATCCTAATTGTCCTTATGTTCATTGGATTATCTTGTAATCTTGCTTATTGTCAAATGATAAGATAAGAATATGATATGAATGTGGGGATAAATACATGTTAGTATGGACATGTTAGTGGTGTTAATGTTATGATTTGCATATGAGTTTCATGGCTACATATTTTTCGGTGTT
>CM024758.1:101468558-101775654 GCA_014218235.1 Colocasia esculenta | reverse complement strand
TGGAGCTACGAAGATATGCCCGGGCTTAGACTCTTCCTTAGTCGAGCATTATCTCACCCTCAAGCCAGGCTCCGTTGCAATAAGCAGCGTTTAAGGCGTTTCCACCCCAGATCGCTTTGAAAATGAAGGATGAAGTTGACAGGCTTCACAAAGCCAAGTTCATCAAAGTCATACTTTATCCTAATTGGGTGGCAAACATCGTCCCGGTTATCAAGAAGGACGGGAAGGTCAGGATTTGCATTGACTTCCGGGACCTTAATCGCGCTTGTCCTAAAGATGATTTCCCTCTACCTCACTTGGATGTGCTGGTAGATAACACAGCTGGGTATGAAACCCTATCATTTATGGATGGTTTTTCTGGGTATAATCAGATCAAGCTGGCGGAAGAAGACCAAGACAAAACTTCATTTACTACACACCCTGGGGTACTTATTGCTTTGTGGTCATGCCATTTGGGCTTAAGAATGCCGGAGCCACTTACCAGAGGGCCATGATGGCCATCTTTCATGACATGATCCACATTCTTGTTGAGGTGTATGTAGACGACTTGGTAGTTAAGTCAAGATCGGCAATTGAGCATGCTGGGGTTCTCACTAAGGTTCTGCAAAGGACTCGAGAATATCATTTAAGGATGAACCCCAAGAAATGCGTGTTTGGTGTGTCAGCTGGAAGGTTGCTAGGGTTTATTGTGAGCAAAAGAGGCATAGAGATTGATCCAGATAAGGCGAAGGCGATAAAGGAATTGCTCCCTCCCAAGAATTTGAAAGAAGTTCGAGGACTAATTGGGAGGTTGCAGTACATTCGCCGATTCATCTCTCAGCATTCTCAACGGTGTAGGCCTTCTATAACCTCACCAAGCCGGGAGTTGAATTTTGCTGGGATGAGAAGTGTCAGGCAGCGTTCGATGAGCTTAAGGACTATCTTTCCAATCCGCCTGTCCTGAGGCCGCCTACGCCAGGCAAGCCTCTCATCCTCTATATCTCTGTTTTAGAAGACTCCGTAGGAGCTGTTCTTGCCCAAGTCGACGACGAAGGCAAAGAAAGGGCGGCCTACTACCTGTCCAAGCTTCTTAATCCTTGTGAGCAGAGATATAATTCCATGGAGAAAACCTGTGCCGCACTTGTATGGGTAGTGCAGAAATTGAAGCACTATTTCCTCGCCCATACAGTGCACCTTATTGCTCGCATGAACCCCATCAAATTCTTGCTCCAAAAACCTGTCCTAACTGACAGATTAGCACGTTGGCAAAGTTTCCTTTCCCAATTTGAGATCACCTACATCCAACAGAAGGCAATCAAAGGCTATGCCATAGCCGAGCATCTCGCTCATCACCCATTGCCTCGAACTGATCCAGTCTGTTCAGACCTCCCGGATGAAGAATTGATGTCCATCGATCATGACGATCGTATGTACACATTGTATTTCGACGGGGCCCTGAATTCTTTGGAACAGGCATCGGGGTGGCCCTGTTGTCTCCAGAGGGTGTCACCATATCGCGAGTTCATAAGCTAAACTTCCCTGCTACCAACAATATCGCCGAATATGAGGCTTTATTAGCTGGTCTGGAACTCGCGCGCTATTATGATGTGACACACCTCCGGATTGTAGGTGATAGCCAATTGGTCCTCCGCCAAGTGCTCACCAAATACCGCACTACTGATCCCAAGCTCAAGCCATACCAAGAACACGCTTCGGCCTACGCCAAGCTGTTCACCAAGCTTGTCTTTGTTCATGTTCCTCGTCACCAGAACCTCCTGGCTGACGCCCTTGCCACCGTGGGCGCAACCATGCACATGGTCTATCCCGCGATTTTTCCGGCATTCAAATCGAACGCCGGCAAATTCCCTTCTACTTGGATCCGATGTTCCTCTGGGTTAAGGATAAGGAGCTGGTAAATGCCGAGAGGAGGAGCAAAGAGAAATCATGTTAGTAGAGCTGGAAGAAGAATTGGAAGATGAAGAAAAACCGTGGTATTTTGAGATATCTGAATATTGCAAGGATCAATCCTACCCTGTGGAAGCCACCCCTGAAGAGAGGAAGACCATCAGGAGGATATCTCAGAAGTACACGGTGATTGGTAATACGCTCTACCGAAGAAGCTTCTCCGGCATTTTGCTCCGCTGTTTAGATGAAGTTGAGGCTCCGAAGGTTGTTAAGGAGGCCCATTCGGGTGTTTGTGGAGGTCATGTAAGTAGCCAAATGCTTGCTAAGAAGATCCTTAGGCAAGGCTTTTACTGGCCTACTCTAGAGGAGGATTGTTCTTTCTTTGTCCGCCGGTGTGTCAAATGCCAATTGCACGCCGACAAAATTCATGCTCCATCCTCTTCACTCCACCCTGTATCTTCACCCTGGCCTTTCGCTATGTGGGCTTTCGATATCATCGGACCCCTTGGTGATCCTAATTCCCAGAACAAAACAAAATCTTTTATTCTTACACGCAACGGAATACTTCACCAAGTGGGCGGAAGCCGAAGCATACGCGGAAATCAAGGCAACAACCGTCTGCCGCTTCATCATGAGGAACATCATCACCAGGTTTGGTATACCAGAGGCGATGATCACTGACAACGGTCCGCAGTTCATCTCTCAAGAACTCCGTGACCTCTGCAACAGGTATAAAATTGCATTGCATCATTCTTCACCTTATTATCCGCAAGGCAATGGCCAGGCAGAGGCCACAAATAAAACTCTCATCAAAATTATCAAGAAGACATGTGAGGTTAATAAGTTCTCGGATTGGCCAGAGAAACTCGTAGAAGCTTTATGGGCTTACCGCACTTCAATCCGTACTCCTACAGGGCAGACACCGTTTGCTCTTACTTACGGAATGGAGGCAGTAGTACCATATGAGATTCTAATTCCTTCACTAAGAGTTCAACTTGACAAGGATTTACCAATTGATCAACGACGTGAGTCGCTCCTTGAACAATTGGAACTCTTAGATGAAAAGCGTTTAGTGGCCGCCGAGCACACGAGAGCATACCAAAACAAACTCACACGTTTTTACCAGAAGAGAGTTATTGAGAGAAGATTCAAAGTCGGTGACATGGTCGTTAAAAAATCTTTGTAAAACCTGGTGGTCCCAGATCCAAGCTCCACCCAACTGGGAAGGACCCTTTATTATAAGCCAAGCTTATTCAGGCAATGCCTATAGCTAATTAATGCAGAGGGGGAGGAACTCTCCCACTCTTGGAATGGCTTACATCTAAAAAATACTACCCTTAATTCACTACCTGAAAAAGGAAAATTTGGCATGGTATTTTGAACCCTTAAGCTTGCAAAGGGTCATTTTTAAACTCTATTTACTGATTTCTTAAGATGTGTTAAGCCAAGGAAGACGACTCGCACACACTGACACGCCTTCCTGAGGCGCAAAATCCAAAGAAGGTCAATGTCGAGCCTATAACCCAAGGCAGTATCCGCCTTTCTCTTCTATTCGGTCTGCCGGTAGGAAAGAAGACCAGTGGGATCGACCTCTTGAAGTCTGTTTAAAAACTCGAGAAGGTAATCAATCAAGGCAAAGGGGAAGAAAGAGGATCAATGGAAAAATCCAATCCTCACGAAAAAGCCAAAAGGCCAAATCCGATTGAAAGCATGTCAAGAGCGGCAAAGTCCCGCGGAGATCCAAAAGGACCCGTCGTATGCATGCTCAAACCCCAAAATTGCCAAGTAAAACTCGAACCTTTCTCTGAGTATAAAAACAATCAATTGAGTGTCTCCCCGTTGCCCAGACTACTGGCAGACTTCCTAATGAATCTTCCTTCCTCCTCGGGACATTGCCTTGGCACCTAGGCAAGGCAGCGACCAACTAAGGAGGATGTTGCCAAGGTCGCCTCAGGTCAAGGCACCCATTACGCACATCCAATCCATGCCTTAACACATCTAAGAACAGTCAATACATTTTAAGAATGACATCCAAAGAATTAAAAAGTTCAAATGCCATGCTTGCCAAAAAAAATGTACATCTCATCCAAATCCAAAAAAATCAAATATTTCCAAAATCACAAAAAATCAAATATTTCCAAAATCACAAAAATCAAATATTTCCAAAAAAAAAAAAATCAAAAACAAAAACAAAAAAAAAATCAAAAATATCCCAAAACCCAAACGAATCAGATATCCTTTTCAAACCAAAATAGTTTTTATTATTGTATATCCTCAAATTGCACATTTTGTACACATTCACGCATCTTCGTCTTTATCTTTACTTTATGCACATGTCCTTAAATTTGTTTACTGTTTTATCACCTTTTTTATTGGGCTCAGCCCCTTGACAACCACGAAGTCAGTAAGTACCCCAAGCAAGGCTGAGCCGGAATGGACATTTACTTGTTTGTTCCTATCTACACAGGTTACAGGTGAAGAAGCTGAAAAGGGAACACTGTAATGTATTATTCACACTGTACCCCTGTGGTATATAGGAACAAACATTAAATGTCCATTCCGCTCAGCCCCTGGTGGGTACACTGACTTAAATCATATATATATATATATATATATATATATATATATATATATATATATATCCGGCTAACAGGGAGCCGGGCCCGTGTACAGTATCATAATGGTGCCACACTAGGCACGGTACAGGTAAAAGAAAAAGAAAGTACAAGTGTCAAGGCGGGGTGGTCTGGCTCTCGTCACCCCCCTCTGCAGGTGTAGCTGGCTCCCGCTGGCTGCTCTCGGCCTCGCCCAGGTCAGCAACTGTGGTAGGCGGAGGAGGTGGCCCCATCGGTGCTCGGGACCCTGTCGACCTCTGTGCGCCTGCTGCGTCCTGAACGTTCCTCTCGTACTGAGAGGAAGACGCCAGGACGCTCTCGGTAAGCACTGGCGCGTCCCTGCTCCCTGGCTCGCTCCCTCCCGCGGCGGTAGCGCTCCTCGGACGCCTCAACAGGCGTTCCGCTGCCAGCTGCCCAGCCCTCGCCTCCACGGCCTGCTGAGTAAGCCGCTCCCGCTCACGCTCCCACTGGCTCTGCTGACGCTCGAGGTCACGCCGCTCCAGCGCCAGTAACGCCCGTAACTCGGCCACGTCACGGGAAGCTCCGTCGGCGTCGGCTGAGACCCTGCTCAGTCAGCTCCGCGACAGTCAGGGCTCGCGGGCCAGGGCGCTCTCTAGCTCCTCAGACTGCACAACAAGAAACAAAGAACAGGTAAGTACACCAAGAAGCAATTTAATTGAATTCACTAAAATTTAAATGCTTACCCGTATAGCGAGGTCGCGCTCTGCCGCTCGGCACGCGCCACTGCCGCAGCCAGCTGCTCCTGGAGGGAGCTCACCTCCGCCGCCACTGCCGGGCCCCTGCTCGAAGAGGCACCTCCCGTCTCGGCCTGGACGCCGCGCCCTGGGCTGTGCGCTGCAAGCCAACAAAGAGGAAACTATGTCAGTACAATGGTCATGATGTTTACTATATTGCAGGATACACGAACATCCTCGACAGCCTCCACATTAGTAACGTATATTGCATTTACTATACGGTATACTTATTAGAGTCTGTCAAGGACCTTGAGGCTTTAATGAATCTGGAGTTTGAGTTCCCCTTCACTGCCGAAAAACGAGGATAATTCCAGAGGATTCTTGCTTCTAAGGATAGGCCGTTGGCCGAAGATGGGGGATGACGGTTCCCATGGTACCTGGGGGACGATAGTTCCCAATTTTGGATAAAAGGATGAACGACATTCCTGCAAGGAGGGGCGACAGTTCCCATGGGTATCCTGACCCCTTTCCGGCACAACAATATTATCCTTGATTATCTTATATTTTTGTTTTGTTTTATGAGTCTTTTCTTTTAGCCCAGCATGCATTCACGTAGGTTAACAGGAAGATTGTTGGAAAGCCTTAGATGCAAATAGGAATTTCAGAGAAAATCATTTGAAAAGCTTAATTAAAGATAATCACTTGGTCCGTCAATGCCAAAGCAACCCGATAATTCCACTCTGAGTCCAGTACTCAGTTTATTATAAAGTTGTTTGAAGATGTTCTTTTCGGAGAGAAACTCATCCATCCTGGATCTTTTCCTTTACTTTACTTTCGATCCACCTACGGCCATGGCAGCCCCCATACGCAGGTGAAACCTAATGGATTACGTCCTTAGGTACTTCCCGACGACGGAAGTTGATCTCGCATTTGTCTTTACTTTGTAGTTTAGTTATCTACGATGGTACAGTTTCCTCTCCAGAAGAGTTTCCGAAGAACAGCGTTATTTTAAATTGACGAACGCTCCAGTCCGTGCCTTAAAAAGGCGTGTCTCATTACACCTTGGCGCTTACTTTTCAGTTGTTTTGCTTTCGCTTTACTCCTTACAAAGCAAACGCCAAGGCGAGGCATCTGTAGACACGCCAATTTTACCCAAATTGGACAAATCTCGAGTTGCATTGTAACGCCTCAATGTGATTGTCTTTAATTACCTTTTTAAGTGATTTCCCCGAATTTCTATTTTACTTTGAGACTTTTCAGAATTTTCCTGTCTTTAAAGCTTTTTAGGACCTTTTAGATAAGTCTACAAAGAGTCTAGAAAAACCCAAAAAGAATCAGCACACTGTTTGAAATCGCGACCAGACCGGCGGACACATATTAAATGCCATAAGCGCGACGCCCTGAGGCGACGCAATTCAGCTACCGCCTTACAGGACGCAACGCTTAACCGACGTTAAAGGGCGTCCATGACGGCCGCCGCGGTTAAAAAGTCAACAGTTTCAGGCTGTGCCAGAGCGCGCACGTTCTGACACCTGTGGCAGGCTCTGAAACGCGTCGTGGTTGTACGACGCGATTCTTAGCCGCCCTGCGCGCACCATGCCCCTGCCAGGCGTCAGAACGCTGTCAGTACGGTGTCAGACTCTGAATCGCGCCCAGACAGTACGCCGCGATTAAGAACCGCCAGTTACAGTGTTACAAATGTTCAGGCGGTTGTTAATTGCGACCAGTATGATGGACGCGTTTTATGGACGCAAATGAGGTCATGGTTGTCAAATCGATTTGACCTTCCGAAATGCGACGACTATGGTCGACGCGATTCTTGAGATCGCTGCGCGCCGTAATCATCATATTTGGGCAAGTTGATGGGACATCTAGCCGACCTTATGAATCGCGACGTTTCCTGTGGCCGCAATTTTACTTGAAAACGTCTGCTGGTTTGGACGCGATTTAAAACAGTGAGTCTATATATACAAGCCCCTGCGCAACAGTGAAGAGAGAGAGACCTTACCCCCCCAGAGAGACGCCCCTGCCCGTCTAACGCGTCGCCCACCTGCCTTCCGTTCCGTTCACGTCCACGGAGGTTCCAGTGGGACGATCCTGCTGCCCAGAAGCTGCCGTTCCGGAGTCGGAGGATGATCCACGCCGTCCGCTCCACGACTAGGCGCCGTCATCCCCCACGCTGTTTCCGGCTCTCACAGCCTTTCTCTCCCCCTGTCCGGTCACCAGACAACACACACGCACACACGTGCATGTTTCCCTCCCTGTCTAGTTAGGGGTTTTTCATTTTCGTAGTTAGAAGGTGCGTCCGCACCGTTTTATGTCCTGTCCGCTGTCTTCCGTTCTTTTTCATTTACTACACGTCCGCCTAATCCGTTTCCATTTCTGTCCTCTTCAGGTACCTCGGGCTAAATCTCCTTCGCCGGCCGGCCAGTGGAAGGAGAGGAAGGACCCACCGCACACACATCCCGCTACTTTCCACGGGCCCAAAAAGGTACACATCCCCTTTTAGACCCGTCCCTACTTTTGGTACTTTTTAGTAAAAGTGCCTGGCAATCGCGGCTTTCCTTTACTTTCTGTCCATTTTTATTCCCCGTGTGGACGCCGTTTATTCTCTCGCTATCCACCCTTTCCTGCCCCAAAAGGGAGAGGAGGGACATTCGGAAAATAACCGCACCTACAGCTGTGAGCTGAGACGTAGTCCTGTGTGGTTTGTCCAGGCCAGTGCTAGTGTCGCGAACCAGAATTCGTGACCCAATGTGACGTTGTCCTTCTTAGCTTGCGCACTGGTGCGTGGCTTGCCGTTTGTTTATAAATGTTCAATACATACAGTTCATTGAGCTGTCTATTTAATTTCAAGTCATAGTTTTGTATATGTATAATTCTGGTAATTGTTTAGTTATTAACTGTTCACTCCTGTTTCTCGTGAGATTTGTGTGTGTACTAGTTTTGAAGGAGTTTTCTTACTGAGCCAGTGACTTGTGAGGCTCACACCCCTACTTCTCCCATTTAGGTGAAGGAGAGCATGAGAGTTCTTATTCCTCGTCTAGTTCCGAGACGCGCCGTAGTAGAGGTGGGCCCACTCCACCAACAGAGTAATTTCTATTATTGTTCTTACCTCGGGGTATGTCCCAGGATGCTATACTTTCATTTTTTGTTGACATTAATTGAGATGTGGCTATGTAAACTTCATGTAAATATGTGTTCTTATTTTCGGCTATGTAAACTTATTTTCGATTTTCATTTAAATGTTTCTTTTATGTTCTTACAGACTCGAGTAATGGTATCCTTTGCAAGGCTTCGGCCTGTTCGAGGGAGACGGAATCGTGTCGGAGTCGTTATTAGGTTAATGGGTATGAATGACGAAGACTGCTACAAAGGAAGTCTTAGAATTTGTAATGGTCTGAAAGTGATGGATATTTTCATTGCACCATAATCGGGAACCCAATAGAGGAAGGAGCGCAGATCCTGTAAGAGAGAGAATGTCTCGATTTTGGAATCAGAAGAGAACCTTTGATGCTTACGTCAGTATAGTGATTTTGTAGCAACCTAGATTTTTAAAATCTCAATAAATGGAAAAGCTATTATCACATGTGGCAATGTCATCAGAATTAAACAAAAATTTATATGTGTGAACTAAATAATATATTACAATGATGGAAAAAATCGTGGTGAATTGCACACGTTTGGGCTAACAAAACTGTAAGAGTTGAAAAGTTCGATAAAGTCAAAATTCATTATCACATGTACGTAACCTTAAGACCATATAATCAAACATGATAATTGGATACATAAGAGTTTAATGGGCCTAGTGTGTGGCTTAAATGAGCCTAAAAAAATAAAAATAGAAATTAATTCAAAGTACCCACTTAATGAGTTAATTAATAGATTAGTAAGCTCAATTGCACCATGAACTTGGACTACAACTAAGGAAATGCTAACCCATCATGGAAGGACGAATTCTTAAGCCACGCCTAGTGGAATTTGTGGTTGGAGACTCAAACAAATGAAATAATTAAAAGAAAACTCGTAACTTAGAAGTTAGAATCTCGTTAGAACTCCTAAGACCCACCCCTTTAAATACAACTCAATTCTCCTCCCATGGCCGACCTAGCTTGCTGCTATGAGGCTTTGGCATGGGAAGGCTGAAGGAAGGAGGAGGACTAGAGGATTTGAGAGTTCTTCTTCGTTCTTCCCCAAAGTTCGCACAAGAAGCCCTAGAAAACAAAAACGACCAAAGATAGACATTCTCTCGAACTTAATCTAATTAAATGACCCGTAGGAACTTCTTGATGCCAGGAATCGCATGAACCTAATTTCCCCAATTATTATCATGTTGTTTGAGCATATTTTGTGTTACAAGTTCCTTATTTATGTGTACCATGACTCATCATATCTCCTTGAGATCTCTCTAGTCTCTTTATTTCGTGTCGATTAAATTCTACTGTATAATCCTCATGAAGTACTAAACTGTTTATACCTTTTTCTCCATTTTCATCAAGTATATGCCTCAAATTTCTGAATCTAAGGTCACTGTGTCATCTAAACCAAAGTCGGAAAGGGTCTTCATGTAACATGTCAATCTCTTTTTTAAAACGTAATTCAGTTTACTGTATATTCCTTTGAGAGTTTACTTTCTTTCCACGCACTTTTCCCTCTTTTTCATCAAGTATTCAGGGAGAATTTGATCATTAAAGTGTACTGTGTCAACTTTCCTTAGAAGGCAACCCATAATTCGAGGATTGGTTCCAATTCAACCTCGAACAGAGAACACATGATCGTGATGGCCCGATACATCTCGCTCATGGCCTTGTCACGACATAGTGTTCTGTCACAATCTTAACGTAATAGAACGATACAACACCGATTATTGTCGTGACATAGCGTTCCGACATGTTCTTAACGCGACGATATGGTATGACGCGTTCATCGCATGTTCTGTCAGATACCGTGTCACGTTCCTTGTTTGACCATGTCGCATTCTTCATAGGCATATGTTCAGTTTCAAAACCTGTGTAGAAATTGAGTCTTCTCAAAAAACGTGTAGTGGACAATAAGTTAATTATGTCTGAACCCTATGAACATTTGTTAATGATCAGTAATAAAGTGCTAAATTGACTTAGTCATGTTAAACATATCTTTTAAATGTTAACTCTCACGTTCTTGGAAATATACCTCTCCGTAGTTGTTTTGCATCGTCATTTCTTGAGACAGTCGCCTCGTGTGACGTGTACTCACCGTGTTGTAGATAGGACACTCCTCCATGATTGACGGACTCTCTCGTCGGGTATTCCTTCAGTTGGACTATAACGTCTTCATGTGAGACCTCTGTAAGTCTCCACTGGCCTTGGATTCCCTCATGGTCGTTGAGCCGGTTGTACTATGAAAATCCATGAAACATTTTTTATTATGCCGAAAACTGTACGGCATGTATCAACGAGTTGTGCACCTTTTATTCTTGTTACTGTCAACCTTTCTAATTATGTCGAGAACTATGCAGCATGTATCAACCAATTGTGTGCCGATTGTTCTTGTTACTCTCATCTTGTCTTGCTATTGTTTCTTGTGATTTGGTAAACTAGAACCCAAATTGGTTCTTGAATTACAAGTTCTCATCTCGTTCTCTTTCTGAAATATTGTCTTACTCCATAACATTCTCACGGCCATAAAGTGGTTTTCTAGATAAAATCGTGTGGATCTTCATATCTGTTAGACTAATAATGCTAGGCATTAATAAGGCCTGGTCAGATCCTAGGAGGAGCACCCGAATATTATGTACCTACAGGGGTTATTTGACTGTGGTGTTGGCATTGCACCAAAATCGTGCTAATCGTGTTAAATTAGTCTATGACAATCAAATTGTGTACTCGTGTATCGTGCTTATGACATCGTGTTCGTGATATGGTTAAATTATGTTATCGTTATTCGTAACATACTCTTACTTGCTTGCAGTGGCGGATCTAGAGCATATCCAGTTAAAATCCTATTAGGGAGTTTAAAATTTTCCATTAAATTGATTTGGTTAGAATTTTTTTTAAAGGGGTGACCACACTGGATTAATAGAATGGCCCCACTTAATGAAATTCATGCATTCACCACTATTTGCTTTTTTGTGTTAGATTCGTGACTATCATGTCTTGTTACTTATTAAGTGCTCTTACTCTCTACTTGTTACTATTATTCGAACTCTCGTTATCATATTCATGCCTTTAGATATCCTGCTTGTGTTAAAGTGTTAATTCATGTAAAGCCTGCTCGATTCAAGAGATTTAAGACTTACTAAGCATTTGCTCACACAGTTGCTACATCTATTTTCAGGTGATGAGGAATACGATGAGATGCATGGGGACGAAAAGAGTGAACAAGTGTATCGATTATCTATGTGCTAAAGATCATCTAGTTGAGTCAAGATATCTAGTTCTATATTAGAGTTTATATTTTTCCTTTAGCAATGTATAGTCTTGATGGGCCCCATGTATTGGCCAGGTTAGTAATGTAATGAACCTCTGGATTATCGAATGAATGGAATAAATTTTGATTATTGGTTAATTATATTGTCTTATGTCCATTTGTGGTATGGTTTATGTTTATATTACTTGTCTAATGTGCATACTCGCACTGCGATTAATTGCTCGTCCCGATATTCCTCGTCAGGGTAGGACACTTATGAGAATGTTGAGAGTTAATAGACTGGAGATGGTGTACCTCTACACTAGAAGACTTTGATCCCTTTATATAGGCAAGGGCCTGGGCTGTACACTTGGTGGCGAGTCGTAACTGACCCATAACGGGTGGCAATCAAGGCCCCACTAATGGGGGTTCCTTAATGGGATGGAGACATCTTAGGTAACCGCCTGGAACATGGGGAGGTTTCCCTCTGACGTTCCATTATCTGGAGTTAAGGGGACTTGTAAGAGGCTGAGATCGCGTAAATGTTAGGATAGTTATGTGCGTCTTGCATGGGCCAAGTCCTATTTGGCAGGCGGAACCCTGTCCGAAGATAGTTGGTGGCGCTCCAAGGACCCTGGCTTCCGAGGAAGAGTCCTCAACACATAAGATTGTACCTGGTCACTTATGAAGTGGTCGAGGACATATGGAGGGAGATCAACACATGAAGAAGCCATAATGGGCCAAAATGGGTCGATGGACTTGATCAATGAGACATGCGGAAAATTGCCTCCTCATAATTGAAATATGATATATACTATAAGAATGAATTAGCATAGTACACTTGTAAAATAACATAAGATGAAATCAACTGTCCAGATAGTGATATGGGGATCTCCTGCGTCTCAGATATAGCTCGGATCTGGCAAGATCCTAGCGAACAACAATGACGTCGTGACGTGGCCTCGACCCGATTACATCGTCGTCTAGACCGATGATCCAAGTCATCTAAACCGATCTCCTTTTAGCCCTTGGCCGACAACTCGAGCTCAGCTAAGGACATCTTACTCTAACTGACCTGAAGCTCGGATTCGTTTGCGAGATTCCCGACGACATGATTGGAATAACGGTCGAAGCATTAACCTTCGTGATAATGGTAGCAAGTTGTGCATTCAATAACTGCCGCCATTAAGACAACAATGTGTTAAGCTCGGCCATGGCGGTTACGATGACAGCGTGGTGGAAGATAAGGAGACCCATTGTGGGATCTATGGGTTCATCTGACATTATTTTGGGTAGACGAGTAAAGAGGCAGACACCCTACTAGCACAGATACACAATCTCACTGAGTCTTCCCAAGAATCTGAAGTCTTACTAACTTGAGCGTCGGAGTGTCTGCCCACCAAGCTGCCTCAGTAGTCTTACAGGTCAGGAGCTCGGTGAGTCCAACGCCTCAATAGCAGCTACTTCTCTTTCTCGGCCGGAGCCGACCCCTGTTACACTTGCTGTAACATTTGGCGCTGTTTTTGAGAAATGACTGAGTTTCCATGGCTCTGAAGGAAAAGTTGTCATTGTTGGTCGCTCCATTGAGGGGGAGGTGGTCCCCGTCAAACCAGTCACTGATGTGCCTCTCAGAGGCTATCACGTCCTAATAATTAACTATTTATCAAAAAATGATAGAAACAAACTTAAGAAATAGAACTTGGATTATATAAACATCTGTCATAATTACAACGGAAGCTTTATATACATAACACTCCTCACTACAGTCCACAGGAGGAGTGATAAAAAGAAAAAAAATACATTTCTATTTGTACTATAGTCCTCAAAAAGTAATCTACAGAATTCCAAAGATGGGTTGTCTCGCTCAGCACACCCCCTTAAGAGCTAGGCTCATCATGTTCACATGAAAAGTAAGATTTAATGAGCTAATGTGCCCAGTAGGATTCACCCTTCTAATCAAAGGGTTAAGATAACTAAAGAGTTAAGCAGAAAATTTGACTAATAGTAGTGCTGAATATCAAGGATGATCATATACTTATATCAATGGACAATAATCGTAGAAAAAGAGTATTGAATTAAGCTTGCACAGAAAAGAAATCAGGATAGTAATCACATTATGGTTCAAGTACATAATCAACTCATGACAGAATAAGATGATGACCAATCAAGCAAGTATGATGCAATGCCAAATCCAGTAGATCTATTATCGTTTCGTACGGCCAATAAACGAGTTCGGGTGCTCTTCCCAGGACTGGATCAGCCCCACTTGCACAGGCATTTATCTCAAATGAGTCCAAAGACCCAAAGTTGTCATCACAAATCATTTCTGTTAAACATTCAAGTATGGTACATAGGTACTCAAATCTCACATGTAGCAAAGGTTTAGGGGTCAATGCTAATGACTCTAGAAGGTTGTAGCCATGTAGGAAACAATCATACTTGGGGGTGTTTAAGAACAATCCATAGTTGGATGTGAATGACAATTAAATGATCCCTCTCAGTGTATAGTAGTTAGAATCCAAGGAAATGAGGAAAACAACTTGTTTGGTGAATACCAAAGTGTGTCACCTTGGGTTGGGCAAGGAGTGGTTCTGGTTAACATCATAGACTGGTGTATGTCGACAGCCATAAGGTGGCTGTCGACAGCTACTCGTCATCCAGAATTGGATTTTGGGATCTGGCCCCTAGCTGTCGACATGCCATAGATGGTTGTCGACAGATGGTTGTCATCTGTCAACAGATGAGTTCTATCTGTCAACATCTACTGGTGGTTCTGAATTTCTGGGTTTTGGAAGCATGATATCTGTCGACATATGGGTTCTGTCTGTCGACAGCCGCAGGTTTTGCTTCCAGGAATGGTTTAACATCAACTCAGGAGACTCTTCTAAGAGTTCCTATGATTCTACTTATGATTAAACAACACCTAATGGCATTTCTAAACACATCCTACATGAAGGAAAGAAATAGAACAATAGGAGTAAAATCTTTACAACATGGGTGGCATGAAAACTTATGAAAGGAAGGTTATTGTATATGTAACTCTTCTCAAAGAATCTTCCTTGCATCTAGTGGAAAGTCCTCATCAAATGCAATGGACTCCACTATAAATATGGACATAAGCTGAAAGAGACATGATCACAGAAAAGAAAGACATTTCTACTGGTTCTAACTGAACACAAGTCAAGATAGGTACATGATAAGACACTTAGACACACGGTTCTTAACAAAAGAAGGAGACAAAAAGGAGAGAAATCCTACTTGTCACATGAAAGTTTGAAGATCCTTCCCTTCTCTTCAACAAAGGAACCAACAGTAGCAACTTCAACAAGAGCAGTAGCTACAACTACAGCAGGAGCAGCTACGGCAGGAGCAAGAACATGAGTCACAACAGTAGCAGCTTCAACAGGAGCAGCAACTACAACTACAGCAGAAGCAGCTACGGCAAGAGCAAAACAACGGCAGCAGCAATGTGGAAGGAGGAACACGATGGTGAGCAAGTGAGTAAAGACTCTTCAGGATGGTTAAGGGGAGGTTTATATATCTGTCCGGGTCTCATGCATGTATGACACGTAGCCATACATGTGTAGCCGTAAAACTCATTTCTCCTATAGCATGACCACGTTTTACTGAGTGGTTTTACTGCCAACACGTAGAGTAAACGTGTAACCAAGTATTAAAAGAAAATTGGTTACGTAAATGGGAGTTAATTCAGTTGGCCCATTTGTCCCTACATTTTTGTATCCAAGTGATGTCCAAAATTTCAAACATAGGCTAATTGGAAGGTTTTACAAATTATGGTGATTTTAGCTAATTTTTGGAATTAATTTTTCACCCAGCAAAAATTGCCCGAAAAATCATTCTGTCGACTTAATCTTAATATCCGTGCATCAATAATTCCAGATATTTACATTTCTAGAACCAGCACATTTTTCTAGAAATTATGGTGTTATCAGATTTTAATTCTATTACCGAATTCCGGTGACGTCCTATCGGAGTGTGCACCTCTGATGACAACACTGGAATAATATTATTAATATCAAAATAATCCTAAATTAAAGATAATTATATCTCATGAAAGTGATTGTGTTTAACAATCAAAATCATCACATTTTTCTAAAATTCGAATGCTGGAGCAGAACCAGCAATTCATGGTTGCTCGAGCTGGCGTTACCCCAGCTCAAGCCGCGGTCGCGTCCGCTGACACAGGCATGTAGCATCTTCGGCAATGCTAGTCGAACCTCCTCCTTTGGCTTTGTCTACAAGTCATGGTGAGGCACCGACCATGATCACAACGGCATTCTCGGCGCATCCCCTAGGAATTTAGGCCCTGATCCCCGCAGCGCATACCGCGATAGTCGACCTGGGAGCGCCGAGGGCTCTGGAGCCCGACCACTGCTCAGCAGAGTTAGTGCCCGCTAGGGAGAGCTCTTTGGTTGAAGAACCTCGATGGAGGGACGACCTCCTCGAGATGAACAGGAAGATCGAGGCCTACAGCGTGGTACTCACGTCCCCGCGGTCGCAAATCTACTGTCCTCCTCATCGTTCATCGAGGATTACATCGGCAAAGATTATGCAGAAGTTGCAACTTCCCATGTTTCAGAAATACAACGGGACGACACACCCCGTTCATCACCTCAACACTTCCAGGGTCAAATCGAGATGGTGACATCTCGGATGCATTGAAGTGTTAGGCTTTCATGTCCACTTTGGACGACGTAGCACTTCAATGGTTCAAGGCTTTGCCAGCACGCTCGGTGGTCAGCTTCACCGACCTGGTGCAGCTTTTTTTGAACCATTTCTACAACATGGTGCCACATTCTTTGTGCATTGCTGATCTTTGGCTGGTCACTCAGGCAGAAGTCGAGCTCTTTTACGACTATGCCAATGGTTCCAAGTTGATGTCATGAAGGTGATCGACCTCGAGTTGTGAACCGTGGTCAATATTGTCATACAGGTCTGCAGCAACGCACCCTTTGTGGCTTCTATAGCTAAAAATCCCTCGGTAGGTTTGGCCAACCTTCTCTCTTGTATGCAGAAGTACATATGGTTGGAGTCTACTCTCGGGCCACCGGAAAACTGAGCTGACTTGCCGATCCTGGGTCTACGAGTGGCACGCCAACCTCGAAGAGGACGAGGAAGGAGTCCTCTCGTAATGATGGATCCCGAGGTCCGGACTTGGGATGCCGCCTCGACAAATCCAGAAGGAGTAAGGACTTGCCTCCATTCGGTAGGCTCCCCTCTAAGATCTTGCCCATTATCAAAAAGCTCCCGGGCTTCTAGCGCCCCGAGCTGATGACCAAGTCTCCGTCCAAGAGAGGGGTCAACCTGTACTGTGACTACCATAAAACTTTGGGCACACCACCGACGAGTGTCGAAACTTAAGGCCGAGATCGCAAACATGCTAAGGCGTGTGTCATTGGTAAAGATGTCGTAGATGAGAAGCCAAAGCCCGCCGAGTCGGGTGATGAGAAAGAGGTGCCTCGTGCAAAGGAGGGCATTTTTGTGCTCGTAAGAGGCTCAGCGAACTGGGGTGACAACGGGCGAAAGTGTAAGGTGTACGTGTTGGCAGTGGCGTCGATCGCCAGTAATAAGCCCCAGGTTGCGAACAATGTTATTTCCTTTGACCGAGGAAATGATCGGTCTTAGTATGCCCCACGACGACCGCTTGTTGTTCACGCCGACGTCGATGGATATGATGTACATCATATTATAGTTGATAATGGAGCAGCCCCCGACGTGCTTTTTATGACTGCTTTGTCATGATGCTCGAGATGAGCTATGAGATCAGGTCCTGCTCCTCTCCTTGGGTTTAGTGGCACCTCTGTGAGTGCCGAGGGCTCCATTAGGCTGAAGGTCACTCTCGGCACTCGACCACGCCATGTAACGGTTGAGGTTGACTTCCTTTGGTCAGGGTGAAGTTGGCCTACAACGCGATCTTTGGTCAAGGGTTGTTAAGTAAGTTAGGACCTTCTACATATCATCAGAAACTAAAGTTCCTGATGCCTGGCGAGATCGGTGAGGTTGTGAGGAACCTGACCGAGGCCCGTCATTGTATGTAAATTCAATTAAGGCCAAGGAACCAATATTTTTTTAGCGTTTCTGTCCCTAAGGAGAGCTCAGAGAAGGGAGAGCCCACTGAGGAAGCCAAATGAGTTCAGCTCTTGGGCGACCATGCTGTGTTCGTCGGCACTGAGCTCCAGAAGATGGAAGGGCAGTTGATAGACTTTTGAGAACCAACACCGACGTCTTTGCCTAGTCTGAGAACGACCTGTCGGGGATCATCCTGGGGGTCATCTAGCATCACCTGAACGTTGATCCCAACGTCTGACCAGTGAAATAGAAGAGGTGACCGTTGTCGACTGACCGACAGGAGGCCAAAGACGATGGTCTCAAAAATTACCTACGCGCTGGGACCGTTCGTTATGTCCTTTACCCAGAATGAGTCGGAATGTCGTCCTAGTGAGGAAGGCGAATGGCAAGTGGCGCATGTGCGTCGACTTCACCAACCTCCACAAAGCACGCTCGAAGGACAGCTTCCCGCTTCCTTGAATTGATCAGCTCGTCGACTCAACTGTAGGTCATGAGCTCCTTAGCTTCCTCGATGCCTACTCGGGGTACAACTAGATTAGGAGGAGCCCAAGGATGAGGATAAGACGACCTTCGTTACGGAGAAAGGTCTGTAATGCTGTACCCGGATGCCTTTTGGACTAAAAAATGCAAGGGCGACGTAATAACACCTGTCAACAAGATGTTTGAATCTAATTGGTAGGACGATGGAGATATACATCGATGACATGTTGGTCAAGAGTGGCGAGCCGAGGACCATGTTCATGATTTGCTGAGACCTTTAGTACGAGATGAAACGAATCCCGAGAAGTGTGTCTTTGGGGTTCGGTCTAGAAAGTTCCTAGGCTACCTCATCTCCAGCTTAAGAATAGATGCCAACCCTGACAAGGTGCATGCGATCCTCGACATGTCGGCATCGAGGACCGTCAAAGAAGTGCACAGACTCAACAGTCGAGTAACAGCCCTGAGCAGGTTCATGTCGAGGTTGGCAGAACGCTGCAGGCCATCTTGATGTGTGAGGAAGGGAAAGTTCGAGTGGGACATTGCGTGTTAGAAAGCCCTTTGATGAGATCAAGGCAACACTAGCCAATGTGCCTACTTTAAGCAAGCTTCTGCCCGGAGAGGAATTGCTGCTATACTCTCGATCACCGACCACTCATCAGCTCGGTGCTGGTGTTAGAGGAAGGGCTATAGCACCTGCCTGTATATTATACGAGCAGAGCATTGCGAGGGGCCGAACAGAGATATTCCACCTACATAAGGCTAGTTATGCACTTGTCATGGCAGTGCGTCGGCTCTGACCCTACTTCTAGGCCCACAAGATCATCATCCTCACTGACGTCCTAATCAAGAGGTGCTCAGTCGACTGGAAGTCTCAGGAAGAATGGAGAAGTGGGCTATCAGGCTTGGCGAGTTTGATATAACCTACAAGCACGAATGGCCATCAAGGCTCATGCTCTTGTCGACTTCATTTCTGAAGGTACGACAAGACTTGTTGAGAAGGTGGACGATGGCTCGGCCTGGAAGGTTTTCATGGACGGAGCGTCAACTTCTCTTGGCAACAGTGCAGGCATTGTCCTCCAATCTCCGGAAGGCCTCATCCTAAGGTACACTATCCACTTTAGCTTCCTAGCTTCAAATAACATAGCAGAGTATGAGGTTGTCATCTGAGGACTTCGGATGGCAAAGAAGCTAGGGGCCACTCAAGTCACGGTCTACAACGACTCTCAACTGGTCTTTAGCCAGGTCATGAAAGACTTCGAAGCTTTAGAGGAGAGGCTCACATAGTACATGAACGAGGTACTCAGGCTAATGGAGTTGTTCAAGTCAACCGAGCTTCAGAAAATTCGACGGCCGATAACTCCCAGGCTGACACACTCTCGAAATATGCGGTGGCATCCGAGTACTATCTTGGATCCTCGGTACTAGTCGAGGAGCTTTGCAAGCCTTCTGTGGGAGTCTCAGCAGAGATTCTTTGTGCTGTAATAGGGTCGACTTGGATGGCTTCAATTGTGGAGTACATTTGAGACGAGATACTTTCGGAGCAACGGGACGAAGCACTAAAGATGAAGCGATGAGCTCCAAGGTTCTTCCTTATGGGATAGGTATTCTACAGGAAGGGCTTCTAGTATCCCCACCTTCGCTGCATCGGACCAGAACATGTCAACAAGATTATACGTGAGGTGCATGAAGGTAGGTGCGGGAGCCACATGAGACCACAGTCTCTGGTGCGGCAAGTTACCCGATAAGGATACTGGTGGCCGACCATGTTTAAGGACACCGAGGGCTACATCAGGAGGTGCCATTAATGTCAAGTGTACAGTAGGGCTGATCGCGAACTGCCTGCAGATTTCACTTCATTGTCAGCCATGGGCCCTTTGCCCAATGGGGAATGGACATTATCGAGCCTTTCACTTTGGCCTTGGGTCAGCGAAAGTTCCTCATCTTTGGCGTCGATTACTTTACAAAGTGGGTCGAGGTTGAACTTTTGGCCACGATTACTGACGCCAATGCGCGGGGTTTTGTATGGAAAAACTATTGACCAGATTGCTAGCCCAGAGGGGGGGGGGGGGGGGTGAATGGATTACTTAAAATATATCTTGATATTTTCTTGTTAAAAATAACTTCAAACAGAAACACTAAACGCAGGTGTTAGAGTTAGTGAGCAGCAGAATAAGATAAAAAACAATCACATAACACAAGAGAGTTTTATCCTAGTTCGGCCCTTCGAAATGGAAGTACTACATCCAGTCCCTAAGCAAACTCTTGGGATTTCACTAACCAAGGGTACAGTCCCCCTTATGGACACTTACACCACCAGATGTAAGTTGGTCTTCTCTTCAAACCCGAAGTGGCAGTACAACCACCTATAGCAACAGGTCTTCCTTTCAACAAGGGGAAACAAACCATCTACCCACAGCAAGTCTTTTCTTCGCACAGGAAGGGAACACTCTGAAAGAAGTGTTGAAGGGATGGCCCCTAGATCAAGCTTATACAACAAAGCCTTGCTTGATCTGAGGCACGAACTAAGAGAGAAAGAATAGAGCTATAATACTACTCTCTCAGAAACAACAAGCTCTCAAAAGAAAAACTAAGTGAAGCTTCAGGAGAGCTTAGAGTAGATGGACTTGAAGTGAGGGCACACTACTCTTCTAATGCTTGTGAAGACTTGTGTGTATGCGCGTGTGTTGCTTGTTCTTACTTCTTCACAGCCATCGTCTTCTTATAAGCACTTCTACTTTCTTCAGATGTGTCCATTGAAGTAACTATTGTCTCTCATTTCTTAATGCTTGTTCCATGCAGTGCAGCAGGTTTTACGTTGTAGAAACATGTGGCTACCAGAAACCTACAGGCATTAAATGCTAAGAGAAAGAGATGTCTTCAGTGATAGTCAACGTTCTGAGTAGGTACAGAAAGATGTTATACAGAAATAGATATGTCCATTCTGTCACCATATAAAGCATTAGAAGACTTGGCATAAAAATAGCAATCAGTCAAAAAGTCATACTACATAGGAACTATATCCAGCAACAGACTATGTATGTGAAGATAATTTTAAATGCTTATGTATAAGAGATAGTCAACAGATGGCGGGAGATTTGAGATTCACAATTTCAAATGCTAAGGTTTAGAACAAGTTTATGAATAATTTAATCATAATATCAAAGGTTGTTCAGAAATATCCTTGATCAGAAGACATGCAACGATCAAATGATTTCTTCAAGGATAATAGCTTGATATAGAATGATATTGAAAACAACGGTCATATCAATAAAGTTTATTCATAATCTTTCTTGATCAACAGAATAAAGATGATCATTATGATAAAGATGATCAGGGTATTAATGATGATCTGTGTAGGACAACAGTCAATATGCAGGAAACAATCGATATGATAATGACAGATGATAGAAATCGATGTTTAAGTACAAAGCAATCGATGTGAAACTTTGACTGTAGAGAAGTCAGAGTAAGATCAACAATCGATAATCGATAAGACTTCGACTGATGGAAATGGTCAGCAATCGATATCACACTTCGACTTCTAGGGAGTCGGAGTAGGACCGGTTTGGTCATCAATCGATATCACACTTCAACTCCTTAAGAGTCGGAGTGGGTCTCCGGTTCAACAATTGATATATAACTTCGACTTCTTGGAAGTCGGAGTAAGACCAGAAATCGATATAAAATGTTCAACAATCGATATGAGATGATCGATGATCAAGGAAACAACATAAACAGTCGAAGTGAAGCTTCGACCGGCCAGAAAACAACGTTATCGGTCGAAGTAGAACTTTGGATATGACGAAGTGTAACTTCAGAAATGACGAAGTGGAACTTTGTATAAAACAGATCAAAATGTTGTCGGTCGAATTGAAGCTTCGTATATGACTTCAGATATGACAAAGTTTGCTTCGTATATAGCTTCGTATATAACTTCGTATATGACGAAATGAACTTTGACTGTTCAAGACAAAAACATGCATGACAAAGTGTAGCTTCCTATATGATGAAGTGAACTTGGATACAAAGTAAACTTCGGATATGACGAAGTAGAACTTCGGATATGACGAAGTTTGCTTCGAGAGATCAAGAAGCACAATATGCATAACTTCGGATGATGAAGTTTAAAGCTATGGATGATGAGACTTGACTTCGATTGAAACTATGCAAAAGTTGTGAGTGATGTAAATCATGAAACTTATGAATGAAAACTTTAAATGACAACATCTAATATCCTCAAGTTTTAGACATCATGATTTACTCAGTAATTTCTATTTATGCATAATAATTAGTCTTAAATCTAGATATTTAGACCCAAGGGTGTATGTAGGACACCTTGTCATACATCGGTACCACTTTTGGTCGTGCGTACCCCAGAAGGGCGACATTGGAATTTGGCAGTAGAATTAAAATTTGAGACCACCATAATTCTAAAAAAAAAATATGTTGATTCAAAAATATAGATATCAAGAATTAGTGGTGCACGAATATCGAGATTTAGTTGATTTATAATTTTGGGGCAATTTTCACCCAACAAAATTTTAAATTGAAAAATCAACTAAAATCTCCATAACTTGTAGCACCTTCCAATTAGTTTATGATTCAAATTTCATCTTAAATGGACATCATATGGATACTAAATTAAAAGTCCAAATGAAATAGAGGAATTAAATTGCATTTACGTAAAAGATTTATATAATATTTTTTTACCAGAGATGTGTATCCTTGAAGCAAAGCTATGACACGTGTTGGGGGTGTGGGTAAAAACTTTCCCAACGTGGCTAAAGCTAGCCTCAAGTTAGAAAGATGATAAGGTTTAGCCTTCTACTTGTTTGCATGCATGAAAACGCATGCAACTGTAGGCTTTGATAAGCTCCTAACATGGCTGATGGAGGAGGTTGAGGGATGATGAGGATTTTCCTCATCCTCATCCTTTCGTAACTAGGACAGCCTATATAAACCCCATTTATTCACTCCTATATACCCTTTGGACATCGGTATCATCTCTTTTGTTGTTGCTCCTTCTGGTGCTATAGAAGGCTACACTTAGGAGGAAAGTAGAAGAAGGAAGGAAGATTTCTTCTCATCATCAGGTAAGATTTTCCTTTCTCTCTTTTGCTCTTCAATTAGAATCTTTGAGACTAAGCCTCCACCTTTATTTTTTACCCTTGACTTGTGTTTAGTTAGTTGTTAAGAGTATGATTTCATTCTTTTCTTCCACTCTGTTCATATCTTTAACTGTTGTTCATGTACACTTTTTGTGAGGTTTCTTCCAGTTTCCAGAAAGAGTCTTAGGAAGGATTTATATATATTTTCTCTCTTCCATATTCCCTCCATAGCATCCATACTGTGAAGGTCTCCTTACTTCGTCCTACTAAAGTTGTTTTCCTTTCATCATGTGAGGTTGTGTAACGAAATGTGCTCAAGACCCAAAAACCATTGGTTGATCTTCCATAGAAAGTAGAAACACTTAGAAATTATTTTTCTAGCCGATTTTAACCCTTCCCAAAATGAAGATCAGCATTTTTCGATAGATAGATCATATTTGTCAACAGATACCCATGGATTTCAGAACCCAGAAACCAGAGTTGTCGACAACCAACCAGTAGTTGTCGACAACCACCTGTCGTCTATCGACAACACCAATCGACTATCGACAACTAAAGTCCAGATTCATGAATGCAATTCTAGATGGAATAGGAGTTGTCGACAACCAAACCAATAGTTGTCGACAACCACTAGTATTTGTTTAAAAATAGAACCATTTCTTCATCAATTCATGTTGATACACTTCTGGACTGTTCAAACAAGTTGGCTCTTCTATTTTCTTGGATTCTAAACTACTATACCACCAAGATGACTTATTTAACCGTCAACCAACCCATCTTTGAATCTCTATCTCTATTGTGCTCATGAAATATGACTTATGATCATAAGACAATGCTCTCTTCAAAGAGGGAATTAGGATCACTTGTGATAGCACTAGTCACCCGTGGTCAGTTGTGGGCGACAGTTTGTAAGTAAATCCATGTCAGTTGGTCTGATGATGGTGGGTAATTGTAGCACCCGAAAATTCGATAATTAAAAATAAGAAATAAATTAAAAAATAACAATCAATATTATCAAAACAGTATTATGGGCCAAACATACACTCATTGCCTAAAGAACAAAAGCCCAATTAGCAATAAATCCCAAAATTCGTTGCTCTAATGGACATAAATTAGAAAAGGCAATTAGGGCAAGATCTAAGACAATTAGACTTTCCAATAACCCAAATTCATGCCCAACCATATTATGGAGTTTCCTAATGGTTCTCCTACTCAAATTGGGGTGAGAATCCTCAAATTAAGGAAGGAATTAACCAAAGCTCGTAGCTCCCCTTTCCTAGACACATTAGGACTTTCTAAACAACCCTAGATCTATAAATACTCATCTTAAACCCATTGGGGACGAGTTACCAACTTGCTGGGGTCGTGAGGAGGATTGCTTGAGCACCAGAGGAGGTGGAGATCACCCCCAACTGAAGCTCTCTTCCTGAACAATGTTCAGGATCGGCCTGCAGTGGACCTCTCTAATATTGTTCAAAGGTAGGTGTTCTCTGGCCAAATCTTACAAGCCATATACTATGTTAAAGCTCTTTGTCTAGTTTCATATGCACCTATTTTGTCTAATTTTTATCAAGCATGTTATTTGTATTAAGCATTTTCAAGAGTCACGCATGATTAGGGCTTTTAGTGTTCATATCATGTTTCACGTATCCCAGAACCAAATTGAGTAGAACCAAAAATATAGTTCTCTTCTACTTGTTGTTCTCTACAACTTTCATATTCATAGTTTTGTCCCAAGAGCCCTAGATCTCAAGTTATAGGCCATATGAAGGATCGAGATAAGGTGAGGACAAGATCTAGAAGGGGGGTTGAATAGATCTAATACCAATTAACGCGGAAGCTTAAGCAATTAAAAATTACTTTTAATCAGAGATCAAATCACCTAATTAATTTACTGATCTGAAGTGTGATTTGGGTGTGTGAGCAAATCAATTAGTAGTGTGAACGAAATCCCTATGCATGCATCTAGAGAGATACAAAGACAAACCACAATTCAAACCAATGCACAGAGGATTTTTAGGTGGTTCAGAAATCACCTCCAGTGACTCCTACGTCCACCCTCACACAGTGAGGCCACACTACTCAAAAAACTCTGAGTACAACTCACACAGGAGCACGACGACTCCAAACACCCTTGAGCACGACGACTCAAGAAACACCTGGAGCACGACGACTCCAAACTGAGCACGACGGCTCAAACAACAACCGGAGTACGACGACTCCAAATTGAGCACGACGGCTCAAACCACACAGTGAGCACGACGACTCACAAACTAGAGCACAATGGCTCACAGTACAACTTGCTAGAAAAACACAAGACTAAGATCCTCTAGTAGGAGATCTAGTCCAACCAGAGTTAATTCATGAGACTCATGCAACAAATCATGCATAATCTAAGAATCACTCAGAAGAGAAAAAGGAACATAAATATTGATTGATAGATTCTTCTCTTCAGATGTACTCCCTTGTAGAAGGTCGAATTGTGAAGTGCTTTATTCTCTGGAAGTTCTTGGACGATGCTCTACAATTTGATCTTCAGGATTTTCCTTGAATTCTTCACAGAAATCGGCTTCTACTTGATTTGCTCCTTTGAAGTCGATGCTAGTGCTTCATGTTGATCAGACTTCTATCCTTGTGCTTGGAGGAGGATGAATTGAGGTGTAGAAGCACAGGAGGGAGCAAAACAGGGAGGAGGAACCTTCCAGCCGCCAACCGGATCTCTTGGAGGCTGTGTAAGGGTTCTCTTAGGATGAGTGCCCTTAAGGAGGGTATTTATACCCTAAATATCTGAAGGGTACCCTTGGGGTACGAGGGCACATGATCCAAAGATGATCCACCATCTCCCTAGGGTGCCACGTGTCCAGGAGGAATCTTAAGTTACAGAGATTCCGGAGTGTGTAGACCTGCCCAAGGGGTGTGTCGACACACTGTCCCAGACTGGACAAACAAGTCCCTGGGAGAGGTCTCTAGTGTCGACCTGAGATCAGGTGGTGTCGACCTGCTGTCCCAGACAGAAAAACAGACTGTTCTGGGAATTGATCCAGTGTCGACCTGCCCTGGTGGTGGTGTCGACCTGCTGTCCCAATTCTGACAACAAGCTGTTCTGGGAACGAGATCAGTGTCGACCTGCCCTGAGAGTGCGTCGACCTGAGTAGTCAAATTCCAGGAATCTGCAACTCGTGTCGACCTGCTTTTGACTAGTGTCGACACAGTCTCAGCATTTCTTCAGCTTTTTGCCTTTGTGTCTGAGGTGTTGTGTCGACACCATTGTGGGGTGTGTCGACACTACCTTTGCAAAAAGGATTTGTACCTGAAAATTAAACACATAAATCATTAGTAATATATTTTATTATGAGTACAAATGATAAGTGTGCTTTGAAACATGCTTTTTGAATATAATATTCAGGTAAGGTGTGTTTATCATGTTTCAATTAGTTTGCATTAAAATCACATTTGTCATCATCAAAATAGGAGGGAAATGATATGAAATTGCACTCAACCCAACAATCTCCCCTTTTTGATGATGGCAACATTAAATCCATATGACAATGATGTTTTGATGAGGTGTGATTTTAAGCAATTTTTGGTATTCATGGTCCTTATTTTTGTTCATGTTCATGCTTGTCAAAGACCTTTAAATATCTCATTCACAATTGATGGTTGTACTTAGTAAAGTACAATGTAACTTGAAGTCAGTTAGTTGCATAAAGAAGGTCAAGCAACTTGACAAGCATTCATTCATTCACATTCACATAAAAATTTTCAATCACATTGAAGACACAAGTGACAAAGTTCTTTCAAGCTAAGCAAAAAGCATTTCATTTCATTCAAGAGAACCATTACAATCATTTCAAAAAAATTACAGTCATGTGCCCTCGTACCCTAAGGGTACCCTTCAGATATTAGGGTATAAATACCCTCCTTAAGGGCACTCATCCTAAGAGAACCTTACACAGCTTCCAAGAGATCGGTTGGCGGCTGGAAGGTTCCTCCTCCTGTTTTGCTCCCTCCTGTGCTTCTACACCTCAATTCATCCTCCTCCAAGCACAAGGATAGAAGTCTGATCAACATGAAGCACTAGCATCGACTTCAAAGGAGCAGATCAAGTAGAAGCCGATTTCTGTGAAGAATTCAAGGAAGATCCTGAAGATCAAATTGCAGAGCATCGTCCAGGAACTTCCAGAGAATAAAGCACTTCACAATTCGACCTTCTACAAGGGAGTACATCTGAAGAGAAGAATCTATCAATCAATATTTATGTTCCTTTTTCTCTTCTGAGTGATTCTGAGATTATGCATGATTTGTTGCATGAGTCTCATGAATTAACTCTGGTTGGACTAGATCTCCTGCTAGAGGATCTTAGTCTTGTGTTTTTCTAGCAAGTTGTACTGTGAGCCATTGTGCTCTAGTTTGTGAGTCGTCGTGCTCACTGTGTGGTTTGAGCCGTCGTGCTCAATTTGGAGTCGTCGTACTCCGGTTGTTGTTTGAGCCGTCGTGCTCAGTTTGGAGTCATCGTGCTCCAGGTGTTTCTTGAGTCGTCGTGCTCAAGGGTGTTTGGAGTCGTCGTGCTCCTGTGTGAGTTGTACTCAGAGTTTTTTGAGTAGTGTGAGATTCAGAGTGTATGATGGGTTGAAACTGAGGTGAGAGTGGGGCATGAACTGGGATATCACCTTCAGTTGGGATTTGAGGCTGATCCTCATTCAAGGGAGGCTGATCCTCTTGACCTTGGGGCTGGTCCCCTTCAGCTGGAGGCTGGTCCTCTTGAGCTTGGGGCTGGTCCCCTTGAGTTTGAGGCTGTTCCTCCTGAGCTTGGGGCTGGTCCCCTTGATCTTGAGGTTGTTCCTCTTGAGCTTGAGGGGCCTCAACCACAACTGGCCCTCTCCTAACTTGATTGCCCTCCAGTCTAAATCCCATGAATTTCTGAATATTCTTAAAGGTATAAATGTTGGACTTAGGGATAGACTGGGATTTCTCATTCTCCAAGGGCACACCAAAGTGCTGGAACACTGAGGTCAGATGTGCAGCATATGGAAGAGATCTCTTGAGGTCTTTCCTTGTTGTTTCAGATATGATTTGATACATTATTACATGGAGGTTGATTTTGATGTCTTTTACCATGCAATATAGAATGAACCTCTGAATATATGTTAGTCTGTCCCTTCCACCACCTTGAGGGGTAATGATTGTGGTCAGCATATGGTGGATGACCCTCAACACAGGGGGAAATGTATTTGTGTTGAATTTGGTGACGAAGGTTTGTTTGGGATCAGATGCATCAGCAGGAAGGCCTGTCATGATGGTATAGGCTTCATGAAGGTTAAATTCGAAATTATGATAGTCTGCCCCTTCATCTGGTACTTTGAAAATGGAGGCAGCTTTATTTGTGGGCATGTCAATAGCTACCCCCTTAACCTTTGACTGATAACCTTCATCTGTGCACTTCAAATTCTTATAGAATTCCTGAACAAGGCTTGGATACATGATTTGAAATTCAGATATGAAGGGTAACCAAGACTGAAAGGAGAAGTAGGTCTGAATTTCTGGAAATGTGATTGCTAGCTGAGAGTCTTGTAAATCCACTATTCTTGGCTTTAGGATGAGCTTTGCTTCACGAGTGGACACTTGTGACTGGGAAGACTCTGACGAAGATGATGATGATGACTCCTCAGGATCACTAGAAGAGGAGTCTGGATTCTCATGACTGGGGTTGGTAGAACCCCTACCTCTGCCCGAAGAAGAGGGTCTACCTCTCTTGGCTGCTTGCTGAGACGCAGAGGAAGGCCTTGGTTGCTCTGCAGGGTCATTCCGCCTTTTGGTTCTTCTTTCGAACTGAAGAACAACATCCTCTGCCGGAACTGGCCTAGACGAAGCCTGAGATCTTGCTCCACGGCGAGGGCCCATCTTTCTCACCAAGGTTGCAAGGATGGAGTGGAATCGGGAGGGGATGAAGGAGAAGAGAGATGATTGAGAAAGGTATGTGATTGAGAGAGAAGGATGAGGAATTTCTTACCGGAAATGAGAAGAGAGCTACCGTCGGGTCGACCTGATGCCTAAAAAGGGTTTGCAGTGGTGCAATACCCCGTAGGTACAACAAGGCTTATCCGGAACCCACGATTTAAAAGGTCTGGCAAGAGGGCAGTGTCGACACTGGAAGACTGTAGTGTCGACCTGACCTGGGGAGTGTGTCGACACGAGATAGGATGGTGTCGACCTGGCCTAAGAAGAAAAATTGAATTTTTGTTGTGAGAATTTTTGAGAATTTTTGGGGCTTCTTTAAAAAGATAATCAATGAGAGAAATAGTCATTTCAAGGATTTTTAAGAGGCATAAAAATTCATTTGTTATATTTTGCAAAAAAATTCATCACAATTCAAGTTTTAAACAATTTCCACTAGGATATGAGCATTCAAAATTTGAGTCAATGAAATGATGATTTGAGGGATATAATATATCTAACAATCACTATAAGCTACCATATTTTCAACTTAAGAAATAAAGATATCCTCTAGACTGAATGCAATGTTTTGAAACTAAAACACAATCTTAAAGAACAACTTGATGATAGATGAAAATGATTCTTTCTAAACAAAACTCCATTAACACACATATTTTGTTTTTGTAACAGACTATCATGATATAAATCATTTTCACTCAAGTACTAGTACTTTTTACACACCATAGTCCCTGGATACTTAAGATTTTTATTTGTCAAGTCTCAAAGGGGTAAATGATGACCTTTGACATGAAAATATACGTTTGTAGACGCCAATATTTCCAGTTACTCAGTCCTCATCAAAAAATTGTAGCACATTTTGCTGTATTTTGAAATTATTTTTGAATTTTTATCCCCTTTGAACAGAGATAGCATTAGTGCCTCATGACATGCATGGCACTTCATTCATTGTGAAGGTGTGCAGTTTCTCAGCACAAATGCCATTGCTCTATTAATTTTCAATTTTTTTTTTGAGAGTTTTGTAAGATACAAATCAATTTTATCCAACATCAGTTGCAAACAAAGAGATGTCTTAATTTCAAGAATCATGTGTTTTCAATCTTGGAAGAGTTCTGAGTTTCTGTGGGTTGAAAAAATATAGTTGATAGTTGATTAGAAAAGAATATGATAGATCACTCAAAAGATCATTTGGAGACTCTAGACAACTGAATGATGATATCATGCAGGAAATGATGAAATGCAAGAATAGTTTGAATTTTGCAAAAGTCATGACTTGAATTTTCTAGCTCCCCCTGAATGATGATTTCAATCATTTTCTATCAAAATAAAGATATGCAAGTTTTTGAAATCAAGAAAGATACTTTTCCTTTAACAATAAAAGCTCCCCCTCAGCAATTGCATATTCATTTCTTAGTACTTGGCGGAGTTAAATACTCACGCATAGTGAAAGTGTCCAGACAAGCCTGACTTGTCCTTTTCCAAGTCACCATTTGATATACCAAGAAATTTCAACACAATAAGAGTTGAAGAATTATTGTTCAAAAGAAATGGAAGTGGAATTGAGAGAGATATGGACAGTGTGACTGAAGGAAGCAAAGGGTTATGATATGAAAAGAACTCCCCCTTAGACAGTGCATAACACTCAACCCAAACTTAAAGAGAGATCAAGAATGTGGACATTTACAAAGACCAAGTTCTCTCCTCAAGAATGAAAATCTATTTTCAGGAAGGGGTTTGGTGAATATGTCTGCAATTTGTTTTTTAGTTTCAATGAAATGGAGTTCAAAAGACTTCTTTGCAACCTCATCTCTCAAGAAGTGATGCCTAATCTCAATATGCTTGGTTCTAGAATGCTGAATAGGATTCTTAGACAGATTTATTGCACTTGTGTTATCACATAGGATGGGTACACAACCTAAGTCTTGGTTGTAATCGAGAAGTTGATGTTTCACCCAGAGAATCTGAGTTCCACATCTACCTGCTGCAACATATTCAGCCTCTGCAGTTGACAGTGCAACTGAATGTTGCTTCTTGGAAGCCCAAGAAATAAGGCACCCACCTAAGAATAAACACAAGCCACTTGTGCTTTTTCTATCTAATTTACACCCAGCATAGTCAGCATCACAATAGGCAATCAAATCTAGCTTGCAATTAGCAGGATACCTATCTGAAATAACAGAATTAAATGAAGAAAAAAAAAACTTTCTAAATTTGATTGATGATCTAAAGCTTGCCTCTCAAAAGGTCATCCAAGAATTCAAAGACCTATCTGAAAAGCTGGAAATGGAAAAACAAGAAAAACAACAAAAGATTGAAGAAATTAAAACCCTTCAAGACCAGCTAAAAGAAAGGGATGAAGTTATACAAACTTTCACAAAAGGTAAAGATAACTTGGAGGCACTGCTAGGAACAAACATGACAACAACCTCTTATGGATTAGGATTCAACAAACAGAAACCAAAGAAAGATAAATCTGGTGAGAAAAAGGGCAAAGCACCATTAATTAAATTTGTCAAGGGTCCTAATCTTGAGAACACAGAAATCAAGCAAACATCAGACAAAACATCAAACAAAACACAAAACAAATCAAAAACTCAAAAACAAAGAAGACAACAAGGTCAAGACAGTCTCCTGACAGGTCGACCTACTCAACAACAACAGCTACAAACAACTCAATCAAAAATTCAAATAAAAATTTGAAAAACAAGAAAAAGTCAAAGGAAATCATTTATAAAGAACCTTGGACCTCCAAGAAAGGATTTCAAGATGACTGGACCAATCCTTGGAGCCAATGGTATGACAACCCTTGTTGGTATCATCCTCAATTCTTTTACCCAAACTTTTTGATGTACCAACAAAATCCATGGATTCCATCTCCTCATCCGAATCCCTATGCTCAAATGAAAAACTCCCCTCCCTCTAAAAACAAAAATATTGGTGCTTTCATTCCTAAAGGAAAGAACAAATAGAAAAAGACTGAAAACACCAAAGTAACAAAACAAAAATAAAAAACAAGTCAAATTTGGGTGAGAAAAGATTTGTTAACATGTCCAAACTTTCTGATGGTCCCCAACTCTGTTTGGGTACCAAAATCTTCTCTCCACTAATTGATGTTGCAGGAAGGTCGTGCACCCAACTCAATGTGTGGTTTCTTGACAGTGGGTGTTCACGACATATGACTGGAGATAGAGTCAAATTTTCTTTCCTGCTGGAGAAGGAGGGAGGGTCAGTAACTTTCGGAGGTAAAAATAAAGGAAAGATCATAGGATCTGGTAAGGTTGGTCAAACTTCCTCAAACTCTGTAGATAATGTTTTACTAGTTGATGGTCTTGATTACAATTTGCTCAGTATCAGCCAACTATGTGACAAAGGTCACAAAGTTGTGTTTGAATCTGATTTCTGTAAGATAATTGACTCATCAACTGATAAAATCAAATTTTTGGAAAAAGGGAAAACAATGTCTACATGATCAACCTAAATAAAAACTTTTATGAAAATCTTTGTTTTGTGCAAATAAAGATGAAATTGCATGGGCTTGGCATAAAAGACTTGGCCATGCAAGTTTCAGAACAATGAATAAGTTGTTAAGATTGAATTTGGTTAAGGGTCTTCCTGAATCCTTCTCTAATGTTGAAAATCAAGTTTGTGGGATCTGTGCTAAAGAAAAACAAACAAGAAAATCTTTTAAAAACTTCAATGAGGTACTCACATCTAGGCCACTAGAATTACTTCACATGGACCTTTTTGGCCCTACAAGAATTCTAAGTCTAAGTGGCAAAGATATAGGTTTGTAATCATTGATGATTTTACTAGATTTACTTGGGTTATTTTTCTGTCCCACAAAAGTGATACTTGTCTTGAATTCAGGAATTTCTGTACCACTGTCTTAACCACTTATCCATATAAAATCAAAAATATTTTGACTGATCATGGGGGTGAATTTGAGAACACATCCTTTTCTGATTTTGTGCTGAATTTCAAATTTTTCACAAGTTTTCTTCACCAAGAACTCCAGAACAAAATGGAGTTGTGGAAAGAAAGAACAGAACTCTTGTGGAAATGGCTAGAACCATGCTACTTGAGAGTAATTTGCCCAAATCCTTCTGGGCTGAAGCTGTAAACACAGCAAACCACATACTCAATAGAGCATTGGTCAGACCAAAAATCAAGAAAACCCCCTATGAATTATTGAAAAACAAAAGCCAACTGTTTCTATTTAAAATCTTTGGGTGCAAATGCTATGTACACAATAATAATAAAGAAAATCTTGACAAGTTTGACGCTAAGAGTCAGGAAGTCATCTTCCTTGGCTATTCAGAAGTGTCAAGAGCTTTCATAGTGTACATCTTGAAAAAACAAAACTGTTGAAGAGTCTCCTCATATTATATTTGATGAAAATTTCTTTTCAACTAACACTTCTAAATCTTGCAGGGAAAAACAGAAAGTGAAGAGGATGAATTTATTGTGGACTCTTCACGACTGTTGAGGAGATTGAAAACATTGAAGAGAACTTGAACACACCATCTTCAAGTGGTTCAGGTAACATTGTCCCAGAAGTGGGTACTTCTCAACAGGTAATCTCTGACCATAGGTTTTTGAGAGATCACCCATTAGACAATGTGGTTGGCAATGTAAATGATAGAGTTAGAACTAGATCTTCATTCCTGCATAATCTTGAAGAAGACCCACTAGCTCTAATTTCCCAAATTGAACCAAAGTCAATTGATGAAGCTTTATCAAGTTCTGAGTGGATTGATGCAATGCATGATGAACTTCATCAATTTGACCGAAATCAAGTATGGGAATTAGTACCTAGACCTAGTGACCAAACCATCATTGGCACTAGATGGGTTTTCAGAAACAAATTGAATGAATCTGGTCAGGTAATTAGAAATAAAGCTAGGCTAGTTGCAAAGGGGTACAATCAAGAATTTGGAATTGATTTTGAAGAATCATATGCCCTGTAGCTAGACTAGAAGCAGTAAAAATTTTCCTTGCTTTTACATCCTCCATGAATTTCAAAGTTTATCAAATGGATGTCAAAAGTGCTTTTTAAAATGGTTATATAAAGGAAAATGTTTTTGTTGAACAACCTCCTGGTTTTGAAAATGTAAAATATCCTAACCATGTTTTCAAGCTTCATAAGGCTCTCTATGGTCTTAAACAAGCTCCAAGAGCTTGGTATGACCGGTTGAGTTCCTTTTTGCTTGAAAAAGGATACTCTAGAGGTAATGTTGATCAAACACTGTTCACAAAAACAATCGATAAAGAAATAATTGTAGTCCAAATTTATGTTGATGACATAATATTTGCTCAACCAATAAAGTCCTGTGCAATGAATTTTCAAATCAAATGAAGAATGAATTTGAAATGAGTTTAATGGGAGATTTAACATTTTTCTTGGGACTGCAGGTTAACCAAACATCTGAAGGGATCTTTATCAGTCAAGCCAAGTATGTCAAGGAACTTCTCAAAAGGTTTGACTTTCAGACCCTCAAGCATTCAAGCACACCTATTGCCATAAATGCTAAGCTAGAAGAAGACTTAAATGGTAAGTCAGTAGACCCAAAGACCTACAGAGGTATGGTTGGCTCTCTACTCTATCTTACAACTTCTAGACCAGATATTCAGTTTAGTGTGTGTTTGTGTGCTAGATTTCAGTCTAATCCTAAAGAAAGTCACATGTTAGCTGTTAAAAAAATTTTCAAATATCTTGTTGGAACATGTGATTTAGGAATTTGGTATCCTGCTAATTGCAAGCTAGATTTGATTGCCTATTGTGATGCCGACTATGCTGGGTGTAAATTAGATAGAAAAAGCACAAGTGGCTTGTGTTTATTCCTAGGTGGGTGCCTTATTTCTTGGGCTTCCAAGAAGCACATTCAGTTGCTCTGTCAACTGCAGAGGCTGAGTATGTTGCTGCTGGTAGGTGTGGAACCCAAATTCTTTGGGTGAAACATCAACTTCTTGATTACAACCAAGATTTAGGTTGTGTACCCATTCTTTGTGATAATACAAGTGCAATAAATCTGTCTAAAAACCCCATTCAGCATTCTAGAACCAAACATATTGAAATTAGGCATCATTTCTTGAGAGATGAGATTGCAAAGAAGTTCTTTGAACTCCACTTCATTGAAACTGAAAAACAAATTGCAGACATTTTCACCAAACCCCTTCCTGAAAACAGATTTTCATCCTTGAGGAGAGAACTTGGTCTTTGTAAATGTCCACTTTCTTGATCTCTCTTTAAGTTTGGGTTGAGTGTTATGCACTGTCTAAGGGGGAGTTCTTTTCATATCATAACCCTTTGCTTCCTTCAGTCACACTGTCCATATCTCTCTCAATTCCACTTCCATTTCTTTTGGACAATAAATTCTTCAACTCTTATTGTGTTGAAATTTCTTGGTATATCAAATGGTGACTTGGAAAAGGACAAGTCAGGCTTGTCTGGACACTTTCACTATGCGTGAGTATTTAACTCCGCCAAGTACTAAGAAATGAATATGCAATTGCTGAGGGGGAGCTTTTATTGTTAAAGGAAAAGTATCTTTCTTGATTTCAAAAACTTGCATATCTTTATTTTGATAGAAAATAATTGAAATCATCATCTCAGGGGAGCTAGAAAATTCAAGTCATGACTTTTTCAAAATTCATAACTTTTCTTGCATTTCATCGATTTCCTGCATGATATCATCATTCAGATGTCTAGAGTCTCCAAATGATCTTTGAGTGATCTATCATATTCTTTTCTAATCAACTATCAACTATATTTTCAACCCACAGAAACTCAGAACTCTTCCAAGATTGAAAACACATTGATTCTTGAAATTAAGACATCTCTTTGTTTGCAACTGATGTTGGATAAAATTGATTTGTATCTTACAAAACTCTCAAAAAATTTTTTTTTGAAAATTCAATAGAGCAATGGCATTTGTGCTGAGAAACTGCACACCTTCACAATGAATGAAGTGTCATGCATGTCATGAGGCACTAATGCTATCTCTGTTCAAAGGGGATAAAAATTCAAAAATAATTTCAAAATACAGCAAAATGTGCTACAATTTTTGATGATGACTGAGTAACTGGAAATATTGGCGTCTACAAAACGTATATTTTCATGTCAAAATGTCATCATTTACCCCTTGAGACTTGACAATGAATAAATCTTAAGTATCCAGGGACTATGGTGTGTAAAAAGCACTAGTACTTGAGTGAAAAGGATTTATATCATTTGATAGTCTGTTACAAAAACAAAATATGTGTGTTAATGGAGTTTTGTTTAGAAATAATCATTTTCATCTATCATCAAGTTGTTCTTTAAGATTGTGTTTTATTTTCAAAACAATTGTATTCAGTCTAGAGGATATCTTTATTTCTTTAAGTTGAGAAATATGGTAGCTTATAGTTGATTGTTAGATATATTATATCCCTCAAATCATCATTTCATTGACTCAAATTTTGAATGCTCATATCCTAGTGGAAATTGTTTAAAACTTGAATTGTGATGATTTTTTTGCAAAATATAACAAATGAATTTTTAAGCCTCTTAAAAATCCTTGAAATGACTATTTCTCTCGTTGATTATCATTTTAAAGAAGCCCCAAAATTCTCAAAAATTCTCACAACAAAAATTCAATTTTTCTTCTTAGGCTAGGTCGACACCATCCTATCTCGTGTCGACACACTCCCCAGGTCAGGTCGACACTACAGTCTTCCAGTGTCGACACTGCCCTCTTGCCAGACCTTTTTAAATCGTGGGTTCCGGATAAGCCCTTGTTGTACCTGCGGGTATTGCACCACTGCAAACCCTTTTTAGGCATCAGGTCGACCCGACGGTCGCTCTCTTCTCATTTCCGGCAAGAAATTCCACATCTTCTCTCTCAATCACATACCTTTCTCAATCATCTCTCTTCTCCTTCATCCCCTCTCGATTCCACTCCATCCTTGCAACCATGGTGAGAAAGATGGGTCCTCGCCGTGGAGCAAGATCTCAGGCTTCGTCTAGGCCAGTTCCGGCAGAGGATGTTGTTCTTCAGTTCGAAAGAAGAACAAAAGGCGGAATGACCCTGTAGAGCAACCAGGGTCCTCCTCTGCGTCTCAGCGAGCAGCCAAGAGAGGTAGACCCCCTTCTTCAGGCAGAGGTAGGGTTTCTAGACCAGAGAATCCGGGCTCCCCTTCTGGAGATTCTACAGAGTCATCATCATCATCTTCGTCTGAGTCTTCCAAGTCTCAAGACACAACTAGTGAAGCAAAGCTCATTCTAAAGCCCAGGATAGTGGATTTATCAGATATTCAGCTAGCAGACACATTTCCAGAAATTCAGACCTATTTCTCCTTTCAATCTTGGTTACCATTTATTTCTGAGTTTCAAATCAATTATCCAAGACTTGTTAGGGAATTCTACAAAAACCTGAAATGCACAGAAGAAGGGTATAAATCAAAGGTTAAGGGCATAGTTATTGACATGCCAACTGATAAAGCTGCCTCTATTTTCAAAGTACCAGATGAAGGGGCAGATTATCATGACTTTGAATTTGATCTACATGAAGCCTATTCCATCATGACAGGCCTTCCTGCTGATGCCTCTGATCCAAAACAAACCCATGTTACCAGATTCAACACAAACTCATTTCCCCCTGTGTTGAGAGTCATCCACCATATATTGACCACAATCATTACCCCTCAAGGTGGTGGAAGGGACAGACTAACAGATATTCAGAGGTTCATTCTATATTGCATGGTAAAAGACATCAAAATCAACCTCCATGTAATAATGTATCAAATCATATCTGAAACAACCAGGAAAGACCTCAAGAGATCTCTTCCATATCCTGCACATCTGACCTCAGTGTTCCAGCACTTTGGTGTGCCCTTGGAGAATGAGAAATCCCAGTCTATCCCTAAGTCCAACATCTATACCTTTAAGAATATTCAGAAATTCATGGGATTTAGACTGGAGGGCAATCAAGTTAGGAGAGGGCCAGTTGTGGTTGAGGCCCCTCAAGCTCAAGAGGAACAGCCTCAAGATCAAGGGGACCAGCCCCAAGCTCAGGGGAACAGCCTCAAACTCAAGGGGACCAGCCCCAAGCTCAAGAGGACAGCCTCCAGCTGAAGGGGACCAGCCCCAAGGTCAAGAGGATCAGCCTCCCTTGAATGAGGATCAGCCTCAAATCCCAACTGAAGGTGTTATCCCAGTTCATGCCCCACTCTCACCTCAGTTTCAACCCTCATCCATACACTCTGAATCTCCACAACCGACATTTCAACCATCCACATCCTCTGGTGGGCCTTCTGTTCCACCAGAGTTGTTCTCCTTCTTAAATGAAAAATTTGAAACCTTGAACTCCTCCATTCAAACAATGTCAGAAACCTTTGAGTTGAGGATTCAAAGATTGGAGAACAATGTGTCTGCCAAATTCATAGAACAAAAAGCTGCCTCAGATTATGCAGCTCAGAGATTCAATCGATTAATTGGTACAATGGCAGATGCCTCAGTTCAACGGAAGGAGCACCAGTAAAAGTTAGAGATAGTAATTCAGGGAATTTTGGCAATTCCCAAGCTGATGTCTTCAACACCAAGCAAACACTTCATGAGATCACCAGCACTAGACTGTCTTTTGCTCATTTTGTGGATGATTTGGAGAGCATGAGGAACTTCAATGCACACATTGATACACAGATCTCTGATTTGACAAAGGAATTCAAAATCATGCAAAGGCCTGGTTGGTCAGCTGGATCATCTTCCTCTTCACAACCCATTTCAGCTGATCTAGCCAGAATTCAAGCTACCTTGATAGAAAATTCCGACAGAATGGAACATTATTTGCACACAAAACTCACAACCATTCAAGATCAAATCAAGTCCAGCTTGACTTTCATGGAGAAAAGACTGTCAGATATTGAGCAAATCTTACTTCCTGTTCCTCCTCCTCCTCCATCTTCTACTTAATGTAATTCTTTTGATGATGTCAAAGGGGGAGAAGAAAGAAAGAGAACAAGAAATGACTGTAATCTTTTTGAAATGATTGTAATGGTTCTCTTGAATGAAATGAAATGCTTTTTGCTTAGCTTGAAAGAACTTTGTCACTTGTGTCTTCAATGTGATTGAAAATTTTTATGTGAATGTGAATGAATGAATGCTTGTCAAGTTGCTTGACCTTCTTTATGCAACTAACTGACTTCAAGTTACATTGTACTTTACTAAGTACAACCATCAATTGTGAATGAGATATATTTAAAGGTCTTTGACAAGCATGAACATGAACAAAAATAAGGACCATGAATAACCAAAAATTGCTTAAAATCACACCTCATCAAAACTCATTGTCATATGGATTTAATGTTGCCATCATCAAAAAGGGGGAGATTGTTGGGTTGAGTGTAATTTCATATCTTTTTCCCTCCTATTTTGATGATGACAAATGTGATTTGAATGCAAATTATTTGGAAACATGATAAATACATTTCACCTAAAATTTATATTCAAAAAGGCATGTTTCAAAGCACACTTATCATTTGTACTCATAATAAAATATTTTACTAATGATATATGTGTTTATTTTCAGGTACAAACACTTTTTGCAAAAGAAGTGTCGACACACCCCACAATGGTGTCGACACAACACCTCAGACACAAAGGCAAAAAGCTGAAGAAATGCTGAGACTGTGTCGACACTAGTCAAAAAGCAGGTCGACACGAGTTGCAGATTCCTGGAATTTGACTACTCAGGTCGACGCACTCTCAGGGCAGGTCGACACTGGATCTCGTTCCCAGAACAGCTTGTTGTCAGAATTGGGACAGCAGGTCGACACCACCACCAGGGCAGGTCGACACTGGATCAATTCCCAGAACAGTCTGTTTTGCTGTCTGGGACAGCAGGTCGACACCACCTGATCTCAGGTCGACACTAGAGACCTCTCCCAGGGACTTGTTTGGCCAGTCTGGGACAGTGTGTCGACACACCCCTTGGGCAGGTCGACACACTCCGGAATCTCTGTAACTTAAGATTCCTCCTGGACACGTGGCACCCTAGGGAGATGGTGGATCATCTTTGGATCATGTGCCCTCGTACCCCAAGGGTACCCTTCAGATATTTAGGGTATAAATACCCTCCTTAAGGGCACTCATCCAAGAGAACCCTTACACAGCCTCCAAGAGATCCGGTTGGCGGCTGGAAGGTTCCTCCTCCCTGTTTTGCTCCCTCCTGTGCTTCTACACCTCAATTCATCCTCCTCCAAGCACAAGGATAGAAGTCTGATCAACATGAAGCACTAGCATCGACTTCAAAGGAGCAGATCAAGTAGAAGCCGATTTCTGTGAAGAATTCAAGGAAGATCCTGAAGATCAAATTGCAGAGCATCGTCCAGGAACTTCCAGAGATTAAAGCACTTCACAATTCGACCTTCTACAAGGGAGTACATCTGAAGAGAAGAATCTATCAATCAATATTTATGTTCCTTTTTCTCTTCTGAGTGATTCTGAGATTATGCATGATTTGTTGCATGAGTCTCATGAATTAACTCTGGTTGGACTAGATCTCCTGCTAGAGGATCTTAGTCTTGTGTTTTTCTAGCAAGTTGTACTGTGAGCCGTCGTGCTCTAGTTTGTGAGTCGTCGTGCTCACTGTGTGGTTTGAGCCGTCGTGCTCAATTTGGAGTCGTCGTACTCCGGTTGTTGTTTGAGCCGTCGTGCTCAGTTTGGAGTCGTCGTGCTCCAGGTGTTTCTTGAGTCGTCGTGCTCAAGGGTGTTTGGAGTCGTCGTGCTCCTGTGTGAGTTGTACTCAGAGTTTTTGAGTAGTGTGGCCTCACTGTGTGAGGGGTGGACGTAGGAGTCACTGGAGGTGATTTCCGAACCACCTAAAAATCCTCTGTGCATTGGTTTGAATTGTGGTTTGCCTTTGTATCTCGCTAGATGCATGCATAGGGATTTCGCTCACACTACTAATTGATTTGCTCACACACCCAAATCACACTTCAGATCAGTAAATTAATTAGGTGATTTGATCTCTGATTAGAAGTAATTTTTAATTGCTTAAGCTTCCGCGTTAATTGGTATTAGATCTATTCAACCCCCCCTTCTAGATCTTGTCCTCACCTTATCTCGATCCTTCAATTGGTATCAGAGCGGGTTATTGTCTGTTACTGATCTGGTTTGATTGCTTCTGGCTGATCTCTGTGTAAATTGGCTGATCTGATTTAATTGCTTGATCTGTGTGCTTAATCGCTCTGATTCCTCCTTTTGGCATTAGAGCAGATTAACCAATCTAATTGTTAGATCTAATTCCTTGTCACATTGATTCATTGTGATTAGATCTAACAGTCTTTTGTGAGTCTTGATATAATGGCAAATCTATTTAATCTGCATGAATCTCCTGTTATAATTTCAGAGAAATCCCCAAGCTTATCTTCATTGGATTTCTCAAAGGACTCACAAAGGCACAGAGCAAAAGAAATTCACAAGTACTTAATGGCAAAGAGGAGCCTCAATGAATCCAGAAAATCAACAATTCATAAGGATATGGCTCTGACAGCACATTCTAAGAGCTCAGAGCATGCTTCATCCTCTTCAGAACATAAGAGTTCAAATGGATCTAAAAGGTCAGGTAAATTATCTCCAGATCCATTTGCATATTCCAATTCTGATTCTGATGAAGATGAAAGTATGTCTTATGCTGAATTGATTGAATTCTGTAAAAAGATGCAAAATCTTAATGCAAAGCTAAACACTAAAAATAAAGATTTAAAAAGGAGTTTAAATCATTGCCATAAAGAAAGTGAAAACTTGAAAAATAAATTGAATTGCTCCAGAAAAATGATAAATGTCCTTCAGAAGAAATTGAGAATTTGAAAAATGAAGTTGAAAGATTAAATTCTGAGAAAGAAAATTTAGAAGATGAAGTCCAAATCTGTGAAAATAAATTGATTGGATTGAAGGACAATCATGAGCTATTGAAAACAAAAGTTATTGATCTGGAAGAGGAAAATGGAAAATTGATTGATCTCAATGAAAACTTCCAATTTGATAATGATCAATTAAACAAACAGATTTCCAACATGGCTCATGATCATCAAATAAATGAGAAATGCAAACAACTTGTTGAAGAAAATCATCATCTAAAAAGGAAGATTGAAGGCTTGTTTCATGACAGACCATTGGACAATGAATGTAGTAATTTGAGTAATAAAATTTCTGACTTGGAAAAACAAATTGCTCAATTTGAGAATGAAAAGATCAAGATGAAAAATGGTTTGGATGTCATGCTAAACAAGCTTCAAACTTCAGAAAAAGAAGTTGTTGCATTAAGAGCTGAAAAACAGAAGATTCAAAATAACTTGAAGAACTCAAGTCTTGCTTCTGTTAAAAATAAGAAAAATGAAAAGAAAAACATAACAACTTCTGTTAAAACTGCTGTGAACAAGAACCTTGATGTTTCTAATGAAAGACTAGTGAAAGTTCTTGTTCAGAAACAGAAAGAGAAGAAGAAAAATGCCTCTGTCAAGAAGATTCATCTAACTTCTCCAGCAGTTCAAAAAGCTCCAAGGCAAGTTCCAAATTCACATCATGCCAAGAGCCACCAGAAGATACCTCCTTCTCTTCATGGTAAGCCTCCTCACATGAAAAGGAGATTCCAGCAAATGCATACATGCCAAGGTAAGAACCAGGTAAGAAATGCTCTTATTTGCTTTAATTGCAATAAACCTGGTCATCTTGCCAAACATTGCTGGAATAGAAATAAAAATTTCAATAAACATGCCAAATCAGTCCAATGCTTTCATTGTCATAAAATTGGTCATATTTCTAGGGACTGTTGGTACAGAAATGATTTTGTTGTGCATGCTCAAAAATTCCAGTCTAATGCACATGCTCATACACATAGGAATAAACATCATGTTCATACTGAAAATGTTCAGAAGTTCCATGTGTATAGGCATAGAAATGTTGCACAAAATCATTCTGTTTCTGCTCATATTAAAAATCCAAAAAATAGAAAACTTCATGAAAACATAGATGCATTGATCAAGGCAAAAAGAAAATCTGGAACTAATTCTGTTCATAGTTCTATCAATGAAGGAAATGCATCTATACAAAAATTAAAAACATTTTGGATTCAGAAATCTTTGTTGCAATCTAACATTGATTTCATTGCAGGACCCAAACAAGTGTGGGTCCCAAAACCAGCTTGATCAGCAAGCTGAGAAGTCTTGCAGCCATACACTGTAAATGGATTCAAGATATTGGCTGTGCAAGACTAGAAATGGCTGGAGAACACAGGTAAAATCTTTAAGAAAGAAATGAAGATTGTTCAGGTAAAATCTCTTTAGCATTTCAAACTTGAATTGATTGAATTGAAATGAATGTTAATCTTTATCTGAACAATGAGAAATGTGTTTCAATGCTACTCCCATCAATGAACTTTATGTCATAACAATTGGAATCATGTTTATGTTGTCATGCATGCTTAACTGTTCCCATGAGTCTGTGTGCACACTAATTGCTTTGACTTCTTGGTATATCAAATGATGATATGTGGAAAAACAAGTTATGCTTGTTTGGAAACTATCATTATGCGTGAGTAAAATACTCCGCCAAGTACCAAAAGTCATGTGTTGTTTAAAGCTAATTGTGCTCATAATCATGTGTGAATTGCATGCTAACCTTTTCATTCCATGCATTAATTAAGGGGGAGTAAATTTGAAAAGATGCAAAATTTTGTTTAATAAATTGCCTGTTAATGCATGCTTGATCATGTTCATATTCTATCGGTGCAAACTACTTTGAATGAACATATCTGAATTGCATGTATGATCATTTAAAATCATATATATATATCTTATGGAAAGTGAGCCAAAGGAATCTTTGTGTGAAATGCTGAAGAAATATTCTTTCATGTTTGATTTATCATTTCTTGAGAGATGAGGTAGCAAAGAAATCTTTTGAACTCCATTTCATAGAATCAGAAAAACAAATTGCTGACATCTTCACAAAACCCCTTCCTGACAGTAGATTCTCATCCTTAAGGAGAGAACTTGGTCTTTGTAAATGTCCATTGGGATTGGGTTGAGTGTTAGGCATATTCTGAGGGGGAGTTCTTTGCATTATCATATTCATTTGCTTCCTTGATTCATTGTATCTCTCTCCATTTCACTTCTATCTCTTTTTAACAATGAACTCTTCACCTCACATTGTGTTGAACTTCTTGGTATATAAAATGGTGATTTGAAGAAGGACAAGTTATGCTTGTCTGGACACTTTCACTATGCGAGAGTATATGTCTCCGCCAAGTACCAAGAGATGAAAATGCAATTGTTGAGGGGGAGCTTTTATTGTTTAAAGAGAATCATTCCTGATTTCAAAACTTGCATATCTTTATTCTGATGAAAAGTGGTTGAAATTCTCATCTCAGGGGGAGCTAGAAAATTCACAAGTCAAATCTTTTGAAAAATTCAAAACTCTTCTTGCACTACATCAATTTCCTTACATGATGTCCTCATTCAGGTGTCTAGAGTCTAAAAATGATCCTTTGAGTGATCTTCTACATTCATTTGTCAACTCTCACCTATATTCTTTCAAAACTATAGAAATTTAAATTTCTTTCTAAGACTGAAGGATATTGTGTGTTCTGATTTTTTAAAACATATTTTTGTTTGCAATTGAAGTTGGATATGGATGATGTCTTTTTGTCAAAAATTCTCCAAAATTTATCAATTCAACAGAGCAATGGCACATGTGCTGAGAAACTGCACACCTTCACAATGAATGAAGTGCCATGCATGTCATGAGGCACTAATGCTATCTCTGTTCAAAGGGGATTAAAAATCAAAATAAATGCAAAACAAAATAATTATGTAATTTTTGATGATGACTGAGTAACTGGAAATATTGGCGTCTGATAAACGTATATTTTCATGTCAAAAGGTCATCATTTACCCCTTTGAGACTTGATAATGAATAAATCTTCAGTATCCAGGGACTATAGTGTGTGAAAAGCATTAGTTCTTGAGTGAAAAAGATATATCTCATTTGATAGTTTGTTTCAAAACAATATGTGTATGTCATTGGAGAATTTGTTTTGAAGAATCATTATTATCCATCATCAATTTGTTCTTAAAAATTGTTTAATGTCAACACACTTGATTTCAGTCTAAAAGATTTTTTTTCTTCTTTGGAATTGAAGAATATAGTAGTGTGTAGTTGATTGTTAAATGTCTTATATCCCTCAAATTATCATTTTCAGGACTTAAGTCACTGAATGCTCATATCCTGTCGGATATTGTGTAAAACTTGATTTGTGTTGAATCCTTTCAAAAAATTTAACAAATGAATTTTTTAGTCTCTTAAATATCCTTGAAATGATCATTCCTCCCACTGATTATCATTGTAAAGTTATCCCAAAAGCTCACAAATTTTTTCAAAACTCAAATCAAAAATTTTCATAGGCCAGGTCGACACCAAATCTATCACGTGTCGACACACTCCCTAGGTCAGGTCGACACTACAGTCTTCCAGTGTCGACACTGCCCTCTTGCCAGACCTTTTTAAATCGTGGGTTCCGGATAAGCCCTTGTTGTTCCTGCGGGGTATTGCACCACTGCAAACCCTTTTTAGGCATCAGGTCGACCCGACGGTAGCTCTCTTCTCATTTCCGGCAAGAAATTCCTCATCCTTCTCTCTCAATCACATACCTTTCTCAATCATCTCTCTTCTCCTTCATCCACTCCCGATTCCACTCCATCCTTGCAACCATGGTGAGAAAGATGGGTCCTCGCCGTGGAGCAAGATCTCAGGCTTCGTCTAGGCCAGTTCCGGCAGAGGATGTTGTTCTTCAGTTCGAAAGAAGAACCAAAAGGCGGAATGACCCTGCAGAGCAACCAGGGCCTTCCTCTGCGTCTCAGCAGCAGCCAAGAGAGGTAGACCCTCTTCTTCGGGCAGAGGTAGGGTTCTACCAACCCTAGTCATGAGAATCCAGACTCCTCTTCTAGTGATCCTGAGGAGTCATCATCATCATCTTCGTCAGAGTCTTCCCAGTCACAAGTGTCCACTCGTGAAGCAAAGCTCATCCTAAAGCCAAGAAAAGTGGATTTACAAGACTCTCAGCTAGCAATCACATTTCCAGAAATTCAGACCTACTTCTCCTTTCAGTCTTGGTTACCCTTCATATCTGAATTTCAAATCATGTATCCAAGCCTTGTTCAGGAATTCTATAAGAATTTGAAGTGCACAGATGAAGGTTATCAGTCAAAGGTTAAGGGGATAGCTATTGACATGCCCACAGATAAAGCTGCCTCCATTTTCAAAGTACCAGATGAAGGGGCAGATTATCATAATTTCGAATTTAACTTCATGAAGCCTATACCATCATGACAGGCCTTCCTGCTGATGCATCTGATCCCAAACAAACCTTTGTCACCAAATTCAACACAAATACATTTCCCCTTGTGTTGAGGGTCATCCACCATATGCTGACCACAATCATTACCCCTCAAGGTGGTGGAAGGGACAGACTAACAGATATTCAGAGGTTCATTCTATATTGCATGGTAAAAGACATCAAAATCAACCTCCATGTAATAATGTATCAAATCATATCTGAAACAACAAGGAAAGACCTCAAGAGATCTCTTCCATATACTGCACATCTGACCTCAGTGTTCCAGCACTTTGGTGTGCCCTTGGAGAATGAGAAATCCCAGTCTATCCCTAAGTCCAACATTTATAGCTTTAAGAATATTCAAAAATTCATGGGATTTAGACTGGAGGGCACTCAAGTTAGGAGAGGGCCAGTTGTGGTTGAGGCCCTCAAGCTCAAGAGGAACAGCCTCAAGATCAAGGGGACCAGCCCAAGCTCAGGAGGAACAGCCTCAAACTCAAGGGGACCAGCCCCAAGCTCAAGAGGACCAGCCTCCAGCTGAAGGGGACCAGCCCCAAGGTCAAGAGGATCAGCCTCCATTGAATGAGGATCAGCCTCAAGTCCCAACTGAAGGTGATATCCCAGTTCATGCCCCACTCTCACCTCAGTTTCAACCCTCATCCATACACTCTGAATCTCCACAACCCACATTTCAACCATCCACATCCTCTGGTGGGCCTTCTGTTCCACCAGAGTTGTTCTCATTCTTAAATGAAAAATTTGAAACCTTGAACTCCTCCATTCAAACAATGTCAGAAACCTTTGAGTTGAGGATTCAAAGATTGGAGAACACTGTGTCTGCCAAATTCATAGAACAAAAAGCTGCCTCAGATTATGCAGCTCAGAGATTCAATCGTTAATTGGTACAATGGCAGATGCCTCAGTTCAACTGAAGGAGCACCAGCAAAAGTTAGAGATAATACTTCAGGGAATTTTGGCAAATTCCCAAGCTGATGTCTTCAACACCAAGCAAACACTTCATGAGATCACCAGCACTAGACTGTCTTTTGCTCATTTTGTGGATGATTTGGAGAGCATGAGGAACTTCAATGCACACATTGATACACAGATCTCTAATTTTACAAAGGAATTCAAAATCATGCAAAGGCCTGGTTGGTCAGCTGGATCATCTTCCTCTTCACAACCCATTTCAGCTGATCTAGCCAGAATTCAAGCTACCTTGATAGAAAATTCCGACAGAATGAAACATTATTTGCACATAAAACTCACAACCATTCAAGATCAAATCAAGTCCAGCTTGACTTTCATGGAGAAAAGACTGTCAGATATTGAGCAAATCTTACTTCCTGTTCCTCCTCCTCCTCTTCTCAGCACATGTGCCATTGCTCTGTTGAATTGATAAATTTTGGAGAATTTTTGACAAAAAGACATCATCCATATCCAACTTCAATTGCAAACAAAAATATGTTTTAAAAAATCAGAACACACAATCTCCTTCAGTCTTAGAAAGAAATTTAAATTTCTATAGTTTTGAAAGAATATAGGTGAGAGTTGACAAATGAATGTAAAAGATCACTCACTCTAGACACCTGAATGAGGACATCATGTAAGGAAATTGATGTAGGCAAGAGGAGTTTTGAATTTTTCAAAAGATTTGACTTGTGAATTTCTAGCTCCCCCTGAGATGAGAATTTCAACCACTTTTCATCAGAATAAAGATATGCAAGTTTTGAAATCAGGAAAGATTCTCTTAAACAATAAAAGCTCCCCCTCAACAATTGCATTTTCATCTCTTGGTACTTGGCGGAGACATATACTCTCGCATAGTGAAAGTGTCCAGACAAGCATAACTTGTCCTTCTTCAAATCACCATTTTATATACCAAGAAGTTCAACACAATGTGAGGTGAAGAGTTCATTGTTAAAAAGAGATAGAAGTGAAATGGAGAAAGATACAATGAATCAAGGAAGCAAATGAATATGATAATGCAAAGAACTCCCCCTCAGAATATGCTTAACACTCAACCCAATCCCAATGGACATTTACAAAGACCAATTTCTCTCCTTAAGGATGAGAATCTACTGTCAGGAAGGGGTTTTGTGAAGATGTCAGCAATTTGTTTTTCTGATTCTATGAAATGGAGTTCAAAAGATTTCTTTGCTACCTCTTCTCTCAAGAAATGATAAATCAAACATGAAAGAATATTTCTTCAGCATTTCACACAAAGATTCCTTTGGCTCACTTTCCACAAGATATATATATGATTTTAAATGATCATACATGCAATTCAGATATGTTCATTCAAAGTAGTTTGCACCGATAGAATATGAACATGATCAAGCATGCATTAACATGCAATTTATTAAACAAAATTTTTTCATCTTTTCAAATTTACTCCCCCTAATTAATGCATGGAATGAAAAGGTTAGCATGCAATTCACACATGATTATGAGCACAATTATCTTTAAACAACACATGACTTTTGGTACTTGGCGGAGTATTTTACTCACGCATAATGATAGTTTCCAAACAAGCATACCTTGTTTTTCACATATCATCATTTGATATACCAAGAAGTCAAAGCAATTAGTGTGCACACAGACTCATGGGAATAGTTAAGCATGCATGACAACATAAACATGATTCCAATTGTTATGACATAAAGTTCATTGATGGGAGTAGCATTGAAACACATTTCTCATTGTTCAGATAAAGATTAACATTCATTTCAATTCAATCAATTCAAGTTTGAAATGCTAAAGAGATTTTACCTGAACAATCTTCATTTCTTTCTTAAAGATTTTACCTGTGTTCTCCAGCCATTTCTAGTCTTGCACAGCCAATATCTTGAATCCATTTACAGTGTATGGCTGCAAGACTTCTCAGCTTGCTGATCAAGCTGGTTTTGGGACCCACACTTGTTTGGGTCCTGCAATGAAATCAATGTTAGATTGCAACAAAGATTTCTGAATCCAAAATGTTTTAATTTTTGTATAGATGCATTTCCTTCATTGATAGAACTATGAACAGAATTAGTTCCAGATTTTCTTTTTGCCTTGATCAATGCATCTATGTTTTCATGAAGTTTTCTATTTTTTGGATTTTTAATATGAGCAGAAACAGAATGATTTTGTGCAACATTTCTATGCCTATACACATGGAACTTCTGAACATTTTCAGTATGAACATGATGTTTATTCCTATGTGTATGAGCATGTGCATTAGACTGGAATTTTTGAGCATGCACAACAAAATCATTTCTGTACCAACAGTCCCTAGAAATATGACCAATTTTATGACAATGAAAGCATGGACTGATTTGGCATGTTTATTGAAATTTTTATTTCTATTCCAGCAATGTTTGGCAAGATGACCAGGTTTATTGCAATTAAAGCAAATAAGAGCATTTCTTACCTGGTTCTTACCTTGGCATGTATGCATTTGCTGGAATCTCCTTTTCATGTGAGGAGGCTTACCATGAGAGAAGGAGGTATCTTCTGGTGGCTCTTGGCATGATGTGAATTTGGAACTTGCCTTGGAGCTTTTTGAACTGCTGGAGAAGTTAGATGAATCTTCTTGACAGAGGCATTTTACTTCTTCTCTTTCTGTTTCTGAACAAGAACTTTCACTAGTCTTTCATTAGAAACATCAAGGTTCTTGTTCACATCAGTTTAACAGAAGTTGTTATGTTTTTCTTTCATTTTTCTTATTTTTAACAGAAGCAAGACTTGAGTTCTTCAAGTTATTTTGAATCTTCTGCTTTTCAGCTCTTAATGCAACAACTTCTTTTCTGAAGTTTGAAGCTTGTTTAGCATGACATCCAAACCATTTTCATCTTAATCTTTTCATTCTCAAATTGAGCAATTTGTTTTTTCCAAGTCAGAAATTTTATTACTCAAATTACTACATAAGCCTTCAATCTTCCTTTTTAGATGATGATTTTCTTCAACAAGTTGTTTGCATTTCTCATTTCTTTGATGATCATGAGCCATGTTGGAAATCTGTTTGTTTAATTGATCATTATCAAATTGGAAGTTTTCATTGAGATCAATCAATTTTCCATTTTCCTCTTCCAGATCAATAACTTTTGTTTTCAATAGCTCATGATTGTCCTTCAATCCAATCAATTTATTTTCACAGATTTGGACTTCATCTTCTAAATTTTCTTTCTCAGAATTTAATCTTTCAACTTCATTTTCAAATTCTCAATTTCTTCTGAAGGACATTTATCATTTTTCTGGAGCAATTCAATTTTATTTTTCAAGTTTTCACTTTCTTTATGGCAATGATTTAAACTCCTTTTTAAATCTTTATTTTTAGTGTTTAGCTTTGCATTAAGATTTTGCATCTTTTTACAGAATTCAATCAATTCAGCATAATACATACTTTCATCTTCATCAGAATCAGAATTGGAATATGCAAATGGATCTGGAGATAATTTACCTGACCTTTTAGATCCATTTGAACTCTTATGTTCTGAAGAGGATGAAGCATGCTCTGAGCTCCTAGAATGTGCTGTCAGAGCCATGTCCTTATGAATTGTTGATTTTTGGATTCATTGATGCTCCTCTTTGCCATTAAGTACTTGTGAATTTCTTTTGCTCTGTGCCTTTGTGAGTCCTTTGAGAAATCCAATGAAGATAAGCTTGGGGATTTCTCTGAAATTATAACAGGAGATTCATGCAGATTAAATAGATTTGCCATTATATCAAGACTCACAAAAGACTGTTAGATCTAATCACAATGAATCAATGTGACAAGGAATTAGATCTAACAATTAGATTGGTTAATCTGCTCTAATGCCAAAGGAGGAATCAGAGCGATTAAGCACACAGATCAAGCAATTAAATCAGATCAGCCAATTTACACAGAGATCAGCCAGAAGCAATCAAACCAGATCAGTAACAACAATAACCCTCTCTGATACCAATTGAAGGATCGAGATAAGGTGAGGACAAGATCTAGAAGGGGGGGTTGAATAGATCTAATACCAATTAACGCGGAAGCTTAAGCAATTAAAATTACTTCTAATCAGAGATCAAATCACCTAATTAATTTACTGATCTGAAGTGTGATTTGGGTGTGTGAGCAAATCAATTAGTAGTGTGAACGAAATCCCTATGCATGCATCTAGAGAGATACAAAGGCAAACCACAATTCAAACCAATGCACAGAGGATTTTTAGGTGGTTCGGAAATCTCCTCCAGTGACTCCTACGTCCACCCCTCACACAGTGAGGCCACACTACTCAAAAAACTCTGAGTACAACTCACACAGAGACACGCACGACGACTCCAAACACCCTTGAGCACGACGACTCAAGAAACACCTGGAGCACGACGACTCAAACTGAGCACGACGGCTCAAACAACAACCGGAGTACGACGACTCCAAATTGAGCACGACGGCTCAAACCACACAGTGAGCACGACGACTCACAAACTAGAGCACAATGGCTCACAGTACAACTTGCTAGAAAAACACAAGACTAAGATCCTCTAGCAGAGATCTAGTCCAACCAGAGTTAATTCATGAGACTCATGCAACAAATCATGCATAATCTCAGAATCACTCAGAAGAGAAAAAGGAACATAAATATTGATTGATAGATTCTTCTCTTCAGATGTACTCCCTTGTAGAAGGTCGAATTGTGAAGTGCTTTATTCTCTGGAAGTTCCTGGACGATGCTCTGCAATTTGATCTTCAGGATCTTCCTTGAATTCTTCACAGAAATCGGCTTCTACTTGATCTGCTCCTTTGAAGTCGATGCTAGTGCTTCATGTTGATCAGACTTCTATCCTTGTGCTTGGAGGAGGATGAATTGAGGTGTAGAAGCACAGGAGGGAGCAAAACAGGGAGGAGGAACCTTCCAGCCGCCAACCGGATCTCTTGGAGGCTGTGTAAGGGTTCTTAGGATGAGTGCCCTTAAGGAGGGTATTTATACCCTAAATATCTGAAGGGTACCCTTGGGGTACGAGGGCACATGATCCAAAGATGATCCACCATCTCCCTAGGGTGCCACGTGTCCAGGAGGAATCTTAAGTTACAGAGATTCCGGAGTGTGTCGACCTGCCCAAGGGGTGTGTCGACACACTATCCCAGACTGGCCAACAAGTCCCTGGGAGAGGTCTCTAGTGTCGACCTGAGATCAGGTGGTGTCGACCTGCTGTCCCAGACAGCAAAACAGACTGTTCTGGGAATTGATCCAGTGTCGACCTGCCCTGGTGGTGGTGTCGACCTGCTGTCCCAATTCTGACAACAAGCTGTTCTGGGAACGAGATCCAGTGTCGACCTGCCCTGAGAGTGCGTCGACCTGAGTAGTCAAATTCCAGGAATCTGCAACTCGTGTCGACCTGCTTTTGACTAGTGTCGACACAGTCTCAGCATTTCTTCAGCTTTTTGCCTTTGTGTCTGAGGTGTTGTGTCGACACCATTGTGGGGTGTGTCGACACTACCTTTGCAAAAAGGATTTGTACCTAAAATTAAACACATAAATCATTAGTAATATATTTTATTATGAGTACAAATGATAAGTGTACTTTGAAATATGCTTTTGAATATAATATTCAGGTAAGGTGTGTTTATCATGTTTCAATTAGTTTGCATTAAAATCACATTTGTCATCATCAAAATAGGAGGGAAATGATATGAAATTACACTCAACCCAACACCATACATGTTTGACTGATCATTTTCAGGTTTTCGGGTTGAACCTTAAACCACGATCACACCAAACGTCGTGTTTAGAAACTGGTATCACGACAGGCTAACCCGTCGCGATTACCTTAAAAGCGACAGTATAGACCATCACATTTTACTTTCGTTCTGACATGTTCGACAACATCAAATTGTGTGCCACTGATTTCAGTGCATGCCTGATACGCGACCATATGTGGCGTTGTAATTCCATATTTTTCCCACCCTTGGTTTTTGTGTTATTTTGTAATTACAAAAAGTTGCATGAACACGTCGGTCCTACCTGTCGTGATTCTGTGTCACCAATCGGTACCTCCTACCTATTGCCATGAACGTGACAACCATACCCGTCGTGATTCTGAGTCATCAATCGATACCGCCCTATCGATTGCCTTTAACGCGTTAGACCTGCCCATCACCTTTTTGTCCAGCAATCGATTGGTCATATCGATTGTCTTTAAATGCGACCATTAACACCGTCACAATTTAGAAGACTGACTGTACACCTATTTTAACTGCCGGTGGCCTTGGAAATAGGCGACGACTAAACCCGTCGCGTATCCTAAAGATTACCCGAGACCTGATTACGCAGTCTAAAGTGCAAGTCTTGCATGTTATGAGTTATAGATGCATTGTTCAGTTTGTCAAGTAGCTTAAAACCTGTTAACCCATGAAAAAGTCATAATAACCTGAAAGCTTATTCTAATTAATTGCTTGATCTATTCCTCTTAAGATTGTTATAATCATCTTGATGTTCTAGCTTATTAAACTGAAAGTATATCATGTCAAAATACTGAAAAGCATGTTGATATAATTGCATGTTCTATATTACGTCATCATGTTACTTGCTTTCCGCTTTGTTTTAAACCGGTGGATTGTGATATTGAGGCACGTTCTACACTACACTCTTACACAAATAGGCAGCCCTTTCTTGGGGGATTGGAAACTCTCTGTTGGTCATTCCGTACTGGCAGACTAGGGATATTTCCACGAAGACCTCCGTAATTCTCCATACTCCGTGGATTCTCTCATGGAGACCAAGTTGGTTTTACCATGAAGTTCTCTGGAGATAGCGTGCACTTCCTTGAAAGGCCCAGCAAGTTTTCTACAGGTTTGCACTTTCATAAGATTGTTTGGTCGGCGTTTGGGAGCCCGGATTACATGTTTCGATTGAATCAGGGGTCTATTGAGGTTGACTTTAACAGGCCTTGACGTCAACCTACTACTTGTTCTGATGGCAATTTCGATTGCCGTCTATTTTATTTTGACGTCAATATTTTTTAGATTTTTATGGCAATGTCGATTGACGTCAATATTGTTGTTGACGGCAACGAAGTTTGACGTCAAGTTCTGTGTGTTCCAGTCCGACTTTCTCTCTGAAACTAGTGGTTTCCTTTGGATAGGTTTGAAGGGGTAGAGTCATGTTAGGGCAAGGATCTTACCCCAATCACGACCCTTGGCTCTCTATATATAGAGAGGGTTAGTTCTAGGGAGAGAACTTTTGCTCTCTTGCTTGGGTTTGGGGTTGTAAGAGAGGAGAGAGAGAGGCAATCTCGAGGGTAGATCGATAGTGTTGCTACTTGATTGAGGTTGTTGCTGTTAAGAGAAAGCTTTCACGACCTAAGAGGAAGGCTCTGAATGAGGAGATCCATGCCGAATCATGCTCAAGATGAAGGATTTGATCGTGCTTGGAGGATACCTCTTTGGGTGTGAAAGAGGACTTCATCGGCTAAATTCTCATGTTGTAGAATTTTCTTGTGGGAAGTAACTTAGGGTTTCTCTCATTGGACTTGTCCCTTAGGGTTTTCCTATTTTATAGATTTTAGAAAATTGTTTCGACACCATTTGCCATGTTTTCTTGCCCTCGGTCTGCACTTGTGCAGTCTGGGAGGTTGATGGCAAGGGGTGTGCCATTAACCTGAAGTTAACAGAAACCTATATTGACGTCAAGTTCATCTTGTCTAGAAATTTACAGTTTACCATATGTGATGGTTTTATGAGATCCTATGATGGTTTTGAGTTCTTTTCATTTTGTCTTGACCTATAAATCATCATGATGAGTTTGGGTAACACTAGATTAATTTTTGTTAATTATGGTATTTATTTGAATTTTTGTTAGATGAAAAAGCATATGAACACTTGATAATTTGATTTCTATGTTGTATGCATGTTATGAAAATTGGAAAACTCTATACTTCAGTTGTTTAGACTATTGTAATCATGATTTAGGGCTAATTAATCTCGTTTTAATTCTGTTCATGAATAATTAGTGCTTTGTGAATAATAATCTGACTTCTGACTTTAATAATGAAAAATAGTTGTACTACTCAAAAATTATGAAACATTACGGATGTGTTCTGTCATACATATGTACCCTGTGGCAAAAATTTGAGCATGTGCTGATCACCATACAATTAGTTATATTTTTCTGAATATTTTAGTAATATGTTTTGATAATAAGTCCCAATGTAGCTTAAAAACATGATTAGCATCATGATTAGATATTATTTGTTACTATTTATGTAAGACCCGGATTTTATTCTCTTTTATATACATATGTATGTATATGGATGGTGTGTTGGGAGTTTGCTTGTTGTGTGCATAGCATGCGTAGTTCATTGTGCCTACTATAAGTTTTATACTTCTCTTGAGCATGAGCATATACGTATATATATATATATATTCATACGTGTATTCGCGTGGAAGTGAGCAATTAGCTAAATTAAGAAGTAATATGAATGTTCTCTTTTCTTTTCCAAGAATCTTAGACTTAGAATGATTGAATAATATTATGTATGTATTTTCTAAATATTGAAGAATATCCTATACTACCCATTTCATGGAATTTTGTATGAGAATATAAGAAGTAGATATGTGTATGTACGTTATCTTATGCGTGTGACAATTGTATACCTAATTCTACCTGCATAACACCCTGGTGTACTTATGTATGCATGAGTATGTTTAGTTGTAAACATGGTCCATTGCATGGTTAGTTGATGCGTACATTGTACTTCGTACATTGCATATGCATAAAGAGTTCAAGTATGGTAGGTGTGTTTAGTAGTTTATATGGGATTCTATACTCCTCATGAATAACATGCATGTATTTTATGATAATTAGGTGAGAATAGTCAATTGGCTAAATATGCATGTAGTGCATATTAAGGAATTCTATGCATATAGTAATTAAGCAATGTTAGGTAAAGTGGTGCAAGTAAATCTAATTACCGGTGCGCATGTTGTATCCATCTATTCTAAGCATAATGTACATAAGTATGCTACACCCGTGTGTGTATACTATATATATGTGTTAAATCAAGTGTGTGTGTGCAAGGACTATTTTAGCAAATAGATTATTCTTAGCTAACCTAACTCATATCACCTCCTAATGATTTGCGAAGCCCTCATAATTCTCGTCATTTACTTTTCCGTGTGTTGAGTCACACTTATGTAAAACATCATGTACGCATAGGTAGATATCTACGTACATCTTATCTTAATGTATTTATGTATGCTTGTGTATGCCTAGGTATAATTGATATTGATTGCCTGGTATGGTAATATACATGTTACACCTTAGACATTGTATGTATATATATAGTGTAAGCATAGTTTCTGCATGTTTTTAAGTTCTGGCCGAAGGGCCAATTAGCGTCAATATGTTTATATTAAATATAAATAAGGTATGTATTGCATGGTGATAGTATGGATATAACACCGTATACATATTGCATGTATATATGCATGGTATGCTTGGTTTTCTGAATATTTTAGAGTTCTGGCCGAAGGCCACCTTGGCGTCAACCCCAGGCCGTTTAGGAGGTGTCAGCGTCCAGACATGGACGCCAACACTAATCCTGGCGTCCAGCGATATGGACGCCAACTTCTCTGACCTGCATGCGTTGCAGAGCCAGAAAATCCGGGAGCAAGGCATGGCCTCCATTGGGGGATGTTCCCCAATGGCTCTAAGGCTGTCAAATCAGTATGGTGAGTGGGTGAGGGACTCTCCTTAGGTCTGAACCCGAAATGGCCTTTCCCCACTCCTCACTTCACCTTGCAAGAGGAGAAATAGAGAAAGGAAAACCCTAGAGAAAGCCTGTGAGAAAAACCCCTCTTGGCACCCCAAATCCGACCCCTTGGAGCTTGATCTGGAGATCTTCTGCGACAAGAAGGAAGCTGGAGCAAAGGAGAAGGCTTCCCCATCATCCCCTTGCTGTGGAGCTCATCCAAGAACCCGGAGGAAGGTGACCTTGGAGGCCTTTCTGCAACTTTCTTGGGACTGCCCAAGGAGGTCTTCACCAAGCCTTTAAATCCCTTAGAAGAAATTTTGAAAGGCAAGTGACCTATCTATGATGTCCCCGTATGAGTCTAGGCGAGTTTTGTGATTTTTATGGATTTTTCCTCGAGTCCTAGACCCTCCTATTCACCCAAGATTCAGAGCTCGGGTCTGTGTTTCTGCACAGACCTGGTTCGACGGCAAGGTCCCTGGACGCCTGTGATGAGCTTGGCGTCCATCGGCCATGCCGCTGACCCTGAGTCAGCGGCCAGAGACCGCCGCCTAGTTCTTCTGGGCAGAACAGTGAGGTGATCTGTCCCACTTATGCATTATTTTCGGTACACTTTCCGTGATGAGGATATATGGTAAGCTTATACTCTATGTATATTGTTAGTTGTGGTGTGTGAATGAATGTGGAATGTGTTGGTGAATGTAGGGAAATGGTATCTTTTAAACTTGTGAGCATGACATGTATATAATCTTGCAAATCCTTGTTCATGATTTGGATTAGTGTGAATGCCTTGGCTTTAGTCTAATCATGAAGGTCAGTGGGTCAGCATATGTGTTTGCAAATTCTAGTAATTTATCCATGCTTGTGTAACTTGCTAATAAATCCGATTCGGTAGAATAAAATGAAAGCGTACAAGAATGGATGTGATGATTAATCTATAGATGTATGATTTAGGGTAAATTTGGTATTCTCAAATCATGCATATGTTAGTAGCCTCTGTTTAAAACAGTAGGTTGCAAATCGCAAGATGTGTTAAACCCCATGTTAATTTAAGTTGTTAATAGCATGCTAATTAGGTGTTTTATTTTCTGTGAATTCTATTTAGCTCAGAAAAATCTGAAAAATTGAGAGTATGATCTTGAACCCGAAAACAGCATGTGGTTAAAATTTCAAGTCGTTTGGATCAGTACATAAAAAGTTATGTGTTTTTCATGTGAAATATGATAATTGTGCATATGATCGTAATGTGATTAGATTTTGTATAAACCCAGCATGATTAGGGTGTTTATTGTGTGTCAAACTCTTGAAATTCTGTAGTACCATGTTAGGAAAAACATAGGTATTCATGTGAGTGAGAAAGTGAATGAAATGAAGTGTTATGTGTAAAACACGTATTAAAACTCGGTACGAATAAAGTGTAAAAGTTGTGCCTATGTGACACTGCTATCCTAGAGGCATCGGGAGCCGTATATAGAAAAGTCCCTATAGAAGGCTCCATGTGATATAAGTTTGTCCCAAAGGCATTGGGAAAACCCCGGAGGTGGACAAGTACCACTGGATAGGGTGGAGAGGGCTTCTCCCGGTCTGCGCAGTTACCAAGATTCACCGCTGTATTGCCTAGGTGGTGAGTATGTGTATGAGTTGTGTATGTGTTGTGTTATGAGTTGTGTTATGAGTTGTGTTGAGAGCTGTGCTAAGGAATGAGCACGAGCTATGAGATATTTGTTAGTGTCCTCTACTGGTGGTTAGGACTAAGTGTCATGGCAAATTGTTTAAGTAATGAAAAATGAGTAAAATGTGAAATATGTGAATATGGCACGTGGTAAGTGCCCAAGATGCACGTGGTAAGTGCAATCGATGTGATATGTGACAAGTGAAAGTGAAAGAGAAAATGATGTGGAAATGAGTAAATTGTATAAGTGTGAACATGTGTACGTGTCAAACGTGTAAAAGTGAACAACGTGAATGAGTAAGTATGAAATCATGTGAAACCGAGAATGTGAGAATGCGTTATTGGAAACCATGTGAAATCAGTAAACTCATGTTGTCATTATCGTGCTTATGTGTGCATAAATGCCTAGAATCCATGTTAGGGATAATTAGTGAAAATGAGTGCAAGATAGCTTGATTACTTGTTCACATGATGTGTTTTATGTATTATTGTAGCTCCCATGTGTAGATTTATAGTCATTGAATCATATGAAATCAGCAATCTAAAGCATGTGAAAAGGTTCGTGTATGTGTTTAAAACTATGTGAAATCCATGCTAGTTGTGTCCCCTTTCATGTGTGTAAATTGTTCATGTTGATAGCTTTCATGTTTTAGCTCTTTAAAAGACTAAAGTTCCTGGGCAAGTGGAATAGAGATCATGTGATAGGTGAATTTCATTTTACAAATCTGAAAGCATGAGTTATGTATAAAATTGTAGAACTTTCATGATAGGTAGAAAACTTGAATTGACTAGCATGCTATGTGTTGTTAATTGTAAAAGTGCATGTAGAAACCACTAAGACTTGTATGTGTATATCATGAGTAGTGTCGCTTGCTGAGTCTTTGGACTCACTCTTGCTTCGGCGTACAGGTTGACAGGTATCGTGCACTAGAAGGTAGCGTGGCGAGGATCATCATTAGAAGGCTATTTTGTGGAGCTGTTACCAGTTGTACTTTTCTTTTGCACAAAAGGATTATTGTATGGACAATATTTTGGACATTGTAACTCTCTTTATTTTGTATTAATGTGGACATTGTCCTTCTATCTCGCTATTTAGATTATGGAATGTGTGTTGGTGACGGATTAAGAGTTGAGTTGTTTATTTTATTCCGCTGTACTCTATTGCTATCCAGGTACATATCAACCTATCGACCAGTGTTGGGTAAATGTCCCACTGTGACGACGCCCTTTATACCGATGGGGATTGGTATAATCGTACCGGTATGAAGAGGGTCGTTACAATTTAAGATTAAACTGAGTATTTGAAAGTGATTAGTATATTTTCTTGTCATATATGTGCATGTGCTTGGAAAGAGAGAGAATATGTGACGTGTGCATGAATAACATGATAATGTGAAAGATAAAAGTTGTGCCAATGAGACACTGCCACCATAGATTGCTTGGAGCCGTACTGTAGTAGTTTCCCGTGATAAACGAGTCATGTGGAAATCTGGAGGTGGACAAGTTCCACTAGTAATGGGAGGAGGGCTTCCCCGATTATGTGCAGCAACCAAGGCTTGATTGTTTACCTGGCGATTAAGTATGTGTATGTGATTGTGTGATCTTTCTAGTGGTGGTTTGGGCTGTGTCTCGGCAAGTGTAAAAGTGAATATGTGAATAATGTGTAAAGTGATATGTGAACGTGGCACGGGATATGTGCAAGTGATGTGATATGTGATCGTGAATGTGCAAAGTGAAAACTATGTGAAAGCTATGTGAAATCAAGTATAAGTGAATGTGAATGTGATAAATGTGAGAATAAGTGCATGTGAAAGCAAAGGTAAAAGTGCATGTGGATATGTCATGAGAAGGTAAGTGCATGTGTTAATATGATCCATGTTAAATGATAATTGTGATATCATGTTACTACCATGTGTATAAGTATGTTAATTATGTCCATGAGTTAGTAATTGCTTGATGAGCATGTTTGTAGTATCATGTTATAAGTTTAATATAAGTCATGTGTTAGTGTTATGTGAAAGTAAGAATTGCAAGCATGTGATTATATGAATACTCTCATGTTAGTGACACCATGCTATAAGTGGCTATGTTTAGAATTCTTGTTATACATGAGTTAGTATAGCTTTGTTTAATAGATTCCATGTTTAATTATCCATGTTATAGCATGAGCATGTGTTAGTTTAATTGTTAATTACTAGTAAGTTAATGATATTGTGACAGTTAGCAATGTGTTTAAATTGTTAGAAAGTATGTGTGGTAAGTGTGTGGTTTGCAATTCTAAGTTGCTTGCTGAGTCTATTGCGTAGACTCATCCTTGCTAACATTTCAAGAAGAGTCGGAGATTTAGAAGCCGAGGAGTTAGCGAGATCGACGTGGAGTGTGAAGAGTAGATTGAAGATTTATAGTTTATTTCTTAGCATGTGATGTAATTGTAATTTTAGACTTTGGTATTTATCACTTGGAAACTGGCTATATTTAGTGGATGTTGTGGTTTATGTTATTTTGCTTGGACTATATAGACAGTGGTATGTGGTTATAAAGTTGATGGAATAAGATTTGCTCATTTTTCACTGCAATATCCCTTCTATTTGTGTATATCTCAACCCATATGACTATCATGGGGTTTTCTCCCCTATAGCAACTCACTCTCATCCGATGTGGGTTACTATAAACGTACGGGTGGAGGGGGCGTTACATCCTTTCTCGTCTATTCTCGTGAGTGTGACTTTATAATCATGAACTTAAGCCATTAACGTAAGGATTTAACTAAAAGTGTAAATTGCGTCATTATGCTGCAAAATTCTCTCTCGACTATTATTATCATAAAATCATGTTCACATGACTGTCTTTCTGAAATCATCATAAACATGATATTGAAATGTATACTTATTGAAACTCTTGTTATGGGTTATGATTGACTGTGGATATCTACATTTGAAAATCTTGAGATGTATATCGGCACAACGAGAGTCCAATGGCTCTAGTCTAGCCCCAATGACAGAGATCAAATATACTATTAACCATGGGGGTATAATGATTATGAAGATGCATCTATGTGGAAACACTTGCATGTTGAATGCTAGATACAATAACAAATACATGTGTCCTAGTGTGCATTCAAGGTGGCATAGATCCTTAGTGCATATAGTGTCATCGTGCCTGATTACTGTTACATGTTAAAAGTTCTTGCTCGTGCATGCTTGCTGCTTGCGTGATATGGCCATCCTGCGTTCTTGCAATTAAATGATATCTTGCATGCTTGTACATACTGTTCTACTACTAGTACTTCTTGTTACATCATTCTAGATCTTGTTCAATCAATCATGTTCAATCTATCTCATTCACGTACCATGTTTAAAGGATTTATCGTTTATGATATCTTGATATTTGTGTCTGCCTAGTTCTAAAATGTTAATCACTTATATCATTGCCCGCACATTGAGATATAAATCCTATTTGGGCTAGTTTGCTCATTCCCTACTTCTTAACATCATAGATGACATTGAAGAGGAAGGAGGCGGCCAAGACTTGGATGAGAATGCGCTAGAGTGATGAGCGTGTTCCAACATAGTGACTGTGATTAGTTGCTTTGAGAGTTAGAATGATTAGTAGGTAGTGAGGGAGTATAATCTCATGTAATTTTCCCTTCTTGACTGTTATTAGTTAAAGTCAATGAAGTTGTATTCACATATGAGTTAATGAATGAGAGTAGTTGTGTCATTATATGGGCCATTATGTTTGTGTGTTATACATCTAATGCTCGCTAGCTAGATCTTGGAATATCGATCTTTAATCTAATAATCCGCTGCGTAATTCTCAAGACGTGACAGTAATAAAACCCCGTTCTTACGCAATGAACAAGATCCGAGGTGCTAGAATCGCCTAGGCACTAAAGAGTATTTAGCCTAGACACTAAAGATGTATTTATGTTATTTATAACCACTTGAGAGCAGTATGATGCCTATAAATTCAATTTCTAAAAACTTATGATATGAATTTTGAAAGATATATGTGACTTGTTCTGAAATTCGTTTGAACTCGATATGAAATCAATTGGGCTATTTGTTTATGCTAAGTCTAAAAGTCATGAGCAAGTATGTCATGATCCATAGACACACTTTCTCAATATCATTAGCTTACGCAATTTGAATTCATGTTCTTAATTGCTTAAGTGTTACAAATTAAATATGATATTTGACTTATGACTTCTGTTCTAACATGGTCTAAATCCATACTTTGTACGACTTCCGTACATTCAACTCTTGAATTCTGGACATTCGAAAATGAAGATATCATGTGCTACAAAAGCTATTATACAAGATTTGATTGAAAGACTTATGCTTACTTTCACCTATAATTCTCCTGACTCATGCCTTTGTTTCTCCAAACCCTTTAGATTGAAGGTGAATGCAACTTCGGCTACAAGTTCTTTCATTTCCGTTGCAGATCTAGAAGAAAAGCATAATCTTAGCGACTCTCTAGAAATTTTTTTATAGTATTAAAATGCTAGAGAGAGAGTGTTTGGTTTTATGTAAATTATGGATGTTAGTGCAAAAGAACCTTGTTGTTGTTAATACGTTTAATGATGATTTTGTGGAAGGTTTGCCAGTCTTACGCATGACATAAATTGTCTGCCTAATGAATTTTGTTAGTGTAACTCCTCTTCCGTACAGAAGCTATGTATTATGTGTGTGGTGGGAAGGGGGTGTTACAGAGGTGGTATTAGAGCACGGTTATGGGTAATAGACATTTTGTGACCATTTCACAAAGGAATAAATAAACATTTGTATGTATTCTGGAATGTCTAAAGATTAGTTTGCCCTGAATTTCAAGTGCTTAGCATAAACTAATGGATGGTGTTTGATGGTATTCCAAAAAATGGCAGACAAAGGGAAAGCTATCGACACATCAATGGAGATAGACCTGAGGAAATTGAGGAAGGTTCTAGGGAGGAAGTCCCCAGTATTCCATCGGCTAGTAACTCAAGAAGGAAGAGCTCGGACTCCTGATTTGGCCACTTTTTTGTAGTCAGTCTAGGGGTTAGTGCAAACCAACCATAATGAAGAACCAACACAGACATGAATGGAGAAAGAATTTCTGGAGCATCCTTGCTAGAAAAATTCAAGATGGGACCTCCAGCTTCAAATGAAGTAGTCAACCTGAGATGGTAGAATGATGGGTTAGAGAAATAGAGAAGATATTAAGGCAATTAGATGTGAAGAGGAAGACAAAGTCACACTGGCCACTTATATGCTTCAGGATAGAGCAGGAGTGGTGGGCATCTACATGAGAAATGCATTTAGGATAGAGAGGATAACATCAATTGGGAGGAATTCTTAGAGAGTTGTATGAGAAATACACCCCACCACACATCAAGGATAGAAAAGAAGTGGAATTTTTCAATTGGAGCAAAAAGCTATGACAGTGGCAAAATATGTAACAAAATTTACCGAACTGGAAAAATATGCACCCCACATTTGCGATAATGAACTCAGGGGGTAAGAAATTTGTGAGAGGGTGAAACCCAATGTGAGAGCAGGGTAGCTCCACTTGATCCCCAGAGCATGGCGGTGGCTCTAAGACTGCGTTTATAGTTGAATCTGAATTTGTAGAGTACATAAAAAAAACAAGGAAATAATGGGGCAAGAGAGGAATTTTTACGCCAATGAAATGAAAGGTCAAAAGCAAAAACTTGTTCTAGTTAAGCAACATGAAGAACAGAATAGGGTTGGCCTATGTGTGCCCAATGTAGGTGAAACACCTAGGTGACTAATGTGGAAAATAATCGAAAAATGTTTGGATGTGGTCAGAAAGGACATATGATCAAGGACTGTCCACTCAAGGCCAAACCAGTCAATTCCGCAAAAGCCACAACCTTACTTCCCCAAAGCCCCAAGACAACCACCCAAAGGACCAGCTAGAGTTTTCACTTTGACAAAAGAGGAAGCCGAAGACACCCCCACTGGGCTGAAGGTATTCTCCTAATTGAAAATATGTATGCTAGAGTATATTTGACCTGGAGATACTCACTCTTTTATTTCTCAGATGTTTGTTAATTCTATCTTAGAAATCTAAACAATTAGTAGAAGGTGTGATACTTGATGCCTACTGGTCAAATAGTCATTCTTACTTTAGTCATTCCTAAAATAAACCTAAAAAATTGGAGAGCATGAAATCACAGCATATGTTATGTACTAGATAAACATGCAACATTTGACAAATATTAAGAATGGATTGGTTGGCAGAAAATCATGCATTATTAGATTGCCATAAGAAGGTTTAACATTTAAAAGGCAGGGATTAGAAGATTTCAGCTATAGATGTCCAAAGATTAATGGAAACAAGAGGACTATATCAGCATTAAATCCATAAATGGTTGATAAAGGTTGTCAAGGCTATGGGCAAGTGTAATGGCCATTTCAAATGAAACATAAACAAGATCAGTCTAAGATATTGAAATATGAAGGAATTTCCAGAGGTTTTCCTAAATATCTATCTGGATTACCTCCAAGTAGGGAAATTGATTTTGCTATTGAACTTTTGCCTGTAACTGTACCTATATCTATATCCCTTATAGAATGGCACCAACTGAGTTGACAGAATTAAAGAAGCAGTTGCAAGACTATTAGACAAAGGCTTTATTAGACCTAGTGTGCCACCATGGGGAGCTTCGGTATTGTTTGTTAGAAAGAAAGATGGATCCCTCAGATTATGCATGATTATAAGAAGTGAATTAGTTCACAATCATAAACAAATATCTACTGCCTAGAATTGATGATCTATTTGACCAACTTGGTCTACCCACAACATTCTCTAAAATGATCTAAGGTCTGGGTATCATCAATTGAGAGTTAAACAAGATGACATCCCCAAGACAGCATTTAGAACCATATATGAACATTAGAACTAGATATGGACATTATGAGTTTTTTAGTACTACCTTTGGAACTGACTAATGCATGCGGTATTTATGGACTGATTAACAGGGTATTCCAGCCTTATTTAGAAACTGTGGTGGTATTTATAGATGATGTGGTGATATATTCATCTAGTGAAGAGAACACAAGGAACATTTGAGAATATACTACAAACCTTAAGGAACATCAATTGTATGCTAAGTTAAGTAAATGTGAGTTTTGCTCAAGGAAGTGAAATTTTTGGCCATGTGATCTCTGGAAAAGGTCGGCAGTAGACCCGAGTAAAGTGAAGCAATTCTAAATTGAGAATGAAAAGAGACATAGCAATTTGTGAGTGAGTGTTTAACATGCCAACAAATTAAGCTGAACACCAGAGGCCAATCGGACTTATGCAACTAATTGAAATTTCAGTGTGGAAGTGGGACAAATAACCATGGATTTTGTAATGGGTTTGCCAAGACAAAAGAAGCATGATGCTATTTGGGTAATTATGGATAGATTAACTAAATCGGCTCATTTCTAGCAATTATAAAAAACTCAATCATTAGAAGACTTGGCCAACTGTATAAAAAGAAATAGTGAAACTTCATAGAATTCCTTGGCAATCATTTCGATAGAGATACAAGGTTTCACTACTAGAGTTTGGAAAAGTTGCAAGCAGCCATGGGTACACAATTAAGATTTAGTTCAGCATATCATCCTCAAACTGATGGCTAATCAAAAAGAACTATCAGAAACACTAGAAGACATGCTGAGAGCGTGTAGTTTAGATTGGCATGGAAATTGGGATGATACCTACCCCTAATTGAGTTTGCATATAACAATAGTTACCATGCATGTATCAGAATGGCATCTTATGAAGCATTATATGGCAGGCCCTGTAGATCACCCTCTGTTGGGCAGAAGTGGGAGAGAAGAATTCATGGACTAGAAATTAATATTCACCACTGCTAAGAGAAAATTGAACTAATCAGGAAGAGATTGCCAGTAGCTTAAGATAGACAGAAAATTATGTTGATAATAGAAGAAGGCCACTGTAGTTTAATGTGGGTGATCACGTATTTCTAAAAGTCTCTCCAACCAAAGGCATCATGAGATTTAGTAAGAAAGGAAAGCTCAGTCCAAGATATGTAGGACCTTTTGAAATATTGCAAAGAATGGGGAAGTAGCATACCAGTTAGCTCTACTGCCCTCTGGTCACATATTCATAATGTGTTTCCCAATCCATGTTGAGAAAATACATAAAGGATCCTTCACATTAATCAGTCATGAAGAGTAAAAATACAGTCAGATTAACCATAGAATAGACCAGTGAAAATTTTTGGACAGGAGGAACAAATCTCAGAAAACAAGGATATTTCTATGGTGAAGATCTTAAGGAGAAATGTACTCATGGAGAAAAAAATGTGAGAATTAGAACAAGAAATGAAGAGAAGTATCCACAACTATTTGGTAAGTAATTTTTGTCAATTTCGAGGATGAAATTATGTTAACAGGGGGAGGAATGTAATATCCTCAAGTTTTAGATATCATGATTTACTCAGTAATTTTTTGTTTATGCATAGTATTAGTCTTAAATTAGATATTAGACCAAGGGTGTTGTAGGACACTTTGTCATACACCAGTACCACTTTTGATCATACGTACCCCGACAGGGCTACACTGAATTTTGATAGCATAATAAATTTGAAACCACCATAATTTTCAGAAAAATATGCTGATCCAAAAATATAGATATCCATAATTAGGGTGCACAATATCGAGATTTAGTTGATTTATTAAATTTTGGGACAATTTTCACCCGACAGAAATTTAAATTGAAAAAATTAACTAAAATCATCAAATTTGTAGCACCTTCCAATTAGTTTATGATCAATTCATCTTAAATGGACATCATATGGATACTAAATTAAAGGTCTAAATGAAACAGATGAATTAAATTATATTTATGTAAAAGATTATGTAATATTTTTTTTACTCACAAGAGATGCTTAGCCTTGAAGCAAAGCTATGACACGTGTTGGGGTGTGGTTAAAAACTTTCCCGACATTGCTAAAGCTAGCCCCAGTTAGAAGATGATAAGAGTTAGCCTTCTACGTATTTGCATGCATTAAAACACATGCAACCGTAGGCTTTGATAAGCTCTAATGTGGGATGGAGGAGGTTGAGGGATGATGAGGATTTTCCTCATCCTCATCCTTTTCGTAGCTTAGGACAGCATGTACCCTTTGGACACCGACATCATCTCTTTTTATGTTGCTCCTTCTACTGCTATAGGAGGCTATGCCTAGGAGGAAAGTAGAAGAAGGAAGGAAGATTTCTTCTCATTATCAAGTAGGATTTCCTTTCTCTCTTTTCCTCCTTCATTAGAATCTTTGAGACTAAGCCTCCACCTTTGTTTTTTTACCTTGACTATGTTCAGTAAATGTTTAGGAGTATGATTTCATTTTTTCTTCAACTTTGTTCATATCTTAACTGTTGTTCATGTACACTATTGTGAGGTTTCTTCTATTTCCAGAAAGAGTCTCAGGAATGATTTATATTATTTTCTCTTCCATATTCCCTCCATATCATCCATACTGTGAAAGGTCTCCTCACTTCACCTACTAAAATTGTTTTCTTTTCAGCATGAGAGGTTGTGTAAAAAATGTGCTCAAGACTCAAAAACATTGGTGATCTTCCATAGAAAGTGAACAACTTAGAAAGTGTCTTCTAGCCAGTTTAACCTTCCCAAAAAGAAGACCAGTATCTGCTGACAGACAAAGCATATCTGTCAACAGATACCCATAGATTCCAGAACCCAGAAACCAGAGCTGTCGACAACCACATCGTCTGGCGACAAACTAAAGTCCAGATTCATGAACACAGTCTGGATGGAACAGTATCTGTCGACAACCAACCAGTAATGTCGACAACCATATGTATTTGTGACAAACATAACATTTCTCATCAATCAATTGATACACTTCTGGACGTTCAAACAAGTGGCTCTTCTATTTTCTTGGATTCTAACTACTATACCACCAAGATGACTTATTTAACAGTCAACCAACCCATCTTGAATCTCTAACTCTATTGTGCTTATAAAATATGACTATGATCATAAGACAGTGCTCTCTTCAAAGAGGGAATTAGAATCACTTGTGATAGCACCAGTTACCTGTGGTCAACTGTGGGTGACAGTTTGTAAGTAAATCCAAGTCAGTTGGTCTGATGATGGTGGGTAGTAAACCCTTCTTGCGCAATGAACAAGATCAGAGGTGGTGAAATTGCCTAGCACTAAGGATGTATTTATGTTATTTATTAACCTCTTGAGAGTAGTATGATGGCTGTCAAATTCAATTTCTAAATTAAGTTATGATCTGGATTTTGAAGATATATGTGACTTTTGTTTTGAAATTCGATAGGGCTTGATATGAAATCAAATTAGGCTATTGTTTATGTTAAGTTTGAAAGTTCATGAGCAAGTATGTCATTGATCCATAGACACACTTTCTGAATATTCATTTAGCTCTACGCAATTTGAATCCTATTCTTAATTGCTCAAGTTTTATCAGATTAAATATGAAAATTTGACTATGACTTCTGTTCTAACATCGGGTCTAAACTGTACTTTGTACGACTTCCATATTAAACTCTTGAATTCTGGACATTCGAAATGAAGATATTTGTCCTACAAAAGCTACATTCAGGATTGATTGAAAGACTTTATGTTTACTTCCACCTACTGAGCTCCCGACTCAGCTTTTGTTTTCTCTAAACCCTTCAGATGAAGGTGGATGCAACTTAGGCTACAGGTTTCTTTCATTTTGCTATAGATCTAGAAGAAGAGCATAATCTTAGCGACTCTCTAGAAATTTGTTATAGTATAAAATGCTAGAGAGAGGGAGATGGTTGGTTTATTTATGTAATTATGGATGTTAGTACAAAATAACCTTGTTGTTGTGTAATACGTTTAATGATGATTTGTGGAATGGTTTGCCATCTTGCACATGGCACAAATTTGTCTGCCCATAATGAATTTTGTTAGTGTAACTTCTCTTCTGTACAGAAGTTATGTATTATGTGTGTGTGGTGGGAAGGGGGTGTTACACAACAAGGCTTACAAGAAATTTGAACACCATCTAGCGGACTTAGAAATCTTGGAATACTTACAATGGATCATAAAAGTATTATTTATTCCTTTGAGTTTCTGTGTGACCAACTTAACCAAAAATATATTAAGATAAAACACATTAAATATTCTGAAATGTAGAAATATTCTGATAAGTTTTGTTATCACCAAAATATATAATCATAGAGATAAAGGAGTTAACAATCTCCCCTTTTTAGTGATGACAAAAACTACCGAAATCATAATGCTCAAAAATAATATGATGATATTTATTTAAAGTATGTGTATTTTAGAGTATTTCTCCCCATTTTTGTCAATGGCCAAAAAGGAAGGTGTATAGACAGGATGCTGAACCAAAAGGAAAGGGGTGGAGAAGGATTAATGAAGTCTCCCCATAGTCCAAGACTCTCCCTCAGTTTAAGGCTCCCCTTAGCTCAACCAATTTAAAGAGATAAAGGAGTTAAATGTGTTGACCAAGTTGCAGGCCTAGAGGGGGAGGGGGTGAATGGATTGAAAAATATTCTGTGACAAAATAACTTTAGAAACACTAAATGAAACAGTTAGAGTTAATGAGCAGGGATAAGGAGATAAAAGCAATCACATGAACACAAAAAATTTATCTTGGTTAAGATCTCTTATCATGAGGAGTCCTTTGTCCAGTCCCCAAGCAACAACTTGGGATTGCAACTAACTAAGGGTACAGTCCCCCTCAAGGAACTACACATCCAGCACCAGCTGGCCTTCTCTTCACTACACGAAGAGGCAATACACCACCTATTACAACAGCCTTCCTTTCTACAAAAGGGGAAGGAACCACCACTAACAGCAGGTCCTCTCTTCACAGATGAAGAGGAGCACTAAAGAAGAGTAAGGAAATGATGGCCCCTAGAACAAGCTACTAGCAACAATACAATGATTGATCTGAGGTAGAATCTGAGAGACTAAAAGATTACATGAAAAGATGATCTCTCATATCTAAAAAAAGCTCTCACACTCTAGAGGAAATGGCAGAACAATGCTTTGTGGAGAGTTAAGAGCAATAGTCTTTTTATGAATGAAGAAGCGAGCTCTTCTGTCTTTTTATCTGGAAAGGGATCATTGCATTCATCAACACACTTCTATTTATCTTCATTTGAAGAAGTGTCCATTGTCTCTCATCTTGAATGTGTCTCCTGACAGTTGTAGCAAGTCCAAGTAAGAGGTCCGGAAAACTTGCTGATAATATATAATTGGATAGAGACACGGTGAGAGGAGATTATGTATATATCTTTTTTACTCAGGTCAACATGATCTGTCCAACATGTAAGCGTGTGTGACTACCGGAACCTGCAGCCCAATAAATGTTGGAAGATAGACAACTCAAATGTATTTAAATTATCAGTCAATGTCACTGGCCATACTGCAGGAGGATATACTAAAGCGGAAAATGCCACTCTGTTATCATTTAAAGTTCTAGCTGATATGTCATGAAAGTGGTAACCAGTAAAAGATGACCTACATAGATATTGTACCCATGATAAACAATAAATGCTTAGTGCAAAGGATAACGCGACAATTTGCAGGAAGATTTGAAACACTCAGCATTTCAAATTAATTGAAAGAAACTGCAAGGCAAAATATGTTATCATAATTTATCATGTTTAATGAGAACTTATCATAATCAAAATAATAATTATAAAGGTCATTATCAAGGTAATACACTTATTATCCAAAACATAATCGATGTTCGAAGAGAGTCGATGTTCAGAGACAGTCGAGTTCAAAGAGAGTCGATGTCTAAACATAATCGTGTTCATAGGGAGTCGATGTTCAAAGAGAGTCGATGTCTTAACATAATTGATGTTCAAATGAAGTTGATGTGAGAGTAATCAATGTGGAATGGAATCGATGTTGAGATGAAATCGATGTGAGCGTAATCGATGTTAAAACGTAATCGATGTTTAAATAAAATCGATGTTCAAATGTAATCGATGTTTGAATGAAATTGATTTCAAAATGTAATCGATGTTTAAATGAAATCGATGTTGAAAACAATAATCAATGTTTAAGTGAAGCCGATGTTGAAATGTAATCGATGTTGAAACATAATCGATGTTTAAGTGAAATCGATGTTTAAATAAAATCGATGTTGAAACATAATCGATGTGAGAGTAATCAATGTTTAAGTAGACTGTAATCGATGTAAAGGTAATCGATGTTGAAACATAGTCGATGTTTAAGTAGACTGTAATCGATGTTTAAGTATAATCGATGTGCTGTTAAAACAGTAGTCGATGTAGAATTAGATAAATCATATGCATTTGACTTCTAATTTAAATGAGTGTAACCAACTTACATAATTTATTTTATTTGATACCTGTTGACAAACTTCAGAAAAATATGTTAGTCATAGGCTATTCATCAATCTCCCCATTTTTGGTGATGACAAAAAATTAAAAGTATGAAAATGAAAATTTTGAAATAAATTTAAAGCAACATTAGAAAGATGTATTTCAGAGTATTTTCTCCCCCTTTTTATCATTGATCAAAAAGAAAGTTAGGGAATAAGAGAGACAAAGAGAAATGGAAGTCAAAAGGGATGATAATTATCAGTGAAGATGTGATATATAGAAGGCATGGGACAATAGAGAAGCAAGGTGTGTGATGATAGGCCAAGCTTTGACTTCCTGCTCTTCAAAAAAAATCTAAACAATTCCCAGCTGATATTATAGAAGGCCCCATATCTGTACTAAATTTCTTAATGTGAAGCTGCTTCTGATCCTCAAGAAACTGATTGTATTAGGATTACTGAGAGTCATTTTGTACAGGCTGCAGGTGCCAAAACTAGCATACTGCAAAAACTGATCTATGGAGATAGGATAAGCAATGTTGTGAGCTAGTAGTTCCTGCCTCAGAGCAATGTAAACTTTGTATCTTTCAACCCAGATGGAGTAAAAATCTATCACCAAATTGATGGAGTTTAGATCCATGAACTGCTCAGGAGATAATGTGGGCTGATCAGACTTGAACTGAGCTAAATTTAGCTGATCTAGTTGGAGAGCAGTTTGGTGATATATCTTGCGCCACTTAGTAAGAAAAAATCTTTCAGATTCAGCTAACAGAGGGGCTAGAATGGAATATTTGATGAACCCCTTGTGATACTTTCTAAAAAAAAAGCGAGGAAAAGCTAGGGAAACTCCTTTCTAGACCTGAAGTCGAGCTTTGACTCTGGCATATCTTTCAAAAATAATGGGACCAATATCAGACTCCATGAGAAGGAAGTGCAATTGAGGTAATAACTTGAACTCTGAAAGCTTGAGAGTGGCAAAGTCAACTTGAAAAGCTATACAATCCTTTTGCTGGGACCAAAACATATCTAGAGCAAACCTGAACTGTGCTAGTTGAGCCTCAGGGAGATTATTAATATGACAATAATCGTTGTACATTTGAAACTGCCTGACCAACTTGACTTCTTTCTGAATTTTAGGTCCCTAAGATGAGTGTGCTGATGCACAAACCATTCTGATAAAGAGAGAGGATGATCTGATGAAGGGTATCGATGATCCCTAGAAATCTCAAACTTTCTGTAAAGAGATCTATGGGATCTGGCCCACTATTCCTCAGTCTTGGACTCAGCAGAAGAAATAATCTTATTGATCTCAGTTTTGGGCACATCAGACAAGGGAAGAGAGAGAAAGGTACTCTGAATGATTGAGGTAAGGAAGTCCAAAAACTGCAGCAAAGGTGCACTTCTGAAGGTACTCAGTGTAAAGAGATTTTCCATGGAGAGTAGCAGATAAGGAGTACCATAGGGGAGGAAATAAGGTGGTAGAGCCATGGAGAACAAGCTCTTGAGAGATTTTTCTCTTTTTCTGAGCAAGACTAGAAGAAGAGTTAGTCTTGTGAACATGAGAAGAGGCAAATAAAACTATCTTGAGAATGGCCTCTTCAAATTCATCTTTGATGTGACTGACTAAAATGTCAACCAAGCAAGCCCCTTTAGAAATGAGGGTGATGAAGGATGGTGGAGTAGGAGGATGTAGAGAGGAGAAGGAATGTGGTTGAGGTTGTGTAGATGGTCCAGCTGAAGAGGTACCAAAAGTAGAGGCTGAAGGTGCATCAGAATGAGTAGGGGAATGGAAGGAGGAGGTGTAGGTGATGATGGTGTTCATCAATGAAAGAAGTGGGAGAAGAGATGTGTTTGGGAAGAGGTTTCTTGGAGGGTTCAGGAGCAGGAGGAGTAGTGGATGGAGCTATAGGAGAGGAAGGATAGGAGTCTACTTGCTCATAGCTATAGGAGGAATCTCTACATAAACTGATTCTGTGCAGGCTTCGAATCTGCAGGTCGAGTCATTGATGCTGAAGGCCCTGATGGCCCAAACACTACTTTGGCTTGATGAGATGGCCCAGCAACTTCCTCTACCTGATTAGATGGATCTGATGGCCCAGCTACTTCCTCTGCCTAATCAGATGGCCCTGGTTCAGCTTCTGCCTCTTCTGTCTGTTCTGCCTGCTTAGGAGGCCCTAATGGCCCAGTAGCATCTTTAGATTCTTCTACAAATGGCCCTGATGGCCCTGATTCAGGTACAATTGGAGGAACTTGAGGAGCTTGTACAGATGGGTCTTGAGCTGAAGAGGGTGTTACAGAGGCAGATGAGATTAGGTGATGTTGCACAAATTGAGTGAGATCACTCACCATGGTCTTCAAACTGCTCAATTCAATTTTCATCCCTTGAAGCTCAGACTTCACTATAGATGCAAAGTCTGCTTGAAGTGAGCAAATAACTCTCCTGAGCATCCAACCTTGCTACAATAGGCACTAGATGAACACATATTTTCATTTCTTGGGTTGTTGTGACCCCTTCTAGTGAGCCTAGGAATACTGTCAGGTACAACTTTTCTTTTACAGCATCACCAACAGTGGTTCATCATGCATAGCTTCAGATTCTGTGTGCTGATGAGCATAGACATCATCATCATCCGAGGCAATTTCTCCTATACCTTCCACAAAAGGATCTTCAAATGTGGCAACAACAGGCTCCCCCTGAGCTGGAAACATCTTTCATAGGAACTTCTTCTGAATGTCCCAAGGGCATACTATCTGGGACACCTTCTTCAAGCTCACCTTCAACATGAGATGTAGCGACCCTCATTATATCGGTACGGTTATATCAACCCACGTCGGTATAGCGAGCGTTGCCACAGTGGGATATTTACCCAACGATACATTCAGCTGAGATACACGTGAATATAAGAACAGAGTAGCGGAAGTAAAAAGAACTACTGTCTTCATTCATTCAAGAACTACTGTTTAACATTCATTCATTCATCATCCACATTAAAGAACATACATAAAAATTCAATGACATGAAAAAGAGCTAAAAATCCACATAATTCAAATTGCTGAAAATTAATACAGAAATGTCCACCATATACATTCTTTCCATGATAACGCTAATAATACAACGTTCGATTTACATACTATGAAAAGCAAAAGTCACAAAGTGCTCCAAGGACTAATCTCCGCGCTCGGAGTCCGTCTCCACCGTCTCCTCCAACGGTGCCACGTCACCAACTACACCTGTACGCCGAAGCAAGTAGTGAGTCTAAAGACTCAGCAAGTAACACCACTCATACCATACACGTACATGTCATAGTAGGCTCTACACCACAATTACAAAAGACTCAACATGTAGCATGCTTAAACCTTGAAATGAACAATCTATCATGATAGTTCTATCAGTAAACACATGATACATGCTTTCAGATTTCCTTCACGATATGAATTTCCTAAACATGCTTTCTAATCATTCCTACTCATGAAATTCTACTTTGCATTTTAACCAAAACATGAAAGCCATTAACATGAATTCCACGCGCACATGAGAGGGAACACAACTAGCATGAAATCTACATGTTCTTATACATATACCTAACCATTTTCACATGCTTAAGCATGCTGGTTTTCACATGCTTTAGTAACCATAACCTACACATGAGAGCTACAATGTTATTTAAGACACAACATGGTGAACAACCGAACATGGAATTGTGTACACATATTCATTTATTGTCCCTAGCATGGGTTCTAGACACTTGTACATGTAAACATGATCATAACATAGGAAGCTACTGATTTAACATGGTTTCAGATTGTCACAGCATGGATTACCATATCATATCTTCACATTTTGGTCTCACATTTTCTTTACACAATTTCCAATTCACATGAGTTGCACTTACACATACACATTACACATTGTTCACTTTAACGTTGACACATGGACACATTCACATTCACACTTTCACATTTAGTGCCGTGACATAGTCCAAACCACCAAAGAAGGACACAAACACATCACATCACATAGACACCATCTAGGCATACAATGGCGACTCTTGGACTGCGCAGACCGGGAGAACAAGTCTCCACCCTAACCAGTGGTACTTGTCCACCTCCAGGATTTCCCCCTAATGCCCTTAGGGTCACTTACACATTACTTCTCAGGGAGACTTTTTCTTGATACGGTTCCACTGCCCTCTGGAAGCAATGTCACACTTGGCACATTTACACATTTTTACCGATTTTACACATAGTTTGACACATGTCACTCTCAATTCATTTACTTTCTCACTCACATGCACATTCTCTGTTTTCCTATCATGACACTACAGATTTCAGACATTAACAAGCAGGTAATTCCATAATCAAGTTGGATTAAACAAGAATCAACTCATTTTACAATGACATGCATCAATTTCACATTTTCATGAAAATTCATAAGGCATCGTGCTCTGGTCCAAATGACCTGAAATTTAATCACAAACTAATTTTGGGTTCAGGACCCTTCATGCAATTTTTAGGTTTTTCTGAGTTAAAATGAATTACAGAAAATCAAACATCCATTTTTCATGCCATTCGTATTCAAGTCAATATGGAATTATATACAAGTCACAATTCTGGCAAGCTACTGTCTGAACCTACATGTATAGAGCTACAGAATTTATTCTTCAATTTATGGGGTGATGCTGGTTTACCAAGGATTTATCATAACTTATGCAAAATTTCTATTTCCCAAACAACACCTCCAATAATTACGCAAGCATGGCAAAATCTCAATTTTCAGAATAGTGCTGATCCATACATGCATGATCCTCACAAACTTGGGCATACAGGCTAATCCTAAATCATGCAACAGTAGATTGACAAGATTAAACACTTCATGCTTGTAATTCATGGAACAAAATAACCTCTATCATTCACCCCATGCACAATCATCCATCCAAACACCACATTACTAGTATACATAGTGTATAGGGCTACATATATCCTCATCACGGAAAAACCCATCGAAATTAATCATATAAGAAGAGAGAACATGTTTCAGTTCTATCCGAAGAACTTGGCGGCAGTCTCTGGCCGCTTATTCAGTGTTAGCGGCATAGTCGATGGACTCCAAGCATGATCTCAGCGTCAAGGGACATTGCCGTTAATGTCGGGTCTGTGCAGAACACAGACCTGAGCTCCAAAGATGGGGTGAATGTGGGGGTCTAGGACACGAGAAAAATTTCATAAAATTGTAGAATCGACCTAGACACATACGGGACGTTATGGGTTAGGTTACTTGCCTCTAGAAAATTGCTCCAATGGATCTAAATGCTCGGAGAAGCTCTCCTTGGGCCGTCCCAAGAAGTGCAGAAATGTCCTCCAAGATCTCCTTCCTCGGGCTCTTGGATGATCTCCACAGCAAAGAAATGTCGGGAGGCCTTCCTCGATGATCCCTCTAGCCTCCAGTTGCAGTAGAACGCCGGACAAAGCTTCAGAAGTTGGATTTGGGCTGCAAAGATGGGGTTTTCTCACAGTCCGAAATAGGGTTTTTTCTCTCTTGTTTTCTCTTGCAAAAGGGTGAAGAGAGGGTTGGGGAGCAGATTCGGGTTTGGATATATGGGAGAGGCTTCTCTCCCACTCACAGGGTGAAAGATGGCTCTCAGAGCCGTTGGGGACAGCTCCCCAATGGGTGAGCTACCTTGTTTCCAGAATTTCTGGCTCTGCAACGAATGCAGGTCAGAGAAATCGGCGTCCACATCGTTAGACGCCAGGATTAGTGTTGGGTCCATGGGTGGACGCTGACACCTTATCGACGTCCTGATATTGACGCCAATCTGGCCTTCGGCCAGAACTCTTAAAACATGCAGAAAACTATGCATGCCATGTATATACATGCAATATGTATATGGTAGTGTATCCATACTATCACCATTCAATACATGTATTATTTACTCTAGTATAGACACATGCACAAGTAATTGTACTAATTAATACGTACGTAAATATGTATACATACACAAGCACAAATATACACACACAAATACAAATAATGCGACGGAAATTCGAGGGCCTTACACCCTCTCCCCTTAAAGAAACTTCGTCCTCGAAGTTTAGAACGACACTACTCAAACAAAGGGGATACTTCTCTTCATCACGCATCCTCAAGCTCCCAAGTAGCCTCCTCTCGTGAGAAGTTCCGCCAGAGAACTTTCACCGACGCAATACTCTTGTTCGGAGATGCTGAACCTTCCGGTCAAGAATAGCTACTGGTTGCTCGACATACGAAAGATCTGGCTGGATCTCCACTGGCTCATGACTAATCACATGAGACGGATCTCGAACATACTTCCTGAGCATAGATACGTGGAATACAGGGTGAACTCTAGCCAAAGCCGGGGGGTAATGCTAGCTCATATGCCACGCTGCCCAAACGTCTGAGAATCTCATATGGGCCAATGAACCTAGGGCTCAACTTACTATGCCTGCCAAATCTGACGACACCACGAGTAGGCGATATCTTCAAGAAGACATGATCGCCAACCTCGAACTCCAAATCTTTCTCCTGTTATCGGCATAAACTCTTCTGCCTATCCTGTGCTGCAACAAGCCTCTTCTGATAAGCTGGACTTATTCGAAGTCTCTTGAACTAAACTCGGGGACCGATCAACTGCCTATCACCAGTCTCCTCCCAACATAACGGAGATCTGCAGGGCCTACCATACAACGCCTCAAATGGAGCCATACCAATACTCGATGAAAGCTGTTGTGTATGCGAACTCCACAAGAGGTAAATAGACTCTCCCAATCATCTTCCAATCCAGAACACACGCTCTCAACATATCCTCGAGCGTCTGGATAGTCCTCTCGGACTGTCCATCGGTCGGGGATGAAACGCCGAACTGAGCTTCAGCTCCGAACCTAAAGCATCCTAAAGACCCTTCCACAACCTCGAAGTAAATCTCAGATCCGATCCGAAATGACGACTTCGCACACCATGCAATCTAATAATACCACTAACATACAATCTAGCTAGACTCTCTACTGACTGCTTCTTCTCATAGCAAGAAATGAGCAGTCTTCGAGAATCTATCTACAACTACCCAAATCGAGTCATTGCCTCTTCTAGATCGAGGCAAACCCGAAACAAAGTCCATAGTGACAGCTTCCACTTCCACACGGGATGTCCATCCTATGCATAAGGCCGGATGGTCGCTGTCGCTCGGCTTCACTTGCTGACACACTAGACACTAGACACATAATCCGCAACATCCTTCTTCATGCTGGACCACCAAAATGACCTCTTCAAATCTTGGTACATCTTAGTGTTACCGGATGAATAGAGAATCGCGATCTATGAGCCTCCGCTAATACATGCTCACGGACATCTACCAAATCAGGGACAAAAACACGGTGCTGAAATCTGATCACACCGTCCTCATCACGAGCAATGCCTGCCTTGCCCACTAACTCTAAGAGTCTAGGGTCGGCTTCTGTTGCTCGATCACCTCATCCAAACCGAGGACCTAAGGGATAACTGAGCTACAAAAGCTGGCATAGCGATGGCTCTAACTCAGTCAAGCGCAAGCGCATCTTCCAACATCTTCCAATCCTGCTGGAGAGATGGCCTCTTTCTACTCAGCGCATCCGCTACCACATTCGCCTTCCCAGGGTGATACTGAAGGTCGAAGTCATAGTCTTTCAAGAACTCAATCCATCTCCTGCCTCAGTTTAATTCCTTTTGGGAGAAAAGATACTTTAAGCTCTTGTGGTCGGTAACACACCTCAAATCTGACACCATAAAGATAGTGCCTCCAGATCTTTAGTGCATGAACCACTGCTGCAAGCTCCAAGTCATGAGTCGGATAGTTCTTCTCATGCTCCTTTAACTAACGAGAAGCATAAGCCACTACCTCTCTTGCTGCATTAGCACACAGCCCAAACCAATCTGAGACACATCCGTGTAGATAGCAAAACCCTCTACACCACGCTCGGTAAGACTAACAACCGGGGCTGACGTGAGCTTAGTCTTCAATAATTGAAACTACTCTCACATTCTCGGACCAACAAACTTCACTCCTTTTCTGGTAAGCTGAGTCAAAGGGGCGGCGATGGATGAAAATCCCTCAATGAATCGCCGATAATAACCAGCTAAACCGATAAAACTACGAATCTCGAAGGGGTCTTGGGAATCTCCCAATCCATAACAGCCTGGACCTTTGCTGGTCAACTGCTACACCAGTACCGGAGATACATGCCCGAGGAAATGAACCTCACGCAACCAAAAGTCGCACTTGCTGAATTTAGCATTACAGCTTGTGCTCACGAAGAACCTCTAACACTAACCTCAGATGCTGATGTGGGTGGCCTCATCCGGAGAGTAGACCAACACATCGTCAATAAACACTACGACAAAGCTATCTAAATAAGGCCTAAACACCCATGTTCATGAGATCCATGAACGACTGCAGGGGCATTGGTCAATCCGAAAGGAAGGACCAAAAACTCATAATGTCCATACCGGGTTCTAAATGCCGTCTTGGACACATCCTCACTCCGATCCTCAACTGATGATAACCAGATCGCAAGTCAATCTTAGAAAAGACTGATGCCTCTCGCAATGTCAAACAATCATCAATACGAGGTAAGGGATACCTGTTCTTCACAGTCACTTGGTTCAACTTCCTGTAGTCAATGCATAACCTAAGTGACCCGTCTTTCTCTTGACGAATAATACAGGGCGCCCCAAGGGGAAACACTAGGGCGAATAAATCCTTATCAAGCAACTCCTGCAACTGCCTCCTCAACTCGGCTAACTCGCAGGTGCCATCCGATATGGAGCCTTCGAGATAGGAGAGGTGCCCTGGAAGCAACTCTATGGTAAACTCTATCTCTCTATCCGGTGGCAATCCAGACAAGTCATCAGGAAAGACATCTGGGAAAATCCTGCACTACCTCAATCTCCGCAAGAGTAGGGACTCATCAGCCTTGGTATAACACCACGTGGCAAGAAAAGCGTCCACAACCTTGTTCACCATGCGCATCGCCTTCATGGCAGAGATGACAATCTTTCACGCCCAGTTCCTTGGCAAGGGGTGAGAGAACTCATCTCACAGGAATGCGGAAAACGATCCTCTTCCGCGACAATCCACTAACGCATAGTGCTCCTCTAGCCAATCCAGACCAAGAATAGCTCATAGTCCTTCATCTTTAGCAAGAAGAAACACCCATCTAGGACTCTATCCTCAATGCACACAGGTAACGACGGAATGCACTTCTAGTCGATACCGTACCCGCCAGGGTGTGCACAGACAAAGGGACTCTAACTCCTCAGACTCTTACCCTGACTCTAGGGCTAATGCCTAGCGAACGCTCGGAAATGAACGAGTGAGTAGCACCCGTATCAAACAAAACCGAGCGTGCACACCTAAAAGCAAAACCGTACCTTCGGTGACATGCTCGCGCCTGCTCGGCGTCCTCGCGAGCTAAAGCAAACATCGAGCTGGGGCTCGAGGCCTTCCTGGTCTTCCTGTAGCTAGCGCGGCTGCCGCTACTGCTGGGGCTGGCGCTCCACGCTGAACCCTGCTGAAGTCTTGGGCAATCTTGATCTTGTGGTCGCTGCTCCCGCACTTCAGCATTACCCGCTACCAACCAACACTCGGAACACCATGTGTCTTCCCACAGTGGGGACACTCTTCTTCACACCAGGGGAACGTACAGAAGGTACCTGAGAACTGCGACTGTACGGATCGCTGCGGTGTCTGGTACACCGTTTTCTTCTTATCCTGCCGCTGGAATGTCGCTGCTGGCCTCTTCTGCGAAGCCTTCTTTTCCTCCAGATATTGCTCCATCTCTCCCTCCTGCCTGCAAGCAGCACTGAGGGCCTCGTCCAAAGTGCGGTGGTCAAACGCCACGAGTCTCGTCCGCAGTGATGGCTTGAGTCCCATCACGAACTTCTTTGTCTTCCTTCGCTCGTCTGCCACGATATGAGGTGCATATTAGAAAGTTCAGAAAATCTTGCCTCATATTCCAGCACGGTCATGGAGCCTTGAGCCAACGATAGAAATTCTTGCTCCATCCGATCTTGCACATGCTCCGGGACGAACTTGGCTCGAAAGAGCCTCACGAACTCGTCCCACGCAACGTCAAAGCTCCGTCCTCAAACCGTGTACAGTAGTAGAGAAGACCACCATACATCAGCTCTTTCCTGCAATACACCTTCATAAGCTCCAACTAACAAATCTAACTAAACAAAACATACAATCATACAAAATTAACAGTACCTGTAGCATGTAGGTGGCTAATGTAACTTATCCTCATCTGCACACCTGATGGCTCGGAAGATCTTTTCTATCTCCCTCATCCAGCTTTCAGCCAACAACGGATCGCTCTCCCCCTTAAAAGAGGGTGGCAGCATCCTCTTGAATCTCTCCATGGTAGAAGGTCCACCATGGTCCTGAGCTGGTCCTTGAGCCTGCTACATCACACATCAAGCAATATACAATCAACATAATATCACATAAGCAATTAAAACAGACTATTAATCATTTATTGTCTAACCTGAGCCTCCAACTGTGCCTGGAGTGCTGCCTGGGTATGAGCCTGCGTCTGCATGGCTTGCACCAGACCTTGCATGAATACTCCATAATCCACAGGCGGCGGTGGGGGAAGTACAGGACCTTGCGGTGCCGGGGCCTGTTGCTCCGCCCGCTCGTCACGTCTCGGCTCGTCCTCACGGGCCGAGCTCCGCCACGCCTACCTCTCGAAGCCATGGCTGTAATAAATTTCAGCCATCATTAGAGCTAGGTTACTAAGTCTTCTAACCATTTTCTTATCTATTTTTCACTTCTTATTAGTGTTTTCTACACATGTGGACATACTTAGCATGCAATGAAGATGATGACTTATGTATATTCATGTGCAATCTCAACCGGTTGCTCTGATACCAATCTCTGTAGCGACCCTCATTATACCGGTACGGTTATACCAACCCACGTCGGTATAGCGAGCGTTGCCACAGTGGGACATTTACCCAACGATACATTCAGCTGAGAAACACGTGAATATAAGAACAGAGTAGCGGAAGTAAAAAGAACTACTGTCTTCATTCATTCATCATCCACATTTAACATACATGATCAATGACATTAAAGAGCTAAAAATTCACATAATCAAATTGCTGAAAATTTAATACATAAATGTCCACCATTATACATTCTTTCCATGATAACGCTAATACAACGTTCGATTTACATACTATGAAAAGCAAAAGTCACAAGTGCTCCAAGGACTAATCTCCGTGCTCGGAGTCCGTCTCCACCGTCTCCTCCAACGGTGCCACGTCACCAACTACACCTGTACGCCGAAGCAAGTAGTGAGTCTAAAGACTCAGCAAGTAACACCACTCATACCATACACGTACATGTCATAGTAGGCTCTACACACACAATTGCAAAAGACTCAACATGTAGCATGCTTAAACCTTGAAATGAACAATCTATCATGATAGTTCTATCAGTAAACACATGATACATGCATTCAGATTTCCTTAACGATATGAATTTCCTAACACATGCTCTCTAATCATTCCTACTCATGAAATTCTACTTTGCATTTTAACCAAAACATGAAAGCCATTAACATGAATTCCACGCGCACATGAGAGGGAACACAACTAGCATGAAATCTACATGTTCTTATACATATACCTAACCATTTTCACATGCTTAAGCTTGCTGGTTTTCACATGCTTTAGTAACCATAACCTACACATGAGAGCTACAATGTTATTTAAGACACAACATGTGAACAACGAACATGGAATTGTGTACACATATTCATTATTTGTCCCTAGCATGGGTTCTAGACACTTGTACATGTAAACATGATCATAACATAAGGAAGCTACTGATTAACATGGTTTCAGATTTGTCACAGCATGGATTACCATATCATATCTTCACATTTTGGTCTCACATTTTCTTTACACAATTTCCAATTCACATGAGTTGCACTTTACACATACACATTACACATTGTTCACTTTCACGTTGACACATGGACACATTCACATTTACACATTCACATTCACACTTTCACATTTAGTGCCGTGACACATAGTCCAAACCACCAAAGAAGGACACAAACACATCACATCACATAGACACCATCTAGGCAATACAATGGCGACTCTTGGACTGCGCAGACCGGAAGAACAAGTCTCCACCCTAACCAGTGGTACTTGTCCACCTCCAGGATTTCCCCCTAATGCCCTTAGGGTCACTTACACATTGAACCTTCTCAGGGGGACTTTTCCTTGATACGGTTCCACTGCCCTTTGTGGAAGCAATGTCACACTTGGCACATTTACACATTTACACATTTTTACCGATTTTACACATAGTTTGACACATGTCACTCTCATTCATTTACTTTCTCACTCACATGCACATTCTCTGTTTTCCTATCATGACACTACAGATTTCAGACATTAACAAGCAGGTAATTCCATTAATCAAGTTGGATTAAACAAGAATCAACTCATTTTACAATGACATGCATCAATTTCACATTTTTCATGAAAATTTCATAAGGCATCGTGCTCTGGTCCAAATGACCTGAAATTTTAATCACAAACTAATTTCGGGTTTAGGACCCTTCATGCAAATTTTCAGATTTTTCTGAGTTAAAATGAATTTACAGAAAATCAAACATCCATTTTTCATGCCATTCGTAATTCAAGTCAATATGGAATTATATACAAGTCACAATTCTGGCAAGCTACTGTCTGAACCCTACATGTATAGAGCTACAGAATTTATTCTTCAATTTATGGGGTGATGCCTGGTTACCAAGGATTTATCATAACTTATGCAAAATTTCTATTTCCCAAACAACACCTCCAATAATTTACGCAAGCATGGCAAAATCTCAATTTTCAGAATAGGCTGATCCATACATGCATATCCTCACAAACTTGGGCATACATGCTAATCCTAAATCATGCAATAGTAGATTGACAAGATTAACAACTAATCATGCTTGTAATTTCATGGAACAAAATAACCTCTATCATTCACCACCATGCACACTCATCCATCCAAACACCACATTTACTAGTATACATAGTGTATAGGGCTACCATATATCCTCATCACGGAAAAAACCATCGAAATTAATCATATAAGAAGAGAGAACAGGTTTCAGTTCTGTCTGAAGAACTTGGCGGCAGTCTCTGGCCGCTTATTCAGTGTTAGCGGCATAGTCGATGGATGCCAAGCATGATCTCAGCGTCAAGAGACATTGCCGTTAATGTCGGGTCTGTGCAGAACACAGACCCGAGCTCCAAAGATGGGGTGAATGTGGGGTCTAGGACACGAGGAAAATTCATAAAAATTGTAGAATCGACCTAGACACATACGGGGACGTTATGGTTAGGTTACTTGCCTCTAGAAAATTGCTCCAATGGATCTAAATGCTCGGAGAAGCTCTCCTTGGGCCGTCCCAAGAAGTGCAGAAATGTCCTCCAAGATCTCCTTCCTCGGGCTCTTGGATGATCTCCACAGCAAAGAAATGTCGGGGAGGCCTTCCTCGATGATCCCTCTAGCCTCAGTTGCAGTAAAGTCGGACAAGCTTCAGAAGTTCGGATTTTGGGCTGCAAAGATGGGGTTTTCTCACAGTCCGAAATAGGGTTTTCTCCTCTTGTTTCTCTCTTGCAAAAGGGTGAAGAGAGGGGTTGGGGAGCAGATTCGGGTTTGGATATATGGGAGAGGCTTCTCTCCCACTCACAGGGTGACAAGATGGCTCTCAGAGCCGTTGGGGACAGCTCCCCAATGGGTGAGCTACCTTGTTTCCGGAATTTCTGGCTCTGCAACGCATGCAGGTCAGAGAAATCGGCGTCCACATCGTTAGACGCCAGGATTAGTGTTGGCGTCCATGGGTGGACGCTGACACCTTATCGACGTCCTGATATTGACGCCAATCTGGCCTTCGGCCAGAACTCTAAAACATGCAGAAAACTATGCATGCCATGCATATATACATGCAATATGTATATGGTAGTGTATCCATACTATCACCATTCAATACATGCATTATTTACATCTAGTATAGACACATGCACACGTAATTGTACTAATTAATACGTACGTAAATATGTATATACATACACAAGCACAAATATACACACACAAATACAAATAATGCGACGGAAATTTGAGGGCCTTACATGAGCTTCCTCAACTGGAACATTCTCTGATTCCTCAACAGGGACTGCTACAAGGCTCAATGTGCTTGGAGCAATGTCCTCAATTCTTCGATCACTAAGTATAGATGTAGCTGGTTCAATATCCCCAACTTCAGTTTTAACATCTTGAATAAATGGATCTTGTAACACCCCAAAATTTAGAAATTTAAAAATTAAATTATAAATTGAAATAAATAATTTCTGCATTATCGGAATGAAAAAACTTACGTACCACTATCGTACAACCCCAATATCCCTAAGTATTCCACGAAGAATTCATGCAACGAAAAATCTGTGGCCGTGGTTATGTCACAATGTGACGAACTACCCAATTAGGAAACTAAGTCGGAAAATCATAACGTGAAAAAAATAAAATGACCATAAATAAATAAACATGTTGGAGAGACTTTAACAACATGTGTTAATGACCCATTATCAAAATTGGGCCAAGGATCTATTTGTCCCAAGAATAAAAATTGGAGCAAGAAATACCTAAAAATTCATACATGTAATTATGGGTAATTGGGAAGGGCAAATTAGGGCTTAAAATAGTGCTATCAGCTAAGCATAGCAAGCCAAATCGTGGCCAACCATGCTTAGCACCTTCCTATGGTGTAGCTACTTCATTTGAGGAGAAATCCTAATTTGGAAGGTGCCAGGCAGAATCGCAGGCCACCTTTCCTAGTCTCATTGTTGCCCAGCTAGCTAGCCCAGAGGGGGGGGGGGGGGGGTGAATGGGTTATTAAAAATTTGATCTTTGATTAAAACCTGTTCACTAAAAGGATTACACAACAACTTAAACAAACGTTAGAGTTGGACAAAATAAAACAGCAAACGCACATAAGCACAACCACAAGACACAAGGGTTTTTATCCTGGTTCGGAACTCCTCTCCACAGGAGACCTACGTCCAGTCCCTGAGCAATGTCTCAGGATTTTACTAACAAGGGTACTATCCCCCTCACGGATCCTTACACCCAGCCTCAACTGGTCTTCCTTCAACCTGAAGGGAAAACAACCACCCTGGATACCACCAGGTCTTCCTTCGTCCAGAAGGGTACAAACCAAAGAAACGAGATTTAAGAACAAGCTTCAGACACTAGCTTAATCAGCTGCAAGCTGAAGCAAACAAGCCTCAAGAGAGAAAAGGAATTTGACACTGGTTTCTCTCCAAAGACTACACAGCTCTCACAAGGATTTCTTCTAAGAACACTGAGAGCAGAAGAGCTACGGAAAACAATTGGAATGGACGCTTTTCTCTTGCTTGGAACTCAGAAGACTAGAAGAATTGGTGTTGCTTGCTTTTCTGTGTGTGTATGTTTCTTCTCAGTCTTGAGTCTTGTATTTAAGCTTCTTTTTGAAATTTGAACGTTAAGAGAACCGTTGTCTCTCATCCAGGTGTACGTTAGACTGGTCACCAAGGAAGCTTCTGATCTTCAGTCTTTTATCCTTTAGTACACGCCAGAAAATGTTTTAGAGTCTTGTATCCAACGTTGTACAGATGAGTCTTGTCAGATATCTGCGAGCATATCAACAATAAATAGAGGACAGCTAGGACTGTCGTCGATTGTTAGTTGCAGATGGAACAGATATTGCAATATATAGCAAAGCTCCTTTCTGTCTAAAAAGGACGTAGACAGAGTAGCATAAAAATGGAAGATATTGTCTGCATGCATGGGAGATACGATCAGAGAGCATTTAATGCGTAACAGTCAACAAACGGGATATGACTTTGACTTTTCAACGCTAAAAAAACATTTTATTGATACAGTAAGAAGTTGATATGAACACTCCCGATGACTTATGAAATCGTTATACGATAACAGACAAATCGTTATGACAGAGCATTATCAAATTATAATGATGAAATCGTTATGAGAACTGAAGAAATCGTTACAGCAATCAAGTCGTTACGAGTTTCAAAGAAATCGTTACGAGAACTGAAGAAATCGTTACAGCTATCAAGTCGTTACGAGTTTCAAAGAAATCGTTACGAGAACTGAAGAAATCGTTACAGCTATCAAGTCGTTACGAGTTTCAAAGAAATCGTTACGAGAACTGAAGAAATCGTTACAGCTATCAAGTCGTTATGACAGTACAGAAATCGTTATGAAACTCTTAACAATCGTTGCACAAAGCAAATCGTTATGAGATCTGAAGAAATCGTTAAGGCTAGAGAGTCGTTGCGAGTTCTAAAGAAGTCGTTACGAGGTCTAAAGAAATCGTTACGGCTAGAGAGTCGTTGCGAGTTCTAAAGAAGTCGTTACGAGGTCTAAAGAAATCGTTACGGCTAGAGAGTCGTTGCGAGTTCTAAAGAAGTCGTTACGAGGTCTAAAGAAATCGTTACGGCTAGAGAGTCGTTGCGAGTTCTAAAGAAGTCGTTACGAGGTCTAAAGAAATCGTTACGGCTAGAGAGTCGTTACGGGTTCTAAAGAAATCGTTGCGATGTCTTAAAGAATCGTTGCGATATCGATTTGTTTTGAACTTTTCGGTCAGAAAGGAAATCGTTCTGCTTATCAAAGAAGTCGATGTGAAGTATGAAGAAGTCGATACAAAGACTTGGACAGAATGTGAGATGAGACTTACCTGATTGTCTTGAACTTTCATTTTTCTTTTATTTCCTGTCTTCAAAGCTCAAGTAATTCATTAGTACTATTTTGTTAATCATCAAAATTAATATATAAATAAATGAATTATTTATTATGGGGACAGTTTGGTCATCAATCTCCCCCTTTTTGATGATGACAAAATATACTAAACAGCATACAAAAATTAAACATGTTTTTCAGAATGACTTTAGTTTTCTCCCCCATTTTGTCAATAAGCAAAAAGATAGGCGTGAGACAAAGAAGAGAGAAATCAATGTATTAAGTGTGAGAAAGATAGTACATAGGAGACAATAAAGAGGCATGCTGTGAGATGACAGCCCATGCCTTGATCTCAAGATCTTCAAAAGTTTGTTGGAAAACTCCAGAGGCAACTGAAAAATTAGGACCCATGGAGGGAAGGGCCCTTTGAATGTACAGAGTCCGTTGCTGATCCAAGAATTCTGCATACTGATCTGGGTCCAAGATGAATCTGAAGTAAGTGCTTTTTCCAAAGCTGGCACGATGGAGAAATCTATCCAGAGAGATTGGATAGAAGATCTTCTGATCTATCAGATCCTGCTTCAGAGCATAGAAAGCTGTATATCTAGCTGCCCACTGAACATAGATCTCTTGAATAGGATTTATGGAGTTGAGATCCATGAAGGCTTCGGCTGAGAGAGAGGGCTTATCTTGATGAAACAAGGAACTGTTGATGGCCTCTAACTGAAGGTTGGTTTCCTTGTAGATGATTCCCATAAGGGGGGAGTAAGCCTTTCACACTCAGAAATGAGTGGAGCCAAAACCTGAGAGGAGATGCGGCCAGAGTGGTATTCTCTGAAGATAAACCGCAGGAAGGAGGGCAGTCTGCTCTGCTTGGCTGACATTCTACCCATCTGCTTGGCAAACATGTCAAATGCATGGGATCCTGCATCTGAATCAAACACTAGGGAGTGCAGCTTTGGCAGAAGGACTAGAGAGTCAACTCGGATATCAGCAAAATTCACTGTGAGGGGAATATTCACTGGACGTTCTGATCTTAACATCACTATAGCTGAGTGGAATTGAGAGAACTGAACTTCTGGCAGTTTATTCAAGAAGCAGAAGTCACTGTACTGCTGGAAGCTTTTGGCAATTCTGATCTCTTTCAAGATGAAAGGACCCCACAAGTTCTTATGCTTGAGAAAGAACCACTCAGAAAGAGTGAGAGAGTGAGCTCCATGGGTAATAGATTCTGCCCTGGCAGTCAAGTACTTGCTGTATTGAGCTTTGTTGCCCTTGACATTGGCCCACTGATCTTCAGTCTTGAACTCAGTCCCCTCAAGGATTTTGGATTTTAGAGAGAGGGATAACTGGGTAAGAGGAAGAACAATATTTAGGTGCTCAGAAAGGTTGAGGAAGGGAATACCATAAATGGTGGAGAGGATGCACTTTTGAATATATTCCTTATAAAGGAATCTTTTGTGAGGTTCAAGGGTAAGAGAGTACCAAAGAGGAGGAAATAGTGAGGAGGAGATGCTAACTGAGGATGATTGTTTCCTCTTTTTCTTGGCAGGACTGGGAGGATCAGTCCTGTGGATATGAGTGGCAGTGAAGAGAATGGTGGAAAGGGTATTTCTCTCAAAGTCATCCGGCAGATTTGTGTCAAAGACACCAAGTAGAGGAGGTTTGTCCGGAATGAAAGTAACAGAGGAAGGAGGAGTAGGAGGATAGAAGAGGTGTTTGGGATTGAAGGAAGAAGGTGGGTGAACTTGAGTGGGTTGAGAGAGAGGTGATGAGGGTGAAAATGATGATGGTCCTGAGGTGTGAGAGGGAGTAGGAGAGAAAGAAGGTTGAGATGTAGTGAGAGAGGAAGATGGTTGGGTGCGAGACACAGGGTGTTTTAGGTTGGTGGTGCAGGAGGAGCTGTAGAAGGAGATGAAGGTGAGGAGAGGGTTGGAGTTGCAAGATTAGAAGTTTCAGGGGCCTTAGCTGCTGACATGGGCTCTTTCCCTTTGGCTTGATCTTCTCTGACTGCAGATGATGGTCCTGCTGACCCTGAAGCTGATGGCCCTGCTGGCCCTGAAGCTGGAGGCCCTGGTGGCCGGGGAACAGCAGCTGGTCTGCTCTGAGTAGCTCAAGAGAAACTCCACTAGACCTTGAAGAGCTGCTAGCATCGACTTGATATCAGACATCTTTATTGAACCACCTCATTGCATTTCTGATTGAAGATAGCTCAGAAGGAGTTGAAGCTTGACTAGCAACAATCCTTGAATACTTGTCTGAACTGATGACAAAATCTCTCCTTGAGCCTTCAACAATGCCATAATTGGCTTCAGATTTACTTTTCTATGGCCCTTTCTTGGCCTTCTGAAAACAATTCTCTTCTGCTTCCCTTGCTGAGTGACAGGCTCCTCAAGATTAATATTGCTTGCACTTGGGCCTTCACTAACAGAAACACTGGCAGGAGGTGGAATTTCCTGAGATGGCAGCTGACTCATTCTCAATCACTCTTGCTCCCCCTGAATAGGAGCAGGGAGTTCAACACTTTCTTGCTCCCCCTGGGCAGGAGCATCCTCCAAAACAACTTTTTCAAGTGGCCTTCTGCCACGGATTCAGACACTTCAGGTTCAATGATACTTTGCTCCCCTTGGCTAGGAGCTTCTTCCATGACCACATCTTGTTGAGTACCTGCTTGTATCTCAACATTAGCAACTGGTTCAGACTGAATTTCTGTATGGCCTGGTGCCATAACTTCTTCTTCAACACGTCCACCTTCTTTAGAAGTAGCTGAGGTGGAGGGAATGGAATCCAATACCTCTCTTAAAATAGAGGCGACTAAGGTGGTGGGCAAAGAGTCTGCCACACCAGCTGCACCTTCTTCCATCTGAACTTCTGGAGAATGAGAGTCAATCTCCACAACAGGTGATTCTGAAACTTCTGGCTGGCTTGCCACAACTGGTACTGCTGCTGCTTGCTCTGCTGCTGCTGCTTCTTCTTGAACTTCTGGGATATCTCCAATAATCGCTTCTCCTTCTGCCACAGAGGTCTTTGACCAAATTCCATCTTGCACTGAAAAACCACTTTTCTTCAAATTTCTGGACCTTATAGACTGGCCCATCTTCTCTACTACAGCTCCAGACACATCTACTCCGAAATGCTTGAAAATCTTGGTGAGTAGATGAGCATAAGGCAAGGAAACATTCAGTTTGCTCTTTGTTTCCCAGATTTGAGTACTGGCAAACTTCATTCTCTCAATCATAACTGCGGCCAAGTTGATCTCCTTGTTCTGGATTGCCCAGAACATTATGTCCGAGTCTGCCCTAGTGCATGAAGAAAACGTAGCACTACGAGGTACTATAATTTGGCAGACAATAAAGTGAAGCAACCGATTAAATGCGGACATCTGATTAATATCTAGCTTTCCATCTTTCAGCTTAAACCCTGGACCAATGATTCCGAGACCCTTTACTTCATCATTCACAGAGTGAATGCCACTATACCCGGAGGTCTTTACTCCAAACAACTCATGCAATAGTTCATGATCTATCTTGATCTGGGTGCCCTTCACTGAGGAGACAAGGGACCCATCTGCCTCTGACTTCAAACAAATGAAAAAGGCTTTCACCAGGTCCGGATAGCTTACCTCGGTGAAAGTAGCAACATCCATCCACTGCATTCTTCTCAAAGCTTCGACTAGACTGGACATGCCACTCTTCTCAAGGTTCTGAACATCCACTGCCTTATTTCCGCAGATCTTCGACTTCACGAAGGTAAACCTTTCTTGCTCCTTTGGGGACAGAAACTCAGCACTGTAGCCCCCTACGCTTCGGAGATCATCGGAGCGGCCATAGGTAGAGGAGAAAGGTTCTGGAGGAGGAGGAAGATGGAAGAGATGGAACCTCTCGAGGGATTCTTCGCGGGAAGAAGAGAAAGCTTCGAAAGTTGCAGAGAGTCGATCCCGAAATCGTTAGGGCATCGGCTTTGGGTGAACAGATAAAAGATAAAAGGGTAAAGGTAGAAGACAAGTCGTTCTCAGAACGATTTGAATAATTTAATATTACTTTACCGAAAAGTGAAACGCCAAAGAGGTGGTAAAGGCAGAAAGCGACAAAAAGGTTTGACAAGTCAAACAACTTTTAACACGATAGCGGTCAAGGAATGTAGATAACTGAGTTTTGCTTATCTTTAAGGAGGGAGAATTCCATTTCTATCTGAAAAATTTTTATGCCAATAAAATTACAGAAATCTTTTCACACATTGCACATCCCTAATTCCCTTCTAAGAGATGTAAATCTCTCTTCAGGTAGGGCTTTTGTGAAGATATCTGCTAATTGACCATTTGTATCTATAAAAGAAATTTCTAAATTACCACTAGCTACATGGTCTCGAATAAAATGATATCTTACCTCAATGTGCTTAGTCCTTGAGTGCTGTACTGGATTTTTGGTGAGGTTGATGGCACTTGTATTATCACACAATAGTGGAATTGATTTGATATGAATTCCGAAATCCTCAAGTTGTTGCTTTATCCAAAGAAGTTGTGTACAACAACTTCCAGCAGCAACATATTCTGCCTCAGCTGTTGATAAAGCTACTGAATTTTGTTTCTTGGATGACCATGATATTAAACATCCTGCAAGAAACTGACAACACCCACTGGTGCTTTTTCTATCTACTTTGCATCCAGCATAATCAGCATCTGAATATCCTACTAATTCTATTTCACAAGATCTAGGATACCAGAGACCTAAATCATGAGTTCTAGCCAGATATCTAAATATTCTTTTTACTGAAATTAAATGAGACTCTCTAGGGTCTGCCTGATATCTAGCACACATGCATACACTGAACAAAATGTCTGGTCTACTTGCAGTTAAGTAAAGTAGTGACCCTATCATACCTCTATAATTCTTTTGATCTACCTTTTTACCTTTTTGATCACTGTCCATTCTGGTTGATGTGCTCATTGGAGTTGATAGTGGCTTTGCACCTTCAAATCCAAATTTCTTTAACAGCTCTTTGGTGTACTTGGCTTGACAGATATGAGTGCCATCCTTCCCTTGCTTGATTTGCAATCCAAGGAAGTAGCTTAGCTCCCCCATCAAGCTCATTTCGAATTCTCCCTGCATAAGCTTTTCAAAGTACTTGCAAAGAGATTCATCAGTAGATCCAAAAATAATATCATCTACATATATTTGCACAAGAAGTATATGTTTAACCTTAGATTTTATAAATAATGTACTATCTACTTTACCTCTAGTGAAACCATGATCTAATAAGAAAGTACTGAGCCTTTCATACCAGGCTCTAGGTGCTTGCTTTAAACCATATAAAGCCTTATGCAGTTTAAATACATGATTTGGAAATTCGGTATCATCAAAACCTGGAGGTTGTTCAACATAAACTTCCTCCTTGATAAAACCATTTAAAAAGGCTGATTTGACATCCATTTGAAATAGTTTTAAATCAAATGCAGATGCATAAGCAAGTAAAATCCTAATAGCCTCAAGTCTAGCTACAGGTGCATAGGTTTCATCGAAATCTATGCCTTCCTCTTGGGAGTAGCCTTGAGCTACCAGTCTGGCCTTGTTCCTTAAGATTATTCCAGACTCATCCAGTTTATTTCTGAACACCCACTTGGTGCCAATAACTGAATGATTGGATGGTCTAGGAACAAGTGACCATACTTGGTTTCTCTTGAACTGATTTAGTTCATCTTGCATGGCTAATATCCAAGATTCATCAGATAAAGCTTCATTGACTGTCTTAGGCTCTATTTGAGAAACAAAGGCTAAATAATCACAAGGAATTACATTACCTCTTGTTCTTACCCCTACAGATGGATCACCAATAATGTTTTCAGGAGGGTGATCTTTCTGATGTCTCCATTCTTTTGGAAGATTTTCATGTTGAATTTCAGTTTGCTGCAGTTCTTCCAGAGGAGGATCTTCCTTGTCCTTAATTGAGGTATTCTTTAATTTTTCAGACAAGTCATCTGCATCATCAATGTCACTAATTTCTTCCTTTTTCAAGGAAGGGTTAGATTCATCAAAAATAACATGTACAGATTGTTCAATTAATAAGGAACGTTTATTGAAAACTCTATAACCTTTGGGTTTAGAAGAGTACCCCATAAAGATGCCTTCATCTGATTTGGCATCCAACTTACCAATGTCCCTTTTTCCATTGTTGTGGATGAAGCAAGGACATCCAAATATTCTGAAATGGCTGATCTTTGGTTTCTTTCCTTTGTAGAGTTCATAAGCAGTCTTCTTCAGAATCGGCCTGATCATCACTCTATTAATGATATAACATGCAGTGTTGATGGCTTCGGCCCAGAAGTATCTTGGCAAATCATATTCTGATAACATGGTTCTTGCCATATCCAAAAGAGTTCTGTTTTTCCTCTCAGCAATTCCATTCTGTTGAGGTGTCCTTGGGGCTGAGAAGTTGTGCTCAATTCCTTGATCATCACAGAACTTTGTAAACTTTTCATTCTGAAACTCACCACCATGATCTGATCGGATAGAGACAATTGTGAACTTCTGATCTTTCTGAACTTTCTTACTGAAGCTGACAAAATTGTCAAATGTGTCATCTTTGTGCTCTAGAAAGGATACCCAAGTGAATCTTGAATAATCATCAACTATTACAAATCCAAAATTCTTTCCTCCTAGACTGGTAGTCCTCATTGGCCCAAATAGATCCATATGAAGTAGTTCTAAGGGCTTTGAGGTGGTTACTACAGTCTTTGATTTGAAAGAGCTCTTGGTGTGCTTTCCTCTTGCACAAGGTTTGCAAATGCTATCCAATCTAGAATTGACCTTTGGCAGTCCTTCCACTAGCTTTCTCTTTCTGAGCTTATTCAAACCGTCCAAGCTGCAGTGACCCAATCTTCTGTGCCACAGCTCTGTTGATTGATCTTTGCTGGCTGCCAAACAGACATCTTGATTCTTGAGTTCCTCGAGATAGAGAACATACAAGTTTCTTTCTCTGTAGGCTTCAAATATGACTGCACCATCCTTTAATATACTGCACTTTGATTCTTGGAACTGAATCTGATGGCCTTTGTCACACAACTGGCTGATGCTGATAAGATTGTGCTTTAATCCTTTGACCAACATTACGTCTTCAATAACTGATTTTCCTTTGATGTTCACGGACCCACTTCCTATCACAGTGCCTTTTCCATTATCTCCATAGGTGACTGTACCTTCTTCAGCTTTGAGATCAACGAAAAACTTCTTGTTGCCTGACATGTGCCTTGAGCATCCACTGTCCAAGTACCATTTGGATGCTCTTGAATTTCCCTGAAATTTAAACACTAAGTTTTAGGTACCCAAGTTCTTTTGGGTCCTGATGGGTTAGTATCATTGATTTTTCCTTTTATTATCCACTTTTTGTTCTTGTTAGGACAGGTTGCTTTGTTATGTCCTAGTTTGTTACAATGAGTACAGCAGGTTGTTCTAGTTACTCTTTCAACTGGATTGTATTTAAAATTTTTATGTTCTTTATTCTTTTCGGATATAAATTCAGGAGTTGGATAAGTGTTAGGAAAGACTTTTGTTTCTTCATTTTCCGAGGGAGTATAACCAAAACCATGTTTCTTCTTGGTTGATCTTTTAGCTCCACTCATCATTAGAAGAGGTTTATTATTTGTGAACTTGTTTATGGTGCTTGTTAAATGTTCATTTTCTTTATTTAATCTTTCTATTTCTGTTTTAAGTCCACTTAAGTCTTCTTGTTTTTCTAAATGAATTATTTTCTTATTTTTCTCTTTTAAATCTTCACATAATAATTCATTCCTTCTTTATGTTCAGTTATTTGTTTTTCAAGTTCTTCATTTTCGGTTTTTAGATCTGAGTTTGTATTTTCTAAACAGATTAAATTCTTCTTACTAATTTTAAGTAATTTAGATACTTCTTTATATTTTTCATAGAGTTCATTAAAAGCACTTTCTAAGTTATCAGAATCTGAATCATTGCATGAATCAAAAGAAGAGTCAGAAGTTACCTTATCTTCGGTATTGGCCATGAGGGCCAAGTTTGCTTCTTCACCTTCACTGCTCGAGCTTGACTCACTATCTGAGTCACTGCTGTTCTCCCAAGCAGCTGCCATTGCTTTCTTTTTATACTTCTTGAATCTTCTGAAGTTGTCCTTCTTCTTATGATCATTCTTTTTAGCATTGGACAATCTGCCTTGATGTGTCCAGGCTTCTTGCATTCATAGCATATTACTTCTCCTTTCTTTGGATCCTTTACTTCTGGTTTTCTGAAGTCTTTGTTCTTCTTGAAAAATCTTCTTCCGGACTGATACTTCTTCTTCTTTGCTAATATTCTCTGAAGTCTTCGAGACAGCATGGCTTCTTCATCATCACTGTCTTTGCTACCTTCACTGTTATCCAAAGATTCTTCTGATATCTCATCATTCGCTTTGAGAGCATTTGATTGCTTCCTTCTGCTGGAGGATTCTCCTAATCTCTCCATATTTATCTCATGAGCCATGAGAGATCCTATTAGCTTTTCCAATGACATTAATTTCAGATCATTGGCTTCCTCAATGGCTGTTACTTTTGGAGTCCATGAGGATGGCAGAGATCTAAGTATCTTCCTGACCATGTCTGGTACACCATAGACTTTACCTAATCCAGCTAATCCATTTGTGATATCTGTGAATCTGCTAAACATCTGAGTTATGGATTCACTTGACTGCATCTGGAACCTTTCATATTGGGCTACAAGAATATCGATTCTTGTCTCCTTTACTTTGTCTGTCCCTTCATAAGTGATCCTGAGCTTTTCCCACATTTCCATTGCGGATTTGCAGGCTGAAACTCTGTTGAATTCTTTCTTGCTGAGGGCACAGCAAAGGATGCTCTTGGCTTTGCAGTTTAGGGATATTCTTCTTCTGTCGTCATCTGTCCACTGAGCCTTAGCATTTGTGACTAGAAGATCACCTTCTTCTACAATGGACCATATTGTATAATCGTGGCCTTGTAGAAAGTACTCCATTCTTGTCTTCCAATAGGTGTAATCTTCTCCATCGAACAAGGGAGGCCTGTTGACTGACTGACCTTCGAAGTTGCTTTGGGCTGCCATTGATCTTTGCTCTTCAGATCGTTGGATCTTCTTCTTTGTCGAAGAGACGGGCTCTGATACCACTTGTTGCCCAGCTAGCTAGCCCAGAGGGGGGTGAATGGGTTATTAAAAATTTGATCTTTGATTAAAACCTGTTCACTAAAAGGATTACACAACAACTTAAACAAACGTTAGAGTTGGACAAAATAAACAGCAAACGCACATAAGCACAACCACAAGACACAAGGGTTTTTATCCTGGTTCGGAACTCCTCTCCACAGGAGACCTACGTCCAGTCCCTGAGCAATGTCTCAGGATTTTACTAACAAGGGTACTATCCCCCTCACGGATCCTTACACCCAGCCTCAACTGGTCTTCCTTCAACCTGAAGGGAAAACAACCACCCTGGATACCACCAGGTCTTCCTTCGTCCAGAAGGGTACAAACCAAAGAAACGAAGTTTAAGAACAAGCTTCAGACACTAGCTTAATCAGCTGCAAGCTGAAGCAAACAAGCCTCAAGAGAGAAAAGGAATTTGACACTGGTTTCTCTCCAAAGACTACACAAGCTCTCACAAGGATTTCTTCTAAGAACACTGAGAGCAGAAGAGCTACGGAAAACAATTGGAATGGACGCTTTGCTCTTGCTTGGAACTCCGAAGACTAGAAGAATTGGTGTTGCTTGCTTTTCTGTGTGTGTATCTTTCTTCTCAGTCTTGAGTCTTGTATTTAAGCTTCTTTTTGAAATTTGAACGTTAAGAGAACCGTTGTCTCTCATCCAGGTGTACGTTAGACTGGTCACCAAGGAAGCTTCTGATCTTCAGTCTTTTATCCTTTAGTACACGCCAGAAAAATGTTTTAGAGTCTTGTATCCAACGTTGTACAGATGAGTCTTGTCAGATATCTGCGAGCATATCAACAATAAATAGAGGACAGCTAGGACTGTCGTCGATTGTTAGTTGCAGATGGAACAGATATTGCAATATATAGCAAAGCTCCTTTCTGTCTAAAAAGGACGAGACAGAGTAGCATAAAATGGAAGATATTGTCTGCATGCATGGGAGATACGATCAGAGAGCATTTAATGCGTAACAGTCAACAAACGGGATATGACTTTGACTTTTCAACGCTAAAAAAAACATTTTATTGATACAGTAAGAAGTTGATATGAACACTCCCGATGACTTATGAAATCGTTATACGATAACAGACAAATCGTTATGACAGAGCATTATCAAATTATAATGATGAAATCGTTATGAGAACTGAAGAAATCGTTACAGCAATCAAGTCGTTACGAGTTTCAAAGAAATCGTTACGAGAACTGAAGAAATCGTTACAGCAATCAAGTCGTTACGAGTTTCAAAGAAATCGTTACGAGAACTGAAGAAATCGTTACAGCTATCAAGTCGTTACGAGTTTCAAAGAAATCGTTACGAGAACTGAAGAAATCGTTACAGCTATCAAGTCGTTATGACAGTACAGAAATCGTTATGAAACTCTTAACAAATCGTTGCACAAAGCAAATCGTTATGAGATCTGAAGAACTCGTTAAGGCTAGAGAGTCGTTGCGAGTTCTAAAGAAGTCGTTACGCGGTCTAAAGAAATCGTTACGGCTAGAGAGTCGTTGCGAGTTCTAAAGAAGTCGTTACGAGGTCTAAAGAAATCGTTACGGCTAGAGAGTCGTTGCGAGTTCTAAAGAAGTCGTTACGAGGTCTAAAGAAATCGTTACGGCTAGAGAATCGTTACGGGTTCTAAAGAAATCGTTGCGATGTCTTAAAGAATCGTTGCGATATCGATTTGTTTTGAACTTTTCGGTCAGAAAGGAAATCGTTCTGCTTATCAAAGAAGTCGATGTGAAGTATGAAGAAGTCGATACAAAGACTTGGACAGAATGTGAGATGAGACTTACCTGATTGTCTTGAACTTTCATTTTTCTTTTATTTCCTGTCTCAAAGCTCAAGTAATTCATTAGTACTATTTTGTTAATCATCAAAATTAATATATAAATAAATGAATTATTTATTATGGGGACAGTTTGGTCATCATCATTAGGGCTTTGATTAAACCCTAAAACTATAAGAAATTGCCACCAAACTTTTAGGGGAAGTTTGGCATTGAGTTGGGGTCGTGAGGAGCAAGCTAGGGCGCAGGAGGAGAGGAGAACGACTGGGGAAAACCGTGGTTCTTCTTCAACTTCGCTCTGCATCGATTGGGTTATTACGTCTTTTACATCCATCCAAAGGTAGGTGATCTCGGGCCAAGACTAAACGAAACCTATACCATCTTGTAGTGCGCATGTCTAGTTTCATACGCACTTTATTTGCCCAATTTTCATGGTGTATACGTCAAGTTCTAAGTGTTTTCTCTAAGTCGCGCATGATTAGGGCTTTGTGCATTCTTAGTGTGTTGCACGTGATTCGAGACCAAATCAGATCCAACCCACAACATGGAAGTTCTTCTACTAGTTGTCCTTGTCATGTTTCATGTTGAAGGTTTTGTCTAAATGTCAGTAGATAGAGAGATATAAGCGTCGTAAGAAGATCACTCATGTTCCTGCGTTTTCAGTTTTGAGGTTTGAATCGCGACCGATCCAGACGACGCGATTCCATCGCCTGGTATCGCGTCGGCCTTGGCCATTGCGATTCAGTAAAATGCTACTGTGAGGTCCGATGCGATTCACTGTCTGACCAGTCAACAGTCCGCGTGGACTTTGCGCTGCGTGGACTTCAGTGCTTGTCTGATACGTGAAGGGTACCCCGATGCGATTCAACATGTTTTCCCAATTTTTATATTAGTATTTTAATACTTTACATGAACGCGACGGGGTATCCCGTCAGAATTCAAGGTAAAAGGCGACCATGTAAGCCGTTGTGATTTACATTCTTCATAGTTAGCCCTGTTTAACTGTACAACGTGTTATGAATAGTGTCTACTGTGTAGGACGCGATTCAAAGACCAATCCGAGACTTTACTTTTTAGCTAGTCAGTCAGCATGTTTAATCTCTTAGTCTGTAAGCATGTCACTTACTGTGCATTGGCCTAAAAGTAATCAACCCACTTGAAAATGGTAATGACATGAATATGATTCTAATGTGTATTATGTGATGGATCTTATGTTCATTTGATTATCTTCTTGTAATCTAGCTTGATAATGGAATTGTCATAATAAGTATGTGATATGAAAATGTGATGAACACATGATTAGAATGGACTTGTTTAGTAAGTTTTCTATCATGATTTGCATGTGGGTTTTTCTTCATTATGTGTTTTCCGATGTTCCATTGTTCGTTCATCAATTGCATACATGTTTAGGAAAGAGCCGTGACACGTCACTTACACATTTGCACGATTAGGCACGCCCTTCTTGGGGAATTGGGAGCTCTCTTACGGTCATTCCGTATTGGCAGACTAGCGATCTTTTCCTTAAGACCTCCGTAAGTCTCTGTACTCTATGGATTCCCTCATAGAGACCGAGCTGGTTGTACCATGAAGTACCCTGGAGATAGAGAGCACTTGTACCGTGTACGATCTGTCATTAGTCATCCTCTTGTCAAGACATTAATGAATTATGAAACATAAGATACGTCGTTATGCTGTCCATTTGATCTCTTGAGCTATTGTCTTACCTTGACTCTACGAATGATCATGTCCTTATTACAATGAGCTTGTTATTGAAATTCCGTGGCCATAATATGTATATGTTTGAACGGCACAACGTAGGACTTCGGTTCATTTGACTAATGCCTGTGCAATAAGGGCCCTGTCTGGTCCTGGGGAGGAGCGCCCCAACATACTTATAACCGCGGGAGTATGGACTTGTGGTTCTTGGCATGGCACTGACATGTGTGCAAGATTTGTGGGAATGTGCCTTCGTTTGATATGATATGATAAGTTTGATATGATACTTCTGATCATATGGCCAATTCCTTTTGATATGATTCTATTCTTGAATTACCTGTCCATTGCATATGAAATTCAATAATTGATTTGATATGATATTCGTTCTATTCAGCTATTTGACTTGTTAGAACTGCATGCATTGTCATTATATACATGTTCATATCTTGCCTATTTAAAATGTTAATCATGTATATTAGTGCCAGCACATTGAGATGTAAATTCTACTGAGCTAGTTCGCTCACCCTATCATCCTGTCCTTTTCAAGTAGTGATGAGGATCCAGTGGACTCCGATGGGGCAGGGCAAGAGTGAAGAGCACCCGTCTTATGAGGAGTCGACAGTTTAGGAATAGATGTTTGAGTAGTTTATGTAATAGTGAAACATTTTCATTTGAATAAGGGACCTTTAGATGGTTCTTGATGTAAGAATTTTAATTAGTTGAATGGAATGGAATAAAGAGTATTATTGTAGACAATATTATGGTCTCCAATGTGTTGTTATGTTTAAGTGTGTGACTCTGTGCTATTCAACTGTGATACATCTATTTGTATCGTTCACGCATCCCGATATTTATTCTGCTGCTAAATATTGGGGGCGTGACAGAGCTTCTGTACTAAGAGTGCCTCCTTCAGCCATGGAAACTTTTGACTACACATTTTTAGACAGAGAGAATCCACTTTTCTTCAAGTTCCTTGTTCGGATAGGCTGTCCCATCCTCTCCAATAACTCCCCTTTCAGATCTACTTTAAAATATTGGAAAATTCTGGTGAGTAGATGAGCATAGGGAAGAGGTACTGTCAGTTTGTTCTTCTTGTCCCAAATGAGTTCAGCTGTAGACTTCATTCTTTCAAACATTATTTGGGCCATCTTCACTTTCTAATTTTGTATTGCCCAGAACATTATATCGACATCTCCTTTTGTGCACTGAGAAAATGTGGCACTGTGAGGTACTAGAATCTGACACATAATGAAATGCAGTAGCCTATTGAAAGCAATAAACTGATTTATGTCTATTTTTCTTTCCCTAAGCTTGTACTATGTTCCGATAATCCCAAGTCTTTTAACGTGAATATCCACAGAATTTACCAAATTGTGACCTTCCTTTGAAATGCCAAAAAGTTCTTCTAACAGGTCAAAGGAGATTCGAATGTTCTTACCTTTAACAAAGGAAGTAAGTATTCCTCGATCTTCAGACTGAAGGTAGGTGTAGAATGTCTTCACCAAATGTAGGTAGCTAGGTTCTGAAACTGTACATAGCCTTGTCCATTTCATCCTTTCAAGTGCTTCAATCACACTGACCATTCCATACTTCTCCAAATCTGCCAAATCAATTGCCTTGTTGCCGCAAATCTTGATCTTGACCGCTTGAAACCTTTGGAGTTGTTCTGCCGTAAGGAACTCTGCACTATAGCCACCCAAATTGCTAGAACTCCCAGAAGCGGCCATGGAAATTGACAAGAGGATATTATAAATGATCGTAAGAGGAAGAGGAGTAAAACCCCCTCAAGAAATTTAGCGGGAAGAATTAAAAGTTTCTTGAAGAGGGAAGAGGACTCTGGAGTTGTTGGAGGGTTTCGCCGACCTCGGAGTCGAAAGGGCGTGAAGAGAGAGAGAGTGAATCGGTAAGGGATGAGTTGCCAGTGATATAACATAAAGAAAGGTAAAGTGAAAAGGTGAAACATTAATTGCACAAGACGACAAAAAAGTGTAACTGATAGCGCAAAAGTGAAAAGAATATAGAGAGAATAGAATTGATTTATATAGAGGAGAGGGGGTTAAATCATGTTCTGAAATAGATTTATTTATTTCAGTCATATGCAGATAAATCTGTTACAAATTGCGCATGCCTAATTCCCGTCTCAGAGAGGTAAATCTATCTTCAAGTAATGTTTTTGTAAAGATGTCTGCTAACTCATTTAGAGTATCTATAAAAGAAATACTAATATTACCATTTCCTACATTATCTCTAATAAAATGATACATAACCTCAATGTGCTTGGTCCTCGAGTGTTGTACATGATTCTTGGTGAGATTGATAGCACTGGTGTTGTCACATAGTAGTGGAATAGTTTTGATATGCAGTCCATAATCTTCAAGCTATTGTTTGATCCAAAGGAGTTGTGTACAACAGCTTCCAGTAGCTACATATTCAGCTTCAGCAGTTGATAAAGCTACTAAGTTTTGTTTCTTTGAAGACCAAGAAATTAAATATCCTGCAAGAAATTGACAACAACCACTGGTGCTTTTTCTATCCACTTTGCATCCAGCATAGTCAGCATCTGAGTATCCAATTAAATTTGTTTCACAGGTTTTAGGATACCATAGACCTAAGTTATGAGTATGAGCTAAATATCTAAAAATCCTTTTCACTGAAATCAGATGTGATTCCTTAGGATCATATTGATACCTAGCACACATGCATACACTAAATAAAATATCAGGTCTACTTGCAGTTAAGTAAAGTAGTGAACCAATCATACCTTTATAAAGCTTTGGTCCACCTTCTTACCTTCTGGATCACTATCCAACCTTGTTGATGTGCTCAGAGGAGTGGACAATGGTTTTGCATTTTCAAATCCTGTAGCAACCGAATATTTTTAATAAATAAATAAATTTAAATATTAAAGAAAAATGAATTAATTAAAACCCATTAATAAAAATAAGTGATGGGCTTTAATAAATGGTTCATATAAAAATTATCGGGCCAAAATAGAAGTTTTAAAAGATAGGATAAAAGAAAATACTATAAAATTCGTAACCCTATATTGCCTAATTAAAAAGGCAAGTAAATCATTAATATAACTCATATAAATCTAAAATGGACTCCTAACCCTACCCTAACTAGCTAGACATGAAATTGGAATCACATCCCACCCAATTAGGAGTATTAAAGCTAGGAAGGTTGGATAGATATGGAAATTCATAGTTAAAGGGAAGTTAGAGTTGTATTAAGAATTAAACATGCTAGATGCATAAATACATCCCCAACCCTTCATGGCCGACCCTATTACTCTGCTGGGACTTCTTGGACGTGGAGAAGAGGCCATTGGAGGAGGAATTCGTGGGGAGAAAGCTACTAGAAGATCTACAAGCTTGTTCTTCCCATTCATAACCCTAGGAGTTTGCATCGTCCAAAGGTAGGCAATCTCACAAGCTAAATTAAATTACTCTCGTTTGTAGACTGTTTTTGATACCAGGAACAAAAGCTCTCTCTTTTCCCTAATTTCTATCGACCCTATCATGTGAATTTCTTGTTGAAAGTTTTGTTAAGAACATGTACCCGACCCAATATGTTTACCTTAAATCTCTATCTACACTTGATCTCATGCTATGCAATTTTTATTGTACATGCTAAATGTAGTCAGGAATCTTTTGCCATACTTTTCCCCAATTTCTATTCAATACTTTGCTCAAATTAATTCCCTTTCCATCGTTGTGTCAAGTTCTATGTTCATCGTGAAAGAACCATATCATAGCCTATCAATACCATGGTAAGTTTTTAATTACTCTTTATTGTTTGTGCTCTTGCAAGTCTAGTTTCGTTTAAAACTTGTTTCATAATTTTTCATCAAGTGTACGTCGAGTTTTCTATTTTAAAACACCCCTGTGTCAACCCTTGGAAAGTATGGACCGTAATCCAAGGCTAGGCTTTTTCCCTCTCGGGCTCAGGTAGAAACCCTGAGAACACGATGAGCCGATAGGTCGCGTTCTCAAGGTGGGTCGCAGCAAGGAACCCGTCACGTTCTGAACACGACAGGCCCTGGCGTCACGTTCTGTCTACCTGTCCCAGATGGATCTGTCGCGTTCTTTGACAGGCCCCCATCGTGTTCTTGAAGTACCCTGTCGCGATCCTTACACTGGTACGTCGCCTTCTGGAAATTTATGCATAACCCTAATTTTCTGTGGTTCTTTTCTTTCTACAGTGACTATACATCCTATTAACTGTATTAAATGCAGTAAAAGAAAATGTTTGAACATGAACATGTAATAGTTTATTTAAAAGTCATACACTTGACCTTTCATATCTATGATTTTCTCTATCACATGCACATACTTGCAACCATCCAATATGACTTGACATGACATTAAAATATCTCATAATATATCTGGTAATTTATTTCAATAATATACATTTTTACCCTATCTTATAATGGACTTGTCTTCGTTTCTCTCATGGTTTTGGAACACTGTTATCGATGCTCCACCGTTCTAGAATTCCTCTAGAACGTCGAACAACTTGTTTCTATATACACTTTCTCTTGACTTGGACAAACTCTCCGTCGGATATTCCTTCTGTCAGACTAGTGAATCATTGTTCAAGGCCTCTGTAAGTCTCCTCTGTCCATGGATTCCCACATGGTCGATGAGCCGGTTGTACCCTTAATACCTATAACACCCCAGGGATCAGTATGATCCAAACGGCCTTAGTTGTGCTCTCTTACCATGATATCACACCGGACCTCTGGACTATGTTCATAGCATGGCCAGTGGTTGGTTAGTGAATTCTACTTGACTGCTAGCACCAATCATGTGTTGTGAAGGATCGAAGTGAAGGTGTGGAAAAGATCTAGAAGGGGGGGATGAATAGATCTAAGCCACTTTTTGCGGAAGCTTATACAGTTTAAAAACACTTTTGAATCAGAGGCAATTTTATCAGTGAAAAACCACAAATCTGATGAGATTTGAGTGAGTTGGTAAAATAGATGTGAAACAAGTTGATTAAGTGAATATTAACCGATCCTATGCAAGCATCTAACGGATGAAATGATCAAACCACAATTAGACAAATGCACAAGGATTTTTAGGTGGTTCGGAAATCACCCAAGTGATTCCTACATCCACCCCTCACACCCCGTGAGGATTCACTAAAACAACTGGGTAACACACCCACTGGAGCCTGACAACTCCAACACTTGAGAGCTTACAACTCACACAACTTCTAGAGCAAGACTACTCTAGAACAACTGAGCAAGACTGCTCAACACAACCTTGAGTTAGACAACTCAAACTGAGCACAACGGCTCACAACAACCTGAGCACAATGCTCACACAACTTGAGCACAATGCTCACATAAGATTGCTAGACACCAACTCAAGACATAGACCTTCTAGCAACAGATCTAGTCGAAAATGAGAGCACTAATGAGAGCTATGCAGAAGAACTTGCATAATCTCAAAAGATATCTCAGAAGAACAGAAGTACAATGAATTGTATTAAAAACTTCGTTCTTCAAGTGTACTCCCTTGTAGAAGCTTGGATTGGGAAGAGGCTTGCAATCTTGAAGTCCAAAACCGATGCTCTGCACTTTGGAATTGTTGGATCTTCCTTGAATTCTTCTCCAACGAAGGCTTCTACTGGATCTGCTTCCTTGGGATGCTTCAGAGGTTTCTACAGGGATCACACTCCAATTCTCACACTTGAATTGGTGAGAATTGGTCTTCTGGAAGCACACAGAGAGCAGAGGAGGGAGACGACCTCTTGTAGCCGCCAGGAAACTTTCTGGAGGCTCTTAGAGTTAGTTGGGTCTCTCTTTTTGTGATGGGGGGCCGATTAGGGACCTTTTATACTCAAAGGATTCCAAGGATACCCTTTGGGTACAAGGGCACACGATTCTAGGTTGATACCCCATCACCCTAGGCTGACACGTGGCAAACATCCATCTTAAGTTGCAAACTTTCCATAGTGTGTCGACCTGCCCTGGTGGTGAGGTCGACCTGCTGTCCCAATTATGCAAACTGGCTGTTCTGGGAACTGGGTCCAGTGTCGACCTGCTCTGAGAGTGTGTCGACCTGCTGTCCCAATTCTGCAAACTGGCTGTTCTGGGAACTGGGTCCAGTGTCGACCTGCTCTGAGAGTGTGTCGACCTGCTGTCCACTTATTCCTGAATCTGCAACTCGTGTCGACCTGCTTTCTGACTGTGTCGACACACTTTTACAAAAAGTGTTTGTACCTGAAAATAAACACATATCATTAGTAAAATAATTTATCATGACCATAAATGATAAATGTGATTTGAAACATGCTTTTGAACATTGACTTCAGGTATGATGTTTTTGACATGTTTCATTTAAATTGCTTTAAATAAAATCACTCTTGTCATCATCAAAATAGGAGGGAAATGATATGAATATACACTCAACCCAACAATCTCCCCCTTTTTGATGATGGCAACAATAAATCCATATTACAATGTGGTTTTGATGAAGTGTGATTTTAAGCAATTTTTGTTATTCACATTTTTATTTTCTTTTTGTTTAAACTTGTCAAAGACCTTTTGATATTTTTCAGTAACAGTTGATGATGTATTTATGGAACACAATGTTACTTGAAATGAGAATTTTTGTACACAGAAGTCAAGCAACTTGACAAGTATTCAAACAATCACATTCACATAAAGATTTTCATTCACATTAAGTCACAATGAAGATTTCATTCAAGCCAAGCAAAACATTTCATTTCATTCAGGAGAAAAGAGAACATTACATTCATTCCAAAAGATTACAAACATTTCTTTCTTCTCCCCCTTTGACATCATCAAAACAAGATTTACATTAAGTAGAAGATGGAGGAGGAGGGAGGAATTGGAACAAGAATGGTCTCTATGTCTGACAATCTCTTTTCCATTGAAGTCATGCTGGACTTCATTTGCTCTTGAATGGATGTCAGTCTTGTATGCAAGTAGTGCTCCATTCTATCTGAATTTCTATCAAGGTGGCTTGAATTCTGGCTAGATCAGCTGCAATGGGTTGTGAAGATGATGAAGATCCAGCTGACCAACCAGGTCTTTGCATTATCTTGAATTCCTTTGTCAAATCAGATATCTGTTTATCAATGTGCTCATTGAAGTTCCTCATGCTTTCCAAATCATCCACAAAATGAGCAAAGGACAGTCTTGTGCTGGTGATCTCATGTAATGTCTGCGAGGTGTTGAAAACATCAGCTTGGGAATTTGCCAAAATTCCCTTAAGAACTGTCTCCAACTTGTCTTGATGCTCCTTCAGTTGTAATGAGGCATCTGCCATTGTGCCAATCAATCTGTTGAATCTTTGAGCTGCATAGTCTGAGGCAGCTTTTTGTTCTATAAATTTGGCAGATACAGTGTTCTCCAATCTTTGAATCCTCAACTCAAATGATTCTGACATGTTTGGATGGAGGAGTTCAAGGTTTCAAACTTATCATTCAGGAAGGAGATCAATTCTGGTGGAACAGGAGGCCCACCAGAAGATGTGGATGCTTGAAAATTGGGTTGTGGAGAGAAATGAGGAAACTGAGGTGAGAGAGGGGCATGAAAAGGAATGTCACCTCAGTTGGGACTTGAGGCTGACCCTCATTCAAAGGAGGCTGATCCTCTTGACCTTGGGGCTGGTCCCCTTCAGCTGGAGGCTGGTCCTCTTGAACTTGGAGCTGGTCCCCTTGATTTTGAGGCTGTTCCTCCTGAGCTTGGGGGGCCTCAACCACAACTGGCCCTCTCCTAACTTGATTTCCCTCCAGTCTAAATCCCATAAATTTTTGAATATTCTTGAAGGTGTAGATGTTGGGCTTAGGAATAGATTGGGATTTCTCATTTCCAAGGGCACACCAAAGTGCTGGAACACTGAGGTCAAATGTGCAGCATATGGTAGAGATCTTTTGAGGTCCTTCCTTGTTGTTTCAGATATGATTTGATATAGAATTACATGGAGGTTGATTTTGATATCTTTACCATGCAATAAAGAATGAACCTCTGAATATCTGTCAACCTGTCCCTTCCACCACCTTGAGGAGTGATAATGGTGGTCAAATGTGGTGGATGATTCTCAACACAGGGGGAAAGGAATTTGTGTTGAATCTTGTAACATGGGTTTGTTTGGGATCAGATGCATCAGAAGGTAGGCCTGTCAAGATGGAATAGGCTTCATGAAGATCAAATTCAAAGGCATGATAGTCTGCCCCTTCATCTGGTACTTTGAAAATAGAGGCAGCCTTATCAGTTGGCATATCAATGGCTATTCCCTTAACCTTGATTCATACCCTTCATCTGTGCATTTGAGGTTCTTGTAAAATTCCCTAACAAGTCTTGGATAAGAAATTTGAAACTCAGAAATGAAGGCAACCAAGACTGAAAGGAAAATAGGTCTGAATTTCTGGAAATGTGTCTGCTAGCTGAACATCTGATAAGTCTAGAATTCGGGGCTTCAAATTAACTTAGCTGCACTGACTGACTCTGATGGAATATCTTCTTGAGACTCAGAAGAAGAGGAAGATGATTCCTCAGGGTTTTCAGAAGATGAGCCCGAATCTCTGGTCTAGGGTTTGGAGGACTACTACCTCTGCCTGAAGAGGAAGGTCTACCTCTCTTTGCTGCCCTTTGAGGTGCTGAAGAGGATCCTGGTTGCTCGCAGGATCATTCTTCTTCTTTTAGATCTTCTTTCTGATTGGGCATCGGCAATGTCTGCCGGAATCGGCCTTGAAGAGCCCTGGACCTTGCGCCACGGCGGGGACCCAACTTCCTGACCATGGTGCAAGGAAGGAGTGGAATTCGTAGAGGATGGAAGAGTGGAGAGGTGATGGAAAGAAGGATGAGATTTAGAGAGAAATGGGGAAGGTTTCTTGCCGGAAATGATGAGAATTGGGCCGTCGGGTCGACCTGATGCCTAAAAGGGGTGCAGTGGTGCACTGCCCCGCAGGAACAAAAAGGGTTTATCATGAACCCGAACGGTTTAAAAAACAATCTGGCAAGGGGTTAGTGTCGACACAGGATGAAGGTAGTGTCGACCTGACCGAAAGTGTGTCGACACGAGTCACACTATGTGTCGACACGGCCTTAGAGAAAAAATTGAATTTTTGAGAGGAAATTTTTGAGAAATTTTGGGACATCTTTAGAATGATGAACAATGAGAGGAATTATCATTTCAAGGATTTTTAAGAGGCTTAAAAATTCATTTGTTATATTTTGCAAAAGATTCATCACAATTCAAGTTTTTCAAACAATTTCCAACAGGATATTAGCATTCCAAGACTTGAATCAACAAAATGAGAAATTGAGGGATATAATATATCTAACAATCAACTATAAACTACCATATTTCTCAACTTTAAAGAATTAAAGATGTCATCTAGACTAAATGCAATTGTGTTGAAAATAAAACACAATCTCAAAGAACAACTTGATGAGGAATGAAGATGATTCTTTCTAGACATATCTCCAATAATGCTCACATTTTGTTCTTTTAACAAACTATCAAATGATATAAATCTCTTTCACTCAAGTACTAGTGCTTTTTACACACCATAGTCCCTGGATACTTAAGATTTAGTCATTGTCAAGTCTCAAAGGGGTAAATGATGGCCTTTTGACATGAAAATATACGTTTTGTAGACGCCAATATTTCCAGTTACTCAGTCATCATCAAAAAACATAGCACATTTTGCTTTTGTTTTGAATTTATTTTTATTTTGATCCCCCTTTGAACAGAGTTAGCAATAGTGCCTCATGACATACATGGCACTTCATTCATTGTGAAGGTGTGCAGTTTCTCAGCACAAGTGCCATTGCTCTGTTGGATTTTAAAAATTTTGGAGAGTTTGTGAGATAGAAATCAAATACATCCAATCATCAGTTGCAAACAAGGAAATGTTTTAAATTCAAGGCACAAGTTGATGTTTAGTCTAGGAAGAGATCTGAATTTCTGTGGGTTGAGAGATATAGTTGAAAGTTGATTAGTAAAAAATATAATAGATCACTCAAGGGTTCATTTTGAGACTCTAGACTTCGAAATGATGACATCATGCAAGGAATTGATGAGATTCAAGAAAATTTTGAATTTTGCAAAGTCATGACTTGTGAATTTTCTAGCTCCCCCTGAGATGATGATTTCAATCACTTTTCATCAAAATAAAGATATGTAAATTTTGGAAATCAGAAAAGTTTTCTTCTTGGACAACAAAGACTCCCCCTCAACAATTGCATATCCATTTCTTGGTACTTGGCGGAGTCATATACTCACGCATAATGAAAGGTTTCCAGACAAGCCTAACTTGTCCTTCTCCAAACACTATTTGATATACCAAGAAATTTCAATACAATAAGAGTTGAAGAATTCATTATAAAAAGAAATGGAAGTGAAAATAAGCAAGATTTTGAAATCAGAAAAAGTATCCTCTTTGAACAATAGAAGCTCCCCCTCAACAATTGCATATCAATTTCTTAGTACTTGGCGGAGACATATACTCTCGCATAGTGAAAGTGTCCAGACAGGCATAACTTGTCCTTCTCCAAATCACCATTTGATATACCAAGAAATTTCAACACAATAAGAGTTGGAGAATTTATTGTAAAAAGGGAATAGAATTGAAAGTGAGAGAGATATGAACAATGTAACTCAAGGAAGCAAAGAATTATGAGATGCAAAGAACTCCCCCTTAGACAATGCATTACACTCAACCCAAACCTTGAGAGAGATCATGAAGGTGGACATTTACAAAGACCAAGTTCTCTCCTTAAAGATGAAAATTGTTTTCAGGAAGGGGTTTAGTGAATATGTCTGCAATTTGTTTTTCAGTTTCAATGAAGTGGAGTTCAAAGGATTTCTTGGCAACCTCATCTCTCAAGAAATGATGCCTAATTTCAATGTGTTTTGTTCTGGAGTGCTGAATGGGGTTTTTAGACAAATTTATGGCACTAGTGTTATCACATAGGATGGGTACACACCCTAAATCTTGGTTGTAATCAAGAAGTTGATGTTTCACCCAGAGAATCTGAGTTCCACATCTACCTGCTGCAACATATTCAGCTTCTGCAGTTGACAGAGCAACTGAATGTTGCTTCTTAGAAGCCCAAGAGATAAGGCACCCACCTAGAAATAGACACAAGCCACTTGTGCTTTTTCTATCTAATTTGCACCCAGCATAATCAGCATCACAATAGGCAAACAGATCTAACTTGCAACCAGCAGGATACCAAATACCTAAGTCACATGTTCCAACAAGATATTTGAAGATTCGTTTAACAGCAAGCATGTGACTTTCTTTAGGATTAGATTGGAATCTAGCACATAAACACACACAAAACTGAATATCAGGTCTAGAAGTTGTAAGATAGAGCAGAGAGCCAATCATACCTCTGTAGGTCTTTGGATCTACTGACTTACCAGATGGATCTTCTTCTAGTTTAGCATTAATTGCAATTGGTGTGCTTGAGTGCTTAAGGTTCTGAAAGTCAAACCTCTTTAATAGCTCCTTGACATATTTGGTTTGACTGATGAAGATTCCTTCATGTGTTTGGTTAACCTGCAATCCCAAAAAGAATGTTAAATCTCCCATTAAGCTCATTTCAAATTCATTCTTCATTTGATTTGAAAATTCAGTGCAAAGGCCTTTATTGGTTGATCCAAATATTATGTCATCAACATAAATTTGGACTACAATTATTTGATTTTTAACTATTTTTGTGAACAATGTTTGATCAACATTACCTCTAGAATATCCTTTTTCAAGTAAAAAGGAACTCAACCGGTCATACCAAGCTCTTGGAGCTTGCTTAAGACCATAGAGAGCCTTATTAAGCTTGAAAACATGGTTAGGATATTTTTCATTTTCATATCCAGGAGGTTGTTCAACAAAAACATTTTCCTTTATATATCCATTTAAGAATGCACTTTTGACATCCATTTGATAACTTTGAATTCATGGAGGATGCAAAAGCAAGGAAAATTCTAAGCTTCTAGTCTAGCTACAGGGGCATATGATTCTTCAAAATCAATTCCAAATTCTTGATTGTACCCCTTTGCAACTAGCCTAGCTTTGTTTCTATTACTTGACCAGTTTCATTCAACTTATTTCTGAAAACCCATCTAGTACCAATCACTGCTTGGTCACTAGGTCTAGGTACTAATTCCCATACTTGATTTCTTTCAAATTGATGAAGTCATCATGCATGGCATTAATCCAATCAGAACTGATAAGGCTTCATCAATTGACTTGGGTTCAATTTGGGAAATTAGAGCTAGTGGGTCTTCTTCAATATTTTGCAAGAAGGATGATCTGGTCCTTACTCTATCATTCAAATTGCCAACTACACTGTCTAATGGGTGATCTCTCAGATATCGAGGTTCAGAAATTACCTGTTGAGAAGTACCCACTTCTGGACAATGTTACCTGAGCCACTTGGAGATGGTGTGTTCAGGTTCTCTTCAATGTTTTCAGACTCCTCAACAGTTGGTGAAGAGTCCACAATGAGTTCATCCTCTTCATTGTCTTGTCTTTCCCTGCAAGATTTAGAATGTTAGTTGAAAAGGAATTTTCATCAAAAATAATATGTGGAGATCTTCAACAGTTTTGTTTTTAGATGTACACTTTGAAAGCCCTTGACACTTCAGAATAGCCAAGGAAGATAGCTTCCTGACTCTTAGCATCAAACTTGTCAAGATTTTCTTTGTTATTATTGTGTACAAAGCATTTGCACCCAAAGATTTTAAATAGGAAACAGTTGGCTTTTTGTTTTTCAACAATTCATAGGGGGTTTTTCTGATCTTTGGTCTGATCAAAGCTCTATTTAGGATATGATTGGCTGTGTTAACAGCTTCAGCCCAGAAGGATTTGGGCAGATTACTTCCTAAGAGCATGGATCTAGCCATTTCCACAAGAGTTCTATTCTTTCTTTCCACAACTCCATTTTGTTCTGGAGTTCTAGGTGAAGAAAACTTGTGAAATATTTGAAATTCAGCACATAGATCAGAAAAGGATGTGTTATCAAATTCACCCCCATGATCAGTTAAAATGTTTTTGATTTTATATGGATAAGTTGTTAAGATAGTGGTACAGAAATCCTGAATTCAAGGCAAGTATCACTTTTGTGGGATAGAAAGATAACCCAAGTAAATCTAGTAAAGTCATCAATGATTACAAACCCATATCTCTTGCCACTTAAGCTTAGAACTCTTGTTGGCCCAAAAAGGTCCATGTGAAGAAGTTCTAGTGGCCTAGATGTAAGTACCTCATTGAAGGTTTTAAAAGATTTCCTAGTTTGTTTTCCTTTAGCACATATCCCACAAACTTGATCTTCAACATTAGAAAAAGATTCAGGAAGACCCTTAACCAAGTTCAGTCTTAACAACTTATTCAATGTTCTGAAACTTGCATGGCCAAGTCTTTTGTGCCAAGTCCATGCAATTTCATCTTTATTTGCAACAAAGCAAAGATTTTCAGAAAAGTTTTTATTAAGGTTGATCATGTAGACATTGTTTTCTCTTTTTCCAAAGAATTTGATTTTATCAGTTGATGAATCAATTATCTTACAAAAATCAGATTCAAACACAACTTTGTGACCTTTGTCACATAGTTGGCTGATACTGAGCAAATTATAATCAAGACCATCAACTAATAAAATATTATCTACTGAGTTTGAAGAAGTTTGACCAACCTTTCCAGATCCTATGATCTTTCCTTTATTTTTACCTCCAAATGTAACTGACCCTCCCTCCTTTTCAAGCAGGAATGAGAATTTGGCTCTGTCTCCCGTCATGTGTCGTGAACACCCACTGTCAAGAAACCATACATTGGTGTTGGGTGCACGACCTTCCTGCAAAAGATCAGTGGAGAGAAGATTTTGGTACCCAAACAGAGTTGGGACCATCAGAATGATTGAGCATTGTCATCAAATCTTTCTCACCCAAATTTGACTTGTTTTTGATTTTGTTTTGTTACATTGGTGTTTTCAGCCTTTTTCTGTTTGTTCTTTCTTTTAGGAATGAAAGCACCAAGATTTTTGTTTTTGGTAGGAGGGGAGTTTTTCATTTGAAAATTGGAGTTCAGATGAGGAGGTGGAAACCAGGATTTTGTTGGTACATCCAAGGTTTGGATGAAAGAATTGAGGATGATACCAATGGGGTTGTCATACCATTGGCTCCAAGGATTGGTCCAATCATCTTGAAATGTTGTCTTGGAGGTCCAAGGTTTTTATGAATTATTTCCTTTGACTTTTTCTTTTTTCAAATTTTTATTTGAATTTTTGGTTGAGTTGTTTGCAGCTTTTGATGTTGAGCAGGTCGACCTCTCCTGACTGGTGTCGACACAGAAACCACAGAAGTCTTTTTCTTGTGGACTGGTGTCGACCTGTCAGGGGACTGTGTCGACCTGATTGTCTTCTTTTGTTTTTGAGTTTTTGCTTTTGTTTTTCTGTGTTCTCAAGATTAGGACCCTTGACAAATTTAATTAGTGGTGCTTTGCCCTTTTTCTCACCAGATTTGTCTTTCATGGGTTTCTTTTTGTTGAATCCTAATCCATGAGAGGTGGTTGTCATGGTGGTTCCTAGCAGTGCCTCTAAGTTATCTTTACCTTTTGTGAAGGTTTGGATAACTTCATCCCTTTCTTTTAGCTGGTTTTTAAGAGTTTCAATTTCTTCAATTTTCTGTTGTTTTTCTTGTTTTTCAATTTCCAGCTTTTCAGTTAAGTCTTTGAATTCTTGGGAGGCCTTTTGAGAGGCAAGTTTTAGTTCATCAATAAGGTTCATGAGATTTTCTTTTTCTTCATTTTCTGTTATCTCATTTTCTAGCTCACAAGTTCTATTGTTTGAAGATTGGTTATGATAAAGGTTTTCAATTTTCTTTTTGATGTGTTTGTTTTCTTTTCTCATTTCAGAATATTTATCAACTAGCTCAGCATAAACATCCTGCCAATCTTCAACAGTAAATCTTCAAAAGAGATGCTTACCTTTCCATCTGAACTGTTGGCCATGAAGCAATTCCTCACTTTCTGAGCTTGAGGATTTCTTGTCTTCTTTTTCTCACTTGAGTCTTCATCAGACCAAGTGGCTACCATGGCCTTTGGCTTCTTAAATTTCTGGAATTTCTTGTGCTTTTCCTTCTTGTTCTCAGGACACTCTCCCTTCATGTGTCCTGGTTTGTTGCACCTGTAACAGACAATATTTTCGTCAGATTTGTGATTCTTGTTGAAATTAGAAGAGGAAGTGTTTTTCTTACCTGAGAAAAACTTCTTTTTCCCAGACATTTTTCCTTTTCTGTATTTCAAGAATTTTCTGAATTGCCTGGTCATGAGGGCAATTTCATCCTCATTTGACTCAGACTCCTCAGAACTTGTCTTTTCCTGACTTTTATCTTTATTGCTTGAAGAGGCCTTAAGTGCCATAGGCTTGGTCTTAATTATGTGTTCTTCATTTCTTTTTAAGTTGATTTCATATGTCATTAAGGATCCAATCAATTCATCCAAAGAGATTTTGGACAGATCTTTTGAATCTTCAATGACAGTGGCCTTTGTATGCCAAATTGAAGAAAGTGAACGTAAGATTTTTCTTACCAAGTCTGCATCTGTATAGTCCTTACCCAAGGCCTTTAATCCATTCACAATCACCATGAACCTGGCAAACATTTCAGAAATATTTTCGTTAGACTTCATCATAAAAAGTTCATATTCTGAAACTAGAATATTTGCCTTAGTCTCCTTTACTTGTGATGTTCCCTCATAGAGTAATTCGAGTTTATCCCACATCTCTTTGGCAGATTTGCACATTGAGATTCTCGAATACTCCTTGGGATGACAGCACATTGAATCATGTTCATGGCACTATAATTCAATGTAGCTTTCTTATTTGTTCCCTAGTCCAGGTTTCTTCCTCACCTGGTTTTCATAGGGACCACCTCAACCACTTTCCAAATTCATAGTTCTGGGCCCTTAAAAATACTTGCATTCTGTTTTTCCAGTAAGAATAGTCCGTCCCATTAAAGAATGGTGGCCTATTTATGGAATGACCCTCAGCTATGAAACCTTTGGAATCCATGACTCTAAAGCAGAAAGAAAATGCTTAGCAAACAAACAGGCAAACACTCAAACACACAACACTCAGAAACAAAAACTGCTCAGATCAAATCAGATCAAAGTAACCCGCTCTGATACCAATTGAAGGATCGAAGTGAAGGTGTGGAAAAGATCTAGAAGGGGGGGATGAATAGATCTAAGCCACTTTTTGCGGAAGCTTATACAGTTTAAAACACTTTTGAATCAGAGGCAATTTTATCAGTGAAAAACCACAGATCTGATGAGATTTGAGTGAGTTGGTAAAATAGATGTGAAACAAGTTGATTAAGTGAATATTAACCGATCCTATGCAAGCATCTAACGGATGAAATGATCAAACCACAATTAGACAAATGCACAAGATTTTTAGGTGGTTCGGAAATCACCCAAGTGATTCCTACATCCACCCCTCACACCCCGTGAGGATTCACTAAAACAACTGGGTAACACACCCACTGGAGCCTGACAACTCCAACACTTGAGAGCTTACAACTCACACAACTTCTAGAGCAAGACTACTCTAGAACAACTGAGCAAGACTGCTCAACACAACCTTGAGTTAGACAACTCAAACTGAGCACAACGGCTCACAACAACCTGAGCACAATGCTCACACAACTTGAGCACAATGCTCACATAAGACTTGCTAGACACCAACTCAAGACATAGACCTTCTAGCAACAGATCTAGTCGAAAATGAGAGCACTAATGAGAGCTATGCAGAAGCACTTGCATAATCTCAAAAGATATCTCAGAAGAACAGAAGTACAATGAATTGTATTAAATAACTTCGTTCTTCAAGTGTACTCCCTTGTAGAAGCTTGGATTGGGAAGAGGCTTGCAATCTTGAAGTCCAAAACCGATGCTCTGCACTTTGGAATTGTTGGATCTTCCTTGAATTCTTCTCCAACGAAGGCTTCTACTGGATCTGCTTCCTTGGGATGCTTCAGAGGTTTCTACAGGGATCACACTCCAATTCTCACACTTGAATTGGTGAGAATTGGTCTTCTGGAAGCACACGGAGAGCAGAGGAGGGAGACGACCTCTTGTAGCCGCCAGGAAACTTTCTGGAGGCTCTAAGAGTTAGTTGGGTCTCTCTTTTTGTGATGGGGGGCCGATTAGGGACCTTTTATACCCAAAGATTCCAAAGATACCCTTTGGGTACAAGGGCACACGATTCTAGGTTGATACCCCATCGCCCTAGGCTGACACGTGGCAAACATCCATCTTAAGTTGCAAACTTTCCGTAGTGTGTCGACCTGCCCTGGTGGTGAGGTCGACCTGCTGCCCAATTTGCAAACTGGCTGTTCTGGGAACTGGGTCCAGTGTCGACCTGCTCTGAGAGTGTGTCGACCTGCTGTCCCAATTCTGTAAACTGGCTGTTCTGGGAACTGGGTCCAGTGTCGACCTGCTCTGAGAGTGTGTCGACCTGCTGTCCACTTATTCCTGGAATCTGCAACTCGTGTCGACCTGCTTTCTGACTGTGTCGACACACTTTTACAAAAATGTTTGTACCTGAAGAATAAACACATATATCATTAGTAAAATATTTATCATGACCATAAATGATAAATGTGATTTGAAACATGCTTTTAGAACATTGACTTCAGGTATGATGTTTTTGACATGTTTCATTTAAATTGCTTTAAAATCACCTCTTGTCATCATCAAAATAGGAGGGAAATGATATGAATATACATTCAACCCAACATGTTTTGCAACCATTACTATTGTCTATTTAACGTTGTTTCATGCGCATTGACCTATAGTTCTCAGCTATACTCTATTCGCTCATCTATACATGTTCTCTACACTCTCGTTTATTTCATCAAATACTCTCATCTATTCTTGGTACTCTGTATGGCCATTGACTAATTGTTTAAAGATAAACAATATGACTAATGCTTGACAATATAAAGGGCTCGTTCTGGTCCTGGGAGGTGCGCCCAAAAGTGCTATTTACCCCGCAGGAGTTAATTGACCAGAGTGTTGGGCATTACACTCAAGTGCTATCTATCTCGACTATCTAATGACAATCAAAGTGCTATACTATACTCGACTCATTGTGCTATCGTGAAATATATTATGCTATTTGTGCTATGGACATCTTGCTCTTTGTGCTTTACTTGATACTTGTACTATTTGAATCATGCTATTATGCTTTCACTTACTCGACAATGCTTGATTCTCTTTCTACCATTAATTACTCTGCTCTTTAATACATTAATCATTTAAAGTATGCCTGATCATGAGATTTAAGTCCTACTGGGTGTTATCGCTCACCCTGCGTTATTTGATATATGTTCTCAGGTGAGACTGAAGAAGATCACGACACTCATGAGGATGGGGAAGACCAAGAGTGATACAAGAGTACCGGTGTCATATTAGAGTCTTAGTTTAGTTTCTTTCTTTTCCCTTAATGTAATGATGCCAAATGGGCCCTATGTAATGGCTCTGGATTAGTGGTTGTAATAGACATTAGTGGAATTATCAATGGAATACACATGATTTAGAATTATTCATTTGTCCAATGGTTTGATGTCTATTATACGCTCTATACTCGCTTACTTGCAACTGTCTCACATTCCGATATTCCACAGCGGGGCGTGACAAATCCAAATTTCTTTAATAACTCCTTGGTGTCCTTCTTTGCCTTGCTTGACTTGTAGTCCAAGGAAGTAGTTGAGCTCTCCCATCATTCTCATCTCAATTTCTCCCTGCATCAACTTTTCAAAGTACTTTCACAAAGATTCATCAGTAGACCCAAAGATAATGTCATCAACATAAATTTGCACAATTAATATATCTTATCATAGGATTTAATGAATAGACTACTATCTACTTTGCCTCTAATGATCATGATCCAATAGAAATGCACTAAGTCTTTCATACCAAGCTCTAGGTACTTGTTTCAGATCATATAAAGCTTTATGTAGTTTAAAAATATGATTAGGATATTCTAAGTCATCGAAACCAAGAGGTTGTTCTACATAGACTTCCTCCTTAATAAAACCATTCAAGAAGGCTGATTTTACATCCATTTGGAAAAGTTTAAATCCAATGCAGATGCATAAGCTAGTAGAATCCGAATAGCCTCAAGTCTAGCAACTAGTGCATAGGTTTCATCAAAATCTCTGTCTTCCTCTTGGGAATAGCCTTGTGCAACCAATCTAGCCTTATTTTTAGTGATAACATTAGCTTCATCCAATTTGTTTCTGAACACCCATTTGGCGCCAATTACAGGATGATCTGATGGTCTAGGAACAAGGGACCAGACCTGGTTTCTTTTAAACTGATTTAGTTCATCTTACATGGCTAGAATCCAAGATTCATCAGTTAGTGCTTCATTGACTGTCTTAGACTCTATTTGAGAGATAAAACTAAATAATCACAAGGAATAATATTACCTTTGGTTCTTACCCCAACATTTGGATCTCCAATGATATTTTCTTTTGGATGATCATTTTTATATCTCCATTCCCTAGGAAGATCTTCATGAGTTAGATCTTTCTGTCGTAGTTCTTCCAGGGGTGGATCTTCATTGTCCTTGATGGATACTTCCTTCATTTTTTTAGATAGGTTCTCTGTGTCTTCATCATCACTAACGATTCCTTTCTCATGGAAGGGTTAGATTCATAAAAAATAACATGTACAGTTTGTTCAGTTAATAGACTTCTTTTATTGAAAACTCTATATCCTTTGGGTTTTGAAGTGTAACCCATAAAAATACCTTCATCGGATTTAGGATCCAACTTACCAATATTTGACTTACCATTATTGTGAATGAAGCAAGGGCACCAAAATGTTCTGAGATGGCTGATCTTGGGTTTCTTCTGCGTGTACAGTTCATATGCTGCCTTTTTCTATATAGGCCTTATCATAGCTCTATTGATTATATAGCAAGCTGTATTGATTGCTTCTGCCCAGAAACATCTCAGAAGGTTGTATTCAGATAACATGGTTCTTTCCATATCTAATAAAGTTTTATTCTTCCTTTCAGCTACTCCATTCTGTTGTGGTGTTCTTGGTGCTGAGAAATTGTGTTCAATCCCTAGATCATCACAGAATTCTGCAAACCTGTCATTCTGAAATTCTCCTCCATGATCTGATCGAAGGCTTACAATGCTGAGTTTCTTATCTTTCTGAACTAGCTTGCTGAACTTGACAAATGCTTCAAATGTGTCATCTTTATGTTCAAGAAAAGAGACCCATGTAAATCTTGAGAAATCATCAACTATAACGAATCCAAAATTCATTCCACCTAGACTGGTAGTCCTCATAGGTCCAAATAAATCCATATGTAGTAGTTCTAGAGGCTTGGAGGTGGTGACCGTTGTCTTAGTTTTGAAAGAAGATTTTGAATGTTTTCCTTTGGCACATGGTTCACAGATCTTATCCAGTCTTTAATTTATCTTAGGCAAACCTTCTACTAAGTCATGCTTGATGAGTTTTCTGATTCCATCCAAGCTAACATGTCCTAGCCTTCTGTGCCATAGTTCTGCATTTTGCTCTTTGCTCACAACCAGACATATATCTTGGCCTTTTAGATCTTTCAATCATAATACATAGAGATTTCTTTCCCTATAGGCTTCAAAAATTGTTGTCCCTTCCTTTATGATTAGACACTTAGATTCTTGGAATTTTGCTTGATGACCCTTGTCGCATAACCGACTTATGCTAATCAGGTTCTGTTTGAGACCTTCTACGCAGAGAACTTCTTCTATCAGTGTCTTATCTTTGCTTCCAACTGATCCACAACTAATAAATGTACCTTTACCATTGTCTCCATATGTGACTATTCCTTCTTCAGTTTTGATAAATGAAAACATTTTTTATTTTATGTCATATGCCTTGAGCACCCGCTATCCAGGTATCACTTTGATGCTCTAAGGCTTTCCTGCAACAATCAATGAGATTTAGGTACCCAAGTTCTTTTGGGTCCTGATTGGTTAGCTTCTACAGAATTCCTTTGGGAACCCACTTTAGATGTTTAGTTGTACGGGTGTTTTTTGTATGACCCAGTTTATTACAGTGAGTGCAACAGATAATATCGTTTGTTGTTTTTCTTATTTTACTATGTTTATTCACCTTTGTTTTATAACCAGGTTCCTGTTCAGCTAAAATTTTTGGCAACGAATATTTTAGGATATACAATTGTTTCTTCATTTTCTGGTGGAGTACACCCAATTCCATATTTCTTCCTACCTGAGCGTCTTGCTCCTTTTAATATTAATGAAGATCTTCCATTGGTTAATTTTTTTATTGTGGCTGTTAAATATTCGTTGTCTTTTGTTAATGCTTCTATTTCCTTTTTAGACTAACTTATAGTTTCCTGGTTTTCTAGACTTAATATCCTTTCATTTTTATTTTTTACATCTTCACACAACAACTCATTTCTCCTTTTTAGTTCTAGAATTTGCTTTTCTAATTGTTCCATTTCTGACTTTAAATCTGAGTTAGTTATTTCAAGACATGCAAAAATTTTTCTTGATTAATTTTAATTGTTTACATACATCTTTATATTTACCATATAATTCGTTGAATGCTTCTTCTAGACTATCAGAGTCAGAATTAGAATCATTGCATGAAGTAAAGGAAGAGTTTGATGTTACCTTATTGTCAATGTTTGCCATAAAGGCTAGGTTGGCCTTTTCTTCTTCTTCTTCACTAGAACTCGACTCATTGCTTGAGTCACCTTCATTGTTCCATGTAGCAGCCATTGTCTTCTTCTTGTATCTTTTAAATTTCTTGGTATTATCTTTCTTTTTGAATTCTGCCTTCTTAAGTTTCGGATAATCAGCCTTAAGATGTCCAGGCTTCTTGCATTCATAGCAGATAGGCTCAAGTTGTAAGGCCCTCACATTTTACATGTATTATATTTAATCCTATACATATTGTATTTAATTATTTTTGTGCATATTGTATTTATTTATTTCTGTATATGTATGCTTGTTTGATGTATTTAAGTTCTGTCTGAAATCCCTGGTTAACGTCAACATCACCTGATGTTAACAACAGGTTGATGGCAACTTCTATGCCGTTGACTGCATGGCCAGGGGATATAGACGTCCAAATCGATTGACATCTACTTCTTGTTAATTGCAGCAAAGTGGCCGTTTACTTCTCCGACTGTGTTTGTGATTCCAGATCTGAAACGACTGTGTTTTCTTCGGGATCTAATTGGGAAACGTTCCCCCAGTGGTCAGGACTCCTAATGCTAGGCGTACCCCGACTCTTAACTCTATATAACCTAAGTATTTTGGCTAAGTTAGGTCCTTTGGTTGAGAGGAAAATCCTAGGGTTCATTTAAGAGAAAAATAGAACTTTGTGAGGCTTGATCCGGTGTTTGGGAGACTATTCCAGTGATCTTCTTCGACTGGAAGGTACTCCTAGTGGTGAAGAAGCTTCCCCGACTCCGGAGGACCTTCTGTGCAGGCGTGAAGATTGGATTTGGAGTTGGAGAGAACACCTTCTTGGCTTGGCCGAGGAGAGATTCATCGCCAAATTGAACCTTTAGAGATTTTTATTCCAAGAAAGTAGCTTAGGGGTATCATCCCTAGAAATGTCCCCTAGGGTTAGAGTATTTTTATGGATTTTTATTTCATGTCCTGGATCCCCCAATTCTCTCTTTTTGTGAGTTCGGTCTGCACTTTTCTGCAGACCGGAGGTTGACGGCAACCTTGTTGCCACCAAGTTCCTGAGTTGACAGTAGCAGATTGTGCCGTTAACCCACCTTGACGGCAAGGCCCTTGCTGTCAAGTTCTTCTGTTTTTACAGAACTGTGAATTTCATCTCTGTGTGATAATTTTTGGACTTCTGGTTGTCTGTACATGCTGTAAAAATCATGAATGTTCAGGTACTGTCTTAGGGTTAATCCATGATTTTCTGTCAAATTTCTGTTCATACTGTCATTTAGTATAATTTTTGTTATGGTGAATTATGCATGATTTGACAGGAATTAATTCTGAATAAATAGTTTTACTACATGTTATTGTTAGAGAGATTTATAATGAACTTAGGGTTATTGTTTGCATGTTTTAAACCTATGAGCATCGACTGTTTTACTGTCTACCATGTTAAGTGAATATTTTACTAAAATTCCATGAAATCTATATTAAAGGTTAAAAATAGTTCTACTATTGCAAAAATTCTGGAAAATTGGTCATATGACATATTGCATGTATAGAGTTTGTGGTTAAATTTTGAGACTGTTTTGATATCTGTAGGTACTATTTGCACTTTAAAGGATATTAAAACCATGTTAAGCATGTTTGATTTAGATGTTGTAAATTTCAGTGATTAGCAGCATGTTTAGGTACTGTTATGATTTATTTGTCACTATGAAACAACCATGTTAAGTTCTGTAAACTGAGATTTACATGTTTGAAAGATGTGCATATGAATGGATCAAATGGTGCATGTAAATAACGTAAATCATGTGGTTAAGTGAGAAAATGTGTATAAGTGAATCATGTGCCGAAATTGACACTGCTACCATAGAAGGCTATGAAGCCGTACTGTAGAAAAGTCCCTATGGGAAGGCTCATTGTGTATGTGATATCCTGTGGGCATCAGGATGAAATCCTGGAGGTGGACAAGTACCACTGGTTAGGGTGGAGAGGGCTTCTCCAGGTTCTGCGCAGTTACCAAGATTCGTCACTATATTGCCTAGGTGACAGGTATGTGTATGTGAATGTGTGTCCTTCTTTATGGTGGTTCAGACTATGTGTCACAACAATTAAAGTGTAAAAGTGTGAAAAGTGTGTATATGTGCAATGTGTTCATGTGATAGTGTTGTGTTAAAGTGCTACCATGTGAAAATATGTGAAACCTTGTGAATGTGATTTGTTTATGATTAAAATAGCACGTAAAAGATGTGATTATGTGTTATAAAAGCATGTGTAAAATGCTAGACATCATGCTAGGATTGCTAATAACTATGTGCTTGATTTCATGATCTATTTGTTTAGAAATATGAATGATATGAATTGAAATTGGCACCATGAATCAAGTTAATTATCATGTGTAGAAAACATGATATAGGTTATTCATGTGTATTTGCATATTTGATATGAATCATGTGCCATGTACTTCTCTTATTGTTTAAAGGAATAACATATATATGTGATGTGTGTAAGGATGTGCCAATAGATTGCTTGCTGGGTGTTTTTGGAAGACTCATACTTGCTTTACATACAGGTGAGACAGGTGTTCCCGTACTTGAGGAGGACATAGTGAGGAGCAACTTCGAGTGAGAGGAGTAGCTGCACTTGTGGAGATTGCTGCTTAGTTTACACTTTCTTTCATTAGTATGTGAACAATGTCATTATATTACATGGACTTGTATAATTGTGGACATTTGTTATTTACATCTACTACTATATAGACTGTGGAATGTGTGAATGATGATGAAATAAGATTTATCTTTTATTTCCGATGTACTTCCTTTTGTTATTTATGTACATCTCTACCTACTTTGTTGTGTTGGGTAAATGTCCCACTGTGACAACGCTCTTTATATCGATGTGGATTGGAATAATCGTACCAGTATAAAGAGGGTCGTTACATATGTCTTTTGAATTCTTTGCCTTTCTTGAAGTTTCTCCTTCCTGACTGATACTTCTTTTTGGCCAGAATTCTTTGCAGTCGTCTGGAGAGGAGAGCTTCTTCATCTTCACTGTTCTCTTCACTTCTTTCACCTTCTGATTAGCTTTCAGATGTATTTTCTGCTGCCTTGAGGGAATTGTTATACTTTTTCTTGCTGGATAATTTTCCCAGCCTTTCCATGTTTATCTCATGAGCCATTAGAGACCCAATTAGTTTTTGAGAGACATTCCCATGAGATCATTTGCTTCTTCTATGGCTGTCACTTTTGGAGTCCATGAAGTTGGCAAGGATCTTAGTATTTTCCTCACCATATCTCCTGTCTCATATCTTTTGCCTAGCCCAGCCAGGCCATTTGTGATATCTGTAAATCTACTGTACATTTGGGAGATTCTCCTGAATGCATTTGGAATTTCTCATATTGTGTTACCAATATATCTATTCTGTTTTCTCTTACCTTGTCTGTTCCTTCGTAGGTAAGTTTCAGCTTGTCCCACATTTCTTTGGTTGACTTGTATACAGATATCCGGTTGAATTCCTTCTTGCTTAGTGAACAACACAATATGCTCTTGGACTTGCTGTTCTGCGACATTTGCTTCTTATCAGCATCTGTCAAGTTTTCTTTGGAGTTTAGAACTATCAGATCTCTATCTTCTATTATGGTCCATAGTTGATAGTCCAGACCTTGAAGAAAGAACTCCATTCTTGTCTTCCAATAATTGTAGTCTTCTCCATCGAACAGAGGAGGCCAGTTGACAAACTGTCCCTCTACATAACCTTGGGCTGCCATTTATCTTTGCTCTTCAGATCGTGATATCTACTTCTAGAAGAGACTTGGCTCTGATACCACTTGTTGACCAGGTTGCAAGCCCAGAGGGGGGTGAATGGATTTCTAAAAATTCGTCTTAGAAATATTATGTGACAAAATAACTCTAGAAATACTAAACAAAACAGTTAGAGTTAATGAGCAGCGGATAAGGAGATAAAAGCAATCACATGAACAACAAATTTTTTATCCTGGTTCAGATCTCCTATCACAAGGAGTCCTACGTCCAATCCCTAAGCAACAACTTGAGATTTCACTAACTAAGGTATAGTCCCCCTCAAGGACACTTACACATCCAGCACCAGCTGGCCTTCTCTTCACTACACGACGAGACAATACACCACCTGTTGCAACAGGTCTTCCATTCTACAAAAGGGAAGGAACCACCCACTAACCAGCAGGTCCTCTCTTCACAGATGAAGAGGAGCACTCAAAGAAGAGTAAGGAAATGATGGCCCCTAGACCAAGCTAGTAGCAACAATACAATGCTTGATCTGAGGCAGAATCTGAGAGACAAAGAATTACACTGAAAAGAGGATCTCTCAGATCTAAAACAAGCTCTCACACTCTAGAGGAAATGGAAGTACAGTGCTTTGTGGAGAGCTAAGAGGAAGAGTCTTTTTCTGAATGAAGAAGCGAGCTCTTCTGTCTTTCTATCCAGAAAGGGATCATCTTGCATTTGTCAACACACTTCTATTGATCTTCACTTTGAAGAAGTATCTGTTGAAGTGTTTGTTGTCTCTCATCTTGAAACGTGTCTCCTGATAGTTGTAGCAGGTCCAACGTAAGAGGCCCAGAAAACCTGTTGACAATAAATAATAAATGCTTGGATAGAGACACAGTGAGAGGGAGATCATATGTATATCTTTCTTACTCAGGTCAACACGATCTATCCAACGTTGTAAACGTGTGTGACTACTGGAAACCTGTAGACAATAAATGCTGGAAGATAGACAACTCAAATGTATTTAAACTGTCAGTCAATGTCACTGGCCATACTGCAGGAGGATATACTAAAGAGGAAACGCCATTCTGCCATCATTTAAAGTTCTATCTGATATGTCAGGAAAGTGGTAACCACTAAAAGATGACATGCATAGATACTGTACCCATGATAAACAATAAATGCCTTAGTGCAAATGATACGCAACAATTTATGGGAAGATTTGAAACGCTCAGCATTTCAAAATTAATTTGAAAGGAATTGCAAGGCAAAATATGATTATCATAATTTTATCATGTTTAATGAGACCTTATCATAATCAAAATAATAATTATAAAGGTCATTATCAAGGTAATACACTTATTATTCAAAACATAATCGATGTTCGAAGAGAGTTGATGTTCAAAGACAGTCGATGTTCAAAGAGAGTCGATGTCTAAACATAATCAATGTTCATAGGGAGTCGATGTTCAAAGAGAGTCGATGTCTAAACATAAACGATGTTCAAATGAAGTTGATGTGAGCGTAATCGATGTTGGAATGGATCGATGTTGAGATGAAATCGATGTGAGCGTAATCGATGTTTAAGTAAAATCGATGTTGAAATGTAATCAATGTTGAAATGAAATCGATGTCGAAATGTAATCGATGTTTAAATGAAATCAATGTTGAAACAATAATCGATGTTTAAGTGAAATTTATGTTGAAATGCAATCGATGTTTAAATATAATCGATGTTTAAATGAAATCGATGTTGAAACATAATCGATGTTCAAGTGAAATCGATGTTTAAATAAAATCGATGTTGAAACATAATCGATGTGAGAGTAATCGATGTTTAAGTAGATTGTAATCGATGTAAAGGTCATCGATGTTAAAACATAGTCGATGTTTAAGTAGACTGTAATCGATATTTAAGCAGAATCGATGTGCTGTTAAAATAGTAGTCGATGTAGACTTAGATAAATCATATGCATTTGACTTCTAATTTAAATGAGTGTAACCAACTTACAAAATTTATTTTATTTGATACTTGTTGACAAACGTCAGAAAAATATGTTAGTCAAATATTTTCAATGGTTTTGTTTATCACCCAAGTTGAGTGAAGTGTGAGTCGACCCAACATGAAATACAAGGCATTTTGCAGTCAATGATTATAAGAAATGGAGTGATTAGGAGTCAAGCATTATTCCAAGGAACTCTAAAAGATTAATTTTCTTCAATTATTGCAGAAATACATCTTTTACAAATTACACATGCCCAGCTCTCTTCGGAGAGAGGTAAACCTCTCTTCAGGAAGGGCTTTTATAAAGATGTCTACCAACTAATTTTCAGTTTCTATGAATGAAATGCTAATATTACCATTTTCTACATGATCTCTAATGAAATGATACTTAACCTCAATATGTTTAGTTCTTGAATGTTGTACTGGATTCTTTGTGAGATTGATTGCACTAGTGTTGTCACATAACATGGGTACAAATTTAATGTTTAGTCCATAGTCGTCCAGTTATTGTTTGATCCATAGTAGTTGATTGCAGCAATTCCTAGCAGCAACATATTCAACTTCAGTTGTTGACAAAGCCACAAAGTTCTGCTTTCTTCAGGACCAGGAGATCAAACACCTTGCAAGAAACTAACAAGAACCACTGGTGCTTTTCCTATCTACTTTGTATCTAGCATAATTAGCATCAGTATAACCAACTAAGTTCATCTTGCATGATCTTGGATACCATAGACCTAATTCACATGTATGTGCTACATATCTACAAATCCTTTTGGTTAAAATTAAATGGGATTCTTTAGAATCTGCATGGTACCTAGCACACATGCATACACTAAATAAAATATTTGTTCTAGTAGCAGTTATGTATAGTAGAGAACCAATCATACCTCTGTAGGATTTCTAATATACTTCTTACCTTGAGGATCACTGTCTAATCTGGTGGAGGTGCTCATAAGAGTGGTTAGATGCTTTGCTTGTTCAAAACCAAACTTCTTTAATAAGTCCTTGATGTATTTGGTCTAGTTGATGTGACTTCCCTCCTTGTCTTGTTTGATTTGGAGTCCAAGAAAGTAAGTCAATTCCCCCATCAAACGCATCTCGAATTCTCCCTACATTAATTATTCAAAGTACTTGCAAAGTGATTCATCAGTAGCTCCGAAAATGATGTCATTAACATAAATTTGTACAATTAAAGTATTCTGAGAGCATGATTTAATAAACATGGTGCTATCTACTTTGCCCCTTGTAAAACCATGTTTTAAAAGAAATGCACTTAGCCTTTCATACTAAGCTCTAGTTACTTGTTTCAAACCATATAAAACTTTATGCAATTTGAAAACATGATTAGGATGGTCTATGACTTCAAAGACAGGAGATTGTTCAACATAGACTTCCTCTTTTATAAAACTATTTTAAAATGTAGATTTCACATCCATTTGAAATAATTTTAAATCAAATGCAGATGCATATGCTAGTAAAATCCGAATAGCCTCAAGTCTAGCTACTGCTTCATAGGTTTCATCAAAATCTATGTCCTCCTCTTGGGAATAGTCTTGAGCTACCAGTTTAGTCTTGTTTCTAGTAATGACACATGTTACATCCATTTTGTTTCTGAACACCCATTTGGTGCCAATAACAAGATGATCTACTGGCCTAGGCACAAGGGAGCAAACATGGTTTCTCTTGAACGGAATCAGTTCATCTTGCATGGCTAGAATCCAAGAGTCATCAGTCAGTGATTCATTGACTGTCTTAGGCTCATTTTGTGAAACGAAAACTAAATAGTCACAAGGAATAGTATTACCTCTGGTTCTTACCTCTACATTTGGATCTCCAATAATATTTTCTTTAGGATGATCCTTCTTATATCTCCATTCCCTAAGAAGATCTTCACGGGTTAGTTCTTTCTGTTGTAGTTCTTACAGGGGTGGATCCTCATCATCCTTAAGAGAAACATCATGCATTTTCTTTGCTAGATCTTCAGTACCTTCATCATCATTAACAATTTCCTTTCTCAACAAAGAGTTAGATTCATCAAATATAATATGTGCAGTTTGCTCAATTAGTAAAATTCAGTTATTGAAAACTCTATATCCCCTCAGCTTAGAAGTGTAACCAAGAAATATACCTTCATCAAATTTTGCATCCAGCTTATCTAGATTTGACTTACCATTGTTGTGAATGAAGCATTTACATCCGAAAGGCTTGAGGTGGCTTACATTGGGTTTCTTTTCCTTGTACAGTTCATATGCAGTCTTTTTCTGAGTTGGTCTGATCATTGCTCTGTTGACTATGTAGCATGTAGTGCTAATTGCTTCTGCCCAAAAGTATCTTGGTAAGTTGTATTCAGACAATATGGTTCTTGTCATATCCAGTAATGTTCTGTTCTTCCTTTCAGCAACTCTATCTTGTTGAGGTGTCCTTGGTGCTGAGAAGTTATGTTCAATACCTTGATCTTTACAGAACCTCACAAATTCATGTTCTGAAATTCTCCTTCATGAACCTTAATCCAATTATACTGTACTTTTGATCCTTCCGGACTAACTTGCTGAATTTTACAAAAACCTCAAATGTGTCATCTTTATGTGCTAAGAATGACACCCATGTGAACCTTGAGAAATCATCAACAATTATTAACCCATACTTCTTTCCTCTCAAGCTTGTTGTAGACATTGGTACAAATAGATCCATATGAATTAGCTCCAAAGACTTAGTGGTAGTGACAATAGTTTTTGGTTTGAAAGAGTTCTTGTATGTTTACTTTTAGCACATGGTTCACAGAGTTTATCACTTTGTATGTTGATTATTAGCAATCCTTCTACTAGCTCATACTTAATTAATTTTCTGATCACATCCAAGCTAGCACGACCCAACCTTCTGTGCCATAATTCTACATTTGTGCTTTTGGTTACTGCTAGACGTACATCTTGATTCCTCAGATCTTTAAGATGTAGGACATATAGATTCTTCTCCTATGCCCTTCAAAAATCACTTCTTCATTCTTGATGATTAGACATTTTGATTTTATGAATTTCACTTGATGTCCTTTGTCACAGAGCTGGCTGATGCTTTTCAAGTTATGCTTTAATCCTTTGGCACAAAGCACTTCTTCTATTAAATCCTTGTTCTTGTTGCCTACTATTCCACATCCGATAATGGTCCCCTTGTCATTATCTCCATTGGTGACTAATCCTTCTTCAGATTTAATTGACTTGAATAAGTTTTTATCACCTATCATGTGTCTAGAGCATCCACTATCTAGGTACCACTTGAATGCTTTTAGACTTACCTGCAAATAGATCAATGAGATTTAGGTACCCATATTCTTTTGGGTCCTGAGTGGTTAGTACCAGTTAATTCTCTTTGGGGAATCCATTTTAAATGTTTTGTTAGGCAGGTGTTCTTCGTATGACCAAGTTTATTACAATGTGTACAACAAGTAATATTATTTAAACACTTGCTCACTTTACTATATTTTTCTCTTTTTATTTAGTTTATATACTTCTTTTCAGCTACGAATCTTGGCAATGGATATTTTTTAGGATATATAATGGTTCCTTCATTTTCTAGAAGTTTATAACCTACTCCATATTTTTCTTACCAGATCTTCTTGCTCTTTTAATATTAATGATGATCTTCCACTAGTTAATTTTTAGATAGTAGCTCTTAAGTACTCATTTTCTATTTTTAGAGTCTCTATTTCTTCCTTAGTGTTATCCTTAATGTTTTATTTTTCTAGGTTTAATATTTTGCTATTTTTCTAGGTTTAAGATAAGATGAGCCCTTTCTTGTTGTTGTTCATCTGAGCTGAGTCTTTAGATGAGCTATCTTCATTACTCCAAGTAGCTGTTGTAGAGGTATTCTTTAGTCCCACATTGAAAGATAGTGAGAACAAGTGTGTGCTTATCAGCAAGAGCCTCACCTCTTCTCCCAAGAGGGCCCTTTTAAAGGACAAAATCCCAAGCATGGGGACAATACCTCTTGGGAGGCACACTTAAATCACGTCTCTTCATTGGCGCCGTCTGTGGGAACGAACGAGAGGCCATGCGCCCTACCCGAGCGTCTCATCTTCATGAGACCCGCACACCCTTATCCTCACTGGGGGGGGCTGTGTAGAGGTATTCTTTAGTCCCACATTGAAGATAGTGAGAACAAGTGTGTGCTTATCAGCAAGAGCCTCACCTCTTCTCCCAAGAGGGCCCTTTTAAAGGACAAAATCCCAAGCATGGGGACAATACCTCTTGGAGGCACACTTAAATCACGTCTCTTCAGCTGTCATAGCCTTCTTTTGTGCTTCTTAATTTTCATTGAAGGCTCCTTCTTTTTGTATTCATTTTTCCTTAGCTTGAGATAATCTGTCTTCAAGTGCCCGAGCTGCTTGCATTCATAACATATAGGTTCAGTTTTCTTGACTATTTTATCCTTTTTGAAATACTTTCTACCTGACTGATGTTTCTTCTTAGCCAAAATCCTTTGCAGACATCTTGATAGAAAAGCTTCTTCTTCACTATCTGCATCACTGCTCTCACTGGCCATAGCTTCATTTGTGTTTGGCTCTTCTATCTTCAAGGCCATGCTGATCTTTTTCTTTGAAGTGCATTCTCCTAGTCTTTCCATATTTATCTCATGAGCCATGAGAGACCCAATGAGCTTTTCCAATGACATTGAGGAGAGATCATTGGCTTCCTCTATAGTAATGACTTTAGGAGTTCATAGTGTTGGTAAGGGTCTTAGTATTTCCTTACCATGTCTCTTGTCTCATATACTTTCCCAAGTCCAACTAGACCATTTGTGACATCTGTGAATTGACTATACATTTTACAGATGGATTCACCTGAGATCATCTAAAACTTTTCATACTGAGTCGCCAATATGTCTATCCTTGTCTCTTTTATCTTATTTGTCCCTTCATAGGTTAGTCTCAACTTATCTCACATCTCTTTGGCCATCTTGCAAGCAGATATTCTGTTGAACTCCTTCTTGCTTAATGAGAAACATAATATGCTCTTGGCTTTGCTGTTCAAGAATATATTCTTTCTTTCTTCATCTCTCCACTCTTTCTTGGGCTTGGAGATTTTGAGGTCACCATCTTCTATAATGCTCCAGATTTGCTAGTCAAAGTAGGAAGAATTCCATTTTGGTCTTCCAGTAGTTGTAGTCTTCTCTATTGAACAGTGGAGGCCTGTTGACTGATTGTCCCTCTGCATAACCTTGGACTGTCATTTATCTTTGCTCTTCAAATTAAGAGATCTACTTGTTTGAAGAGACTCAGTTCTGATACCACTTGTTGACCAGGTTGCTAGCCCAGAGGGGGGGGGGGGGGTGAATGGATCACTTAAAATATATCTTGAAAATTTCTTGTTAAAAATAACTTCAAACAGAAACACTAAATGCATGTGTTAGAGTTAGTGAGCAGCGGAATAAGATAAAAATAATCACACAACATAAGATAGTTTTATCATGGTTCGGCCCTTCCAAATGGAAGTCCTACATCCAGTCCCCAAGCAAACTCTTGGGATTTCACTAACCAAGGGTACAATCCCCCTTATGGACACTTATACCACCAGATGCAAGCTGGTATTCTCTTCAAACTCGAAGAGGCAGCACAACCATCTGTAGCAACAAGTTTTCTCTTCAACAAGGGGAACAAACCACCTACCCACAGCAGTCTTCTCTTCGCACAGGAAGAGGAACACTCTGAAAGAAGAGTTGAAGGGATGGCCCCTAGATCAAGCTTATACAACAAAGCCTTGCTTGATCTGAGAGAGAAAAGAATAGAGCTATAATGCTACTCTCTCAGAAACAAGAAGCTCTCAAAAGAAAAATAAAGTGAAGCTTCAAGAGAGCTCAGAGCAGATGGACTTGGAGTGAGGGCATGTTGCTATGGTTGTGAAGACTTGTGTGTATGCTCATGTGTTGCTTGTTCTTACTTCTTCACATCCATCATTTTCTTATAAGCACTTTGCTTTCTTCAGATGTGTTCGTTGAAGTAACTATTGTCTCTCATTTAGTAATGCTCATTTCCATGCAGTGCAACAGGTCTTATGTTGTGGAAACATGTGACTACTGTAAACCTGTAGGCATTAAATGCTAAGAGAAAGAGATGTCTTCAGTGACATTCAACGTTCTGAGTAGGTGTAGAAAGATGTTACATAGAAATAGATATGTCCATTCTGTCACCATATCAAGCATTAGAAGACTTGGCATAAAAATAGCAATCAATTAAAAAGTCATACTACATAGGAACTATATCCAGCAACAGACTATGTATGTGAAGATAATTTTAAATACTTATGTATAAGAGATATTCAACAGACGGCAGGAGATTTGAGATTCACAGTTTTAAACGCTAAGGTTTAGAACAAGTCTATGAATAATTTAATCATAATATCAAAGGTTGTTCGGAAATATCCTTGATTAAAAGATATGCAACGATCAAATGATTTCTTTAAGGATAATAGCTTGATATAGAATGATATTGAAAACAACGGTCATATTAATAAAGTTTATTCATAATCATTCTTGATCAACAGAATAAAGATGATCGTTATGATAAATATGATTAGAGTATTAATGATAATCTATGTAGGACAGCAGTCAATATGTAGGAAATAATCGATATGATGATGACAGATGATAGCAATCGATGTTTAAGTTCAAAATGGATGTGAAACTTTGATTGTAGAGAAGTTGAAGTAAGATCAACAATCGATATCACACTTTGACTTCGAGGAAGTCGAAGTAAGACCACTTTGGTCATCAATCAATATCACACTTTGACTTCTTAAGAGTCGGAGTGGGTCTTCGGTTCAACAATCGGTATATAACTTTGACTTCTTGGAAGTCGGAGTAAGACTAGCAATCGATATAAAATGTTCAGCAATCGATATGAGATGATCGATTGGTCAAAGAAACAACATAAACAGTTGAAGTGAAGCTTCGACCGGCCAGAATACAACGTTATCGGTCAAAGTGAAACTTCAGATATGACAAAGTGTAACTTCGGATATGACGAAGTGGAACTTCGTATAAAACAGATCAAAACGCTGTCAGTTTAATTGAGGCTTCGTATAGGACTCTGGATATGACAAAATTGCTACGTATATAGCTTCGTATATGATGAAGTGAACTTTGACTGTTCAAGACAAAAACATGCATGACGAAGTGAAGCTTCGTATATGACGAAGTGAACTTCGAATATGACGAAGTTAGCTTCGTATATGACGAAGTAAACTTCGGATATGACGAAGTTAGCTTCGACAGATCAAGAAGCAAAACATGCATGACTTCGGATGATGAAGTTTAAAGCTATGGATGATGAGACTTAACTTCGATTGAAACTATGCAAAAGTTGTCAGCGATGTAAATCATGAACTTATGAATGAAAACTTTAAATGACAACAAGGACTTACAAGAAATTTGAACACCATCTAGTGCACTTGGAATAATTACAATGGTGATCCTTGAAGTATTATTTATTTCCTTTGAGTTTCCTGTGACAAACTTAACCAAAAAGATATTAAGGAAAAACATATTAAATATTCTTAAATGTAGAAATATTCTGATAAGTTTTGTTATCACCAAAATATATAGTCATGGAGATAAAGGAGTCAACAAAAACATCATTTGTCGGTTTGGCTTACTTAGGACCCTGATAACTGACAATGGCAAGTAGTTCGACAACGCCAAGTTTCATCAAAACTGTCACCAGCTCGACATCGATCATCGGTTCACCTTGGTTGCTCATCCACAGTCCAATGGGCAAGTCGAGGTGATGAATCGAACCCTCCTCACTGGGTTGAAGAAGCAGTTTGATGACTTTAAAGGAAGATGGGCTGAGGAACTCACCCAAGTCCTCTGGGCATACTGTGTCACACCTCGAGAAGTAACTGGAGAGTCTCCTTTCGTGCTTTGCCTTTGGGGTGGAGGCAGTGATCCCCGTCGAACTGCTTGTACCCAAGTGGAGAATTTTAGGTTTCGAGCGTGAAAGCAACGACAGATCTCTTCGAGCCGAGCTGGACCTAATTGAGGAGCGACAAGACAAAGTTGCTATTCGTATGAATGTCTATAGGCAGAGAATGAAACAAGCCTTCACCACCAAGGTCAGGTTGAGACGTTTCAGCATCGATAGCCTCGTCTTATGTAAACTAGCAGTCTCAGATCCAAAAGTGGTGTTGGTAAGCCCTCTCCAAACTGGGAAGACCCATACTGTATGGTCCAAGACCTTGGTCATGGGGTCTACCAGTTGTTGGAATTAAGCGGGTCGGAGATCTCGAGAACTTGGAATGTTGAGCATTTGTGCTGTTATTTCCCTTGAAGTCTGAATAAAGTTCAATTTTTCTACATTTTTATGAGTTGATACGATTAAATTACCAAAAACCAAAAAGTCATTTATAGCATCGTTGTCTATTAATGTCGTATTAGCGTCAGTAGGAGTCAGTCGTAAGGTCGCTTCGGCACTCGACTGTCCCCAACAATACGAGTTGATATGAATCTTCCCGTCCCACGGTCTGAAGTGTTGGTGACATCTTGGAAAGGCAACTTCGGTGCTTTCATGTCCCAACCCTGTGAGCGAACGACCAGACTCTTTTTGTCCCACATTTGTCGACATAGTCAGCTTGAGGCCGCCTCCGTAGACACCTGATTATGGCCCATAAGTCAAACCATATTTATTGTTCTCTTATTGAGCTCCAAGTTGGTCGCTCACATTGAGCCCATTGATTAGCCATGTTTTGAGCCCATTTAAGCCCAATTATCAACTATCTTGTACAATCATCACTTCAAGAGTCCTTGTCTAGGGCTTCAACTCTCAGATCTTAACACGACGGCCTTGGGAGTTGCGTTCATGCCAATTAACTGATTAAAATCCCTAAAATCGATTATATTTCCCAAATAATCAATTATAATCTACAAAAGATCGGTTATCATTAACGTGACGGGTCGTGGCGTCACGTTAACATCAAGGTCGCATTCACTCTGGCCGTCGCGACAGCCCATGTCATGACCACCTTGGCCATCGCGAATGGCCTTGTCACGTCCCTACGACCCGTCGCAACAATACTCTGCATGTGCTAGCTCTGTAACCACCTCCCCTTTATCCTCCATTGGACTCTATCCACATCTACAACCACTCCCCAACCCCCCAGCCGCGTTTTAGGTTCCATCTCACCTTAGAACCCTCCTAGGACTCTTCCCATGCAGATTTACTAGGGTTTTTATTATTTTCATGAGCCATTATCACTTATGGATGAAATATTCTCTCTCCTCTCTATATGAGTGACCCTTCTCTTTTAGAACGAGGTAAGGACCTAGAGCTATCATGAAGTGCTGCCAAAATCTCCCCAGAGCTCCCCCTTAGCTCATAGCCCTCCCATTTCCTCCCATTTTCCCATTATTCTCTTCACCAAGTCACACTCTTCCTTCATGCATGGAGCTCAGTAGCTAAGAGGGTGACGTCCACGACCTTCTAAGGCTTCTGCACGACCCGAAGAGCATCTTCTTCAGCCAGGGAGTCACCCCTTTGAGGCCCTTTTCTTCTCTCTTGACTTCCCATTTTTCTTTCAAGCATGTTGTCATTTTCCTTTTAAATAGTTGCATATCTCCATTCCCACATTTTATACAACCCAAGGGGTTTCCAAACACTTCCAAGGGCAACATGTTAGGTGGCGATCACATTCCATATATCATGTGTGACACTTCATGTTGTGTGTTTCAAGGGGCACGCAACCCTATGATTACACCTTTTGGCGATCATGGTAGGTCCTCCATTGCTAGCCTTGTCTGTTTGTTGTTTACCTGCCATGTTTATATGTTTATTTGTTCATTAGAATCCTGTTAGGACTGTTCCTTTGTTCTTTGTTCATTTTCTATGTTTTGTTGGAGTCGCATCATATCGTGTAATCGTGACCTTATCGCATCCATCATGGCGGACGCGACTTCAGGTACGCGCTTTCCTCCCTATCCTCCATCTTAATCTTCTTTCATAAGCTTCCTTACGTCACCTCCGTGTTGTTCCATCATGTATACCCGTGATTCTCTATGTTAGAATCCTTCTAGGGCCCAGGTTTTTCTTTCATTTTCGTTGTTCGTTTTCTGTCTGGTGCTGTCGCGACACATCGGGCAGACGCGACATTGTCGCACCATAGGAGGAAGACGTGAAAAAAGGTACGCACTGTTTGTTATTGTTTTCCGTTCCATGTGTCAGTTTCTGCTTGTCTAGGGGTCTTCATCTTCTGTTTACCTTCTTCCATGTTGTATTACGCTTTAGGATAGTTTGTTTGTCATTGTTTGCGTGTAGTTGTGGGTTTATGCAACCCAAGTCTATTGTGACCGCATCCTCGGTCGCGATAAGGTCGCGACAGATCTGGTCGTCGCATTCTCAGTAGGAACCTATCAGCTACTATTTGTTAGTTTAGGATAGATTTACATGCACCTCGGTGCACATAGGCACATGCAAACATTATTTCCATGTAGATAGGACTTCTCCTTGGTTGTGGGGACCCTCTCACATACGAGCACTCGTGGGCTGACTAGGGCCTGCTACCGAGGGCCTCCGTAAGTCCCTGTAGCCATACGGACGTTGCGATTGCCAGGCTGGTTGTACCCTTTGCCCCATAGTTCAGGTCGTCTACGTGTGAGTTGTGTATTTCCCCCTTAGTTACACTGGAGTACTCAAGTACACACCTACTAGGGTTCCTGTTTGGCCGAGTTCAACTTCATTAATCAATCCACTAAAGGCTAAGTGTAAACCCTAAAATGTTAACGATAATCATGTCAACTTGGGTGTTTGCTGATGTACTCCTTATCTCACCGTCCATTCTTGTGTGCTAGAGTCTAGGGTTTATTTGTGGTCTTGTCGTCTCCCTAATCATTTAGGGGTAGTGTATGCGTCATTGTCTAGGTCTATCGAGTCAAGCTCCATAAACCATTGTATTATATCATAATCCCCTTTTTGGTATGGACGATTTTCGTGTCCTCACCAGCGATTCTATGCCTATTGGGCTTCTTGAGGACGTGGCCCAGCATCTACTGCCACCCTAACTGGGAAGATCCAGCCTCCTACAGCTGTTGACGATCAGTCTCGCCCCCCTTCCCTTCTGGGGGTGGATGACCCACACACCCAATTCAGTCAACTCCTTCCTCACCTGAGCCCGGCTCAAGTTTGTGAATTCCAGGCAGCTGCCAAAGGCAAGTGCCCTCTCTCCCACCCTCTCATGACTCCGCCCAACAGGCGGCTTCCTCTGCGCTTGTCACTTCTGCACCGCATGACCCCTCCACTATGGCTGATCCCACTCCCCTTCGTCCGTGGGCCATTCATTTCTCTGAGCCCAGCTACCTTCCGACATGGGAGGTTCGGCCCAAGTCTCCTCCACTTTCTTCATACTATCAAGCCGAACGCAATGCTCTTCCTCGTGAGAGATCATATTCTTTGGAGCAGTCGCACTCCCTTGTGTTGGGTTGAGTGTGAATTTAATATATTTCTCCTCATAGTTTTGATGATGACATGTTGTGATTTTAATGCCTAATGGATGAAACATGTTACATACATCACTTATGTAATAACAATGCTCAAAAGCATGTTCCAAACATTACATCACATACCTTGATGATAATATCTGTACTAATGGTTTATGTGTTGAATTCTCAGGGACATACAATTCTTATCATGGTAGTGTCGACACACCAATTGATGGTGTCGACACTGGGTATCATTCCCTGAAGCAATTTCATGAAGACAGGGTCCAGTGTGTCGACACAGTCCCTGGTAATGTCGACACTAGACCCAGTCTCCAGAAGACCCAGTTGCCTGACTGGGACAGTGTGTCGATATAGCCAGTGGCAGTGTCGACACTAGACCCATCTCCCAGAAGATCTTTTTGCAATTGGAACAGTGTGTCGACACACTCAGTGGCAGTGTCGACACACTCCGGCTGAATTTTCATCTTAAGATCCATCTGGACACGTGGCCTCCTAGGGATCAATGGGATTGGTCTTGGATCATGTGCCCACGCACTCCAAGGGTACCATTGGCCATGTTGGGCTATAAATACCCCTCCAATTGGCCCCCAAGCTGCAGAAGTCCTCCAGAACATTCCAGCAAAAGCCTTTGGCGGCAAGAAGGAGGATTCTCCCGCTCCTGCTCCTCTCGGTGCTTGGTGACCCATCTACGTCCTTGGAAAAGCACAAGAAGGTGAAGTAGATCTCTGAAGAAGAGGTTGAAACATATCTCAAGGGAGCAGATCTAGCAGAAGCAAGCAATTGAGGAGAATTCGAGGGTGATTCAGAGGCAATTGTAGCAGAGCATCGCCCAAGGAATCAAAGCATCAAAGGATCTCCTCAATCCAAACTTCTGCAAGGGATTTCTACTGAAGAACATAATCTGTATCAAATTCTCTTTACTCTTTAAGTGTTCTTCTGATTCATTCTGGGGGATTGTGCATAAATTGTTGCACAAGTCTTTGTGAATGAATTCATTCTGAATCAGATCATTGCTAGAGGATCTGATTTATGTTGTTCTTGATCTAGCTTGTGTCTTGTGAGCCTTTGTGCTCGATTGTGTTGAGTTGAACACTCTCTGTGTGTTTGAGCGATATGTGCTCAGGTTCTGGAGCAGTTGTGCTCTAGAGTTGGTGTGTGAGTTGTCTAACTCAAGTGTGTTGGAGTTGTCAAGCTCCAGTGTGTATTGTACTCAGGTTGAGTAGTGGAGCCTCACTGTGTGAGGGGTGGATGTAGGAATCACTGGTGTGATTTCCGAACCACCTAAAAATCCTTGTGCAATGGTTTGATCTGCTTGTCTTCGCTAGATGCTTGCCTAGGGTTTCGATCTCTACTAATTGTATTGATTCACACATCATCTACACACATTCACTCTTCAGATCAGTGAATTGCCACTCTGAATTAATATCTGATTTGAAGTAATTGGTGACAGATCTATTGAACCCCCCCTTCTAGATCTGTCCATCCACATATCCGATCCTACAATTGGTATCAGAGCGGGTTCATTTCTGTGTCTGATCTGATTTGAGTGTTTTTGTCTGATTCTTGTGTTTCACTTGCTTGAATTATTTGAGTGTTTCATTCACTGCATCTCATCCTGCTTAATGGATTCTCGAGGATTTATTGCTGAAGGTCATTCCATCAATAGGCCACCATTTTTCAATGGGTCTGATTACTCCTACTGGAAAAATCGCATGCAAGTCTTTCTTAGGGCTCAGAACTATGAAATTTGGAGGGTAGTTGAAGTGGGTCCCTATGAGAATCAAGGAGATGAGGAAACATGGACTAGAGAACAGATAAGGAGGGCCACTCTTAACTATAGTGCCATGAACATGCTTCAGTGTGCAGTCCATCCAAAAGAATATTCAAGAATATCCATGTGCAAATCTGCTAAAGAGATGTGGGATAAACTTGAATTAATGTATGATGGAACATCTCAAGTTAGGGAAACCAAAGCTAACATACTTGTTTCTGAATATGAATTGTTTATGATGAAATCTGATGAATCTATCTTTGAAATGTTTGCTAGGTTCATGACAATTATCAATGGACTGAAGGCACTTGGTAAGGAGTATACTGATGCTGATTTGGTAAGAAAGATTTTGCATTCTCTATCATCCATCTGGCATACTAAGGCTACTGTAATTGAAGATTCTAAAGATTTATCTAAAATCTCTTTGGATGAACTCATAGGATCTTTAATGACATATGAGATAAATCTGAAATGAACTGAAGAACACATGCTTAAGTCCAAACCAGTAGCACTTAAAGCCTCATCAAGTAACAAAAATGAAAATCAAGTTCTGAAGAGTCTGAGTCCAATGAGGATGAACTTGCCCTCATGACTAGGCAATTCAAAAAATTTTTAAAATCAAGAAAAGGAAAGTTTACTGGAAAGAAGAAATTTTCATCTGGCAAAAGGAATACTTCTTTTTCAAATGCTAACTCAAATAGAAATCAAAAGACTGATGAAATCATTATTTGTTACAGGTGCAACAAAGCAGGACATATGAAAGGGGAATGTCGTGAGAATAAAAAGGACAAGTACAAAAAGATCAACAAAATGAAGAAGCCTAAAGCCATGGTAGCAACTTGGTCAGATGATGATCCAAGTGAGGATGAAGATGAGAAGACTTCAAGTTCTGGAAATGAGGAGATATGCTTTATGGCTAACAGCACTGATGGAAAGGTAAGTACTTCTTTTGAGGAATATACCATTGATGATTGGCAAGATGCATATGCTGAATTGGTTGAAAAATATTCTGAAACAAGAAAAGAGAATAAGCATCTGAAGAAGAAATTGAAAATCTCTTGCATAACAATTCCTCAAACAGAAGAATTTCTGAACTGGAAAATGAAATATCTGAACTTAATGAAGAAAAGAAAACCTTCTAAATGAAATTGATGAGCTCAAACTTGCATCTCAAGAGGCCAATGATGATTTTAAAAAACTTTCTGAAAAATTAGAATTGCAACAAAGGGAAAAACAACAAGCTGTTGATGAACTTAAGAATCTAGAAAACCTACTGAAAGAAAAGGAACAAGTCATTGAAACTTTCACAAAAGAAAAAGACAATCTTGATGCTCTGTTGGGAGCAAACATGAGATCTGAAAAACATGGGCTAGGATTCACCACACAAAAATCTTTGAAAAATAAATCTGTTGAAATGAAAGAAAAACCCTCAAATACTCCTTTGATAAAGTTTGTTAAAAGTTCAAGCCAAGAAAATAACAACAACCAAGTGTCAAATAAAACATCTAAAACTGTCAAGAATAAGAACAAAAACAAATCAAATTAGTCAACATCAGCCAACCAAAAGATGAAAGCTGTAGCTGTTGAGTCGACACAAGTCCAACACAGGTCGACCTCTCCAAATCTGAAAATCAACAATCAGTTAAACAAAAAATCAAATAAAAACCTAAAAAATAATAAAAACACAAAAGGGAATTCTCATGATAATTCTTGGACATCCAAGGCAACACATCAAGCTGATTGGATCAATTCTTGGAACCAATGGTATCATAATCCTTATTGGTACCATCCACAATTTTTCTATCCAAATTTTCCAAGATACCAATACAACCCTTGGGTTAAATCTCCATACATGAATGGTAATGCCCAAATGCATAACCTCCATGCACATGAAAGAAAGAACATTGGTGTTTTCATTCCAAAGAAAAAGGCCATGTTAACAAAAAGAAGAATTATTTCTGAAACAAAACAAATGCCAAAAACAACTCAAATATGGATTAGAAAAGATCTATTGTCTTTGTTCAAACAAACTGATGGTCCCAACAGTGTTTGGGTACCAAAATCTTTTCTTCTCTGATTTGAATTTTACAGGAAGGTCGTGCACCCAACTCCAATGTTTGGTTTCTTGACAGTGGGTGTTCACGACACATGACAGGAGACAAATCCAAGTTCTCATTTCTGATTGAAAAGGAGGGAGGATCTGTTACTTTTGGAGGTAAAAATAAAGGAAAAATCATTGGATCTGGAAAGGTTGGTAAATCCTCCTCAAACTCAATTGAAAATGTTTTGTTAGTTGATGGTCTGAACTATAACTTGTTGAGCATTATCCAACTGTGTGACAAAGGTCACAAAGTTGTGTTTGAATTAGATTTTTGCAAAATAATTGACTCCTCAACTGACAAGATAAAATTCTTTGGAAAGAGAGAGAATAATATTTACATGATCAATCTTGATAAAAATTTTGCTGAAAACATTTGTTTAGTTGCAAATAAAGATGAAATTGCATGGACATGGCACAAAAGACTTGGTCATGCAAGTTTCAACACAATAAACAACTTTTAAGGCTAAATCTGGTTAAAGGTCTTCCTGAATCTTTTCTAAACATAGAGAATCAACTTTGTGGGATATGTGCTCAGGGTAAGCAAACGAGAAAATCTTTTAAAACCTTCAATGATGTACTCACATCTAAGCCACTTGAATTACTTCATATGGACCTTTTTGGCCCAACAAGTATTCTTAGTCTGAGTGGCAAAAGATATGGTTTTGTCATTATTGATGATTTTACTAGATTTACATGGGTTATCTTTCTATCCCACAAGAGTGATGCTTGTCTAGAATTCAGGAATTTCTGTACCTCTGCCTTAACTGGTTTTTCACATAAAATCAAATCCATTTTAACTGATCATCGGGGTGAATTTGAGAACAAATCTTTTTCTGATTTGTGTGCTGAACTACACATCTTTCACAAGTTTTCTTCTCCAAGAACTCCAGAACAAAATGGAGTTGTGGAAAGGAAGAATAGAACACTTATGGAAATGGCTAGATCCATGCTCTTGGAAAGTAAATTGCCCAAATCCTTCTGGGCTGAAGCTGTAAATACAGCAAATCATATTCTCAACAGAGCATGGTCAGACCAAAAATCAGAAAAACCCCTTATGAACTGTTGAAAAACAAAAAGCCAACTTTGTCTTACTTCAAGGTCTTTGGGTGCAAATGTTTTGTACATAATAACAATAAAGAAAATCTTGATAAATTTGATGCCAAAAGCCTTGAAGCCATTTTTCTTGGATATTCAGAAATTTCTAGAGCTTTTAGAGTATACATTCTCAAAAATAAAACTGTGGAAGAATCTCCACATGTAGTTTTTGATGAAAATTCTTTCTCAACTGACGATTCTACATCTTGCAGGGTTCTTCAACACAAAGAAGAAGATGACTTTATTGTCAACCCTTCTCCAACTGTTGAGGAGAACAAAGACCTTCTTGAAACTCTGGACAACCAGTCACCTACCACAAGTGGATCAGGTAATATTGTTCCAGACTTGACTGCACCTCAAGAGGTAATTCCTGAAAATAGATTCTTGAGAGATCATCCAATTGAGAATGTAGTTGGTAATGTGCATGATAGAGTTAGAACTAGATCATCATTTTTTAATGCAATAAATCAAGATCCTCTAGCACTAATTTCCCAAATTGAACCCAAGTCAATTGATGAAGCTCTAATGAGTAAAGATTGGATCAATGCAATGCATGATGAACTTCATCAATTCGACAGAAATCAAGTATGGGAGTTAGTACCTAGACCTAGTGACCAATCTGTCATTGGCACTAGATGGGTATTCAGAAATAAATTGAATGAAAATGGACAGGTTGTAAGGAATAAAGCTAGACTAGTTGCCAAGGGGTATAATCAAGCGTTGGTATTGATTTTGAAGAGTCATATGCCCCTGTAGCTAGGCTAGAAGCTGTAAGAATATTTCTTGCCTTTGCATCATCTCTAAGATTCAAAGTTTACCAAATGGATGTCAAAATTGCATTTTTAAATGGATACATCAAAGAAAATGTTTTGTAGAACAACCTCCAGGCTTTGAAAATGAAAAATTTCCTAATCATGTTTTCAAACTTCATAAGGCTCTTTATGGTCTTAAGCAAGCTCCAAGAGCTTGGTATGACCGTTTGAGTTCATTCTTGTTGGAGAAAGGATACACTCGAGGTAATGTTGATCAAACTTTGTTCACAAAAATAGTAAAGGGACAAATTATTGCTGTCCAAATTTATGTCGATGACATAATTTTTGGATCCACAAATAAGGCTTGTGCAAAGAATTTGCTGATCAAATGAAAACAGAATTTGAAATGAGCTTAATGGGTGACTTACAATTCTTTTTGGGATTGCAGGTTAACCAAACCAGAGAAGGAATCTTCATAAGTCAAACAAAGTATGTCAAAGAACTCCTGAAAAGGTTTGACTTCCAGAACCTCAAGCACTCAAGCACACCAATTGCAGTAAATGTAAAACTAGAAGAAGACTCACTTGGTAAGTCAGTAGATCCAAAGACATACAGAGGTATGATTGGATCTCTACTCTATCTCACCACTTCTAGACCTGATATTCAATTCAGTGTATGCTTGTGTGCAAGATTTCAAGCTAATCCTAAAGAAAGTCACATGCTTGCTGTTAAAAGAATCTTCAAATATCTTGTTGGAACATGTGATCTTGGCATTTGGTATCCTGCTGGTTGTAAATTAGATTTGATTGCTTATTGTGATGCTGATTATGCAGGGTGTAAACTTGATAGAAAAAGTACTAGTGGCTTATGCTTATATCTAGGTGGATGCCTAATCTCTTGGGCCTCCAAAAAGCAACACTCAGTGGCTCTATCCACTGTAGAGGCCGAGTATGTTGCAGCTGGTTGTTGTGGCACTCAAATTCTTTGGGTGAAACACCAGCTCCTAGATTATAATCATGAGTTAGGTTGCATTCCCATTCTTTGTGATAACACTAGTGCTATCAACTTGTCTAAAAATCCAATTCAGCATTCCCGCACAAAACATATTGAAATAAGACATCATTTCTTAAGGGATGAGGTGACTAAGAATCTTTTGAACTTCTTTTTATTGAAACTGAAAAACAAATTGCTGACATCTTCACAAAACCTCTTCCTGACAGCAGATTTTCATCCCTAAGGAGAGAGCTTGGGTTATGCAAATGTCCTCATTCCTCTTGACCTTTCACTCTTTGGGTTGAGTGTGTGTGTGTCTCTATGTAGGCACATTCTGAGGGGGAGTCATTGCTTCTTGTTGTACTTATTCCCTTCCTCTTACATTCTTTTGTCTGCCTTATTTCAGATAAAACACTTTCCATTTCCTTTGCAAATAAATTCTTCACTCTCACATTGTATTGAAATTCTTAGTATATCAAATGGTGATTTGAAAAGGACAAGTTATGCTTGTCTGGACACTTTCACTATGCGAGAGTATATGTCTCCGCCAAGTATCAATATACAATGGTTGAGGGGGAGTCTTTATCTTGATGAAAATTTCTGGGATCAACTATTCAGGGGGAGTTAAAGAATTCATAACTCTTTTCTTACAAAAAAATTCAAGTTTAATTTCTTGGGTTATCTCAACTCCCATTCATGGTATGTTCATAATTCCTTTAAAGAAACTCCAGAATGCATCTTTGAATGATCTACTACATCTTCATATTCAATCCACAACCATATTCCAAAAACCCTACAGTAATTTAATTTTCTTTCAAGACTTGAAGATCATATGTGCATTGAATTTAGACATCTCTTTTACAACTGCCATGGGAAAAGGTTGCTCTCAATTTTATAATATTCTCCTTCCATCCATCATTCAACAGAGCAATAGCACTAATACTGAGAAACTACACACCTTCACAAAGAATGAAGTGCCACGTATGTCATGAAGTGTTTTTACTATCTCTGCTCAAAGGGGTTTACCAAAATTTGAAAAAAAAAATATTGATGATGACTGAGTAACTGAAAATATTGGCATCTTGTAAACGTATATTTTCATGTCAAAAGGTTGTCATTTGCCCCCCTTGAAACTGGATAATGAGCAAATCTTTAGTAACCAGGGACTATGGTGTGTAAAAAGCATTAGTTCTTGTGTGAACAAGACTTGCTACATTTGATAGTTTGATATAAAAAAAAAAGTCCAAGGAGAATCAATCAAACTAAACAATTTTTCCCAACTTCAGTTTGCTTAAGACTGTTTAATTTCATCATACATGACTTCAATCCAAAGAAATTTTCATTACTATGGATTCGAAGAATATGGAAGTTGCCATTGATTGTGTAGAATGTCCTATATCACTCAAACTGGCATTTCAGTGTTTCATCTCAATTGTTGCACATATCATGTAGGTGTTGTTTAACACTTGGGTTAATAATGGACTTTTGCTGAGGATTGAAATATGACTTCTTTGACATCTTAATAATTCTTGACAAGTTGATTCCATTTTTTCTATATCCATCATCATAAAGGTTCCATCTCTGCATGTCCTGCTCAATTCATCTATTTTCTGCCAGGCCAGGTCGACACAGCCTCCTTCTGTGTCGACACAGTCCCTAGCCAGGTCGACACATATTCCTTCTTGTGTCGACACTAAAGCACTTCCGGGCAAATCTTTCTGTGCGGTATCGTTAAGGGCTAGACGAACCAGCGGTTCATCTTAACCTCTCACCCCTTTTCTTCCTCAGGTCGACCCCCCACCCCCCCCCCCCCCCCCCGTCGTCATTCCACCCTTGGAAACACCTTATTCCTCTCTTGTTCCCACCATCCTGCTCCTCCCCCATCTTCTTTCTCTCATCCTCTTCCCTCCATCTCTCCTTCCACGATGCCCCCAAGCAGCCCCTCGTCGCGGCGCCAGGTCTAGGGCCACTGCCCGAGCGGCTGTTGTTGACGTACCTCCTACTGAGAGGAGAAGCAAGCCCGTCATGACCCAGCTGAGCAACATGGTGTATGTAACACCCCGAAAATTTAGTGATTTAAAAATTTTGGAAATAAAGGAGAATAAGATTACATAAACGTAGTGGAGAGACTTCCAATACCATATGTTAATGACCCATTAACAAGATTGGGCCAATAGAGCATATTGGCCCAAGGATATAAATGAATTAGGACAAGAAATTACCCAGAAATTTGTGTATGTAATTATGCGGTAATTAGTGAGGGTAATTTAGGGTTAAAATATGGGTGATTAGTCATGTAAGGTAAGCCAAAACCGAACTCAACCCCAATTGGTGGTTTCCTAAATGTTTGCTACCTCTTTTGGGTAAGGGAATCCCAGATTTTATGGAAAGTGGGAAACAGAGCTCGTAGCCCCTTTCCTAGTCTCGTTAGGACTCTTAACTACATCCTAAAACTATAAAAACTCGTCCCTAAACTCTTGGGGAAGGTTTAACAACGAGTTGGGGTTGTTTGGAGGCAGGCTAGAGCTTCAGAGGAGAAGGAGAAAGGCTGGGAACCCGGAGCTTCATCCCCCTTCATCCTCTGCTGCGTCCAGAACGTCGACTGGTTTTAGATCTTCATAAAGGTAGGTGTTCTCGGGCCAAGATTAAAGAAAACCTATACCATCATGTAGAGCATCGTGTCGATGTTCATTTGCACTTGTTTTGCCCAATTTTCATGTAGCATGCATGGAGTATTGGTCGTTTTCTCTAAGTCGTGTCCAGTTAGGGCTTATTCCCGTTCTTCTTATTATGCACGAGATTCGAGACCGAATTTGATTAAACTTCCTTCAAAAACATTCTTTCACTTGAAGTCACGATCATCTTTATGTTGGACGTTTTGTCCAAAGTCTTTCGTTAGAGAGCTATAAGCTTCATAAGAGAGTCACTGCATGATACTACGATTTCGGGCTACACTTGACTTTTTGTTCTTCATATGTTTTCTCAGGATTCGAGACCGAATTAGATCAACCCCTCAACATCAACATTCTTCTACTAGTTGTCCTCTTCATCTTTCGTGTTTAACGTTTTGTCTAAATGTCATTCGTTAGAGAGTTATAAGAGTTGGAAGTGAATCACTGCATGAGATGTGTTTTCGGGTTCCACATGACCTATGAGTTTTGTTCTAGAAGGGCACTAGTGTCGACACTACTTGGGCTAGTGTCGACACATTGTCCCAAAACAGCCCAGAAAGTATTCTGGGAAGCTCTCTAGTGTCGACACTACTGATCTAGTGTCGACACACTGTCCCAGTTTGACCCAGAAAGTTTCTGGGAGCTGATCTAGTGTCGACACTACCTTATCTAGTGTCGACACACTGTCCCATTTTGGTCAGAAGGTGTTCTGGGAGCTGTCTCTAGTGTCGACACTACCTGGACTAGTGTCGACACTACTTGACCTTTTTGCCTTGTATTTGAGGCACTGTGTCGACACTACCTGGACTAGTGTCGACACTACTTGACCAGTTTTGCATTATTTTGCCATGTGTCTGAAGCATTGTGTCGACACTAGTCAGGGGTGTGTCGACACTAACCTTACAAGATTTTGCATATTTTTGGGTCTGATCATTTCATGATATCTACAAGCATGTGCATGATGTTATATAGTATGCATGAACCTAAAATAAATCAACCCATTGAAGAAAATGGTAATGATACGAATATGATTCTAATGTGTAATTTTGATTGTCCTTATGTTCATTGGATTATCTTGTGATCTTGCTTATTGTCAATTGATAAGATAAGAATATGATATGAATGTGGGGATGAATACATGTTAGTATGGACTTGTTAGTGGTGTTAAGGTCATGATTTGCATATGAGTTCCAATCGTTACATGCTTTCCGGTGTTCAATTAATTATTTGTCATATGCATACATGCTAGGAAAGATCCGTGACTCGTCACTTACACTTTTGCACGAATAGGCACACCTCTTGGGAAATTGAGAGAACATGTTCTGCATATGATTTGTCTTTTGAAACACCCTTCTGTCAAGACATTAATGAATTATGAAACATAAGATACGTCGTTATCCTGCCTTGTTCTCTTGAGCTGTTTGTCATACCTTGACTCTATGAATGATCATGTTTCTTTTACTACGAGCTTGTTATTGAAACTCTGTGGCCATAATATGAATCTATTTGTTTGGCACAACGTGGGACTCCGGTCCAAATTTGACTAATGCCTGTGCAATAAGGGCCCTGTCTGGTCCTGGGGAGGAGCACCCCAATGTACTTTTTAACCGCGGGAGTATGGACTTGTGGTGCGTGGCATGGCACTGATACGATATGCAAGATTTGTGTGAATGTGCCTTTGTTTGATATGATAAGTCTGATGTGATCTGATATGATATGATTTGATATGATACGTCTGATCATGTGAACGCATGATATCTGTCTGAATATGGCCAATCTTTTGATACGATTCTATTCTTGGAATATCTGTCCACTGTACATATGCAACTCGACATTTGATCTGAAATGATATCCGATCTACTCTGCTATTCGATCTGTTAGTATTGCAAGCATTGTCATCATATACATGTTCATATCTTGCCTGATTAAAATGCTAACCACGTATATTAGTGCCCGCACCATATTGAGATGTAAATCCTACTGAGCTAGTTCGCTCACCCTATCATCCTACCCTTTTTCAGGAAGTGATGAAGAACCAGTGGAGTCCGATGGGACAAGGCAAGAGTGAAGAGCACTCTCCATATGAGTCGATGACAGTTTAGAAATAGACAATTGAGTAGTCTATGTAATAGTTAACTTTTCTGGAAGTTTTATTTGAATAATAGACCTTTAGTTGGTTCTTTCTTATGTAAGGTTGCCACTAGTTGAATGAAATGGAATAAAGGATATTTTTGGTGACCATACTATAGTCTCAAATGTGTTCTTTTGTTCAATTGTGACTCTGCGTTATTCAACTGTGATACGTCTGTTTGTATCGTTCACGTCCCCCGGTATTTATTCCGCTGCTAAATATCGGGGCGTGATAGTTGGTATCAGAGACTGAACTTTAGGGTCCAAGGGATTAGGAACATAGAATGAAACTAGATTACACGAGTCAAAATCTGTCGTACCTGATGTGAGCTTGGGTAGAGCCATGGGAATAGAAGTCACATGTGATATATTTAGATGACTGACTTATATTATTATCTTGAAGGTACTTATTACCTCAATAGCCGCTGAACGTGCCCAGGCTAGGGACATGCAACAAACAATACAGAACTTGACTCAGGCTATCCTGCAAGCCACCCAGGGTGGAGGTAACCGCGGAGCCGGTGATCTCCATCGGAATTTTCGAAGTATGGATCCGCCTAGGTTTGGAGGGAGTACTGACCCAGATGTTGCTGAACACTAGGTTAAGGAAATTGAAAGGATATTCAGGGTCATGCAATGCACGGACCAGAACAAAGTACTACTGGCGACTTTTCAATTGGAAAAGGATGCCAGGGCATGGTGGGAGTCCGTAGAAGCAACACTGGATGGTCAGCAACTAAAATGGGCTCAGTTCATTGAGCACTTCAACACCAAGTATTTTTCTGAGAGGGTCCAAGAACGGAAAGCAGCCGAATTTGCGGCTTTGAAGCAGAGAGGACTCAATGTGGCCGAGTATGAGGCCCAATTCTCTCGTCTGTCTCGATATGCTGCTCACTTGATTGGGACAGAAAGGATGAAGGCAAAACGCTTTCTGAATGGCTTGAGGCCCCAGTTCATCACTCAACTGGCGCCAATGGACATTCAGACCTATGCTGACATGGTAAAGAAGGCTCAGTTACTGGAGGATGCCATGGAGACTGCTGAAAGAATTACGGGAAAATCTGTGAAAAGGGAGCAGACTGGTTGTCTGAACATGGGGCTAGTATCAACTGGAGGAGAAGTCGGGTAACCTTTAGCCATTACCCAAAACTAGTGTTCACAGGGGATAGAAATCGCAGGAGATTGTCACTTATCTCTGCACTACAAGCCAAAAGGATGATGAGGAAAGGTTGTATGGCCTTTCTTGCTGCTGTTGTCATCGCAAAGAAGGAAGTCAAAGTTGAGGACATCCATGTTGTCAGCGAATACGCTGATGTTTTTCCCGAAGACTTGCCAGGAATTCCCCCTGAGCGAGAAGTTGATTTTACCATCGAGTTGGTCCTTGGAGCAGCACCAGTATCTAGGGCACCATATAGAATGTCCCCTGCAGAACTGAAGGAATTAAAGGAGCAACTGATGGAACTGTTAGAGAAGGGTTTCATCCGACCAAGCACATCGCCATGGGGTGCACCTGTCCTCTTCGTCAAGAAAAAAGATGGGTCGATGAGGCTATGTATAGATTACAGACAACTAAATCAGTTAACCATCAAGAACAAATACCCTCTTCCAAGGATTGATGAGTTGTTTGATCAATTATCTGGAGCTAGATACTTCTCTAAAATAGATCTCAGATCCGGTTATCATCAATTGATGATCAAAGGAGAAGACATTCACAAGACAGCCTTCCGAAGCAGGTATGGGCATTATGAATTCATTGTTATGCCTTTTGGACTAACAAATGCCCCTGCAGTTTTTATGCAGTTGATGAATAGCATTTATCGCCCATATCTTGATAAATTTGTGGTGGTATTCATCGATGATATATTGATCTATTCCAAGACAAAGGAAGAGCATGAGGAACATTTGAGGATCTCATTACAGATTTTAAGGGAGAACAAACTATATGCCAAGTTAAGTAAATGTGAATTTTGTCTTGAGGAAGTATCCTTTTTAGGACATGTGGTAACCAAGGATGGTATCGCTGTTGATCCATCGAAGGTTGAGGCTGTACTGAAATGGGAAAGACCGACAAGCGTCACTGAGATCAGGAGCTTCCTAGGTCTAGCAGGATATTACCGAAGGTTTATAAAGGATTTCTCAAAGATTGCAGTGTCGTTGACCAAGCTGACCCGGAAGGAAAATCCGTTTGTGTGGACTGATGATTGTGAGGAAAGCTTTAACAACTTGAAGAAGTGTCTGACTACTGCTCCTGTCCTCGCCTTACCCACTGAAGAGGGAGGATTTGAAATTTATTCAGATGCTTCGGGAACAGGTCTGGGATGCGTCTTAATGCAACAAGGGAAGGTAATAGCTTATGCCTCAAGGCAGTTGAAGATCCACAAAGTGAACTACCCGGTTCATGACCTGGAGTTAGCAGCCGTAGTATTTGCCTTGAAGATCTGGAGGCATTATATCTATGGTGAGCAATTTAAAGTCTTTCTGACCACAAGAGTTTGAAATACTTGTTCTCACAGAAGGAGCTTAACATGAGACAAAGAAGGTGGTTAGAGTACCTTAAGGATTTTGACTTTTCCATTCAATATCACCCTGGGAAAGCCAATGTAGTGGCTGACGCTCTAAGTAGACAACCAGGAGCTATGCTAGCTAATATGATGCTGGGCGAATGGAAGTTACTGGAACAATTTGCAAGCTTGAACTTAGACATGGGAAAGAAGGAAAAACAGGTAATGATTCCAATCTCCAGATACAATCCGATCTACTGACCGAAATCAAGGAGAAACAGGGAGAGGATCCATTCTTAGTTGAGATCAGGGAGAAGCTAGAACAAAGACCTGATTTTACTCTATCAGCAGAAGGAAGATTACTGTTCCGAGGTAGGACATGTGTCCTTGATCATGGAGAACTCAAGAAGAGGTTACTAAATGAAGCTCACCAGTCCAAGTACACGATTCATCCAGGATCAACAAAGATGTACCAAGACTTAAAAAGGTCGTACTGGTGGCCAAACATGAAGAGGGATGTGGCCGATCATGTGTCATACTGTTTAACATGCATGAAAGTCAAGGCCGAGCATTTCCGTACAGCTGGTGGACTGCTACCACTAGAAATCCCAGAGTGGAAATGGGATAGCATCGGTATGGACTTTATCATGGGATTACCCAAGACGAGAGGTGGTATGGATGCAATTTGGGTAATAGTTGATCGATTGACTAAGTCGGCTCACTTCTTGCCGATCAAGAGTACATGGTCAGTGGATGTGTTGGCCGCTCTATATGTTAAGGAAGTAGTTAGACTGCATGGGGTTCCATCTAGCATAATATCATATCGGGACCCTAGATTCACTTCACACTTCTGGAAGGGTTTACAAGCAGAAAGGGTACTAAGCTGAACTTTAGTACTGCTTTCCATCCTCAGACCGATGGACAAACCGAAAGGACCAATCAAATTGTGGAAGATATGCTTCGTGCTCTGGTGCTAGATTTAGAGGGCGATGGGATGATCAGTTGTACCTGATGGAGTTTGCATATAACAACAGCTATCAGGCAAGTATCAAGATGGCTCCATTTGAAGCCTTATATGGCAGGAGTTGCAGATCACCCTTTGTGGGAAGAGGTTGGGGAGAACCAATGGGTTGGACCCGACTTAGTTGAGGCGACTGTCAGGAAGGTTCAGATTGTCAGGGAACGTCTAAAGATAGCACAATCCAGGCAGAAGAGTTATGCAGACAAGAGAAGGAGAGAACTAGAATTTCAGGTTGGCGAGCATGTTTTCTTGAAGGTCTCACCTTCAAGGGGAATACAAAGATTTGGGAACAAAGGAAAGTTGAGTCCCAGATTTATAGGGCCATTTAAAATTCTGGAAAGGATTGGTCAGGTGGCGTATCGACTTACACTACCTCCACAGCTGGCGAACGTGCATAATGTGTTCCACATATCCATGCTGCGGAAGTATTTATTCAATGCCGACCATTTAATCAACCATGAGGACTTGGAGATTCGGGAGGACCTGACTTATGAAGAGAAGCCGATCAAACTGTTAGATCGGAAGATTCAACGACTCAGGAATCGTACCATACCTATGGTGAAGGTCCAATGGAGTCGAGACGGGGTTACAAATGCTACTGGGAAACAGAGGAAAGAATGAAGAAAAACCACCCAGAACTATTCTCAAGTACGATCTACACCATTACGTGTAAATTTGGGGACCAAATTTTTTTTTAGAGGGGGAGGATGTAACACCCCGAAAATTTAGTGATTTAAAAATTTTGGAAATAAAGGAGAATAAGATTACATAAATGTAGTGGAGAGACTTCCAATACCATGTGTTAATGACCCATTAACAAGATTGGGCCAATAGAGCATATTTGGCCCAAGGATGTAAATGAACTAGGACAGGAAATTACCCAGAATTTCGTGTATGTAATTATGCGGTAATTAGTGAGGGTAATTTAGGGTTAAAATATGGGTGATTAGTCATGTAAGGTAAGCCAAAACCGAACTCAACCCCAATTGGTGGTTTCCTAAATGTTTGCTACCTCTTTTGGGTAAGGGAATCCCAGATTTTATGGAAAGTGGGAAACAGAGCTCGTAGCCCCTTTCCTAGTCTCGTTAGGACTCTTAACTACATCCTAAAACTATAAGAACTCGTCCCTAAACTCTTAGGGAAGGTTTAACAATGAGTTGGGATTGTTTGGAGGCAGGCTAGAGCTTCAGAGGAGAAGGAGAAAGGCTGGGAACCCGGAGCTTCATCCCCCTTCATCCTCTGCTGCGTCCAGAACGTCGACTGGTTTTAGATCTTCATAAAGGTAGGTGTTCTCGGGCCAAGATTAAAGAAAACCTATACCATCATGTAGAGCATCATGTCGATGTTCATTTGCACTTGTTTTGCCCAATTTCATGTAGCATGCATGGAGTATTGGTCATTTTCTCTAAGTCGTGTCCAGTTAGGGCTTATTCCCGTTCTTCTTATTATGCACGAGATTCGAGACCGAATTTGACTAAACTTCCTTCACAAACGTTCTTCTAATTGAAGTCACGATCATCTTTATGTTGGACATTTTATCAAAAAGTCTTTCGTTAGAGAGCTATAAGCTTCGTAAGAGAGTCACTGCATGATACTACGATTTCGGGCTACACTTGACTTTTTGTTATTCATATGTTTTCTCAGGATTGAGACCGAATTAGATCAACCCTCAACATAAACGTTCTTCTACTAGTTGTCTTCTTCATCTTTCGTGTTGAACGTTTTGTCTAAATGTCATTCTTTAGAGAGTTATAAGAGTTGGCAGTGAATCACTGCATGAGATGTGTTTCGTGTTCCACATAACCTATGAGTTTTGTTCTGGAAGGGCACTAGTGTCGACACTACTTGGGCTAGTGTCGACACACTGTCCCAAAACAGCCAGAAAGTGTTCTGGGAAGCTCTCTAGTGTCGACACTACCTGATCTAGTGTCGACACTACCTTATCTAGTGTCGACACACTGTCCCATTTTGGCCAGAAGGTGTTTTGGGAGCTGTCTCTAGTGTCGACACTACCTGGTCCAGGTAGTGTCGACACTACTTGACCTTTTTGCCTTGTATTGAGGCACTGTGTCGACACTACTGGACTAGTGTCGACACTACTTGACCAGTTTTGCATTATTTTGCCATGTGTTTGAAGCATTGTGTCGACACTAGTCAGGGGTGTGTCGACACTACCCTTACAAGATTTTGCATATTTTGGGTCTGATCATTTCATGATATCTACAAGCATGTGCATGATGTTATATAGTATGCATGGACCTAAAATAAATCAACCCATTGAAGAAAATGGTAATGTACGAATATGATTCTAATGTGTAATTTTGATTGTCCTTATGTTCATTGGATTATCTTGTGATCTTGCTATTGTCAATTGATAAGATAAGAATATGATATGAATGTGGGGATGAATACATGTTAGTATGGACTTGTTAGTGGTGTTAGGTCATGATTTGCATATGAGTTCCAATCGTTACATGCTTTCCGGTGTTCAATTAATTATTTGTCATATGCATACATGCTAGGAAAGATCCGTGACTCGTCACTTACACTTTTGCACGAATAGGCACACCCTTCTTGGGAAATTGAGAGCACATGTTCTGCATATGATTTGTCTTTTGAAACACCTTCTGTCAAGACATTAATGAATTATGAAACATAAGATACGTTGTTATCCTGCCTTGTTCTCTTGAGCTGTTTGTCATACCTTGACTCTATGAATGATCATGTTTCTTTTACTACGACTTGTTATTGAAACTCTGTGGCCATAATATGAATCTGTTTGTTTGGCACAACGTGGGACTCCGGTCCAAATTGACTAATGCCTGTGCAATAAGGGCCCTGTCTGGTCCTGGGGAGGAGCACCCCAACGTACTTTTTAACCGCGGGAGTATGGACTTGTGGTGCGTGGCATGGCACTGATACGATATGCAAGATTTGTGTGAATGTGCCTTGTTTGATATGATAAGTCTGATGTGATCTGATATGATATGATTTGATATGATACGTCTGATCATGTGAACGCATGATATCTGTCTGAATATGGCCAATCTTTTGATACGATTCTATTCTTGGAATATCTGTCCACTGTACATTTGATCTGAAATGATATCCGATCTACTCTGCTATTCGATCTGTTAGTATTGCAAGCATTGTCATCATATACATGTTCATATCTTGCCTGATTAAAATGCTAACACGTATATTAGTGCCCGCACCATATTGAGATGTAAATCCTACTGAGCTAGTTCGCTCACCCTATCATCCTACCCTTTTTCAGGAAGTGATGAAGAACCAGTGGAGTCCGATCGGACAGAGCAAGAGTGAAGAGCACCCTCCATATGAGTCGATGACAGTTTAGAAATAGACAATTGAGTAGTCTATGTAATAGTTAACTTTTCTGGAAGTTTTATTTGAATAATGGACCTTTAGTTGGTTCTTTCTTATGTAAGGTTGCCACTAGTTGAATGAAATGGAATAAAGGATATTTTTGGTGACCATACTATAGTCTCAAATGTGTTCTTTTGTTCAATTGTGACTCTGCGTTATTCAACTTTGATACGTCTATTTGTATCGTTCACGTCCCTCGGTATTTATTCCGCTGCTAAATATCGGGACGTGACAGTGTATCTTCCCCTTCTCCTACTCCATCCAAAAAAGGTAAGCCATCATCCTCTGATCGTGGAAAATCGCCCAGAGTTCCTCGTCAGACCCGAAGAAAGATTTTATCAAGTCCTTCAGATGCTTCAGAGGGGTCCTCCTCCACATCTTCTGGTTCTTTCCATTCTTTCTAAGCTGCTACACCTCCAAGATTATTTCTGAAGGCAAATATATTCTAAAGCCCAGGGCTGTTGATTTGACTGATGAAGATTTTGCCAGTGCATTTCCTGATGTCTCCGTTTCTTCAAGTTTCAAGGCTGGCTGCCTTTCATTTCTGAATTTCTCACCTTTTACCCTAGACTGGTGCAAGAGTTCTACACAAACTTAACTGTCTTGCCAGAGGGATATCAGTCTGAGGTTAAAGGAGTTTCCTTTGTGCTATCCACTGAGCTAGCTTCTACTTTGTTCAAAGTTCCAGATGAGGGTGAAGACTATCATGATTTTGAATTTGATTTGCATGAAGCATATTCTCTAATCTCTACTCACTGGTCTCCCTCATGATGAATCAGACTCCAGACAAACACATGTCACTAGGTTCAACACCAACACCTTTCCACCTGTTTTAAGGCTGATTCATCACATTATCACAACAATCATCACACCACAAGGTGGTGGAAGGGACAGATTGACAGATATTCAGAGGTTTATTATCTACTGCATGAAAAAGGAAATCAAAGTCAATTTGCATGTGATAATGTACCAAATTCTATCTGAAACTACAAGAAAGGATCTTCATAGGTCATTGCCCTATGTTGCTCACCTCACTGCTGTATTTGAACATTTTGGTATTCCTTTGCAAATGAGAAAGTTCAGTCAATTCCAAAATCCAATATTTACTGTTTGAAGCATTTGCAAAAATTCATGGGTTTTAGAATTGAGGGTGATCAAGTTAGAAGAGGTCCAGTCATTGAGGCACCAGCTGCACCTGAGGAAGTGGACCCTTCTCCTGCTGTTCACTCTCCACAGGTTGTTCAGGAGGATCAGCCCCCATCTGAGATTGGAGTCCCAATTCCTCAGGATATACCTCAATCACCCACAACGCATGCCTCTTCCCCACTCATTCCTGATGTGGATCCTCCATCATTCTTTCCCCAATTCCATGGTTCAGCTTCTACTTCCACTGGTGGACCTTCTGTTCCACCTGAATTGTATTCTTTTTGGAAGACAAGTTTGGCACCATCACCTCCTCTATACAACAAATTTCAGAAAATTTTGAACTTCGCATTCAGAGGTTGGAAAACTCAGTGAATGGTCATTTCATCAAGCAAAAGGAGGCAGCTGATCATGCAACCAACGATTTAACAGGCTCATTGGCACCTTAGGTGATGCTTCTGTTCAATTGAAAGAACATCAAGACAAGCTTGAAAAAGTTCTTCAAGGGATTTTAGCTAACACTCAGAAAAATCTCTTCAAGATTCAGGAAGCTATTTCTCAAATATCAAAGACCAGACTTTCTTTTGCTCACATGGTGGATGATATGGAAGGTATGAAGAATTTGTCAGCTCATATTGATCAAGAAATGGTTGCTCTCAAGAGTGAGTTTCGCACTCTTAACAGACATGGTGGTTTTGCTAGCTCATCTTCAGCCTCCCAACCTATGTCAGCTGATCTTAGTGCCTTTCAAGCCAACATGTATGACAATTCTCAGAGATTGGAAGAACTACTGCATACTCGTTTGGCAACTATGCAAACTCAGCTGAGATCCAACTTATCTGCTATGGAGACAAGACTGAAGTCCATAGAGTGTATTTTACTTCCTATTCCTCCTCCACCTCCATCCTCTTGATGGATATTGTATTTTGATGATGTCAAAGGGGGAGAAGGAGTGTTCTTTATTGTGAATGGATGCTTGTTTGCAAAACACTTTTGGATGTAAATGTCACATCTTGTATGGTTCTTTTAGTTATTTTTGAAAAGACATGGTTGTTAGTAACATGTGTTTTGATTGTGAAAATTGTCACATGTTACTAAATTTTGTTCAATGGCATTGATGAAGTTAATGGAATGTTGAAACACATTATTCATTGTCATTCAGTGTGTGTGCTTAAACTTTGTGAAAGAATGGCTTAAAATCACATCCTCAAGAGAATCAGAATTTGATGATTAATTTAATGTTGTCATCATCAAAAAGGGGGAGAATGTTGGGTTGAGTGTGAATTTAATATATTTCTCCTTTTTTTCCCGCTCTTTCTCTCTCCTAATCCTCCATGGCGATGGTGGGGGGGGGGGATCCACCCCTCCCCACCCCAGCGTGCCCAGCTGCCCCTCCATTGACGTCAACCCCGACCTCTACTGCACCATCCGCCCCCAACAAAGGAGCGTGGGGAGCTGCCACCGGAGCACAACCAACATTTGCACAGATTCTTCTCAAGTCCATCCAGCCGCCAGCTGTTCCTGTTCAAGTGCATCCACCAGCAACCACAGATGCAGGGGAGCCAGCCGCCTTCTTCTCAGTTGAGGAGGTGCAACTCTCCTGCAAAGCCTTAGACCTGGCGATCATGCCAAAACCCCACAGGGTCGCCCCCCATTTCAAGACATACGTACTCACCTCACTCAGCGTTTCAAGCTCCAGGAGGATTTCCTGATAAGTGCTTATGATGGAAGGCACCTGATCATTCGGTTCAGAAACGAGGAGGATTACTACAAGGTGTTGCTCAAAAAGTCTATGTTCGTCCATGGGAGGCTCTTCCGGTTCTCAAAGTGGACCATGGAGTTCTCACCAACAAAAGACTCACGGTGGTTCCAGTCTGGATACATCTACCTGGGCTTCCTGCCAATTTCTTTAGTGAACCCATGATAAGATCAATAGCGGGCAGCATCGGACCAGTTCTGCAGGTCGACCTGAACACTTCCAGATGATAAGAGCTGATGCGGCTGTCGTATGTGTCCAACTGGATGTATCTAAAAAGCTTCCTGACCGTGTATGGCTAGGAGTTGTAGCAGGTGGTTCATGGCAAACTGTGGTCTACCCAGCCCCACCACTTTTCTGCACCTCATGCTCAAGACTTGGCCATACCAATGCGAACTGTAGACAAACAGCCAAAGAGAACGTGGAAATCCCGGGACAGACACTACAGGAAAATCGCAGGCTGCCTACTGAACCGGGAAAAGGGATCTCTCACCCCCCAGCTAGCACAAAGGCAAAAACCTGGAGACCAGTAAAGAACAATAGCAGGGCCCAACCCATGGAAAAGAGCAAACAAAATGAAGTATCAAATCTGCACGAGGAAGAAGCAAGCATGGGGGACCAACTGCATGGGCCACCTAACTCCACCCCCATCATAAATGCTCAGCAACAACACTCCCACAATAGTGATGGCACAACCCTGGTGGAGGTTCCAGAACACCAAGCCACAACAGCCCGTAATAAAAATAAAAGCCCAGCTTACCTGGAAGAAGAGGAGGACAGCTCAGCTTCTACTTATCATAGCATGGAAAGAACAACACAAATCCCAGTCGAATAAAACCTGCATCGGATACCTATAGTCAGAGCGCAGAAAGGTGTTCGACAAAATACCCAAAAAGCAATCCAACCACACAGAGCAGGCCACTAGGAATCAAACTAAAGAAACTGATAAGAATGAGCAACAAAATAGCACACCTCAGAAGGATAATCATCAACACCTCAAGAGCACTGCCTTAAGAACAAAAGATACACAAATTTGAGAAGCTCCGAAGATACAGCACTCACTGCAGAGGATTTCAAGAGACTTCTTGAACCATGCTACAAGCCACGGGGGAGAGATCCAGGAAAAGAAGGGCAAGAAACAATCTAAACAGGTAACCAGTGATGATGGTATGAGGATTCTTATTCCCGATCTGTACAAAGTTGGAGCCATTCCGAGAATGGATCCGTCAGAAGATAATGACCCAAATACATTGCATGCTGCCTTTGTCGGCAAAGCAAAACTTCAGACCACAAGAGAGGAGGGTGTCCGCACCTGTCAGAACCTGCGCCGTATCCAGTCAAATGTCGATGTCAACACAACTAAACCAAAGCCTCCTAATATGGAACATTAGGGGGGTAGGGAATACTCAGTCCATTGGTAGACTAAAAATTTTGAAGCGCAAATACAATCTGTCCATAATAGCTATTATAGAACCAAAGCAGGCCACCTCCTGCATTGAGAGGTACAGAAACAAATTGCACATGGCCAAACTGTATAGCAAACACTAATGAGCATGCCCGTATCTGGCTTTTTGGGATCAAATGTTCAGATTTGAAGACTGGTTCCAGCGACCAATTTATAACTGTTTCAGTTTCGTCACCTTTTGCAAGCCTTGTCATCTCACGGTGGTACATGCTAGTTGTTCAGTCATGGAAAGGAGGATCCTGTGGGATTACATGATGGACTTCTCTTCCACCTGTAAAGAACCATGGATTATAGGCGGAGATTTCAATAGTTTCTGGCCCTTCATGAGAAAAAAAGGAGGAAAGAGTAACTACTCCAGATCTACCTTGGACTTCCAAGCATGTGTAGCAGCTGCGGGGCTGGAGGATGCAGACTATTATGGGAGCAAATACACATGGTACAACGGGCAGCATCATAATGGAATTTGGATCAGACTCGACAGGGTTTTCTTTAATGCTGAATGGACCATCAACTGTCCAGCGATTCAGGTCCAGCACCTGGGCAGGTCTGTAGCGATCACTGTCCCCTCCTCATATCCATTAAGAAAGAGAGTGCTAAAGGTCCAACAAGATTCACATTCCAACAGATGTGGTGCACACATGAAAACTCATTTCTGATTCATCTGCTGCCTGGAAAAGGGCCCCTAACTCAGCTCACCCCCTCATTAGTATGGCCATGAAACTGAAGTTTATGAAAGCTTTCTATAGAAGATGGAACAGGGACGTCATTGGCAACCTCACAGCTAACATTCAAGAAGCTGAGGATGAGTTCTCCACTACCCAGAACCGCTATGATGAAGATCCATCAAAGGACAACCATAATGCTATGTGCAGGTCAAGGACAAACTTGAACACACTTTATCCCAAGAAGAGATTTTCTGGAGACAGAAGTCCAGAATTAAATGGTTACATGAGGGAGACAAGAACTCTAAGTTTTTTATGCTTATGCTATTTCTCAAAGAAGACAATCTACAATTCAGCTCTATACAAAGAGGATGGTGCCTGCGTGGACAAGAAAGAGGAGATTGCTGCCATGTTCATTGATCACTTTACTGAGGCTTTCACTTATACTACTCATCGGGTTAGAACTGAACTTCTGGACCACATCCCCACAATTTTAAATGACAGTGATAATACTATGCTTTGTGCGATCCCAGATGCGGAGGAAATTAAGAGAGTTGTCTTCAGCATGAACCGGACAGTGCCCCGGGTCCGATGGTTTCTCGGGACACTTCTATCAGGCCTATTGGGACTTTATCAAAAGAACATCACTTGGCTGTCCAGGCTTACTTCTACGGGCATAGTTTGCCCACCAGCTTTACTTCCTCCCTAATTTCCCTTATTCCAAAGGTGGACAAACCCAGACAATGTTCAGAATTCAGACCATCAGTCTCTCCAACTTCATATAAAAGATTATATCCAGGGTGTTAAACTGACAGAATTGGTACTTTACTGCCCAACCTGATATCGGAGGAACAAGGTGCCTTCACAAAAGGGAGAAATATTGCAGAAAACATCCTCCTCACCAAAGAAATGGTTCAACATCTTGGAAGACCCTGCAGGGGAGGTAATTTGATACTTAAACTGGACATGGCTAAGGCCTACGACAGGATAGAATGGGATTTCTTGTATCATGTGCTCCGAAAGTTTGGTTTTTCCAGGCAGACCATATCTAACATTGATCCTTGATATCTAATTGCTGGTTTTCCATCCTTATCAATGGTGCAACTCATGGTTTCTTCAAATCAACCAGAGGGCTTAGGCAAGGGGACCCAATTGCCCCTGCCTTATTCATCCTAGCGGAAAGAGGCCTTGAGCAGGGGACTCACCACCTATTCCACCATAGTGGGGGGGTGGTATCAAACTAATGCTAGATGTCCAGCTGTTTCACATGTATTATTTGCTGATGACACCCTTATTTCTCTAATGCTTCGGTCAGACACCTCAGAAGGTTGATGAGCTTCTCAAGAGTTATGAGGAAGCTTCGGGCAACTCATCAACAAGCACAAAAGCTCGTATTACATACACAAAGAAGGCACAGCCAGTCGCAATCAGAAAATCAGCGATATTACTAGTTTTTGCAGAAGTAAACTTCCCCTCACGTACCTCGGTGTGTCCATTCATCCTGGGAGGCAAAAACCATCTCATTTTTCTAAGATCATATCCAAGACTGTCAACAAGCTTCAAGGGTGGAAGACTGAATTCCTATCCACGGGAGGCAGAATAATTCTAATCCAGCATATTTTATCTGCTCTCCCAGTATATACCATGGTGGCGCTTTCTATCCCTGTCACCATCATGAGAGCTTTCAACAAAATCCTCGCCAACTTTTTCTGGGGATCTTATGAAGGATCACCTAAGAGACACTGGCATAGCTGGACTATTTTATCCAGAACTAAGAACAGTGGGGGGCTGGGCCTCCCTAACCTCCAGCACATGCAAATCGCCCTCAGAACAAAGCTTCTATGGAGAGCCCTATCTACTCAATCGTTATGGGCCAGATTCTTCAGAGGAAAGCATCTCTTAACTACCATTATTCCACTGCCCACTTCCGGTTCATGGCGCTACTGATCGGAAACTCTGGCAGCAAGCCGCCAAGCTTATCCATAATAATCATAGAATTATCATCTCAAGTGAGAACTTTGTGGTTTCCTTTTGGCTTGATACCTGGACAGGCGTAGTCCCACTTAGGACATTTCTCACTGATGAAGCTTGGCAAAACCTCAAAGATAAATACTGCACAGTTCTGGAAGCCTTCAGCGAACCAGGGAGGAATCACCTCCAATTGGCGATCCAATCCTGTCCTCAGCACATTCTTGCCAAATATCTGTACTCGGACCTCCACAAAGATACCTGGATATGGTGCCCCACTGCAAACGGTAATTTCTCCACTAAGTCTATTCGCCATTTGCTCCAACCAAATGCTGATAGAAACTAGAACAAAATCTGGCGGTCCTATATACCAATCAAATGGTCTGTGCATATATGGAAATTGATCTCGAATTGTGTCCCTCTTGATGAGACAGTTAAAGCTATAGGAATTCCGTTGTGTTCCAAATGTGTATGCTGCTCCTCCTCTCAAGAAGAAAGCGCACTCCACCTTTTCTTTAAAAGTGAAACTGCTAACAAGGTCTGGGCTGAGCTCTTCCACCTCCTACAGTCCATAATCAGACTGCCATCAATGTAGCTGATGGATTGTTCTCATTCCGGTCCACCCAAGCCCCTTATAGCACTATTGGTAAGTTAATGCAGAGCACTTTCATATCAGCCATTTGGGAAATATGGATAAGCCGGAATTGTGCCAGATTTCAGGGACAACAAATGTCAGCTAAGCATATTGTTAACAGAACTATACTCTCCATCCGAGCAGCCAGCTCAAATTTTAAAATCCAACAGCTCCCCCAGCCTTGGTTAAAAGTTCTCAAGCACAGAGGTCAGGGTCATGTACAGAGCAGAACCATAATTCCCACAGTCATCAAATGGATGCACCCTCCTAAAAGCAGACTGAAACTAAATGTGGACGGGGCTTTTAAACCTTCAGCTGAGGATGCGGGGGGGAGGTATCCTACGGGACATAATAGAGAATGTATATTCGCCTTTGCTGTAAAACTACAAGGGAACCACCTCAGCTCTTGATGCAGAAGCCTGGCACTTCGGGATGGTCTCGTGATATGCCACAGTAAGGGGTTCCTAAACATAATGGTAGAGACCGATTCCCTCAGTCTCATGCCATTTGTGACCGGTCAGGTACCAAGTCCATGGGAGCTTACCTGTGTTTTCCAGGAGATGGCTGAGACCACCCACGTGCTTGAAGCCCAAATCCAGCATGCTCCTCGCGAGGCCAATCAAGTGGCACACCACCTAGCCGGTTATGGGTGTTCTACTAATCACATCAGGATTTGGGATGCCGGGGCTGACCTCCCTCATATTGTTAAGGGTCTCTACCGTCTTGATAAGGTGGGGTACCCATCTCTCAGGCTCTAGCCCACCACTTGTACCCCTTCTGCTCCGCCTCTCCCCACCCCCCATTTTCCTTCCTTTATGCATATAATAGAAAAATTAGCCACTTGGTGCGGGTAGTGGCCCTCTCACTCCGTGAGGAAGCCCCTACCTACTCCTTTTGGTTCGGAAATATTTAAAAATATATATATTATATATATTTTCTCCTCATAGTTTTGATGATGACATGTTGTGATTTTAATGCCTAATGGATGAAACATGTTACATACATCACTTATGTAATAACAATGCTCAAAAGCATGTTTCCAAACACATTACATCACATACCTTGATGATAATATCTTGTACTAATGGTTTATGTGTTGAATTCTCAGGGACATACAATTCTTATCATGGTAGTGTCGACACACCCATTGATGGTGTCAACACTGGGTATCATTCCCTGAAGCAATTTCATGAAGACAGGGTCCAGTGTGTCGACACAGTCCCTGGTAGACACTAGACCCAGTCTCCAGAAGACCCAGTTGCCTAACTGGGACAGTGTGTCGACACAGCCAGTGGCAGTGTCGACACTAGACCCATCTCCCAGAAGATCTTTTTGCGCAATTGGGACAGTGTGTCGACACACTCAGTGGCAGTGTTGACACACTCCGGCTGAATTTTCATCTTAAGATCCATCTGGACACGTGGCCTTCTAGGGATCAATGGGATTGGTCTTGGATCATGTGCCCACGCACTCCAAGGGTACCATTGGCCATGTGGGCTATAAATACCAATGGCCCCCCAAGCTGCAAAAGTCCTCCAGAACATTCCAGCAAAAGCCTTTGGCGGCAAGAAGGAGGATTCTCCCGCTCCTGCTCCTCTTGGTGCTTGGTGACCCATCTACGTCCTTGGAAAAGCACAAGAAGGTGAAGTAGATCTCTGAAGAAGATGTTGCCCAGTGACGAGCCCAGAGGGGGGGGTGAATGGGTCTTTAAAAAATAATCTATAAGATACCTGTAACTAAAAAACAATCACACAAACGTTCTTCGAAATAGGTTAGTGACAGTTAGTTTAAATAACAATCACACAAAGAAGACAGTCACACAACACAAGGATTATCCTGGTTCGGACCTCCTCTCCTTAGGAGTCCTACGTCCAGTCCCTGAGCAACAACTCAGGATTTCACTAACTAGGGTACAGTCCCCCTAAGGATGCTACAACACCCAGCTCTGCTGGTCTTCCTTCACACTCGAAAGGGAACAACACCCTGGATACCACCAGGTCTTCCTTCACAACCGAAGGGAATAACACTCTGGATACCACCAGGTCTTCCTTCACAACCGAAGGGAATAACACAGAGAAGAATGAATGACTTTCAAGCCCCTAGATCAAGCTTTTGATAAGCAAGGATCTGAAGCAGCAGAACTGAGAGCAAAGAGATGTGAACAAGGTATACTCTCAGAACTACACGGGCTCTCTCAAGATTTTTGAGCTAGTGGAGAGCAAAAGAGCAAATGCTAAGAGGAATGAAAGTTCTTGGCTCTGGACTTTCTTCAGAAGAATTTTGATGCTTGAATGCGTAATCTCTATTTCTTGCTTCTTCTGTTCTTCTGACTTGAATTTATAACTTGAATTTTAAATGTAGACGTTGAAGTGTCCGTTGTCTCTCTTTTGAGTAGTCGTTAGACTGAATGACATCTGGAGTCTTGGAAGCTTCCAGTCAACAGTCTTTTGATCACTTGAGCACGCAAAGAGATGAGATCTACATAAATATCCGTTGGCTTCTATATGTCTAACGTTGTACCATGAAGCTAGATCAGAGGTCTGCACAAATGTCAATCTTAATAGCAGACAGCTAAGCTGTCTCTGATGTCAGTCAACGTCAGTAGCAATAGTCATGAAAATAGTAATGCCAAATAGCTTAAGTCTAAAAGACGTTATCAGAGTAGGCACGATAAAGGATGATATGGTCTGCATGCATGCAGAGATATGTTCAGATCTCATAAATGCAAAAGCGTCAGAGAGATGTCCACATGGACTTTGACTATTCAACGCTTTTTAAGATGAATAAGATATCAAGTCAATATGAAATCGATGACTTTATGACTTATGAAATCGTTATGAATAAGTCAGGTTGACCAAGTCATTGTGACACAGAAGAAATCGTTGTGAGATGCAAATCGTTGTGTTTCTGAAGAAATCGATATGAAAACTTATAGAGTCGTTGTGACGAGCAAGTCGTTATGAGCTCTAAGGGAATCGTTACGATAACTTATAGAGTCGTTAGGACGAGCAAGTCGTTACGAGCTCTAAAGGAATTGTTACGGTTACTTATAGAGTCGTTGTGACGAGCAAGTCGTTACGGGCTCTAAAGGAATCGTTACGGTGAGCAAGTCGTTGCGAGTTCTAAAGAAGTCGTTATGATTACTTACAGAATCGTTACGGCGAGCAAGTCGTTACGAGTTCTAAACAAGTCGTTATGATAACTTACAGAATCGTTACGGCGAGCAAGTCGTTGCGAGTTCTAAAGAAATCGTTATGACATGTAAGTCGTTACACTTTCTGAAGAAGTCGTTGCGATGACTTATAGAATCTTTATGGCATCGACTTGATTGAAACAACATGACTTTTCAGTCAGAGGGGAAATCGTTATGATAATTCTATTGAAATCGATATGCTTATAAGGAAATCGTTCTGGACTTAGAGAAATAATATGTTGAAGATATTAATGCTTCAGAGAAGTAATGCATACCTTTTGTTGGCTTGTTTGACCTTGGTATTTTTCCTGTACTTAAGACTTAAGAAAATTCATTAGATATAATTGATAAGCTCTTGTTTGGTTTTGGTAATCATCAAAAATTATTTATATGAATGTAATTAATTAAAGTTACATGGGGACAAACTGATCATCAATCTCCCCCTTTTTGGTGATGACAAAACTGAGCAATAAGTGTGTCTAAAAAAAATAGATTTTTCAGACATAAGTTTTTCTCCCCCTTTTTGTCATTAAGCAAAAAAAATATAGGGCTGAGACAAAGAATAAGAGACAATGAGGAGAAAGAACACAATCTTTTCATTAAGCTTGAGGAGGTACAGGCAAATAATATGCAGGAGAGAGAAGAGAGGCAAAATGAGAAATGGCTTCCCAGGCCTGCTCTTCCTGTCTAGCAAAAAATTGTCGAAAAGCCCCATCAGAAATAAAGAAATTTGGTCCCATGGTAGAAGCCATCCGAGACAGGTAGATGCTGCGTTGCTTGGAGAGAAAGTTGGCAAACTCATCAGCATCCATGGAGCACCGGATAAAGGAGGTTTTCCAAAGCTTGCACAGGCAAGGAATTGATCATGGTAACAGGGTAGAAAATCTGTTTCTCCTTGAGGACTTGGCGTAGAGCTACAAACACCTTATATCTTCGGCCCATAGTTTGTAGGGATCAAGTACAAGATGGATGGAGTTCATGTCCAAGAAGGTGGCAGGAGAGACAGGTGCTTTCCTTCCCTGGCCTGAGCAGCATTAAGATGAGCTAACTGCTGAGCAGACAAGGAATACAATTCGGACCATTCTGAGGAGTTTAGCCGTTCACATTCTGAGAGGATAGGAGCAAGAACTTCAGATGACACAAACCCTCTGTGATATTCCCGGAAAAGAAATCTAGGAAAACCAACTTGGAGAGTTTTCTGAATTTTGATTCTGCCCATGACCCTTGCAAAACGCTCAAAGATAAGGGACCCAACAGAAGATTCCATGATCAGGAAGTGAATCTGAGGCAAAAGGATCTCTTCAGGCAAATGGAGTGTGGCAAAATCCACTCTCACTTCTTCAGAGAGCCCAGAGCTGGATAGGACCTTGATGGCTCGCTTGAATTGGCTTAACTGAACTTCAGGTAAACGGTTGAGATACCTGTAGTTATTGAACATCTGAAAGTGCCTGATCATCTTGATTTCTTTGTGGATAAAAGGAGCCCAGGTGCTCTGGTGATGAAATTTGAACCACTCAGAAAGGGTCAAGGAGTGATCCCTGGGAGGAAATCTGGCTGCCTTAGCCTGAAGAAAATGATTGTAAAGATCTTTTTGAGATCTAGCCCATTGCTCCTCAGTCTTGGAATGGGCAGAGGAAAAGATTTTGGATTTTTTCGGTTTTTGAAAGAGGAGTGTAAGGAAGAATGACTTCAAGGTGGTCAGTGAGGTTGAGAAAAGGGAGGTTGACAAGGGTGGCAAAGACAACCTTTTGTAGATACTCTTTGTACAGTGATGTGAGCTTGTTTGTCACTGTAAGAGAAAACCACAAAGGAGGGTAGAGAGGAGTGTCGGAGGAGTGGAGTTTTCTTTTCTTGGAGACAGTACTGGAGGAGTCTGTCTTGGAAATGTGGTCTCCTACCTTTAGCACAGACCTAAGGATAGTTTCTTAAAACTCATCCTTAATTTGTGTAAGATAAGGAGAGTTGAGTTGAGCACTCCTAGGAATAATAGTGATAAAGGAGGGAGGTGCAGAAGGGTGAAGGAAATCATCAGTGGTAGAAATGCCTACTGCTGGTACTGAAGAAGGATCAGAAGAGGATGATGCTCCAGCTGAGGATGCTGGAGGGGCCTCTACGCTAGCAGAGGAAGGAAGATGAGAAGTGGAGGAAGTAGGGGAAGATGAAGTATTAGGAGAAGGAAACGGAGTGGGAGAAGAAATAGGTCTGGATCTAGGTCTTTTGAAAGGAGGTGGAGCAGGTGGAGCAGTGGAGGCTGTGGGTGGAGATGGAGGAAGAGGAGTGTGGGAGGAAGTGGGAGCAGGGGGCAATGGATCTGAGACCACTTCTTCAGGCAAAGATTGCACATAATCCAACACTTCTGGCCCTGATGGCCCTGATTCCATCCCAACTGGCCCTGATGGCCCTGGCACTTCAGCCTCTGCTGCTGCTGCTTCTGCTGGTGCTGCTGCTGCTGCTGGAGGAGAAGGAGCTGGAGCTCCAACTACTTTAAGGATTTCAGAGATCATGCTCTTCATGGTGCCCATCTCTTGATTGAACCACTGCATAGCATTTCTGATTTGACCCAATTCTTTGCTGGCTGAAGCTTGGCTTAAGAATATAGAGTTGACATCTGACTGGAGAGTACATAAGAGCTCACCTTGCACATTCAGCCTTTCAATTACTGGTTTCAAATTTATGACTATTTTCTGCTTGACCTGCCTCTCAAAAGGTGTATCAGCCAGGAGAGGAACTTCAGAGGCAACTTCTTTTCCTTTCTTCTTGCCTTCTTTTGCTGGAGGAGGTTGATCATCTTCTGAGCTTGAAGAGCTTGCAATCTCACCTTCTCTGTCATCCAAGTTTTGAGAATCTCTACGCCTTTCCTCCTGACCATCAACAACTGGAGTTGGTTCTGCTGAACCTTCTTTTGATAGCTCCCCCTCAATAGGAGCATCTTCTTCATTTGATACTTGCTCCCCCTGAATGGGAGCACCTTCCATCACAGAATCACCTTGGGCAGCTGGGTGCTCTACCTCTACTTGAACATCTTCCATTGGTTCATCAATGTGGCCTGATGCCTCAGTCTCTTCTGCAACTCTGCCACTGGTTTCTGGAGCACTTGAGATGAAAGGAATCGAATCAATGATGTCTGCCAGAATAGATGCAACTACAGTTGAGGGAAGTGGGTCCTCAACTGGAATAATGTCCTCTGGGAGAATATCCTCAATTCTCCCTTCTGAAAAAAATTGCACTGATTCTTCTGGAAATCCTGAAACTTCTACAGACGCTCTTTCTTCTTCTACTGTACTTTCAGACTGAACTTCTGCAAAGGAGGGGCCTGAAAATTCTGCTGCTCCAACTGCTGGAGCTGAAACTGACTCTACTGGCAATTCTGGAATCATGTCCGCTGATCCCATCTCCTGATTAACAACAGAGGTGTCGACGATGATGGCTTCACCTTCAGCAACAGAAGCCTTGAACCAGACACCATTTTCCTCAGAGAAGCCACTCTTCTTTAGGTTCCTGGACCTGATTGCTTGGCCCATTTTCTCTACAACTGCCCCAGAGAGATCAACACTGAAGTGTTTGAAGATCTTGGTAAGTAGGTGGGCATAAGGCAGGGACACATTGAACTTACTCTTGGTGTCCCAAATCTGATCTCTTGCAAACTTCATTCTTTCCATTATCACTGCGGCCATATTTATCTCCTTATTCTGAATGGCCCAGTACATCATGTCCGAATCGGCCTTTGTGCAAGATGAAAAAGTTGCGCTTCTGGGAACTAATATTTGACAGACAATAAAATGGAGGAGGCGGTTGAAGGCGGATAGTTGATTTATATCGATCTTGCCGTCCCTCAGCTTGAATCCTGGCCAGATAATTCCCAAACCTTTCACTTGGGTGTCCACGGAGTGAACCCCACTAAATCCGGAAGTCTTTACATTAAACAACATCTTCAGCAACTCAGGGTCTATCCTAATCATGGTTCCCTTTACTGAAGAAACTAGAGACCCATCTTCCTCTGTTCTCATACACACGAAGAAGGCTTTTACCAAGTCCAGATAACTGACCTCTGAAAAAGTGGTAATTTCTGTCCACTGCATCTGATTGATCAAATCTGCTACGCTGCTCATTCCACTTTTCCTCAGATTAGCGACATCTACTTCTTTATTTCCACAGAGCTTTGTCTTCACAAAAGTAAACCTCTCCTGCTACTCAGGAGTGAGGAACTCGGCGCTGTAGCCACCCAAACTGCCGGCGATAACTGGTGCGGCCATAGATTCAGGTGGGAAAGGCAACGGAGGGTGAAGACGGAAGGTGAGGAGAAGGAATCCTCAAGAAATTTTGCGGGAAGTAGGAGGAAGGTTCAAATTTGCAGAGGATTGAGATGTGAGTTGTTAGGGCATCGGCTCATGCGACAGGATGAAAAGAGGAAAAGGTAGACGAAGAGATACGAATCGTTCTGTCATTGATTTTATGAATAAATTAATGCGATGTGGAAAGTGAGGCGCCAAAAGGCGGTGGAAAACGACAAAAGGTTTTGACTATTCAAACCGACTTCAATGAGAGAGAGGTTACAACAATATAATTTGAATTTCTTTTGCTTATCGCCATGGAGGGAAAAATTACTTTAATTCTGAAATTTAATGTGGCATTTGTAAGCAAACTTTTTATCACAAATTGCACATGCCTAATTCCCTTCTAAGAGATGTAAATCTCTCTTCAGGTAAGGCTTTTGTGAAAATGTCTGCTAATTGGCCATTTGTATCAATAAAGGATATTTCAATATTTTCATTTGCAACATGATCACGAATAAAATGATATCTAACCTCAATATGTTTGGTCCTTGAGTGCTGGACTGGATTCTTGGTGAGATTAATGGCACTGGTGTTGTCACACAGCAAAGGGATTGACTTGATATTTAAACCGAAGTCTTCAAGTTGTTGCTTTATCCATAAAAGTTGTGTACAGCAATTTCCAGCAGCTACGTACTCAGCTTCAGCAGTAGATAGTGCTACTGAATTTTGTTTCTTTGAAGACCAAGATATTAAACATCCTGCAAGAAATTGACAACCACCACTGGTGCTTTTTCTATCTAATTTGCATCCAGCATAGTCAGCATCAGAGTAACCTACTAGGCTAATTTCACAATGTTTTGGATACCATAGACCTAAGTCATGAGATCTTGCTAAATATCTAAATATTCTTTTCACAGAAATTAAATGTGATTCTTTAGGATCTGCCTGATATCTAGCACACATGCATACACTAAATAAAATATCAGGTCTACTAGCTGTTAAATAAAGGAGTGAACCTATCATACCTCTGTAGATCTTTTGATCTACTTTCTTACCATCCTTGTCACTGTCCATTCTTGTTGATGTACTCATTGGTGTTGACAGTGGCTTGGTATTTTCGAATCCAAATTTCTTCAAGAGTTCTTTTGTGTACTTTGCTTGACAGATGTGAGTTCCTTCCTTTCCTTGTTTGATTTGTAGACCAAGGAAATAGTTGAGTTCTCCCATCATACTCATTTCAAATTCTCCCTGCATTAACTTTTCAAAATACTTGCAAAGAGATTCGTCAGTAGAACCAAAAATGATATCATCTACATAGATTTGAACTAATAGGACGTGTTTGACTTTTGACTTTATAAAAAGTGTACTATCTACTTGACCTCTACTGAACCCATGATTTAAAAGAAAAGAACTAAGCCTTTCATACCAGGCTCTAGGTGCTTGCTTTAAACCATATAATGCCTTGTGAAGTTTGAAAACATGATTAGGAAATTCTGTGTCATCAAAACCCAGAGGTTGCTCCACATAAACTTCCTCTTTTATAAATCCATTTAAAAAGGCGGATTTAACATCCATTTGAAATAGTGTCAAGTTCAAAGCAGATGCATATGCAAGTAATATTCTAATGGCCTCAAGTCTAGCTACAGGTGCATAGGTTTCATCGAAATCTATGCCTTCCTCTTGAGAATAGCCTTGAGCTACCAATCTGGCCTTGTTTCTTAAGATTGCACCAGTTTCATCCAGTTTATTTCTGAACACCCATTTGGTGCCAATGACTGGATGGTCTGATGGTCTAGGAACAAGTGACCATACTTGGTTTCTCTTGAATTGATTTAATTCATCTTGCATGGCTACTATCCAAGATTCATCAGAGAGAGCTTCATTGACTGTCCTAGGCTCTATTTGAGAAACAAAAGCTAGGTAATCACAAGGAATAACATTACCTCTTGTTCTTACCCCTATGGATGGATCACCAATAATATTCTCAAGTGGGTGATCTTTCTTGTATCTCCATTCCTTTGGAAGGTTTTCATGAGTAACTTCTTCTTGTTGCAATTCTTCCAGAGGTGGATCATCCTTATCCTCAATTGATGTATCTTTTAATTTCTTGGATAGTTCATCTGCATCATCATTGTCACTATCTACTTCCTTTCTCAAGGAAGGGTTAGTTTCATCAAAAATAATATGTACAGACTGTTCAATCAATAAAGTACGTTTGTTAAATACTCTATAGCCTTTGGGTTTAGAGGTGTACCCCATAAAGATGCCTTCATCTGATTTGGCATCCAACTTACCAATGTCCCTTTTTCCATTATTGTGAATGAAGCAAGGACATCCAAAAGTCCTGAAGTGGCTGATCTTTGGCTTATTCCCTTTGAATATTTCATATGCAGTCTTCTTCAGGATTGGCCTGATCATTACTCGGTTGATAATGTAGCTTGCTGTATTGACTGCTTCAGCCCAAAAGTATCTTGGCAGATCATATTCTGAGAGCATAGTTCTTGCCATATCCAATAGGGTTCTGTTCTTCCTCTCAGCAATACCATTTTGTTGAGGTGTCCTTGGTGCTGAGAAATTATGCTCAATTCCCTGATCATCACAAAATCTAGCAAACTTTTCATTTTGAAATTCACCACCATGATCTATCTGATAGAGACAATGCTGAACTTCTGATCTTTCTGAACTTTCTTACTGAAGCTGACGAAACTTTCAAAAGTGTCATCTTTATGTTCTAGGAATGATACCCATGTGAATCTTGAGTAGTCATCAACTATGACAAATCCGAAATTCTTTCCTCCAAGACTCGTAGTCCTCATTGGCCCAAATAGATCCATATGAAGGAGCTCCAAGGGTTTTGAGGTGGTCACCACCGTCTTTGACTTGAAGGAGCCTTTGGTGTGCTTTCCCTTAGCACAAGGTTTACATACACCATCCAATTTTGTACTAACCTTAGGTAGACCTTCCACAAGATTCTTCTTTAGCAATTTTCTCATGCCATCTATGCTGCAATGTCCAAGACGTCTGTGCCATAATTCTGTGGTTTTATCTTTATTTGCTGCCAGGCAAACATTTTGAATCTTGAGTTCTTCAAGATAGAGCACATACAAATTCTTTTCTCTATTAGCTTCAAAGATGACTGTTCCATCCTTCAGTATGCTGCACTTTGACTCTTGAAACTTGATCTGATGGCCTCTGTCGCACAGCTGGCTAATGCTGATGAGATTGTGCTTCAATCCTTTGACTAATAGCACATCTTCTATGACTGTTTTTCCTTTGTTATTCACAGAGCCACTGCCTATCACGGTTCCTTTCCCATTATCTCCATAAGTAACTGTTCCTTCTTCAGCTTGGAGATGAGAGAATAACTTCTGGTTTCCTGACATGTGTCTTGAGCACCCACTATCCAAATACCATTTGGATGCTCGAGAGTTAACCTGAAATAAAAACATCAAGCTTTAGGTACCCAAATTCTTTTGGGTCCTGATTGGTTAGTATCATTAATTTTACCTTTTAGAATCCATTTCTTATGTCTTGTTGGACATGTGGTTATAATGTGTCCTAACTTATTGCAATGACTACAGCAGGATAACTTAGTCACTTTTTCTATATATTTGAAATCAGCTTTGTATGCTATATCTTGTTCAGGTATAAATTTTGGTGTTGGATATGTTTTAGGGTAGATTATGGTTTCTTCATTATCTGGGGGTGTATATCCTAACCCATTTTTTTTCTTACCTGCTCTTCTAGCACCTTTTAGTATTAGAAAGTTTTTACCATTAGTAAATTTCTCTAGTGTGCTTGATAGTTTATTATTTTCTTCATTTAAGTTTTTAACTTCTTTCCTTAATTCATCCGTGCTTTCATGCTTTTCCAATTTTGTTATTTGTTCATTCTTAGCTTTTAGGTCTTCACATAACAACTTATTTCTTCTTTTAAGTTCAGTTATTTGTTTTTCTAATTCTTCATTTTCTATTTTAGATCTGAATTAGTGTTTTCTAAACAGATTACATTTTTCTTACTGACTTTAAGTAATTTGGATACTTCTTTATATTTATCATAGAGTTCATTAAAGGCACTTTCTAAATTATCAGAATCTGAATCATTACAGGAATCAAAAGAGGAGTCAGAAGTTACCTTATCTTCAGGACTTGCCATGAAGGCCAAGTTGGCTTTTTCTTCATCACTGCATGAGCTTGACTCACTGTCTGAGTCGCTACTGTTTTCCCATGCTGCTGCCATTGCTTTCTTTTTGTATTTTCTGAACTTCTTGGAGCTGTCTTTCTTTCTGAATTCCGACTTCTTGAATTTTGGACACTCAGCTTTAATGTGTCCTGGCTTCTTACATTCATAGCAAATGGGTTCTCCTTTCTTTATTTCTTTTCCATCTGGCTTCTTGAAGTCCTTGTTCCTTTTGAAGTGCCTTCCACCAGATTGGAACTTCTTCTTTTTAGCCAAAATTCGCTGCAATCTTCTAGATAGCATAGCTTCCTCATTCTCGTTGTCTGCATCACTTTCGCTTTCAGCTGAACTTGCATCTGGTGAATCTTCTTCAGCTTTTAAGGCGTTGGAGTGCTTCTTTCTGCTAGAGGACTCTCCTAGCCTTTCCATATTGATCTCATGGGCCATGAGGGACCCAATGAGCTTTTCTACAGACATTCTCTTCAGGTCATTAGCTTCTTCTATTGCTGTGACTTTTGGAGTCCATGAGGACGGTAAGGATCTGAGTATCTTTCTTACCATATCTCCCATCTCATAGACTTTTCCCAGGCTAGCCAGTCCATTTGTGATGTCAGTGAACCGGCTGAACATTTGAGTTATGGACTCACTTGATTGCATCTGAAATCTTTCATATTGAGTGACAAGAATATCGATTCTTGTTTATTTTACTTTGTCTGTGCCTTCATAAGTAATCCTGAGCTTTTCCCACATTTCCATTGAGGATTTGCAGGCTGAAACTCTATTGAATTCCTTCTTACTTAGAGCACAGCATAGGATGCTCTTTGCTTTGCAATTTAGGGAAATCTTTTCCTGTCATCATCTGTCCATTGTGCTTTCTCATTTGTGACTAACAGATCACCTTCTTCTACTATGGACCAAATTAGATAGTCATGCCCTTGTAGAAAGTATTCCATTCTGGTCTTCCAGTAAGGATAATCTTCACCATCGAAGAGAGGGGGTCGGTTGACAGACTGACCTTCAAAGTTACCTTGGGCTGCCATGGATCTTTACTCTTCAGATCGTTGGATCCTTTCTTTGTCGAAGAGACTTGCTCTGATACCACTTGTTGCCCAGTTGACGAGCCCAGAGGGGGGGGTGAATGGGTCTTTAAAAAATAATCTATAAGATACCTGTAACTAAAAAACAATCACACAAACGTTCTTCGAAATAGGTTAGTGACAGTTAGTTTAAATAACAATCACACAAAGAAGACAGTCACACAACACAAGGATTATCCTGGTTCGGACCTCCTCTCCTTAGGAGTCCTACGTCCAGTCCCTGAGCAACAACTCAGGATTTCACTAACTAGGGTACAGTCCCCCTAAGGACGCTACAACACCCAGCTCTGCTGGTCTTCCTTCACACTCGAAGGGAACAACACCCTGGATACCACCAGGTCTTCCTTCACAACCGAAGGAAATAACACTCTGGATATCACCAGGTCTTCCTTCACAACCGAAGGGAATAACACAGAGAAGAATGAATGACTTTCAAGCCCTAGATCAAGCTTTTGATAAGCAAGGATCTGAAGCAGCAGAATGAGAGCAAAGAGATGTGAACAAGGTATACTCTCAGAACTACACGGCTCTCTCAAGATTTTTGAGCTAGTGGAGAGCAAAAGAGCAAATGCTAAGAGGAATGAAAGTTCTTGGCTCTGGACTTTCTCAGAAGAATTTTGATACTTGAATGCGTAATCTCTATTTCTTGCTTCTTCTGTTCTTCTGACTTGAATTATAACTTGAATTTAAATCTAGACGTTGAAGTGTCCGTTGTCTCTCTTTTGAGTAGTCGTTAGACTGAATGACATCTGGAGTCTTGGAAGCTTCCAGTCAACAGTCTTTTGATCACTTGAGCACGCAAAGAGATGAGATCTACATAAATATCCGTTGGCTTCTATATGTCTAACGTTGTACCATGAAGCTAGATCAGAGGTCTGCACAAATGTCAATCTTAAATAGCAGACAGCTAAGCTGTCTCTGATGTCAGTCAATGTCAGTAGCAATAGTCATGAAAATAGTAATGCCAAATAGCTTAAGTCTAAAAGACGTTATCAGAGTAGGCACGATAAAGGATGATATGGTCTGCATGCATGCAGAGATATGTTCAGATCTCATAAATGCAAAAGCGTCAGAGAGATGTCCACATGGACTTTGACTATTCAACGCTTTTTAAGATGAATAAGATATCAAGTCAATATGAAATCGATGACTTTATGACTTATGAAATCGTTATGAATAAGTCAGGTTGACCAAGTCGTTGTGACACAGAAGAAATTGTTGTGAGATGCAAATCGTTGTGTTTCTGAAGAAATCGATATGAAAACTTATAGAGTCGTTGTAACGAGCAAGTCGTTATGAGCTCTAAGGGAATCGTTACGATAACTTATAGAGTCGTTAGGACGAGCAAGTCGTTACGAGCTCTAAAGGAATCGTTACGATTACTTATAGAGTCGTTGTGACGAGCAAGTCGTTACGGGCTCTAAAGGAATCGTTACGGTGAGCAAGTCGTTGCGAGTTCTAAAGAAGTCGTTATGATTACTTACAGAATCATTACGGCGAGCAAGTCGTTACGAGTTCTAAACAAGTCGTTATGATAACTTACAGAATCGTTACGGCGAGCAAGTCGTTGCGAGTTCTAAAGAAATCGTTATGACAGGTAAGTCGTTACGCTTTCTGAAGAAGTCGTTGCGATGACTTATAGAATCGTTATGGCATCGACTTGATTGAAACAACATGACTTTTCAGTCAGAGGGGAAATCGTTATGATAATTCTATTGAAATCGATATGCTTATAAGGAAATCGTTCTAGACTTAGAGAAATAATATGTTGAAGATATTAAAGCTTCAGAGAAGTAATGCATATCTTTTGTTGGCTTGTTTGACCTTGGTATTTTTCCTGTACTTAAGACTTAAGAAAATTCATTAGATATAATTGATAAGCTCTTGTTTGGTTTTGGTAATCATCAAAAATTATTATATGAATGTAATTAATTAAAGTTACATGGGGACAGACTGATCATCAGAAGAGGTTGAAACATTCTCAAGGAGCAGATCCCGCATTCAGAGGCATTTAGCAGAGCATCGCCCAAGGAATCAAAGCATCAAAGGATCTCCTCAATCCAAACTTCTGCAAGGGATTTCTACTGTGAGAACATAATATGTATCAAATTCTTTACTCTTCAAGGTTCTTCTGATTCATTCTGGGGATTGTGCATAAATGTTGCACCAAGTCTCTGTGAATGAATTCATCTGAATCAGATCATGCTAGAGGATCTGATTTATGTTGTTCTTGATCTAGCTTGTGTCTTGTGAGCCTTTGTGCTCGATGTGTCGAGTTGAACACCTCTGTGTGTTTGAGCGATATGTGCTCAGTTTCTGTGCAGTTGTACTCTAGAGTTGGTGTGTGAGTTGTCTAACTCAAGTGTGGTGGAGTTGGTCAAGCTCCAGTGTGTCTTGTACTCAAGTTGAGTAGTGGAGCCTCACTGTGTGAGGGGTGGATGTAGGAATCATTGGTGTGATTCCGAACCACCTAAAAATCCTTGTTGTCACGTCCCGAGAATTACGCAGCGAATTATTTCGAATAATTCGAGTCGATATCCCGAGACGTGGACAGTCGGCAAATAAGCCTCTAGCTAGCACACACTAAATGTGTATCAACACAAACATCATAATAGGGCCCAAATGTTGAACTCAATAAAACTGTATTCAATTTCAACTCAACTTATAAAAATTGGAAACTAGTACAAGACTGAGACTCAAATAAAAAAGTACATTTACCCCTCACTTCCTACTACAGGTTCTAACTCTCAAAATAAACTACGATAACTAGACTCATAATTGGGACGCTCATCACTCGGATGCATTCCCATCCTCGACTTGCTCTTCCTCTTGAACTTCATAGTCACCTAGATTGGAAAAGGTAGGGGATGAGCAAACTAGCCCAGTAGGATTTATATCTCAATGTGCGGGCAATGATATAAGTGATTAACATTTTAGAACTAGGCAAGTACGATGAATGATATGCAAGTACGAACAAAACTCATTAAAACATGATATATAAAACAAGCTGGATAGAGTGAACAAGATAGAATAAGATTTTTGAACAAGATGCCAAGAAAGAACTAGCAATAGATCACTTTGCACAAGCACGCAAGATTTCACTTGATGTCAATAGTTTTCAAGAAAACAAGATATCACTAGTTGCAATAAATGCAGGATGACCATATCACGCAAGCAAGCAAGCAAGATTGCACAAGCACGTTCAAGTAACACTAATCAGGCACGTAGACACCAATGTACACCAAGAAAAGATCCATCAAGAATGTACACCAGGACACGTGTATGTGGTTATGTATCTAACATTCAACAAGCAAGAAAGTACTCCCAGCGCAGATGCAACGCCAGTAATCATTATACCCCATGGTTAACAGTATATTTATGACTCGCCGTCATTGGGGCTAGACTGGAGCCCTTGGACACACTCCGTGCCCTGTCAGCCATCTCATGTAAAATTTTAAATGTAGATACCCACAGTCATAAATAATGGCCAATGAGAGTTTCAAAAAGTAAGCATGTGTAATGTCATGTTCATGATGATGATGAGAAGAAATAAATAAATTGAACATGATTCCATGAGGACAATAGTCAAGAGATAAATTCGGCAGCTGAATGATAAGATTTACAATTTAGTTCAATCTTTACATTAATGGCTTTAGTCTAGATGGCAATTCACACTCACGAGAACAAGAAGAGAAGGAAGTGCACGCCCTAGATGTATAAGTGTGTAGAGATGCACATGTGTAAATTCACAATCCGTCGGTCTCAAACTCTCGAAAAACACTTAACATGATGGCATGCAATGAACAATGCATTTAACTACAAATGGGTTTACAAGATTTTAAGATAAAATTTATCACTTAAAGCAAGCTAGAATGGTAACAAGAGTAAATCACAAGTTTCATGTATGATCATATCATTAAGAAAGCAATTAGAATAATATTCATGTAATTAAGGATTTTTCAATGGGTTAAACACTTTTAAGCCATTAAATAGACATTATGTAATGAACAGACCAAAATATGCAATATCTTGTAAAGGTAGTGTCGACACAACCCATGCTGGTGTCGACACCATGCTTCAAACACAAAGCAAAAACATGAAAAACTGGTCAAGTAGTGTCGACACTAGTTCAAGTAGTGTCGACACTAGAGACAGGTTCCAGAAAACCTTCTGGAAAACATGGGACAGTGTGTCGACACTAGATGAGGTAGTGTCGACACTAGATCAGTTTCCCAGAACTTTCTGGGTAAAATGGGACAGTGTGTCGACACTAGATGAGGTAGTGTCGACACTAGAGAGCTTTCCCAGAACACTTTCTGGGCTGTTTTGGGACAGGTGTCGACACTAGATGAGTAGTGTCGACACTAGAGAGCTTCCCAGAACACTTTCTGGGCTGCTTTGGGACAGGGTGTCGACACTAGATGAAGTAGTGTCGACACTAGAGAGCTTCCCAGAACACTTTCTGGGCTGCTTTGGGACAGTGTGTCGACACTAGATGAGGTAGTGTCGACACTAGCTGCCCTCCATGACAAAACATATGGTCAAGTGTGACCTGAAAACATGTCTCATGCAGCGATTCACTTACCCATCTTATAACTCTCTAACTAATGACATTTAGACAAAACGTTCAACACAAAGATGACGAGGACAACTAGTAGAAGAACTTTGATGTTGGGGTTTGATCTAATTCGTCTCGAATCCCGAGAAAACAGATGAAGAACAAAAGTCAAGTGTAGCCCGAAATCCCAGTATCATGCAGTGACTCTCTTCCCACGCCTGTAACTCTCTAACCAAGGACTTTTGGACAAAACGTCCAACATAAAAGATGATCGTGACTTCAATTAGAAAAACTTTGTGAAGGAAGTTTAGTCAAATTCAGTCTCAAATCACGTGCATAATAAGAAGAACGGGAAAAACCCTAACAGTGCGCGACTTTGGAAAAACACTTATAACTCAAAATATACTCATTAGAATTCGATGAAACCAGTGGGAAACGAAAGTTAACTTGATGCTCTACACATTGGTATAGGATATATTAAGGTTTGGCCCGAGAAAACCTACCTTCTGGGTTGAAGAAGTCTCATTTTTCCAGAAAACCCGAGTTCAGACACTCGGAGGAAAACGCTTACTGCTCCGTGTATACTGCATGGAATTTGAGAATTCCACTTGGGTTAGAACGTAGCCTTGACCCTCTTTCCAGGGGTATAAGCCTTGCAAGGTTTGGTTTAGGTTTGACTCACCTTTGGTCGACTTCAAGATGATGGTCTGTGCAGGTCGCAGCAGACGAAACAGGGGAAGAAGAACGACTTGGTGTGGATGATCTCCTGCTCCCCAGCCACCAAGAACTTCTCCACACGACCCCAGCAAGTTCTAAAACTCGTTCCTAGGTTTGGTGAAGAGTATTTAAGCAACCATGGTGTTTTAGGAGTCCTATTATAACTAGGAAAGCTAAGCTGCGGTTTTGACAGGGCAGTTTCCTATCTTTTGAGGATTCCTTCCTCCCTTAGAGTGTGTGAGGCTTTAGGAAACCTCCCACCATAGATAGGCACGAATTTGGGTTGCCAAGAATGCATGATTGCATCCCAATTCAACTCAAATTGCCTCTTTCTAATTTCAGCCTATTTAGAGTTACGAATTTCCATGCATTTTCTAGCTTTATTTGATTATTGGGCCAATTGATGTCCATTGACCCGCTTATGATATTGGGTCATTAATATATAATGTTGGAAGTCCCTCCAACACTTTTATTTAAATTTGATTTCTTTATATACTAAAATTTCCGGGGTGCTACACCCTCCCCCACTTAAGAGAATTTGGTCCCCAAATTCATGTATAGCAAGTTATTGTACAAGTGAGGTGTACTTACTTGTGAATAGCTCCGGAAATCTTTTGCGCATTGCTTCCTCGGTTTCCCACGTGTCGTCCTCATCCATGCGTTGATTCCATCTAACCCTTACTAGTGGGATAACCTTGTTCCTTAGTTGGCGCAGTTCCCGGTCCACAATCTTAATTGGCTTCTCTTGATATGTTCCGTCTTTGTTGAACTCCAGAAGCTCGTATTCTATAACATGCCATGGATCTCGTACATACTTTTTCAACATGGATATGTGGAACACATTGTGTATTCCATCCATTTGCGGTGGTAAAGCGAGACGATATGCCACTTCGCCGACTCTTTCAAGGATTTCGAAAGGCCCGACAAACCTTGGTGACAACTTGCCTTTAATGCCAAAACGTCTGATCCCACGGCCTGGAGACACTTTCAAGAATACATGTTCACCCACCTGAAACTCCAGGTCTCTTCTTCTATTATCTGCATATGCCTTTTGTCTTTGCTGCGCCACTGCCATTCTTTCTCTATAAGCTTTACCTTCTCTGTGGTTTCCCTTATCATCTCTGGTCCTAACATTTGTTTTTCGCCAACCTCATACCAGCATATTGGAGATCGGCAACTTCTGCCATAAAGTGCTTCAAATGGTGCCATCTGAATGCTAGCTTGATAGCTATTATTGTAGGCGAACTCCACAAGAGGTAAGTGTTCATGCCAGCTACCTCCAAAATCTAGGACACATGCTCTGAGCATATCTTCAATCACCTGGTTGGTTCTCTCCGTCTGTCCATCTGTTTGTGGATGGAAAGCCGTGCTAAAATTTAGTTTAGATCCCAAGGAGTAATGCAGTCCTTTCCAAAAGTGGGATGTAAACCTGGGGTCTCTATCAGACACGATAGACACCGGTACTCCATGTAATCTGACTATTTCCTTCACATACAATGCAGCCAGAACATCTATTGACCACTTATTCTTCACTGGCAAGAAGTGAGCTGACTTGGTTAAGCGGTCGACTATAACCCAGATACCATCGAATCCACCTCTAGATTTAGGTAGTCCGAAAATAAAGTCCATCCCTATACCTTCCCATTTCCATGCCGGAATTTCTAGGGGTTTGAGTTTACCTGCGGGTCGCAAGTGTTCTGCCTTGACCCTTTGACATGTTAAGCATCGGGCGACATATTCCGCCACCTCTCTCTTCATATTAGGCCACCAGAAGCTTCTTTTCAAATCCTGATACATTTTGGTAGTTCCAGGATGAATAGTATATCTGGTCTTGTGAGCCTCGTCCATAATCATTTTCTTTGTCTCTGCATGGTCGGGTACACAGACTCGATCCCGGAACAATAGCCTTCCATCTTCAGTTAATGAGAAATCTGGCCTCTGGTCCAGATTAGCCTTAATCTCCACAACTATAGGGTCATTGTCTTGGAGTGTTGTGATGTCCTCCAATAGTGTGGGTTGTGCTCTAACACTAGCAACAAAGCATCCCTTCTCTTTGATGTCAGCATCAATATTTAACTTGGCGAAGTCTTCTAATAACTTCCATTCTTCTACCATTAACTTGACATTGTGATCATTGGCTTTCTACTTAGAGCATCTGCCACAGCATTTGCTTTTCCTGGATGATATTGGATCGTGAAGTCGAAGTCTTTGAGATACTCCAACCACCTCCGTTGCCTCATATTCAAGTCCTGCTGAGAAAACAGATACTTCAAGCTTTTATGGTCAGAAAACACAATGAATTTCTCACCATATAGATAATGACGCCATATCTTCAAGGCGAAGACTACAGCAGCTAGCTCCAGATCATGTACGGGATAATTGTCCTCGTGCTTCTTCAATTGTCTGGACGCGTAGCATATAACTTTCCCTTCTTGCATCAGCACACAGCCAAGGCCGATCCCGGATGCATCGGTGTATACTTCAAAACTACCCCCGGCAGTTGGCAAGGTTAGTACGGGTGCTGAGGTAAGGTGTTCTTTCAATGCCCTGAAACTTTCTTCACATTCATCAGTCCATGCGAATGGATTCTCCTTCCTGGTAAGCCTGGTCATTGGTACAGCTATCTTTGAGAAATCTTTAATGAAGCGACGATAATAACCGGCTAACCCCAGAAAGCTTCTAATCTCCGACACAGTTGTCGGCCTTTCCCAATTCTTTACCGCCTCCACCTTAGATGGATCTACAGAGATTCCCTCCTTGGATATGATGTGACCAAGGAAAGATACTTCCTCCATCCAGAATTCACACTTACTAAGTTTAGCATAGAGTTGGTTATCTCTGAGCACTTGCAGAGCAACCTTCAAGTGTTCCTCATGTTCTTCTTTGGATTTGGAGTAAATAAGGATGTCATCAATGAACACCACTATGAACTGGTCCAAGTAGGGCCTATAAATATTGTTCATAAGTTGCATGAAAGCCGCTGGAGCATTGGTTAATCCGAACGGCATGACCACGAACTCATAGTGACCATACCTACTCCGGAATGCAGACTTGTGAATATCCTCTTCCTTTATTCTTAGTTGATGGTAGCCAGATCTTAGATCTATCTTAGAGAAATATTGTGCGCCAGAGATCTGATCAAACAGTTCATCGATGCGGGGTAGTGGATACTTGTTCTTTATTGTCAACTGGTTCAACTGACGGTAGTCAATGCAAAGCCTCATTGATCCGTCCTTCTTTCTGACGAATAGTACTGGCGCTCCCCACGGGGATGTACTAGGCCTGATAAAACCTTGATCTAGCAGTTCTTGGATCTGTCTCTTCAACTCCTGCAATTCAACAGGGGACATGCGATACGGGGCCTTTGAAACAGGGGCTGCCCCAGGGAGTAACTCAATGGTGAAGTTTACCTCCCGCTCAGGTGGTATACCAGGCAATTCCTCTGGAAATACATCAGGATATTCCCTGGCTATTGGAATGTCTTCTAAGGTCGGTTTCTTCTTTTCAGTAGCCAAGACGGAAACTAGGAAAGCATCACAACCCTGGTTGATCAGCTTAGAAGCCTTCAAGGAGGATATCAAGATAGGGTGTTTGTGATAACGGGTGCCAAGTAGTGATAGAGTTGGAAGGTTTGATCTTTTAAAAGTGACCCTCCTATGGCGACAGTTTACATCGGCATCATATTTAATTAGCCAATCGACACCCAGAATGGCATCATAACCCTTCATGTCTAAACAGATAAGGTCTGCAGGGAGATTGTGTCCTCCAATTATGGTTTCACATTTTGGCAAGTAGTGAGTGAGTTCAGATTCTGAGCCTAGTGGAGAGGCTACAATGATCTTGGATTTCAAGGGTACAGGTTTGACAGGTAAAGTTGCAGCAAATGTGGTGGAAATAAAAGAATATGCAGCTCCCGTATCAATAAGTACAAATGCAGGTTGAGAGTGTATGGAAATGGTACCTTCCACCATACCCCCTTCCTCGGGTAGGTCAGCTTCTATGACAGCATTAAGGCGTCCCTGACGCCGTGGTGCATTCTGGGCTCTCCCGGGCTGGTCCTTCAGCATAGGACAATCCGGAATACGGTGGTCACGACCACCACATCTCAAGCATGCCCCGAGCTTCTTCCAGCATTCCTCAGCTCGGTGTCCTGGTTTATCACAGAACTTGCAGTTTTCAGACAACTGCCTACCTTCCACTTTGACTCTTTTATCTCCCGCCGCATCTCTTCCAGCAATTGGCCTCTTGTTGTTGCTGTTAAAGTTGTTATTGTTGCTACGAAACGTTGGAACAGTGTTAGGTGCTCCCTTCTTGACAAAGACCGGCTTAGAGTTGTCCTTGCCCCTCATGCTCTCTACTTTAGCCATGGTGTCCTCCACTAGCTGAGCTCTTTGGACCATCTCAGTGTAAGTTTGAATGTTGTGTGGTCCGAGCCTTTCAATGAACATGGGTCTGAGTCCATCCATGAAACGGTTGGCTTTCAGCCTTTCTGTGCCCACAAGATGTGGGGCATACACTGCCAGACGAGCAAACTGAGCTTCATACTCAGCCACAGACATGCTCTTTTGTTTTAGTGTAGCAAACTCTGCTGCCTTCTTCTCCTTCACTCTCTCAGAGAAATATTTTCCCCGGAATATCTCCAGGAATCCGGCCCACTCTAGTTCAGCTACGTTTGGCAGGTGGGCCGATGTGGCCTTCCACCATGCTCGAGCATCCTTGGTAAGTTGGAAAGTGGCCAGTACCACTTTCTCCCTGTTGTTGCATTGCATTACTTGGAAAATCCTTTCGATTTCCTCTTGCCAATTTTCTGCTTCATCTGGGTCAGGGGATCCAGAGAAACGAGGAGGGTTTAAACTCCTAAAATTTCGGTGCAGATCACCGGCTCCATTCCTTGCAGCTGCAGCCTGATTTCCAGCCTGAACTACATTTTGCAGGGCCTGCGTAAGTCCAGCCACGTGTCTTGCATAGCTTGCCACTGGTTGCGAGCCATTGCAGTTGTGTGAGAGTGTTATGAGGGTTCCTGAGAAAAGGATGGAAACTAATTAATGTCTCTAGATACATTATAAGAGTCAATGGGTAGGAGTGTTTTATTCTTTATAACATATTCCCAGTCTCTACCCATTCTCACCAGGTATTATATTTAATTTCCATGACCTAGGTTCCATAGGTATCTCCTATTCCTGAGACATATCCTATTTGGTATTCCTACGCTCTGATACCACTAAATTGTCACGTCCCGAGAATTACGCAGCGGATATTATTCGAATAATTCGAGTCGATATCCCGAGACGTGGACAGTCGGCAAATAAGCCTCTAGCTAGCACGCACTAAATGTGTATCAACACAACATCATAATAGGGCCCAAATGTTGAACTCAATAAAATTGTATTCAATTTCAACTCAACTTATAAAAATTGGAAACTAGTACAAGACTGAGACTCAAATAAAAAGGAAAGTACATTTACCCCTCACTTCCTACTACATGTTCTAACTCTCAAAATAAACTACGATAACTAGACTCATAATTGGGACGCTCATCACTCGGATGCATTCCCATCCTCGACTTGCTCTTCCTCTTGAACTTCATAGTCACCTAGATTGGGAAAAGGTAGGGGATGAGCAAACTAGCCCAGTAGGATTTATATCTCAATGTGCGGGCAATGATATAAGTGATTAACATTTTAGAACTAGGCAAGTACGATGAATGATATGCAAGTACGAACAAAACTCATTAAAACATGATATATAAAACAAGCTGGATAGAGTGAACAAGATAGAATAAGATTTTTGAACAAGATGCCAAGAAAGAACTAGCAATAGATCACTTTGCACAAGCACGCAAGATTTCACTTGATGTCAATAGTTTTCAAGAAAGCAAGATATCACTAGTTGCAATAAATGCAGGATGGCCATATCACGCAAGCAAGCAAGCAAGATTGCACAAGCACGTTCAAGTAACACTAATCAGGCACGTAGACACCAATGTACACCAAGAAAAGATCCATCAAGAATGTACACCAGGACACGTGTATGTGGTTATGTATCTAACATTCAACAAGCAAGAAAGTACTCCCAGCGCAGATGCAACGCCAGTAATCATTATACCCCATGGTTAACAGTATATTTATGACTCGCCGTCATTGGGGCTAGACTGGAGCCCTTGGACACACTCCGTGCCCTGTCAGCCATCTCATGTAAAATTTTAAATGTAGATACCCACAGTCATAAATAATGGCCAATGAGAGTTTCAAAAAGTAAGCATGTGTAATGTCATGTTCATGATGATGATGAGAAGAAATAAAATAATTGAACATGATTCCATGAGGACAATAGTCAAGAGATAAATTCGGCAGCTGAATGATAAGATTTACAATTTAGTTCAATCTTTACATTAATGGCTTTAGTCTAGATGGCAATTCACACTCACGAGAACAAGAAGAGAAGGAAGTGCACGCCCTAGATGTATAAGTGTGTAGAGATGCACATGTGTAAATTCACAATCCGTCGGTCTCAAACTCTCGGAAAAACACTTAACATGATGGCATGCAATGAACAATGCATTTAACTACAAATGGGTTTACAAGATTTTAAGATAAAATTTATCACTTTAAAGCAAGCTAGAATGGTAACAAGAGTAAATCACAAGTTTCATGTATGATCATATCATTAAGAAAGCAATTAGAATAATATTCATGTAATTAAGGATTTTTCAATGGGTTAAACACTTTTAAGCCATTAAATAGACATTATGTAATGAACAGACCCAAAATATGCAATATCTTGTAAAGGTAGTGTCGACACAACCCATGCTGGTGTCGACACCATGCTTCAAACACAAAGCAAAAACATGAAAAACTGGTCAAGTAGTGTCGACACTAGTTCAAGTAGTGTCGACACTAGAGACAGGTTCCAGAAAACCTTCTGGAAAACATGGGACAGTGTGTCGACACTAGATGAGGTAGTGTCGACACTAGATCAGTTTCCCAGAACTTTCTGGGTAAAACTGGGACAGTGTGTCGACACTAGATGAGGTAGTGTCGACACTAGAGTCTTTCCCAGAACACTTTCTGGCTGTTTTGGGACAGGGTGTCGACACTAGATGAGGTAGTGTCGACACTAGAGAGCTTCCCAGAACACTTTCTGGGCTGCTTTGGGACAGGTGTCGACACTAGATGAGTAGTGTCGACACTAGAGAGCTTCCCAGAACACTTTCTGGGCTGCTTTGGGACAGTGTGTCGACACTAGATGAGGTAGTGTCGACACTAGCTGCCCTCCATGACAAAACATATGGTCAAGTGTGACCTGAAAACATGTCTCATGCAGCGATTCACTTACCCATCTTATAACTCTCTAACTAATGACATTTAGACAAAACGTTCAACACGAAAGATGACGAGGACAACTAGTAGAAGAACTTTGATGTTGGGGGTTTGATCTAATTCAGTCTCGAATCCCGAGAAAACAGATGAAGAACAAAAGTCAAGTGTAGCCCGAAATCCCAGTATCATGCAGTGACTCTCTTCCCACGCCTGTAACTCTCTAACCAAGGACTTTTGGACAAAACGTCCAACATAAAAGATGATCGTGACTTCAATTAGAAAAACTTTTGTGAAGGAAGTTTAGTCAAATTCAGTCTCGAATCACGTGCATAATAAGAAGAACGGAAAAACCCTAACAGTGCGCGACTTTGGAAAAACACTTATAACTCAAAATATACTCATTAGAATTCGATGAAACCAGTGGGAAACGAAAGTTAACTTGATGCTCTACACATTGGTATAGGATATATTAAGGTTTGGCCCGAGAAAACCTACCTTCTGGGTTGAAGAAGTCTCATTTTTCCAGAAAACCCGAGTTCAGACACTCGGAGGAAAACGCTTACTGCTCCGTGTATACTGCATGGAATTTGAGAATTCCACTTGGGTTAGAACGTAGCCTTGACCCTCTTTCCAGGGGTATAAGCCTTGCAAGGTTTGGTTTAGGTTTGACTCACCTTTGGTCGACTTCAAGATGATGGTCTGTGCAGGTCGCAGCAGACGAAACAGGGGAAGAAGAACGACTTGGTGTGGATGATCTCCTGCTCCCCAGCCACCAAGAACTTCTCCACACGACCCCAGCAAGTTCTAAAACTCGTTCCTAGGGTTTGGTGAAGAGTATTTAAGCAACCATGGTGTTTAGGAGTCCTATTATAACTAGGAAAGCTAAGCTGCGGTTTTGACAGGGCAGTTTCCTATCTTTTGAGGATTCCTTCCTCCCTTAGAGTGTGTGAGGCTTTGGGAAACCTCCCACCATAGATAGGCACGAATTTGGGTTGCCAAGAATGCATGATTGCATCCCAATTCAACTCAAATTGCCTCTTTCTAATTTCAGCCTATTTAGAGTTACGAATTTCCATGCATTTTCTAGCTTTATTTGATTATTGGGCCAATTGATGTCCATTGACCCGCTTATGATATTGGGTCATTAATATATAATGTTGGAAGTCCCTCCAACACTTTATTTAAATTTGATTTCTTTATATACTAAAATTTCCGGGGTGCTACACTTGTGCAATGGTTTGATCTGCTTGTCTTCGCTAGATGCTTGCCTAGGGTTTCGATCTCTACTAATTGTATTGATTCACACATCATCTACACACATTCACTCTTCAGATCAGTGAATTGCCACTCTGAATTAATCTCTGATTTGAAGTAAGTTTTAATTTGCTTAAGCTTCCGCAGTAATTGGTGACAGATCTATTCAACCCCCCCCCCCCCCTTCTAGATCTGTCCATCCACATATCTGATCCTACACCTTGTACCTGCTCATCACATCTCATCCCCTTCTGATTTCCTTGTGGAGTAGACGTCTATGAAAAGGGAGTTGCATGATCTCCGAAGGCAACTGGACCCTCAAAAGGTTACCGACATCCCTCTCCCCTCTATCCAGTATCTCCAGGTTCCACCCCAGTCAGAGCTCCTTGTCTACAGACGATACTCTAGGGTAGGCGACCCCTATGTGCATATCAAGGATTTTGTATATGAGTCAGCTCCCCACAAGTATGATTGCCACCTCATGGTGTACTTGTTCAGGAAGTCCTTAGAGGGGGAGGCCCTCGAGTGGAACTACTCCCTGCCACTAGAAGTAGCCGAGGACTTCCAAATTGTACAAGAAAGATTCCTACATCAGTTCCAAAATCGGGTCAGACCCGAATACTAATTTGTAGATCTGGTGGCCGAGAAGATTAAGGCTGATGAAGAATTTGTAGTCTACACTGACTGGTGGCGTGCTCTAGCTGCAAAGGTCTGTTGCCCTATGCTGGAGGAGGAAAGGTCAAGCTCATGATCGCCAATGCCACTTCTACCTACCGATCCATCTTGGCCATGAATGGCATCACCACCATGCACCAACTCTATAGCCGAACCCGATTCATTCAAATCCAACTCAGGACTCGCCTATCCACTCCATGTTTGAGAACCCAAAGCCTCGCTACCCCAAGAAACCACAGGGTCCTATCACCAAAGGGGGTACAAACCAATGAACAAGTAGGTGTTGTCAACAATCCTCAAGGCCCAGTGGGTAGGGGTCCGTACAATCAGCCTCCTCAACAACCATGGAATAATAGGCCACCACAGCCTCAAGCTCAAAACCCTCAGCAGGAGCAACGCTAATACAACCAAGTCCCTCCACCTAAAAATGGCTATGCTCCTAGAAAACCCAACGGTCCCAAGAGAGCTCAGTACCCTCCTCTCCCCAAGAGTTTGTCCGACATATTTGCAGCCCTCATGTCTCTTAATGGCCTTAGACTTCCTTCAAAAAAGGCCAACTGGAACATGGCAACAGATCAAACCAAGTATTGCGTGTATCACTGCCATCCAGGGAATAATGTATCAGACTACTTCCAATTCAGAGACATGATATATGATCTTCATGAGTAGCACCAAATCGATTGGGCAAAGATGAAAAGGTTAATTTAGATCCTGAGGGATCAGCAGGGGCAGAGACAGCAGCAACAGCAGCAGCAGTGGCAACAGTAGCCACACCACAGCAGCAGCAGTTCCAGCAACCACAACGGCCATAACAACCAGCCCATGATCTCAGCATAGTCCGAAATCCCATGCCACAACATCACCCAGCTCTGAACCCACAACCTATTCCACCACCTGCTCAAGTTAACCCCGTCGTCCACCATCCACCACTAGCCGCCACTTGGGCCTATGATGATGAGCATGAAGTAGGCCAACTATTGGCTGTTTCCCATACCACCGCCACCTCCACCACACCCACCATTGCCACCATCACCTCACCACTATACAACACTCCCATTATACCACCGATTAGACCATCACCCATCAACGTCCCACTTTTCCCCACGTCAACGCCAATAATAGCCAACCCATCCATCATCAGTGCCACCCCACCTCTGCTACAACACAACCTCACCCTCTGGAGTGAGCGAATGTTTCACCGAATGTATCCCAATGCATCTGCATCTATGCCAAGTCAACCGACCCACAACTCCAACTTCAACACCCACAACAACAATAGGACATTGAAGAGGCAGATCCGGTCCCAGGTACCCAGTATGATATTCTGAAGCATCTGGACCGACTCCTGCCAAGATTTCTATCCTTGAACTAATTAAGAGGTCTCAGACCCATCAGGATGCTTTGAGGACATTTCTGCAAAGGGTCATGGTTAGTGAAAACATGACCCCAGAAACATTACCATCAGTCCTATCAATTGTTACCAGAGGGTCAACAATTGCCTTTACTGACAGTGAGCTAGCTCCTCCCGAGGCAAGGAGAATGCCTCTATGCGTAACGTTGACAATAAACAAAGTGGCCATTGATGCCGCCCTAGTTGACACTGGAGCATCAATAAATGTGTGTCCTCTCAGCACTCTCCGGTCATGCAACATATTTGAGTGCCGCTTGCAGCCAACGCCTACCACTATTGCGGCTTATGATAACTCCAAGCAAGCCTGCCATGGTGTAGTCTCTCTACAGGCAGAATAGGGGCCACTTGTAATGACCGTGGACTTTTATGTGCTTGACATTGATCCAACTTTTAAGGCTATTCTGGGCCATCCATGGATTGAGGCACTAGGGGCAGTCCCCTCTACATGCCATCAATGTTTGAAATTCCCATTCCAAGGGTGAATTGTCAAAGTTAAAAGTGCGGCCACAACACATACAGTTGAAGCCATTGAACAGATTATGCCGACAGTCTGGCCCTCTAACAAGCCCATTATATTTGTGCTTGATGTAAATTACCCATGGGCTTATACTTTCTCTTCTGATCACCAAATAGTGTCTCCATCTATGGCGGCCACCAAAAAGGCCACATTGTCAGACACAAAGGGTTGGAATATTATGTTCAAAATTAGCTATCAACCAGGAAAAGGGCTTGGAGCTCACCTCCAAGGGAGAACCAGATCATTTCCAGTTCCAAACAGGTCACAAGACATGGTCTTGGTTACAAAGAAGAAGTCTAGCCATGGACCGCTTTCTCATCCACGCTGAAGCCAGACCGGCAACCACTCACATGGTCGTTATATTGTCATTTTGTCAAAGGACCCGTCCAGTCGGGATATGACACTATTGTGATAGGGGCAGACCTCATTGACTATGACGTCCATGGGCGTCGTTTTGCTCGCCATATGACGCCAATGCTTAATACAAGCCCTAGAAGCACTGAGACCTAACAAAAGGAGGAAAACATATGATCCTGAAGCAGAATGGCGCAGATGGTTTGATTTGGAAGACCTAACAATTGCTTTCAATCAGCTGTTTTGGGATGGCGATCTCACTTGGCCCCTGGCAGTCGCAGAGTTAGTGGAGCCCTCGTCAGCAATCACCTCCAAGAGACAATTGCTTGGGGATGGTGAAGACGTTGGAGAATCAGATCTATTATATGAAGACAACAACACTGTAGATAAGCTCTGGCCAAGGTATTCCAGACCCCCAAAGCATTCCATATTTTTAATTTTGTTTCTAAGTTCTCCTTCATTCCTCGTTCACCTCCCCTTATCCTCCAACTCTCATCCGACACTCTCGAGGCGTTGACTGTTCCCTCTCCCACTTCGCCCTTTCTTTCAATGGCATGACTGTCTCCTTCTCCCAATGCCTTCAAATGTAGGTTAGTTTGTCTTTATTGTTAGGTTAGTTTGTTTTATTTGCTTACCTTGAAAAAAATCAAAAATATCAAAATTAAAAAAAAAATCATTCCTCACTCTCCTTATTCCCTCTTTCATCGGACGACAATCCTTGTCTTCACCTTCCCTCTTTCATCGGATGGCGATCCCCATCTTCCCCTTCTCTCCTTCATCGGACGGTGATCCCCGTCTTCCCCTTTATCCTTCATCGGACGGCGATCCCCGTCCTCCCTTTCCCCTTCATCGGATGGCGATCCCCGTCTTCTCCTTCTCCTTCATTGGACAGTGATCCCCGTCTTCCCTCCTTCGCTCACTCTAACAATGATCCTCGTGCTCCTTCTCTTTGACGGTGATCCCTGTCTCCACTTTTCCTTTCCCCTTAGACGGTGATCCCCGTCTCCACTCTCCCTCGCACTCATCCCAACGGCGTCCCACGTCACTCTCTCACCTCCCTTCTTCGGCGGCGATCTCCACCCTTTCCCTTCTCCTCCAACTCGAGCGGTGATCCCCGCTCTCCGACACACGTACTGATCACAATGGCTTCATTAGGTGAGGGGCCTTCTGCCCCCCTGCACCATAACTCCGCTTCAAGCACCCTGAGCTCAGGTGGCCTTCTCCCACCTCCAAACCACATGAGAGGACCCTAGCGGCTATGCCGCATCCCTTTTTTCCCTTCCAATAAGCCTCTGGACTCTCCCCCAGAGTGCCCCTTAGGTTTTAATTCTAGCTTAGGTTCAAGGGTAAAATCTAGAAAGTCCCCATCCCCATCTTGGAAGAGAAAGGTAGTACCATTCCCCTTAGATATCTGGTAGATCTGGCTCAAAGGTGTGGCACTCTTCAAGCTGACGAAGAGTTCGTCTAGGAAGCAGTCATTCTGAAATAGAAGCTCAGCATGAAGAGAAGTGGCTAGACGACGGATTTGGAGTAATTGAAATCATGAATGATGAGAACCCAGTTGATGAAGAAGACAGTGAAGTAGAGGACGCTACCGAAATGTATGCCAGTGGCATGAGGAGGTTTGATGAGCCTCCATCGGCAGTGGATGAGCCTACCAAGGAGGTAAATGTTGGAACAGCCGAAGAACCCAAGCTTCTAACCATAGCTTCCAGTCTCCCTCCTAAGGAAGAAGAAGAACTTATAAAGATGTTGAGGGAGTACAAAGACTCATTTGCCTGGTCATATGAGGACATGCCCGACATTGACCCTGGATTGGTGGAACATAGGTTAATTTTGAAGCCAGGGGCAATAGCCATTAAACAAAAATTGAGACGATTTCACCCTCATATTGCATTGAAAATGAAAAAGGAGATTGACAAGCTACACCAAGCTAAGTTCATCTGTGTAGTACTCTATCCCCTATAGGTGGCCAACATAGTCCCGATAATGAAGAAAGATGGAAGAGTGTGGATTTGCATAGACTTCCGGGACTTAAATCGAGCATGTCCTAAAGATGACTTCCTATTACCTCATTTGGATGTCCTAATTGATAACACCGCTGGGTTCGAAACTCTTTCATTCATGGATGGTTATTCTGGTTATAATCAGATCTGTCTAGCACCGGAGGACCAAGAGAAAACATCCTTCACCACGCCCTGGGGAACTTATCGCTATGTGGTTATGCCATTCAGATTAAAGAATTCCGGTGCCACTTATCAAAGGGCAATGTTGGCAATCTTCCACAATATGATTCACATTCATGTTGAGGTTTACGTGGATGATATTGTGGTGAAATCTCGGACTCAAAAGGAACACTCTTCTGTACTTGTCAAAGTGTTTCAACGCACACGGGAATAACAATTGAAGATGAATATGAAGAATTGTGTATTGGGGGTTTCCTTGGGCAAGTTGTTGTTGAGCAACTATCCCCTAAGAAAATCATTTAAGACTTTAAATTATTTAAAATGCTGATTTTGCTATGACAAAACCTTTAAAGATTTCTTACAATCAAATCTACTGCAACATAACACAGAACATATTTTGAACAATACTGTAATAACACTATCTTGAAAAATTCTAAGTCCACAGAATACATTATGTATCATACTATATTTCAACTGTGGACTCTGACTCTAAAAAATCGAAGTGGACTCACTTGGAAATCGAAGTATGGACTCCATCTCCTAAGAGTTGAATCCTAGACTCCGACTTTGAGAAGTCGAAGTAGGTATCAAATTATGAACTGAGAATTTGAAGTCCTCAACTCCGTGTAACGACCCTCCTTATACCGTACAGTCTATACAACCCACATCGATATAATGAACGCCGCCACAGTGGGACATTACCAACATTTATACGATAGGCTGAAATATACCTAAATACATTCACATAGCAGCGGAAAGAAATAGCAAGTGTAACTTCTTATTCCATCATCCACATTCTATTCACAGTCCATAAATAGAAGAAAAGAAATCTGATAATGAAATAAATACATTGTCCACAACTTTCCACTAAATAAGTACACAAATCTCAAAGTAGAGCAAGTCTACTCTTATTACATACTTAGAAAAATAAAATACAACGCCAAGTCCAAAACAAGGTCTCCTACTCCCGCTTCGAGTCACTCCTAACGATCTCCTCGAAGAAGTAGAAATCTCTGCACCTGTATGCTGAAGTAAGAGTCAGTTCAAAAGAACTCAACAGTAACACCAACACACTAAACTTACATGCATCACACAACTTTCACATTTCATACTACACAATAACATAAACAGGATTTAACAGTTAATTCAAGTAAAAATCCTAAACATAATTCTACACATGTTACACATGGAAATTGTCTTATACAAAATTTTCAATAACTTAAAGCCTATCACATGCTTTCTACACACTTTCCAACATATTAAACTAAGCTCGTTTAACCACATTCACGCACACTTACAAGCTAAACATTAGTCATTTTAAACATGGAGTTTGTACACATATTAAGAGACAATTCTAGCATGGATTCTATAATCGTTTCCACATGGATAACACATTTATACTCATGAAAAGTTTTTGTTTTGCTATGTACATATCATAATCATTTAAGAAATGTCAATTTACATGTTGTCACAAGAATTCATATTAACACATGATCAATTACACAATTTACACATTCACTTAAACACAAGTTCACATTTATTAAATGCCGTGACACATAGCCCAAACCACCTTTTAGAAGGACACACACTAATCACATCACATATCTATCACCTAGGCATTACAGTGATAAATCTTAGTTACTGCGCAGAACCGGGAGAAGCACTCCCCACCCTAACCAGCGATACTTGTTCGCCTCCAGGATTTAATCCCAATGCCCTGGGACATCACACACTATGAACCTTCCCGTGGGGACTTTACCACAGTACGGTTCCACAGCCCTCTAAGGTAGCAGTGTCACCCATTGGCACATTACACATTTTTTTTCTTAATTTCCAACACACACTTAAGGCACAATTTTTTTTTTAACACATCCATTTTATGCTCACACATTTACACATTTCAGTATTACCTAGCATAGTACTATTGTTATCAGAATTTACATATTCAAATAACTCTAATCATGCAGAATTTTGCCGATTTTAATACCAACGCATTAACATACTTTAATTTATCAATATCACACATGAAATTGAAATGTATAGCTACTGTCATCATTTCAATACAAATTTTAAACAAAACCTATTACAGGTTAACCATCATGCATATAAATTTTTTGCATTTTTATGAATTACAACTAATTATGAAATTCTAACAGTGGAATCACATAAACTAAATAACCAATAACATGGATTTTCATTGTTGGATTCATAACTTTATATACATGTATACGACAGTTCTAATCATGTATCAATTCTAGAGATTTAAATGTTTCCATATCATTTAATAGAATTTCTTCACTAATTAAGCATGCTCACTATTTTTCAGTTCATAAAAATCTAAAATTTACACAGTCATCAGAAAATTCCCAAATTTTAACAGAATGAACTGAAACTCATAAACATTTCATAGATTTTGATGACACTTGGATTCCGCACATATTGTACAAACAAAATTTTACAAGATTAAAACCTGTTTAACATGCATTTCAGAAATTTTAAAAATAATACTCTTAACGAAATTCATAGAAATTACACAACATGCTCCACGACATATATTACAAACATATAAAATTTACCATATATCCTCATGCGCAGAAGTCCGAAAATAGCTTATAATGGCAGACAGTCCACTGTTCTTGCCTGAAGAACTCAACAGCAAGGGTATGGCCGTTTACTCATGTTAACGGAAACATAGGGTGCCGCCAACTCAGGATCTTAACGGCAAGGGATCCCGTCGTTAAGTTCCTGTAGTGCAAAAACACAGACTGGACGCAAAACTTGGTGAAATTGGGGAATCCAGGACTCGAAATAAAATCTAGAAAATTTCTAGGACTTACTAGACACATGTAGGAATGATGTGGATGGGGTACTTGCCTCTTGTAAAATCCACAAGCAACGATTTAAGCCGGAGAATCCCTCCTCGGCCAGAGCCAAAGAGTCCTCAAAACTCCCTCGATCCAAGTTTTGTGTTGATGCAGAGCGCAAATAGGTGTCATAGAAGTCTTCTCCAATGTTTAGACTCTCCTCCAGTCGTTGTAGAACGTCGGATGAAGCCTCCAGTCGCCGGATTTCAGAGCTCAAAGATTGGGGTTTCACACAGAGAACTAGGGTTTTGACTCAAGAGCCAAAAGGGTTAGATCTGGCCGGAGATGGGGTGTTTTATAGGGCTAGGGTCGGAGACGAAGTTGGGTAAGGTTGGGTTACCATTGGGGGACGGTTTCCTAAACCAAGGGCAACATTTCCAGAGGCGTTTCCGGATCTGAAATCGTAACAGATCTGGAAGGTAAACGTCAACATCAATAGCCGCCAATTCTGAGTAGGCATCCATCGATGTGGACGCTGATCTATGGTCGACGTCACTGATGTTGACGCCAACTAGCCGCCAGAACAGAGCTTAAAACTGCAGAAACTTTATGCCCACACACATGTATACATATATATATAATCTACAATGCACACATTAAAATAATACTTATTCATGCAATGTAAACAAGTAAGTACTATGCACAATAAAGTTTATACATCGATAACATACATTTATACATACATAAAAATCACCCAAAGATGAAAATTCAAGGGCCTTACACTCCGACTTCCAAAAGTCGAAGTCTACTCTCCGACTCCAGAAAGTCAAAAATCTCTGCGTTGATATCCAACTCCAGGAAGTCGAATAAGTTCACTCTGACTTTATGAAGTCGAATTCTTTCTGGGACTTCTGTAGAGTCGAATTTCAATCTATCTCTTATGTCTTAGACTCCGACTTTAGAGAGTCAAAGTACATCTCTTTTGTCTCTGACTTCCCTAACAACTTCTGTACTTCACTTTTTCCATGCAAATATTATTTTATGGTTTCATGAAATGTTGATTGTTTGGTATTACATTTGCTTAATGATATCTTCTGTAAAACACATAGCACCTATATATCATTCAAAATTATATCCTGTCATGTTATTATTATTTAATGTATTCTGACAGATAGGATATATTATACTCAAAACAACCACACACAAAATTGTCTGTAAAGATGTCTGAAACGTTTATTCAAATTGGTCTCTTGCTTTATGTCACAAGTTCAGATTTTCTTTTCGTTCAGTAGATATCTTGCAATTAATGCCATCAGGCGCATGGGGTATCTGACAGAGGCTCACCTACCACTGTCAGAACCTCACCTTACCTTCTAATGCAACCATCTGTCTATATTTATTTTGCACTGAACTTGTGTCTGTCCGAGGTTTCCATGCTTTTACATATATCTCTAACTCACCTACCTCAGAAAGTATGGAGATATCTTTTCTTTTGTCTTATCCTTGTTGCAGAACATTTATTAGGCACGTTTTCAGCATGGAGCTTTCACAGAACATTAATTAGAGATTGACCTCTAAGCTAAGAAGCTACAAGCATGGTCTGAAGCCGTTAGAAAGCTAAAAAGCTGAAGAACTAATAGATAATCAAAATCTCATCTGCACCCAAAGGATCAAAGACCACTCCTCAAATGGCTAGATCTCCAACGGATAGTTTCAAACGGACACATCCTCTGAAGCATATATAGAAGCCGAAGTTTGAACAAGAGGAGACACCAAGTGTGAAACCAGCTAGCAATTCATTCAACTCTCTCTTGCTTTCTGCTAGCAAGAGCTTCTACAAGCCTTCTCCTGAGCCGCAACAATTGAGAGCCTCTTCAATCAGAAAATCTCCAAGCTTTCTTTCTCACAAAAGTCTTGTTGGGTGGAATTTGTAATTAGATATCCTTTAGTCCACCTTTCCTGATTCAGAAAGGATCATAGCTGTAGTTCTTATTTTTACTCCTTTCTGAATTTGTTGTGTTTGCTCTTTCTTTGGAGTAGACCAACAAGTGTTCTTTAAATTCTGTCTGTGTAAACCCGCAGGAGGTTTGTTCCTATTGTACCCCTGTTGAGGGAAGACTTGCTTGGGAGCAAGTGGGCTTGTAATACCTCTCAAGGGTGAGAGAAGGCCAAGTATTCTTGGCAGTTAGTGAAATCTCAAGTGGTTTGCTTGAGGACTGGACGTAGGACTTCCATGTGGGAAGGGCCGAACCAGGATAAAATTCCTTGTGCATTTGTGTGATTGTTTCCGCCAATTTACAATTGAATCACATACTTCACTAAATTATAACAGTTCTATTTAGTGTTGTCTAATTTCAGATAAAATTTTAAAAGGTCAAGAAGTCCTATTCACTCCCCCTCTAGGACATCATTAGTGCCATCTCGATCCAACAAGTGGTATCAGAGCGAGGTCTTCTCAGAAGAATCGAAAGATTTGAGAAGAGATGGTGGCTGAAAGTCACAACTATGAAGGTCAGTCTGTTACAAGGCCACCATTCTTTGATGGTGAAGATTATCAGTACTGGAAGATGCGGATGGAGTGCTTCATCAGAGGCACAGATTTTGATCTGTGGTTGGTAATAGAACAAGGTGATTTTGATATTCTTGGTGAATCTACCTTTGCTCTCTCTATAGATGATAAGAGGAATATGTCCTTGAATTATAAGGCTAAAAATTATCTATGTTGTGCCCTATCCAAAAGGTAATTCAATAGACTATCTGCATGTAGAACTACTAAAGAAATGTGGGATAAACTACAAGTTACATATGAAGGAACTAATAGAGTAAAACAAACTAGGATAGATATTCTTGTGTCTCAGTATGAACAATTTAAAATGCTTCCAAATGAAAACATAACTCAAATGTACAATCATTTTTCAAATATAATAGTAGGACTGAGTTCTCGAGGAAAAACTCTTACAAATGAAGAAACTGTAAGAAAAATCCTAAGATCATTAACAAATGTTTGGACCCCTAAGGTCACTGCCATTGAGGAAGCACATGATCTAACTCAGCTTTCCATTGATAAATTAATTGGATCCCTAATGGCTCATGAAATTAACATGGAAAGATTTTCTGAAAGTTCATCGAAAAAGAAAATGCCAAATGCTTTGAAGGTTGCAGATTCTTCCTCCTCTGAAGATTCAAAGGAGAAATCAGATGACAGTGATGATGAAGCTATGCTGTCAAGAAAATTGCAAAGAATCCTTGCAAAGAAAAAGAAATTTGGTTCTAAAAGATTCTTCAAGAAGGACAAGAAGAAAGAACCAACATGCTATGAGTGCTATCAACCAGGACATTACAAGTCTGAATGTCCTAAGCTAAAGAAGAAGGATCAAGCAGAAAGATCTGAGAAGAAGAAAGGAAAAGAAAAGAAATTTAGAAGGTACAAGAAAAAGGCAATGGCAGCAACATGGAATAACGAAGAAGCCACCAGTTCAGACTCTTCAAGTTCAGAATCTGAAGAAGAAGAAAAGGTAAATCTAGCCCTCATGGCAGGACTAGATCAAGTAATTCTGAAACCTCTTTTACATCATGTTCTGAATCTGATTTTGATAGCATTGAAGATGCCTTCAACGAATTATATGAAAAATATAAAACAGTAGTTAAGCAAATATAAATAGTTAAGCTAAATTTTCTAAATCAAGAAAAGGCCAACACCTTCCTGAAAAATGAAGCAGAAAGGTTAGGACAAAGTTCAAATGAAATTAAAAGAGCAAATGAATTACTGTGTGAAGACTTAAAAAATAAAAAAATAAAATCATGGAAATAGAATCAAATTTAAAAGAACTTAAGGATGAAGAAAAATTAAAAGAAGAAAACAACTATTTAAGAGCTACCATAGAGAAAATATCTAATTGTAAAACATCCTTATTTGTTAGACTAAAAGGTTCTAGGACAGGTAAGAAGAAATATGGAGTAGGATATACATCTCCACATAATGAAGAAGATATTGTGTATCCTGAAAAGCATCCAACGCCACAATTTGTAAAAGAAAAAGGAATTAAAATCCTAGAAAGGTTAACCAATATGCTTACAAACAAAAATAGAAATTTAACAACACTACACACATGAAGGATGCTTTTGATTTATGCTATAGTCATTGTAACCAACTAAGACACACTGTCAGCACATGCACAACTAGACATTTGCGCTGGATCCCTAAGACTAACCATCAAGGACCTAAGAAAATTTGGGTACCAAAGTTACAACTTAAGTTTGTTTACAGGGTCACCTGAGAGCATCCAAATGGCATTTGGATAGTGGGTGCTCAAGGCATACGATAGGTGACAGGAAGTTATTTACAAGCTTTAGAGATGAAAGTGGTCAGGTCACTTATGGAGATAATGGAAAAGGAAAGGTCTTAGGATGTGGAACAGTAGGAACAAAAGAAAAGAATCTGATAGAAGATGTCATGTATGTAGAAGGATTGAAGCACAACCTGATTAGCATCAGTCAACTGTGTGACATGGGTCACCTAGTAAAATTTTAGAATGACAAATGTATTATTCAAAAGGATGGAAAAATAGTATTTGAAGCTCAAAGAGTTAAAAATCTGTACACCTTACAGTTAGCTGAACTAAAAGAAGTAAATTTGTGTCTTGCAACCACTAAGAGTGAAGAAACTGATTTGTGGCACAGAAGACTAGGACATGCAAGTACTTCAGTAATCAAGAAATTAATCAAGCATGATTTAGTTGAAGGTCTCCCGAAGATGAAATTAAAGAAGTCTGGAATCTATACAGCCTGTGCAAAGGGAAAGCAAACTAAGACATCATTTCAGTCCAAAACAGTGGTTACAACATCCAATCCTTAGAGCTTATTCACATGGACTTATTTGGACCTATAAGAACAATTAGTCTTAGAGAAAAAGTGTATGGCTATGTAATTGTAGATGACTACTCAAGGTACACTTGGGTATCCTTTTTGGAAGACAAATTAGAAACCTTTTCAGCTTTTCTGAAGTTCAGCAAATTAGTACAAAAGAACCAGAAGTTTCAGATAATCAGTATCAGATCTGATCTTGGTGGGGAATTCAAGAATGAAGATTTTGTGAAGTTCTCTGAAGAAAATGGAATAGAACACAATTTCTCCACATCAAGAACACCTCAACAAAATGGAGTAGCAGAAAGGAAGAACAGAACACTGCTAGACATGGCCAGAACTATGCTTACAGAGTACAATTTACCAAGATACTTCTGGCCAGAAGCAGACAACACAGCCTGCTACATCATCAACAGGTGCATGATCAGACCAATCCTAAAGAAGACACCTTATGAGCTATACAAGGAGAAAAAGTCCAGCATCAGTCATCTTCGACCTTTTGGTTGTAAGTGCTTTATTTTGAATAATGGTAAAGATAACTTATGAAAGTTAGATGCTAAAAGTGATGAAGGTTTTCTGTTAGGATATATTTCAAAACCTAGAGGATACAAAGTGTTTAATAGGAGAACCTTAACTGTAGAGCAAACAATGCATATCTTATTTGATGAGACTAACACTTCTATTAAGAGAATAGAAGAAGAAGAAGGAGATTGTGTTGAAGATCTGTGCAGGGATCTAGAACAAACATCTCTTGAAGAAGGAGAGAAAGAAGAAGAAAAGGAAGACCCACCACTAGAGGAACTTCAACAACAAGAAGAAGCACAAGAAGGACTACCTAGAGAATTGAGGTATCACAGAGATCATCCAAGAGAAAACATTATAGGTAATTCTCAAGATAGGGTAAGAACAAGAGGTATGAACATTCCTTGTGATTTTTCTACATTTGTGTCTCAAATTGAGCCTAGGACAATCAATGATGCACTGGATGATGAATTTTGGATCCTTGCAATGCAAGAGGAACTTAATCAGTTCCAACACATACAGGTTTGGACTCTTGTCCCCAGACCTTCTGACCATCCAGTTATTGGGACCAGATAGGTCTTTAGAAACAAAATGGATGAATCAGGAGTGATCACCAGGAACAAGGCCAGACTTGTAGCACAATGGTATTCGTAAGAGGAGGGCATTGATTTTGATGAAACTTATGCCCCAGTAGCTAGATTAGAAGCAATTAGAATCTTTTAGCATATGCATGCTCCCTCAACATCAATTTATTTCAAATGGATGTTAAAAGTACTTTTCTGAATGATTTCATAAAAGAAGAAGTTTATGTTGAGCAACCTCCTAGTTTTGAAGATATTAAATATCCAAATCATGTTTTCCGTTTAAAGAAAGTACTATATGGTCTGAACAAGCTCCAAGAGCTTGGTATGAAATATTAAGTGCTTATCTTATATCACATGATTTCATAAGAGGTAAAGTAGATAACATACTATTCATTATGAAATTTTCAGAAGGAATCTTAATCGTGCAAATATATGTTAATGATATTATTTTTTGTTCTACTAATAAATCACTTCATAAATTCTTTGAAAATCTTATGCAAAGTGAGTTTGAGATGAGTATGATGGGTGAGCTTAATTACTTTCTTGGGTTGCAAATCAAGCAGACCAAGGAAGGTACTCACATTTGTCAAACCAAATACATTTCAGATTTACTTTCAAAATATAGTTTTGACAAGTGTAAGCCCTTAGGAACACCCATGAGCTCAGGAATTAAGTTAGATAGTGATCCACTTGGCAAGAAAGTAGATCAAAAGATATATAGAGGTATGATTGGATCATTACTCTATCTTACTTCCAGTAGACCAGATATAATGTTCAGTGTATGTTTGTGCGCAAGATTTCAAGCTGATCTAAAGGAATCACATGTTAATGCTGTTAAAAGAATTTTTAGATATCTTATAAACACAAGTAAATTGGGTTTATGGTATCCCAGATGTTCTGATTTCAAATTAATTGGATATAGTGATGTTGACTATGCTAGATGCAAAATAGATAGAAAAAGTACCAGTGGTACTTGTTAAATTTTTGCAGGATGTTTAATTTCTTGGTCTTCCAGAAAGCAGAATTCAGTAGCATTATCCACAACAGAAGCTGAGTACATTGCAGCTAGAAGTTGCTGCACTCAACTGCTGTGGATCAAACATCAACTGGAAGACTATGGTCAAACACTTCAAGAGATTCCAATACTGTGTGACAACACAAGCGCAATCAACTTGACCAAAAATCCTGTTCAACATTCAAGAACAAAGCATATTGAGGTCAGACATCATTTCATCAGGGACCATGTAAGTAATGGAGACATTTTACTTGATTTTGTCTCTACAGAAAATCAATTAGCTGATATATTTACTAAACCTCTTCCTGAAGATAGATTTACATCAATAAGAAGAGAAATAGGTATGTGTAACCCTGATTGAATTACTATGATAAATCCATGTTTGAATTTCTGCAAGTGTATGTTGAAAACTCATTGCAAATTTCTCTAAGTCCTAGTACTACGACTGTTTGAAGTCGGAGTGCAGACTGCGACTTCTTAAAGTCGAAGTCTTCCATGACTCATGAAGTAGGAAGTGTTCATTGCGACTCTTGGAAGTCGGAGAAGGCACTTTGTGTAACGACCCGAGAACCCAACCCTCGGCCCACGCCGAGGACCCGATTTTCGCGGTCGCCGCCCACGGACCAGGGGGACCCGGAAGGGCTATAACACGCGTCTGACAGGATATGTAACGGAGGTAAACGTCAACTGCTAAGCTAGAAGCGTACAAGCAGAAACAGGAAGGTAAAGCGAGACCGCTGCGTACCGCTCTAAGTCCAGTCCCAACGCACGCACACTAGTACAAGTAAGGAAAGGGGAGAGACAAGTCCCTTAGGGGCATACCCTGAGGGTGACGTACACTAAGAGGGGGAACCACTGCTAGCTACGGGGACCAAGACTACAGCCCCGTCTCCTCCGCCCGACGCGCGCCCTGCCGCTGCTGGGAAGACTCACCTGGAAAACAGAGGGATGAGCTTCACAACAGAAGCTCAGTAGGGACTACCAATCTCCTACTGGCTCTAAACAGGCAAAGGAACATAAATAATTATTAATAAAGGAAAGACGGCAGTTTATATCTTTCTACCTACAAAAGGAAGTGCGGAAGCGAAGCTAAAGCTAACACGGTACGGAAAGTACTCTCGGTCGGAAACTCCGTAGGACTGCCCGTCGTGACCACCACACGGCTAGTAAAACACAGACGGAGGGAACTCCGCCTGGACAAGGAACACTAGCTACGGGAACAACACCACTAGTCAGACGGTCAGGTGCGTCCACAGACGTCTTATCCTCGACCTAGGTCCTGACCCTCGCGTCTCGTCAGAGCGAGGTAGGACACAAGTACAACAACAGTAACCGCTGTAGTCTGGCCGGACTACGGTCTCACGCCTGACCTCTCTAAGCGGTTCTGGGGCCGCAAAGAGCGAGGCAGTGAGAAGAAGGACTGGCTGGGCTGCGCCGGGTAGAACTCCTAACTGTCCTCGGCGTCCCAGACCAACCACGAGAGCTCTGCAAGCGACTCACATGCCACTGTCCTAACCACCGTTTTCCCCTCAGCTCCAGAGTCCGCCTAGGCGGCTACCAACTCGAGCACACTCGTAGCCCGGAGTACTCCCTCAACAGGCTCCCGAGGACGGGGGTCCCAGGTAACGGTAACAACCTCTCGCACGGGACAAGCCCTCAAGTGCCGCGCACCGGGCGAACGACTAGAGTGAGACCGTACTAGGGAACTAGCACAGGTGCCACAGTACAGTAAAGCGGAAACGGAAGCGGCGGAAGCACAACCTGCCTCTGGACTGAGAAGGCGACATAGGCCCTGTCGCCTTCAAGAAGGCGACATAGGCCCTGTCGCATTACCAGTCAGGAGGCGACACAGGGTATGTCGCCTTCAGGCCAGTCGGGGGTTCCGGAGACTCTTCTTCCCGGAACCTCCCCGAAACAAGAGAAACACTACACACGGGGGAGGGGAGCATGCTTATCATGCTAGAAAGCCATTAAACACACAAACCACCCTCGAACACCCCAAGAACATGGATTCTACGCTCGGAGGAAAACCTCACTCACACGATCATGGAGTTCTCACACTCCCCAAACCCCAATCACACAAGAACCACGGTCTAGACGGGGAGGGGATCATGCTTAGGGCGAAGGAGTCGGGTGTCCCTACCTCCACGCGAAGAACGCACCCGTTGGGGCCTTCTCGTAGGTTTGGCCGTCTCCTCCTCGCACCGCACGGCACGAACACAACCCCTGCACGAACGGAGCGTCACCCTCCTCAGCACGGACGCCTCAACACGGGGGAGGCACCCCAAAACCGTCGGAAGCTCCGAGAGAGCGAGAGAAAGAGGGGGGAAGGAGAGGTGCGAGAGAGGGGGAAGGAGCTCGGGCACCCGGGCTTTAAGCCCGCGGTCCTGAGAAGGCGACATACCCCATGTCGCCACGGGAACCAGAAGGCGACACACCCCCCGTCGCAACCCACTGACAACGGTCAAATCTCGGAATTTGAAAAAGTGAAGGCGACAGCCATCTTGTCGCGTTCACCCGACACCGCCAGAGCCGTACTGACACAAAGGACGCCCGTCACGTCTGTCAAACGGCGTCTGGGGCGACGCGATGGGAAGGCGACATAGGCCATGTCGCCTTCAAGAAGGCGACATACCCCATGTCGCCATCCATCAAACCAGAAGGCGACAGTGGGTATGTCGCCTTTAAGAAGGCGACATACCCCATGTAGCAATCCCAAGCAGAACCAGACATCGACGCGATGGGAACCACATCGTGACAGTCGCCCTGCCGCGACCCAGAGGATGGGGCCAAGGGCCCAAGGGGGCCGGGGTGTTACAACCCTCCCTCCTTAAGACATTTCATCCTCGAAATGAAAACAACTCGGTCTCAACCCGGAAGATGACAAAAGGGGAGATCACCACATACCGATCAATCAAACAAGTAAGGAAACTGCTCCTGCATCTCATCCTCGCGCTCCCAGGTGGCCTCGCCACCGACGCGGTTCTGCCAAACGACCTTAACCAGCGGAATCTGCTTCCTGCGCAACTGCTGAACTCTGCGGTCGACCACACTAACTGGGTACTCTGGCACTGACAAATCTGGCGCTACCTCTAGCTACGAGTAGTTCCAACACGTGAGAAGAGTCTGCAACGTACCTCCTGAGCTGCGAAACGTGGAAAACGCTGTGCACACCTGCTAGCTCTGCCGGAAGACTCAGCCTGTACACCACCTCGCCGACCCTCTCAGAAATGGGGAAGGGCCCAATATATCTGGGACTGAGCTTTCCCCTCTTACCAAACCTCATGACCCCTTGGTCGGCGAGACCCGCAGGAAGACCAGGTGTAATACCCCAGAAATTTCATTAATTAAAAATTTTAGATAAATATAAAATTGTCAATTTATAAAAACCAAACTAGCTAAAAGATACACGTCATTATTGCATGAGTAGAAACTCATGTAAAAATTCTATAAAAATAATAGTTGTACCTTAAAAATTATTCTCTAATGACACATTAAGAAATTTGGGCATAGAAAAATAATCCGGGCCATAATTTAGAATTTATGCGACTTATCATGGTAAATAAGAATAAATTGAAATATCTATTATTACATGAGCCAAGTAGATTAACAATTGAAATAAAATTATGAGTAGAATCCAAATAATATGTGGGGATAGTCCATAAAAGAAATTGGATCAATGTACAACTTATGACCTATGAACAAATCCAAGTATGAAAATAGTAAATAAATAACTTACGTATTATCGAAATGATAGAACTTACGTACCACTATCGTACGTGAGAAAACACATTAGAAAATTCCGTAAAAATTATAAATCAACCTCAAACATTATTCTTAAGAGTTTCATGAAGAGATTCGAGCAACGAAAAATCCGATTGGCCAAGTGTACGTTACACGTGACCAAGTTAACCGAATTAGGGAACTAAGTCGGAAAATTATTAACACGGAAAAATAACCCAACCATAAATTAAATAAATAAGTTGGAGAGACTTATAACATTATGTATTAGTGACCTATTAATGAAAATGGGCCAATGGATCACTTTTAGCCTAATAATAAAATTGGAACATAAAAATACTCAAAAATTCGTACCTGTAAATATGCAATAATTGTGAAGGGCACATTAGGGTTTAAATTAGGGTAATTAGTCATACAAGGTAAGTCAAAACCGGACCCAACTCTAAGAGGTGGTTTCCTAAACCTTTGCTACCTCCTTTGGGTGAGAGAATCTCAGATTTTGGAAACTAGAATGCAGAAATTCGCAGCCCTCTTTCCTAGTCCCATTAGGACATGAAGTAGCACCCTAAAACTATAAGAACTCTTCACAAAACGTTTGGGGAAGGTTTAGCATCAAGTTGGGGTCGTGTGCAGCAAGTTTGGGGCTCTGGAGGAAAGGAGAAGGCTGGGGAAAAACGTGGTCTTCTTCCACCTCGCCCTGTAGCGAACCAGGAACCTGCAGGGAGTTCTTTGCATTCAAAGGTAGGCATTCTTGGGTCAAGATTAAAGAAAAATAATACCATCTTGTAGAGCTTCGAGTCTAGCTTCATTTTCTTCTGAGTTTACTAATTTTCATGGAGTATACTTTGTGTATTAGTCGTTCTCCCTAAGTCGCGCACAGTTAGGGCTTTCCCGTTCTTCTTATTATGTACACGATTTGAGACCGAATTAGACTAAATCATCAACATAAAAGTTCTTATACTTGTAGTCACGATCATCTTTATGTTGAACGTTTTGTCTAAAAGTCTTTATTTAGAGAGTTATGAACCCCGTAAGAGAGTCATGCATAATACTGTGTTTTCGGGTTTGCAGTTAGCCTTAGGTTCTTCCTGTTTTGCTCGAGATTAAGACCGAAGTAGGTCAAGCCTCCAACATGAAAGTTCCTTTATTAGTCGATATGGTCATCTTTCATGTTAAATGTTTTGCTTAAATTCATTAGTTAGAGAGTTATAAACTTTGTAATAGAGTCATGCAGGATACTGCGTTTTCAGGTTGCATTTAACTTTCACTTCTTCATGTTTTTCACAAGGTTCAAGACCGAATTAGTTTAAAACCCCAACAAGAAAGTTCTTATAACAGTTGTTCTTGTCATCTTTTATCTTAGAAGTTTTGACCAAATGTCAGTAGATCTCATGTTACAAGTCTAACATGTAAGTCGCAACGAAGTCATGCATGTTTAGGGCTTTCCCACGTTCTTCCTATATTTCATGCAGTTAGAGACCGATTCAGACCCAGCCCACAACACAAAAGTTCTTCCAATAGATGTCCTCGATATTTTCTATGTTGTGATTTTTGTCTAAAGGTCAGCATATAGAGAGATATAGGTGTTTCATGAATATCGCCCTGTGTCAAATCATGGTAGTCTGAACCAAGAGCATGTCAGATCCCGGTCGGACTCAGGCGCAGACCCTGTGAACGCGACGGCCCGATATGTCGCGTTCTGAGGTCGGATGGCGACAGTACTTCTGTCGCGTTCTGGTCGCGACAGTACCCATGTCGCATTCTTCCTGCCTGATCTGACGACCCTGTCGCGATCCTTGCAAGACCACGTCGCGATCTCAGTTTTGGGCATGAAAAATCAGTCTTTTGCAAGTCTTGTTGTACCACCATAATTCCCATATCATGTTGACGATCTTAACTACATAAAAACAAAGTTGTAAGTATTGGTTGTATTTTAATCTAATAAAAGTCAATCACTTGATCTTTCATATCCTTGATTTCATGACACATACACACACGTTGAACCATCCAAACATGGCTTAATTTGTATGAATATGACACAACATATCTGGTAATTATTGCAATTAATTACCTTACTTTAACAAGTACTCGTTTACGATTCGTGCGATATTTTAGAACACCGATCTCGACGCTCCACTGTTCTAGAATTCCTCTAGAACGTCGAGCACTTGTTTTTATATTTACACACTTTCTTGACTTGGACGAACTCTCCATCGGATACTCCTTCCGCCGGACTAGTGAATCCTTGTTCAAGGCCTCCATAAGTCTCCTCTGATCATGGATTCCCACATGGTCGACGAGCCGGTTGTACCCTAACACCTATGATACACTCTAGGGATCAGTAAGATCCAAACGGCCTTAGATTGTTCTCTCGCTCTTATCTTGAATCACGCCGGACCTTTGGACTTGTGCATAACATGGCCAGCGGAAAGATCGTGAGTTCCACCTGACTGCCAACACCGTACGCACGTGTTGTGCAACTGTTACTATTCTCGTTACTCGAAGTTTCATGTGCAATGACCACAAGATCTCTTCTATACTCTACTCGCTCGTCTATTCATATTCATGTTCACTCTACCATCTCGTCTCTCTCGTCTATTCACGTTCACTCTACTATCTCGTCTCTCTCGAGACTCGTTGAGCTGTTGTGGCTCCTATCGTTTGTACTATTTCATGACTGTCTAGCGCTATAATGCATACTGTGCAGGGCACGGAGAGTGTCCGAGGGGCTCCAATCTAGTCCTGGGGGCAGAGAGCCACCCGAAAATACCTGCAGGGGCTATTGACGGTGTTCTGCATTGCACCGGTTCTGACTATACTATCTTGGCTAGACATCTGACTACTATCCTTTTAGTCTGAGGAGTTCAGACGTACTGTGATATTACTGTGCTATCACAAACTGTTATACATTAGTCTGAGGAGTTCAGACGTAATGTACTATCGTGAAATGGCTACTGTCCCAAAGTGACTATTGTCGTACTCTACCAGTGCACCGTTGTGCAACCATACACGCTATCTTGTTACACGCTATCTCGTTACACGCTATCTTGTTACACGCTATCTCGTTACACGCTATCTCGTTACACGCTATCTCGTTACACGCTATCTCATCATACGCTCTACTTGCTCTACTTGATACTCGCTATCTTGAGTTACTGTGTGCTATCGCGACTTGATCACATTCAAAGTGCAATTTACTCTTTACTTGACCATCCACTATCATCTCTTCTTGCTATACATGTCACTTGCTATTCTGGACAATATCGTTACTTGCTATTGTTGTTATCGTTTTCTATCGTGACTTGACTTTAATCATCGTGCTATACTTGATTCATCTACTATTTGCACCACGTTACTTGTGCTATTACTTTCTCGACTTTACATGACTCTCTCTATCATTAGTTACTCTGCCTTTAATGCATTAATTACTTAAGCATGCTTGACTCATGAGATTTAAGTCCTACTGGGCGTTGTTCGCTCACCCTGCGTTTTTGGTTATTGTGTATCAGGTAAGTCGGACAATGACGTTAGATGCACCCATGGGACAAGACCCGAGTGTTGAGTGACCTGGAATTAGTTGATGAAGATACTCTAGTACAATGGAGTCTAGTAGATATTGTTTTTAGATTTCTTTCTAATGTAATGGAGTCAATGAGCTATATGTTTTGGCTCTGGATTAGTGGTTGTACTAGTCTTAGTGGAATTTCAATGAAATGAAGAGTTTATTCCAATTATTGTTCATTAGATACTCTGATTTATTCAACTGATTGTACATGTTACTCTACTATGTACTTCGTTCACGTCTCCCCCGATTTATTCCGCTGCTAAATTGGAGGGGCGTGACAGTTGGTATCAGAGCCTAAGATATCCTTATTAGGATATTTTAGGTCCTAGGATGTTCTAGGTGAATTGACATGACACGTGTCTAAGACAACCCCCATACTTATGTGAGGATTGGGTAGAACCATGGTTAAGATATAAAATGTGTATACTTACCCTATTGGTTTAATACTACCTTGTACCCTAATGTCAACCTCATTCTGGAAGGTAACTTTAAACCTACCCTCATTATTACCTTTAACATGGAAATGATGATGTATAGGTAACCGAAGAAGTCATGAAATTTGGTGGACCAAATTCTTTTTAAGTGGGGGAGGATGTAATACCCCAGAAATTTCATTAATTAAAAATTTTAGATAAATAGAAAATTCGTCAATTTATAAAAACCAAACTAGCTAAAAGATACACGTCATTATTGCATGAGTAGAAACTCATGTAAAAATTCTATAAAAATAATAGTTGTACATTAAAAATTATTCTCTAATGACACATTAAGAAATTGGGCATAGAAAAATAATCTGGGCCATGATTTAGAATTTATGCGACTTATCATGGTAAATAAGAATAAATTGAAATATCTATTATTACATGAGCCAAGTAGATTAACAATTGAAATAAAAATTATGAGTAGAATCCAAATAATATGTGGGGATAGTCCATAAAAGAAATTGGACCAATGTACAACTTATGACCTATGAACAAATCCAAGTATGAAAATAGTAAATAAATAACTTACGTATTATCGAAATGATAGAACTTACGTACCACTATCGTACGTGAGAAAACACATTAGAAAATTCCGTAAAAATTATAAATCAACCTCAAACATTATTCTTAAGAGTTTCATGAAGAGATTCGAGCAACAAAAAATTCGATTAGCCAAGTGTACGTTACACGTGACCAAGTTAACCGAATTAGGGAACTAAGTCGGAAAATTGTTAACACGGAAAAATAACCCAACCATAAATTAAATAAATAGTTGGAGAGACTTATAACATTATGTATTAGTGACCCATTAATGAAAATGGGCCAATGGATCACTTTTAGCCTAATAATAAAATTGGAACATAAAAATACTCAAAAATTCGTACCTGTAAATATGCAATAATTGTGAAGGGCATATTAGGGTTTAAATTAGGGTAATTAGTCATACAAGGTAAGTCAAAACCGGACCCAACTCTAAGAGGTGGTTTCCTAAACCTTTGCTACCTCCTTTGGGTGAGAGAATCTCAGATTTTGGAAACTAGAATGCAGAAATTCGCAGCCCTCTTTCCTAGTCCTATTAGGACATGAAGTAGCACCCTAAAACTATAAGAACTCTTCACAAAACGTTTGGGGAAGGTTTAGCATCAAGTTGGGGTCGTGTGCAGCAAGTTTGGGGCGCTGGAGGAGAGGAGAAGGCTGGGGAAAAACGTGGTCTTCTTCCACCTCGCCCTGTAGCAAACCAGGAACCTGCAGGGAGTTCTTTGCATTCAAAGGTAGGCATTCTTGGGTCAAGATTAAAGAAAAATAATACCATCTTGTAGAGCTTCGAGTCTAGCTTCATTTGCTTCTGATTTTACTAATTTTCATGGAGTATACTTTGTGTATTAGTCGTTCTCCCTAAGTCGCGCACAGTTAGGGCTTTTCCCGTTCTTCTTATTATGCACACGATTTGAGACCGAATTAGACTAAATTATCAACATAAAATTTCTTCTACTTGTAGTCACGATCATCTTTTATGTTGAACGTTTTGTCTAAAAGTCTTTAGTTAGAGAGTTATGAACCCGTAAGAGAGTCATGCATAATACTGTGTTTTCGGGTTTGCAGTTAGCCTTAGGTTCTTCCTGTTTTGCTCGAGATTTAAGACCGAAGTAGGTCAAGCCTCCAACATGAAAGTTCTTTATTAGTCGATATGGTCATCTTTCATGTTAAATGTTTTGCTTAAATTTCATTAGTTAGAGAGTTATAAACTTCGTAATAGAGTCATGCAGGATACTGCGTTTTCAGGTTGCATTTAACTTTCACTTCTTCATGTTTTTCACAAGGTTCAAGACCGAATTAGTTTAAAACCCCAACAAAAAAGTTCTTACACTAGTTGTCCTTGTCATCTTTTATGTTAGACGTTTTGTCCAAATATCAGTAGATCTCATGTTACAAGTCTAACATGTAAGTCGCAACGAAGTCATGCATGTTTAGGGCTTTCCCACGTTCTTCCTGTATTTCATGCAGTTAGAGACCGATTCAGACCCAGCCTACAACACAAAAGTTCTTCCAATAGATGTCCTCGACATTTTATATGTTGTGAGTTTTGTCTAAAGGTCAGCATATAGATAGATATAGGCGTTTCATGAATATCGCCCTGTGTCAAATCATGATAGTCTGAACCAAGAGCATGTCAGATCCCGGTCGGACTCAGGCGCAGACCCTGTGAACGCGACGGCCCGATATGTCGCGTTCTGAGGTCGGGTGGCGACAGTACTTCTGTCGCGTTCTGGTCGCGACAGTACCCATGTCGCATTCTTCCTGCCTGATCTGACGACCCTGTCGCGATCCTTGCAAGACCACGTCGCGATCTCAGTTTTGGGCGTGAAAATCAGTCTTTTGCAAGTCTTGTTGTACCACCATAATTCCCATATCATGTTGACGATCTTAACTACATAAAAACAAGTTGTAAGTATTGGTTGTATTTTAATCTAATAAAAGTCAATCACTTGATCTTTCATATCCTTGATTTCATGACACATACACACACGTTGAACCATCCAAACATGGCTTAATTTGTATGAATATGACACATAACATATCTGGTAATTATTGCAATTAATTACCTTACTTTAACAAGTACTCATTTACGATTCGTGCGATGTTTTAGAACACCGATCTCGACGCTCCACTGTTCTAGAATTCCTCTAGAACGTCGAGCACTTGTTTTTATATTTACACACTTTCTTGACTTGGACGAACTCTCCATCGGATACTCCTTCCGCCGGACTAGTGAATCCTTGTTCAAGGCCTCCATAAGTCTCCTCTGATCATGGATTCCCACATGGTCGACGAGCCGGTTGTACCCTAACACCTATGATACACTCTAGGGATCAGTAAGATCCAAACGGCCTTAGATTGTTCTCTCGCTCTTATCTTGAATCACGCAGGACCTCTGGACTTGTGCATAACATGGCCAGCGGAAAGATCATGAGTTCCACCTGACTGCCAACACCGTACGCACGTGTTGTGCAACTGTTACTATTGCTCGTTACTCAAAGTTTCATGTGCAATGACCACAAGATCTCTTCTATACTCTACTCGCTCGTCTATTCATATTCATGTTCACTCTACCATCTCGTCTCTCTCGTCTATTCACGTTCACTCTACTATCTCGTCTCTCTCGAGACTCGTTGAGCTGTTGTGGCTCCTATCGTTTGTACTATTTCATGACTGTCTAGCGCTATAATGCATACTGTGCAGGGCACGGAGAGTGTCCGAGGGGCTCCAATCTAGTCCTGGGGGCAGAGAGCCACCCGAAAATACCTGCAGGGGCTATTGACGGTGTTCTGCATTGCACCGGTTCTGACTATACTATCTTGGCTAGACATCTGACTACTATCCTTTTAGTCTGAGGAGTTCAGACGTACTGTGATATTACTGTGCTATCACAAACTGTTATACATTAGTCTGAGGAGTTCAGACGTAATGTACTATCGTGAAACGGCCACTGTCCCAAAGTGACTATTGTCGTACTCTACCAGTGCACCGTTGTGCAACCATACACGCTATCTTGTTACACGCTATCTCGTTACACGCTATCTTGTTACACGCTATCTCGTTACACGCTATCTCGTTACACGCTATCTCATTACACGCTATCTCGTTACACGCTATCTCATCATACGCTCTACTTGCTCTACTTGATACTCGCTATCTTGAGTTACTGTGTGCTATCGCGACTTGATCACATTCAAAGTGTAATTTACTCTTTACTTGACCATCCACTATCATCTCTTCTTGCTATACATGTCGCTTGCTATTCTGGACAATATCGTTACTTGCTATTGTTGTTATCGTTTTCTATCGTGACTTGACTTTAATCATCGTGCTATACTTGATTCATCTACTATTTGAACCACGTTACTTGTGCTATTACTTTCTCGACTTTACATGACTCTCTCTATCATTAGTTACTCTGCCTTTAATGCATTAATTACTTAAAGCATGCTTGACTCATGAGATTTAAGTCCTACTGGGAGTTGTTCGTTCACCCTGCGTTTTTGGTTATTGTGTCTCAGGTAAGTCGGACAATGACGTTAGATGCACCCATGGGACAAGACCCGAGTGTTGAGTGACCTTGAATTAGTTGATGAAGATACTCTAGTACAATGGAGTCTAGTAGATATTGTTTTTTAGATTTCTTTCTAATGTAATGGAGTCAATGAGCTATATGTTTTGGCTCTGGATTAGTGGTTGTACTAGTCTTAGTGGAATTTCAATGAAATGAAGAGTTTTATTCCAATTATTGTTCATTAGATACTCTGATTTATTCAACTGATTGTACATGTTACTCTACTATGTACTTCGTTCACGTCTCCCCCGATTTATTCCGCTGCTAAATTGGAGGGGCGTGACACCAGGTCACCGACGCTGAATTCTAGCGGTCTCCTGCGGTCATCCGCATAACTCTTCTGCCTGCTCTGTGCTGCTCGAAGCCTCTGTCTGACCAAACTGACTGTCTCTGCACACTGCTGCACTAACTCTGGCCCCAAAAGCTGCCTCTCACCAACCTCGAACCAGTGAAGCGGAGTCCTGCACGGGCGACCGTACAAGGCCTCGTATGGCGCCATTCCGATGCTCGAGTGATAACTGTTGTTATACGCGAACTCTACCATCGGAAGGTGAGACTCCCAAGTGCCGCTCCAGTCTAAACAGCACGCTCTCAGCATATCCTCCAGTGTCCGAATGGTCCGCTCTGACTGACCGTCTGTCTGCGGGTGGTATGCTGTGCTGAACCTCAACTCTGTACCCAGTGCTCTCTGAAGACTGCGCCAAAACCCTGACGTGAACCTCGGATCTCTGTCGGAGACGACTGAAACTGGGATCCCGTGCAACGAAACAACTCTGTCCACGTACAGCCTGGCTAACCTGTCCACTGACCACGACATCCTGATCGGAAGGAAGTGCGCTGCCCTGGTCAAACGGTCCACAATCACCCAGATACCATCGTGCCTCTGCGGGGTGCGGGGCAAACCAACCACAAAGTCCATGGTGATGTCATCCCACTTCCACTCGGGAATGGGCAACGGCTGCAGCTCACCACCAGGACGCTGATGCTCGGCCTTCACCTGTTGACAGGTAAGGCACCGAGCAACAAACTCTGCCACGCCCCTCTTCATCCCTGGCCACCAGAAGGACCTCCTCAAGCAATGGTACATCTTGGTGGAGCCAGGATGAACAGCATACCTCGATCGGTGAGCCTCTGACAAAACTGCCTGACGTACCTCCTCTAGAACGTACAAGCGGCCTCTAAACCTGACCTCACTGTCCTCGCTGAGCTCAACGTCCGGCATCCGCAAAATGTCTGCTAACTCTGCATCTGCTCGCTGCGCCTGCAACACCTGCCTGAACAGTGACGGCCGAACTGACAAACTGGAAGCCACGGCACGATCTCTGGTCCTCGACGGAACAAACAACCCCTGAGACAGCTCCTCAAACAGTCTCCACTCTCTGACCATCAGCGAACTCAAGCGCACGCGCCTACTCAACACATCGGCTACAACGTTAGCCCTTCCTGGATGATAGGAAAGGGTTAGGTCATAGTCCTTCAAATACTCCATCCAACAGCGCTGCCTCGAGTTCAGATCCCTCTGAGTGAAGATGTACTGCAAACTCTGGTGATCGGTGAAGATATGAAAAGCCTCGCCATACAGGTAGTGCCTCCACAACTTGAGAGCGTATACCACTGCTGCTAGCTCCAAGTCGTGGGTGGGATAGTTCTCCTCATGCTTCTTGAGCTGTCGAGAAGCATAGGCAACGACCCCACCATGCTGCATCAGCACGGCACCCAAACCTGACCTCGACACTTCGGTGTAAACCACGAACCCACCGGTGCCCGACGGCAAGACCAACACTGGCGCCGAAGTCAACCTCGTCTTCAGTTCCAAGAAACTCTGCTCACAGTCCTCTGACCAAACAAACCTGGTGTCCTGCCTCGTCAACCGAGTCAACGGTGCTGCAATCTTGGCGAAATCCTGAATGAACCTCCGGTAGTAACCTGCCAGACCCAGAAAACTGCGGACCTCTGCAACTGATGTGGGCTGCTCCCAAGACAACACTGCCTCAACCTTGGCCGGATCCACTGCCACACCAGAACCCGAGATCACGTGCCCGAGGAAGTGCACCTCGCTCAGCCAAAATTCGCACTTATCGAACTTGGCGTAAAGACGGTGACTCCGCAGGGTCTCTAGCACGATCCTCAGGTGCTCCTCGTGCTCCTCTTCAGAAGCCGAGTAGACCAAAATATCATCAACAAAAACAACAACAAAGCGATCTAGGTACTCACGAAACACCCTATGCATCAGATCCATGAATGCTGCAGGTGCGTTCGTCAGCCCAAACGGCATCACGACGAACTCAAAGTGACCGTACCTGGAACGGAAAGCCGTCAAACCAACATCCAACTCTCTGATCCGCAGCTGGTAGTAGCCGGATCTCAAGTCAATCTTCGAGAAAACTCGGGCCGATTGCAACTGATCAAACAAATCATCAATTCTCGGCAACGGGTACCTGTTCTTTACAGTGACCTGGTTCAACTGCCGATAATCGATGCACAAACGAAGACTACCATCCTTCTTCCTTACGAACAAAACAGGCGCGCCCCACGGTGAACAGCTCGGACGAATGAAGCCCAACTCAAGCAACTCTTGCAGCTAGCGCTTCAACTCACGCAGCTCCGCCGGGGCGATCCGGTAAGGTGCCTTGGACAAAGGCATCGTACCAGGCAAAAGCTCGATGGAGAACTCTACCTCTCGCTCAGGCGGCAACCCTGGTAGATCCTCCGGAAACACGTCAGAAAACTCAGAAACAACTGGCACATCAAAAACTGAAGACCCGCTAGGCTCCAAGGAATAAACCGAAGCAAGGTAAGCAACGCAGCCATCACGGATCAAACGACGAGCCTTACAGAAAGAAATGAACGGCTGACGGGTAGACCGGATACCTCGAAAGCAGAGAACAGGTGCTCCAGGTATCTCGAACCGAACGGTCTTCATCTGGCAATCAACCACGGCTGAGTGAGCCTCCAACCAGTCCATGCCCAGGATGACGTCAAAGTCGCAAAGCTGCAGTGCGTACAACCTGGCCGGCAACTGGTGCCCCTCAACCTCGACTGCCACACCCTCCAGGTAACCAAAGGAACGCATATAGTCACCAGACGGGAGATCGACCATCACGTCACACTGCCTCTCAGGAGCGTGACAAGCAAGAGACTCGTAAAATGTTGGGTTTTCCATATATCATGTTTTTGATGATCACATTAATATCCTTGAACATTAATTTAATACAAATTGATGTGCTAACTAACATGAAAAACACCATGAAAGTAATTGAGTTAAACATTGCAATCATACAATGTATATCACTAACAATGTATTTGCAGGTAGGTACACAAGCATGAAAGATGGAGCATTGAAGAGGCATTGAAGAGATGAGCAAATATCACAAAAATCTGTCAAAGAGGTGTATCTGTCGATAGATGCACTGTACCTGTCGACAGATTCATACAGTCATTCCAAGACAGAACTCAGGTTTGCATCTCTGAGTGTATCTGTCGACAGATGCAATGAACCTGTCGACAGATTCACACAGTCAACCCAGGACAGAACTCTATGTTCTATTCCTGAGTGCACCTGTCGACAGATGCAAACTGCCTGTCGACAGATACACTCAAAATCCAGATGTTCTGAAACCAAGTTCTCAGCCTGAGTCTGCCTGTCGACAGATGCAAGTGCACCTGTCGACAGACGACGGAAACATGAGATTTGTGTTTCCAAATCCGGCCCCACTTGGGTGTTTCCTTCCTCCACGACCCCCACCTTTACCTAACACTATATAAGCATCCTTTTGGAGCCAAATTCGCAGAGAGCAGCCTCCCATCCAAGAGCCTCCAAGGGACCAAGAGGAAAGCCCCAAATGCTGCTCTGCTTCAACTTTCCGCCCAGATCATCGTGGAATCACCATCTATGCGGAGCTGAAGCCGGATCGTCATCAATTCAACCTTCTACATCGATCAATCTGCATCCAATCGAAGTTTGAAGAGCGTTTGGACGATCCACGAGAAGAATTCCAACCGGATTTGTTCCCTAATTCCTAATTCTTCTCCATTTCATAATTTCCATTCCATCGTGTGTGTGTGGTTGTGTTTCGAGCATCCTTGTGCTTGATTCACGAATTTGTGGTTGTTCTGATCGTGTTCATCAGACAACGTGTGTGTGGTTGAGTTGTTGTGTTGAACTTGCTCATAAGCAGTCGTTTATGCGTGTGTGTGTGGACGGTGGATGTAGGATACACGAGTTGTGTACTCCGAACCACCTTAAATCATCGTGTTCTGTGGTTTGTTCGCGTTTGCGATAGATGATTGGTAGGCACGGTGTTCATACGCACGTTTGATTCCCTGTTCTTATTTAGATCAACTCAAGCGGTCTCATACTTAATCGAATTCTAATTAAGTTTCATTAAGATCGCTGTAGCATCGAAAAGAAGCCATCAATATTTTAAAATTGCCGTAATCTATTCAACCCCCCCCTTCTAGATACCGTATTGTGTATTTCCGCATAACCCTTCAATTGGTATCAAAGCGGGTTTCTCCGATTTACAGGTTTTCGTAATTTGATCTAGCGATCAGGAGATTTTCGATCTTATGGATCTAGAAAAGGGTATATGGCCGAGGGACATTCGTAACCAGGCCACCCTATTTTGATGGCACTGACTATTCTTATTGGAAAAATCGTATGCAGGTATTTTTGAGAGCTCAAAATTACGAGCTGTGGAAGATAGTCAGCAAGGGACCGTATGTGTTGCCCGAGGACGAAGACACCTGGACGAAAGACCAAATAGCCAAAGGAACTCTCAACTGGAGTGCACTAAACATGATGCAATGTGCGGTACATCCAAAGGAGTTTTCAAGAGTCTCCACATGCTCAACAGCAAAAGAGATGTGGGACAAGCTTGAACTCATTTATGAAGGTACGTCCGAGGTAAGGGAAACTAAAGTTAGCATGTTAGTGTCTGAATATGAAATGTTCAAGATGAAAACTGATGAAACCGTATCAGACATGTTTGCAAGATTCATGCTAATAGTTAACGGGCTAAAAGGTCTTAAGAAGGAATACTCTGAAAGTGACCTAGTAAGAAAGATACTTCGATCTCTTACTTCATCTTGGAATACTAAGGCCACTGTCATTGAGGATTCCAAAGACCTTTCCAAAATGAAATTGGATGAACTAATTGGCTCCCTAATGACATATGAAATCAACATCAAAAGAAAAGAATTAGAAGAAAATCCTAGGAAGTCAATTGCTCTAAAAGCATCCAATAAAACATCAAGTTCCAAGAAATCCATTCCACAAGATAGTGATGAGCAAGAAACGTCTAGTGAGAGTGATGATGGTGAAATGGCAATGCTCACTAGACAATTCAAGAAATTTCTGAAGTTCAAAAGGAGAGACACAGGTAACTCTAAACCTTTTCAAAAGAGAAATTTTTCACAGAAATATGAGTCCAACAAAAAATCTGACATTGTTTGTTATGAATGCAAGAAACAGGGGCACATGAGAGGAGAATGCCCGGAACTCAAGAAGAAGCTGAAGAAAGAAAAATTCACCTCCAAGAAAGCCAAAGCCATGTTGGCCACCTGGAGTGATGAAGATGAAGATGAAGATGCACAAGAAACATCCGATGATGAAGAAGTGAAATGCTTAATGGCTAGGAGTGATGACTCCACCGAGGTAAATCTCTCATTTGATGATTTCACTGCAAATGAATGGGAGGAAGCATACACTACTTTATTTGAAAAATTTTGTGAATATAGATCTGAAAATAAAGCATTAAAAAGAAATGCAACTCCCTTGTGCATGATAAGAACAATGATGAACGAATTGCATTCCTGACAAAAGAAATAGAAATGATGAAAGTTGATGAAAAGACTCATAATGAAGAGATGGATTGCTTGAAAATGAAATTGCAAGAAACACAAAAAGAAAAAGACTGTTTAAGCCATTCTCTTGAATTCCTTCAAGAAGAACAATTAGAAACAAAGAAAAAGTTGGAACAAACTGAAAAGGAATTGAAAGAAAAATCTGAGGACTTAATGAAATTTGTAAAAGGGAAGCAAAATCTAGATGCGGTTTTGGGCACCAAAATACATGTAACCAAGCATGGGTTAGGATATCAACCTGTCAAACAAAAGAAAATAGGAGATCATTGATCACCTCCTTGTTGATCCTAGCCCAAGCACAAGCAAGCATGTTCCCACAAAGCATAACTCAAGACAGTCTCAGACCAAGCAATGCAACTTAAACAAAATGTTCCCAACAAACAAAAGAAAAAGCCACCTGTCGACAGATGCAATGGTGCCTGTCGACAGACAAGAACAGTTTCAACAATAAACAGTCTATCAAGCAACAAAAATTGAAAAGAAAATTCCTTCATGCAATGTGTGTAAAAAGATTGGTCATGATGAAAAACAATGTTGGAATAATCCAAAGAAACAGAAATTCAAACAAGTTTGGATTCCTAAACATCTACTTTGTTGCATGAATGAAATTTTGGGACCCAAAGTAATTGGGTACCAAAACCTCTTGTCTGATCCACATATGCAGGAATGCCTAGCAGCCCAACATCAAAACAAATGGTACTTGGATAGCGGCTGTTCGAGGCACATGACGGGCGACAAAGCTAAATTCTGTTTCCTAGTGGAGAAAGACGGAGGACAAGTCATCTTTGGAGGTAACAACAAAGGCCAAATTATTGGCACAGGTAATGTTGGTAAGTGTCCTCCAATTCAATTGAAAATGTACTGTTGGTTGATGGCCTTAATCACAATTTGCTTAGCATAAGTCATTATGTGATAGAGGTCACAACGTCATTTTGAATCAAATTCATGTCAAATTGTTGATAAAGAAACAGGAGTGTAAAATTTTCTGGAAAAAGAGTGAATAACATTTACTTAGTTGACTTAGATGATCCAGAAAATGACAACTTGTGTCTTGTTGCAAATAGACAGGATGAATTGACCTTGTGGCATCGTAGGCTTGGCCATGCGAGCTACAACGTGTTGCACAAGATCATGAAGCTCAAATTGGTAAGTGGACTTCCTGACATTTCTTTTAGCAACAATGAAAGTTTTTGTGATGCATGTGCACAGGGAAAACAGACCCGGAAGTCTTTCAAATCTAAAGCACCGGTAAGCACATCTAAACCATATGAACTGTTGCACATGGACCTTTTTGGACCAACTAGAACTCTAAGTCTCAATGGCAAACGTTTTGGTTTTGTCATTGTAGATGATTTTTCTAGGTTCACATGGGTCAAATTCTTGGCACACAAAAGTGAAACACTTACAATCTTCCAAGAATTTTTAACAAGATTGAACATGGCAATGTGAATAAAATATGTTCAATACGCACCGATCACGGGGGAGAATTTGATAACAATGCATTTTCTGATTTTTGCAGGCACCAAGGGATTGAACATCTGTTCTCTTCCCCAAGGACTCCAGAACAAAATGGAGTAGTGGAGAGGAAAAACAGAACATTGGTGGAAATGGCTCGCACTCTTCTAGTTGAAGGCCAACTCTCCAAAGCTTTTGGGCAGAAGCAGTGAACACTTCGTGCTACATTCTAAACAGAGCCATGGTAAGACCTGTGATAAAGAAAACCCCTACCATTGTTGAAAGGTAAGAAACCCAACCTTGGGTACTTCCGAGTTTTTGGCTCAAAGGTATTTATTCATAACAATGATAAATCTGATTTAGATAAATTTGAAGCCAAAAGTGATCAAGGTGTTTTCTCTAGGCTACTCAGAACACTCTAGGGCATATAGGGTGTTTAACAATAAAACACGCACTGTGGAAGAAACTCCACATGTCTTTTTGATGAGACTTATGCCAAATCTAACACTTGAATGTTAACAGACTGAAAAAGAGGATGAAGGAACATCGCTTAAGGACCTACAAGTCAAAGCAAAAGACAAATCTGAAGAAGGTTCCAAGACCAAAGGTGGATATCTTCACAGGGACTACGATGAAGATGATGAATAGCATTCAGAAAACAAGATGAAACACTTGAAGAGAATCCACCAGAAAGTGAACCACCTGAAGAACGACATTCACAAGATCAAATTCCTCAAGGACAAGATACTCCCGGCCCTTCAACAATCACAAATGTGAGGTATTCCAAAGATCACCCACTTGATGATGTGATAGGTAGTTTAAATGATTCTGTTCAAACGAGTCTCAAGTAAGAAAATAATTGAACATGATCTTTTGCTTTTGTTTCTCAAGTGGAACCCAAAAATGTTGAAGAAGCCTTAAAAGATAACTCATGGATTGATGCTATGCATGAGGAACTTGGTCAATTTCAAAGAAATAATGTATGGAGTTTAGTTCCTAGAACCCCTGAATTTCTATCATAGGAACTAGATGGGTGTTTAGGAATAAACTTAATGAAGAAGGAAAAGTGGTCAGAAATAAGCAAGACTCGTTGCAAAAGGATATAATCAAGAATTTGGTGTAGACTTTGAAGAGTCCTTTGCTCCGTAGCCAGGTTAGAAGCAGTCAGAATCTTATTGGCATATGCATGCTCCCATAAGTTCAAACTTTATCAAATGGATGTTAAAACTGCTTTCTTAAATGGCTATATCAAAGAAGAAGTCTATGTCTCTCAACCACCAGGTTTTGAAAATTCTGAAATGCCTAACCATGTGTATAAATTGCACAAAGCTCTTTATGGTTTGAACAGGCACCTCGAGCTGGTATGATAGACTAAGCAATTTTCTGGTAAGCAAAAACTACTCAAGAGGTAAAGTGGACCAAACTCTCTTCACTAAGAAAGTTCGCAATCACATGATTGTTGTTCAAGTTTATGTGGACGATATTATATTTGGTTCACTAACCCTTCACTGTGTGAAGAATTTTCTAAACAATGCACAGTGAATTTGAGAGTCTAATGGGGGAGCTTCAATTCTTTCTTGGTTTGCAGGTGAAACAACATAAAGACGGATTCTTCATAAATCAAGAAAAATATGTCAAAGAGCTTCTCAAACGATTTCATTTGAGCAAGCTAAACCAGCCTCCACCCAGAGCACAAGCATCAAATTGGAAAATGATGAGAAAGGTAAACCGGTAGATGCAAAGCACTTCCGAGGTATGATTGGCTCACTCCTTTATCTTACTGCAAGTAGACCGGATATTCAATTAGTGTTTGCCTTTGTGCTAGATATCAATCTAGTCCAAAGGAAAGCCATTTAATTGCAGTCAAGAGAATTTTCGATATCTCTCCAGGAACATGCAATTTGGGTTTTTGGTACCCAGCAGGCAGTAGTTTTGATTTGATCTCATATTCTGATGCTGATTATGCTGGATGTAAATTGATAGAAAAAGCACTAGTGGATATTGCCAATTTCTTGGCGGTTGCATGGTTTCGTGGGCATCCAAGAAACAACACTCGGTTGCACTCTCACTCACTGCAGAGGCAGAATATGTCGCTGCAGGAATTGTGCAGCTCAAGTGTTGTGGATCAAAAGTCAGTTAGCTGACTATAATGTTCAAATTGGATGCACACCTATCCTATGTGACAACACAAGTGCTATCAACCTTTCAAAAAACCCTGTCCAACACTCAAGGACTAAACACATAGAAATCCGTCATCATTTCTTGAGAGATGAAGTTGCCAATAAACCTTGGAACTTAATTTCATTCCCACAGAAAAACAATTGGCTGATATTTTCACCAAACCCTTGTCTGAAGATAGATTCACATCCTTAAGAAGAGAATTGGGTTTGTGTAAAATGCAATGAAACTAACTATCCATATTGGAGTACATGCTCTTTATGTGTGAATGACTATGTGGTATATCAAATGGTGAACTGTGGAAGAACAAGTTCGGCTTGTTTGGAAACTATCATCATGCGGTGAGAAATATTCTCCGCCACGTATCAATAGTCCCATTTCATATAAAGGCCTTGTACTTCACATAGGATTTTAGTTTCCTTACATTTTATCATGTTAACTCCATGAAACAATGCTTTTTCTGTGACCATGTGCTTGTGTATGACTTTCCTTTCATGAACATGTGTTTTTGTATCAATGCTTGTGTGAATCCTTGCTTAGATGTTGTCAACACGTGCACACACTATGGGGGAGTGAGTTAAGGATAGATGAGTCTTTCTTGAGGAAACTCCTCCTACAGTTCTTGTTGAATTCTCACTTCCTTGAACTCAATGTGTAATCAATCTGAAACCAGAAAAATCCACTCTGCTCCTATCTGTCGACAGGTACATTCCATCTGTCGACAGGTACACTCAGTCTTGTTCTGACAGAAACTTCAATTCATCAGTCTGTGTGCATCTGTCGACAGACAGATTCCTTCTGTCGACAGATATACACATTCTTCTTTATTGTTCAATTCCTTCTTCATACTTTTCAAGAAAGTGTTCCTTACTTGATTTAAAGGTAAACCTTGGTTTGTTAGTGTGCAATATAACCTTTCATATCCACTTCATGTCAAAGTCATGAACCAAGTCTAAATGTTGTTTGATGCATAACCTGATTAAGGTCTTTTTAGATCATTTTGAACACAATGAGCAAACCAAATGATTTTTAAACATCTCCTTTGAATAACTCCCTTGTCGTTAAACATGAATCTAAAATGATTTGAAAACTCAGAAGATTCTTGAATTTTGATGTTCTACATTATAACTTGCCTAAAGAAATCTCATGTACTTGACAAAAAGTAACAAAAAAAAAAAAGGGGGAGAAAAGCTACCTATTTCTTCGGTTCAATCAAATTTATCTCTCTTTATGGGATGGAGGTAGAGCAATGATGAAAATGACTAAGTAACCGGGGACATGGGCATCACCAATGTCGGTCTTCGCGTCAAAAGGTTGTTTCATTATCTCTATACAATGGCTTGATGGACACTCACATTGAGTAACTGGGGGTATTGGCATCACAAATGTCTACCTTCACATGAAAAAGTGAAAGTGCTCCTCATCTCCACTCCTTTCCATCTTCGTTGTTTACACCTTCTAAAATCTACCAGAAATAGAGTGAAGCCTCCGAAACTTTTTATGTCAAGTCCAATGTGCCTCTTTTAGATAAGATTTTTGTGGCCATCTAATTCAAATGTCTTTGACTATCATCTCTATTTAGATGCATGTCTTTCTTCAACGGCCTTAATCAAAGAGTTATTAATTTTCACTGCTATTGTGAAATGTGTTCTTCATGATCTAATTAAAGAACTTATCGGTCTTAATTCAAAATCATTTTTGAATTGTGTCATGTCTTCATCATAATGGATATGAATTTTTATCTTGCACATACACCCACTTTGCCTTAAAACCACAAATGAACACTTGTCCCTTTGAAAATTTTTGTCAAAAATCAAGTTTTAACCAAAAAGGAGTTATCTGTCGACAGATAGACTGTCATCTGTCGACAGACGACGGCGCAGATCCGTTTTTGAACCAACCCCTCGCGCCGGTTCACCTCCTTTTCGTGGGGCCTCCCTTTTAAAACCCTCTAAACCCATTCTAAGGCCACCCACGACCCATTCTCACCCCTCCTCTCTCATTTTCTCCTCCTCCTCTCCAAACCCCCCTCTCTTTCCCCCTTCAGGGCTCCGTCTCCGATGATCCTGCTGCTCCTCGTCTGGGATCCCTCCACTCTCCTTTCACACCATTCTCACCCTTCTTCCTGAGATGGCACCCAAATCGAAGCTTCTCGCTCGCCGTCGTCGCGCTCCGACGGACGCCGGAGAAAGCTCCAGGGCTCCTTCCGAACGCCGCAGCAAGCATCGTGAGGATCGGTTGCCGGAACTCCTTGTTCCTCAAGGTCTCCGACTTATCCGCCCGACCGGCACTTTCAAGAAAATAGTCCAATCTCGGTATGTGGACTTCGAGTCCTTAGCTCCGATGTTCCCCTCCCTCCTACCCTATTTTGACACTCAAGGGTGGACATCATTCTTGTACTCCCACTTGCAGTACTCTCCAACTGTCGTCTCCGAGTTCTACAATAACCTAGGGCTTTCTGATCAGGGCAATCTCTACTCTTCGGTGAGGCACTCGTTTTTCCGCCTCACCGCCAATCTTATCTCCACAGCCCTTGAAATCCAAACTCAGGAGTTTGAAATCTTCAACTACACTCCCTCTGCTTCTGAGTACTATAGCTTCTGACGTTGGAACCTTAGACTCTACCAAGGAGATTGCTCGTCTCAACGCCAACTCCTTTCCTCCTTTGATCCGGATGATCCATCACATCTTCACTACCTTGATCGTCCCGAAGGATGGAAGTCGAGAGTTAGTCACCGAGGTCCACAAATCCTGTTCAATTTTTCCTCAAGTGTCAACAAATCAATCTGCCTGAACTCATGATAAGCCTCATCCGTCGGTGTTTCTCTAACACCAAAAGATCAATGCCATATGCTTGCCCCATCACCTCTCTTCTCATTTTCCTTGGCATTCCTATCCCTGCAAGTGAGCTCATCTCAAAAATCCCGAAGTGCTTTTGACCTCACTGCTGCAACCGAATGGGCTACAAGATTGTAGACGGTGTAGTCACAAGGACTCTCAAGGGAAAGGACCACAAGGAGCTGAAGTGTCCACTGGTGAAGAAGACAATGAAGCCAATGAAGCAACTGAAGGCAGTGATGAAGAACCTCAAGATGAGCAAATGCCTGACCAAGCTCAAGACCTTGATGATGTACCTGTGCCTGAGGAACAATCCCTTCGTGATTACTTGGCACAAATGCATCAAGAAATAATCTCAGGATTTGCTCAGATGACTTCAAGATTTGATCAAGTGGATGCTCGCCTCAACACTCTAGATGACCGGCTTGACCACCTCTACTCCGAGAGAGATGCATCCCGTAACCCTCCTCCTGCTGGACATGACAATGAATAGAGGGTCTCAGGGTCATTAGAGGTCACTAAGAGTCTTAGATGGGAATTAGTCTCACTTGTCTAGTCATCTTTTGCTTGTTCATGTTATTTCCCTTTCTTTTGATCTTTATTGAGTCATGTAATGCCTGTCAATTGTACTGTGAACTTTCAATGATCAATCAATGAAAACTCAGTTCATGTTTATTTGTCTCCCAATGTGCATGACTTGACCTTTTGTATGTTGTCAAAAAGGGGGAGAACATCAATATATGCATCAATTGAATGTTTTTGTCATCATCAAAAAGGGGGAGATTGTTGGGTTTTCCATATATCATGTTTTGATGATCACATTAATATCCTTGAACATTGATTTAATGCAAAATTGATGTGCTAACTAACATGAAAAACACCATGAAAGTGATTGAGTTAAACATTGCTAAATCATACAATGTATATCACTAACAATGTATTTGCATGTAGGTGCACAAGCATGAAAGATGGAACATTGAAGAGGCATTGAAGAGATGAGCAAAAGCAAAAAATCTGTCAAAGAGGTGCATCTGTCGACAGATGCAAATTACCTGTCGACAGATTCATACAGTCATTCCCAGACAGAACTCATTTGTATCTCTGAGTGCATCTGTCGACAGATGCAAATACTGTCGACAGACACACTCAGAAACTAAATTTCAGAATGAAAATCCAGCTCAGCCTGAGTGCGGCCTGTCGACAGATGCAAGTGCACCTGTCGACAGACGACGGAAACATGAGATTTTGAGTTTCCAAATCCGGCCCCCTTGGGTGTTTCCTTCCTCCACGACCCCCACCTTTACCTAACACTATATAAGCATCCTTTTGGAGCCAATTTCGCAGAGAGCAGCCTCCCATCCAAGAGCCTCCAAGGGACCAAGAGGAAAAGCCCCAAATTGCTGCTCTGCTTCAACTTTCCGCCCAGATCACGTGGAATCACCATCTATGCGGAGTTGAAGCCGGATCGTCATCAATTCAACCTTCTACATCGATCAATCTACATCCAATCGAAGTTTGAAGAGCGTTTGGACGATCCACGAGAAGAATTCCAACGGATTGTTCCCTAATTCCTAATTCTTCTCCATTTCATAATTTCCATTCCATCGTGTGTGTGTGGTTTGTTTCGAGCATCCTTGTGCTTGATTCACGAATTTGTGGTTGTTCTGATCGTGTTTCATCAGACAACGTGTGTGTGGTTGAGTTGTTGTGTTGAACTCGCTCATAAGCAGTCGTTTCTGCGTGTGTGTGTGGACGGTGGATGTAGGATACACGAGTTGTGTACTCCGAACCACCTTAAATCATCGTGTTCTGTGGTTTGTTCGCGTTTTGCGATAGATGATTGGTAGGCACGGTGTTCATACGCACGTTTGATTCCCTGTTCTTATTAGATCAACTCAAGCGGTCTCATACTTAATCAAATTCTAATTAGTCATAAGATCGCTGTAGCATCGAAAAGAAGCCATCAATATTTTAAAATTGCCGTAATCTATTCAACCCCCCTTCTAGATTACCGTATTGTGTATTTCCGCATAACCCTTCAGAGATGAGCTAGGGGTCAGGAAGCTACTGCTCTTCTTGTACTCTGGACTGTGCAGCTTCGAAATCCATTGGCCCGGGTGGCCCTGACCATCCTCTGCTAGGGCTGATGGCCCAGACAGCTCTGCATTTCTGACCTTGAGGTTGCCACTCTTCAACATATATTTGGCCCTGATGGCCCAGACAGCTCTGCTTTTTCTGACCTTGAGGCTGCTTCTTCTTCAACAATATTTAGCCTTGATGGCCCTGAATCTTCCACCATCTTTGCAGATTCTGCTTCAACTACCCGTGGCCCTGATGGCCGGCAAGGGCTGCCTCTTTTTCAACAGGAGGCTCAGACTACTGTGGGGGATGTTGAGCTTTCACAAGAGTTGATAACTCTGATATGGATGACTTCATACTTCCAAATTCATTCTTCATCCATCTTAGCACATTCTTGTATATCCTTAATTCTTCTTTTACACCTTGGAGCTCAGTGGCCAAGGCTCCAACTTGATTGGCTCTAGAACTTTGGCTCACAAAAATGGAAGAAATGTCATGTTGGACTGAGCATAGGATCTCTCCATGAGCATCTAATTTGTCTATAACAGGCTTCAAATTTACCCTTAGCTTCTTCTTCCTTGAGCTATGATGTGCCCTACTGGTAAGGAGAGGAACTTCAGGGACCACATTTTTGCCTTTCTCAAAAATCCTTGATCTTCAGATTCTGAGGAACTGGCAGTGAGGCCTTCTTGAAATGAGTCCACTTGGGGGTTAGTGGTTGTGCCTTCCCCCTGAGTTGGTGCTGCCTGCTCGACTACATGCTCCCCCTCAATAGGAGCAACAGCAAAGGGAATTTCTTCTTCATGCTCCCCCTGAATAGAAGCAACTTGCATAACAGTTTCTTCATTTGGCCTGATGCCACGACCTCTGGAACATCATCTTCAGCAACTATTTCTTGCTCCCCCTGACTGGGAGCCTCTTCCAACTGAGCATTCTCACTGTGGCCTACTACAACATCTTCACACACAATCTCTGGCTCATGCCCCCTTGGGTGCTGGTTATGAATCCAGCACATTCTTGAGAATTGAAGCCACAACTGAGGTGGGGTTTACAATTTCTTCAACTGGATCCCCGACGGGCTCAATGTTCTCTACAGGAATATCCTCAATCCTACTGCTGCGTGCCATTGAGTCTTCAATTCTGATTTCTGCTTCACTACCTTGGACATCTGTTGCTGCTGCCGCTGATGATTCTTCTTGAACCACAGGTATTTGTACCTGCTGTTCTTGAATGCTTGGCGCTTCTACCCTTGCATCTTCTTGCTCAATTTGAGCATCTGGTACTGCTGCTGCTACAATTACTGGAACTGCCTCTTCTAGGACTTCTTGGGCTCCACCAATGATGCCCTCACCTCAGCCACTGAGGTCTTGGTCCATACCCCAGCTACCAATGAAATCCACTCTTCTTCAAGTTTCTGCTGCGAATGGCTTGGCCCATTTTCTCAGAAACTGCTCCAACCACACTGATCCCATAATGCTGGAAAATTGTGGTTAGCAAATGGGCATATGGTAGAGACACATTAAGCTTTCTCTTCTTATCCCAAATCTGAGCGGATGCAAACTTCATCCTTTCCATAATCACCTCTGCCATGTTTATACTCTGGTTCTGGATAGCCCAGAACATCATATCGGAGTCTGCCTTTGTACAAGTAGAAAAGGTGGCACTCCTAGGGGCCAGTATCTGACACACAATAAAATGCAGAATGCGGTTGAATGCATTTAGCTGGTTGATATCTAACTTCTCGTTCTTCAATCTGAACTCGGGACGACGGTGTGTACTCCACTGTGACCGGAGGTAGACACACCAAACAACGATTCCAACAGATCATAAGTGATCCTAATCTGGGTTCCCTTGACCATGGAAGTCAAGAACCCCTCTTCCTCAGTCTTCAAGCAAACATAAAATGCCTTGACAAGGTCTGGATAACTCACCTAAGATAGAGTAGCTATCTTCGTCCATTTCATTCTTTCCATTGCTGCCACGATGCTGTGCATCCCGTTCTTTTCAAAATCGGCCACATCCACTGCCTTGTGCCCGCATAGCTTGGTCTTCACAGTTGTAAACCTTTCCTGTTGCTCAGCGGTGAGGAACACAGCTCCATAGCCCCCGACGGTGCTGGAAGTTCCAGAAACGGCCATGGTTTTGAGAGGGAAAAGGTTCTAGATGGTTGGAAGGAAGATTGGAGCAGAAGCCCTCAAGAAATTTCTCGCGGGAAGAGGTGAAAGATTTGAAATGGCAAGGAGTCGATGCCGGAGTTGATAGGGTTATCGTCTCACGCAAGTCGAAAGAGATGAAGTATAGGAGATGAATCGTTGCAACACAGACTTCGGGATATATATAGAGTAAAGATAAAGTGACTTCTGAGATGCTGACGCCATAAAGGCAGAAAACGACAAAAGACTGGTTCGACAGGAATAAATCCTTTTAAAATTATGAACCGTCAAAGATAACTATGAAGCAAGCAATATTTAAAGAATTTGCTAAATTTCAAGGGGAAAATAATTGATATTCTGAAATAATTATTATTTCAGTTATTTACAGACAAATCTATCACAAATTGCACATGTCTAATTCCCTTCTAAGAGACATGAACCTCTCTTCTGGTAGGGCCTTTGTGAAGATGTCTTCTAACTGATTTTGTGTATCAATAAAAGAAATGTCTATATTACCATTAGCTACATGATCACGAATAAAATGATACATAACCTCTATATGCTTTGTCCTTGAGTGCTGAACTGGATTCTTGGTTAGATTTATAGCACTGGTGTTGTCGCACAGCAAGGGAATTGTCTTGATTTGAAGTCCATAATCCTTAAGTTGATGTTTAATCCATAAGAGTTGTGTACAATAGCTTTCAGCAGCCACGTACTCAGCTTCAGCTATTGACAGTGCTACTGAATTTTGTTTCTTTGAGGACCACGGAATTAGACACCCTGCAAGAAATTGACAACAACCACTGGTGCTTTTTCTATCTATCTTGCATCCATCGTAGTCAGCATCAGAATATCCTACTAAATTAATTTCACATGAATTTGGATACCATAATCCTAGATCATGAGTTTTAGCTAAGTATCTAAAAATCTGTTTGACACTAATTAAATGAGACTCTCTAGGATCTGCGTGATACCTAGCACACATGCATACACTAAACAATATATCAGGTCTACTTGCTGTTAAATAAAGTAATGAACCTATCATACCTCTATAAAGCTTCTGATCTACTTTCTTACCATCTTTATCACTGTCTAGCCTTGTTGATGTGCTCATTGGTGTTGACAGTGGCTTGGCGTTTTCAAATCCAAACTTCTTTAGTAGTTCTTTGGTGTATTTAGCTTGACAGATATGTGATCCTTCTTTTCCTTGCTTGATTTGCAGTCCGAGGAAGTAATTGAGCTCCCCCATCATGCTCATTTCAAATTCTCCCTGCATAAGCTTTTCAAAATACTTGCAAAGAGATTCATCAGTAGAACCAAAGCTTATATCATCAACATATATTTGCACAATCAGTATATTTTTTACTTTGGACTTAATAAATAAAGTACTGTCTACTTGACCTCTAATGAAACCATGTTCTAACAAAAATGTACTGAGCCTTTCATACCAGGCTCTTGGTGCTTGCTTTAATCCATACAAAGCTTTATGCAATTTAAATACATGATTCGGAAAATCAAAATCATCAAAACCAGAAGGTTGTTCTACATAGACTTCCTCCTTTATATAACCATTTAGAAAAGCTGATTTTACATCCATTTGAAATAATTTTAAATCCAATGCTGATGCATATGCAAGTAAAATTCTGATTGCCTCAAGTCTGGCCACTGGTGCATAGGTTTCATCGAAATCTATGCCTTCCTCTTAGGAATAGCCTTGAGCTACCAGTCTGGCCTTGTTTCTTAAGATCACACCAGCTTCATCCAATTTGTTTCTGAACACCCATTTGGTGCCAATCACAGGATGATCTGATGGTCTCGGAACAAGTGACCATACTTGGTTTCTCTTGAACTGGTTAAGTTCTTCTTGCATGGCTAATATCCAAGATTCATCAGACAGTGCTTCATTGACTGTCTTAGGCTCTATTTGTGATACAAAGGCTAAATAATCACAAGGGATTACATTACCTCTTGTTCTTACCCCAACAGATGGATCTCCAATTATGTTGTCCAGAGGGTGATCCCGTTTGTACCTCTATTCTTTTGGAAGATTGCTATGTGATGTGTCTTTTTGTTGTAGATCTTCCAAGGGTTGATCTTCCTTTCCTCAATGGATGTGTTCTTTAGCTTCTTCGAAAATTCATTTGTATCATCATCATCACTATCGGCTTCCTTTCTCAAGGAAGGGTTAGTTTCATCAAAAATAACATGCACTGATTGTTCAATCAATAAAGTATGCTTATTAAATACTCAATATCATTTGGGTTTAGAAGCATACCTCATGAATATACCTTCATCTGATTTTGAATCTAACTTACCAATGTACCTTTTTCGGTTGTTGTGGATGAAGCATGGACACCCGAAGATTCTGAAGTGACTGATTTTTGTCTTCTTCTGTTTGAATAATTCGTATGCAGTCTTCTTTAGGATTGGCCTGATCATCACTCTGTTGATTATGTAGCATTCTATGTTGATGGCTTCAGCCCAAAAGTATCTTGGTAATTCATACTCTGACAGCATTGTTCTAGCCATGTCCAATAAGATTCGATTCTTTCTCTCAGCAACTCCATTTTGCTGTGGTGTCCTTGGTGCTGAGAAGTTGTGCTCTATCCCTTGGTCATCACAGAACTTGGCGAATCTTTCATTTTGGAACTCCCCTCCATGATCTGATCGGATGTTGATGATGCTGTACTTCCTGTCTTTCTGAACCTTCTTACTGAAGCTTACAAAACTGTCAAACGTTTCATCCTTATGCTTCAAAAAGGATACCCAAGTGAATCTGGAGTAGTCATCCACTATGACAAATCCAAAGTTCTTTCCTCCAAGACTTGTGGTCCTCATTGGTCCAAACAGATCCATGTGCAATAGCTCTAAAGGCTTTGAAGTTGTTACTACTATCTTTGACTTGAAGGATGACTTAGTGTGCTTACCTTTTGTGCACGGCCCACATACACCATTCATTTTTGCACTTACCTTGGGTAGACCTTCCACCAAGCTTCTCTTGATCAACTTTCTCAAGCCATCCAAGCTACAGTGACCCAATCTTCGGTGCCAAAGTTCAGTTGACTGCTCTTTGTTTGCTGCCTGACAAACATCTTGATCTTTCAAGTCTTCTAGATGAAGCACATATAAGTTATTTTCCCTACTGGCTTCAAACACGACTGCACCATCCTTCATGATACTGCACTTTGACTCTTGAAACTTATTTGATGTCCTTTGTCACACAGCTGGCTGATGCTGATAAGATTATGCTTGAGTCCTTTTACGCAAAGTACATCTTCAATGAGTATTTTTCCTTTGCTGCCAACCGATCCGCAACCTATGACTGTCCCTTTTCCATTATCTACATATGTTATTGTTCCTTCTTCAGCTCCAAGGTTAGAGAACAGCTTCCTGTTACCAGACATATGCCTTGAGCATCCGCTATCCAAGTACCATTTAGATGCTCGAAGGTTTACCTGTAATGAAAACACTAAGCTTTAGGTACCCAAGTTCTTTTGGGTCCTGGTTGGTTAGTATCATCAATTTTCCTTTTAATTATCTATATTTTATGTTTAGTTGGACATGTCATTTTAATGTGACCTAACTTGTTGCAATGGCTACAGCAAGATATTTTACTTACTTTCTCATTTGGAATATATTTAAAGTTTGACTTGTATGCAATATCTTGTTCGAGTATAAACTTAGGTGTTGGATATATTTTAGGGTATACTGTTGTATCTTCATTATCGGGAGGAGTATAGCCTAATCCATGTTTCTTTCTACCAGATCTTCTAGCTCCTTTTAGTATTAAGGTTGTTTTGCCATTTGTAAATTTCTCTAGTGTGCTAGACAATTTTTTCATTTTCTGTTGTTAATGTGTTAACTTCCTGCTTTAATTTGTTCACTGTTTCTTGATTTTCCAAGCTTGCTAATTGTTCATTTTTATTTTTCAGATCCTCACACAGCAACTCGTTTCTTCTTTTTAGCTCTGTGATTTGTTTTTCTAGTTGTTCGTTTTTAGATTTTAGATCTGAATTAGTATTTTCTAAACATGCAGTATTTTTCTTATTGACTTTTAGTGATTTGCATACCTCTTTATATTTGCAGTATAATTCATTAAAAGTTTCTTCTAAATTATCAGAATTAGATTCGTTACATGAAAAAAAAGACGAGTCAGATGTTACCTTTTCATCAACGTTAGCCATGAATGCCAGGTTGGCCTCTTCTTCTTCTCCTCCACTGGAACTCGACTCACTGTCAGAGTCGCTGCTATTGTCCCAGGTTGCTGCCATGGCTTTCTTCTTGTATCTTCTGAGTCTTCTGGAGCTGTCTTTCTTTCTGAACTCGCTTTTCTTCAGTTTCGAACATTCAACTTTGATATGTCTGGGCTTCTTGTATTCATAGAAAATCGGTTCAGTCTTCTTTGCATCTTTAACTTTAGGCTTTTTGAAGTCTTTTCCCTTCTTGAAGTACCTTCTTCCAGACTGATATTTCTTTTTCTTGGCTAGTATGCGTTGTAACCTTCTGGATAGCAGTGCTTCTTCATCTTCGCTGTTGTTCATGCTCTCCTGGCTATATGAGCCTTCTACTGATGTGTCTTCTTCTGCTTTGAGAGCGTCGGTATGTTTCTTTCTGCTAGACGATTCTCCCAACCTCTCCATGTTTATCTCATGGGCCATAAGGGACCCAATGAGTTTTTCTAATGACATTATCTTCAAGTCATTAGCCTCTTCTATTGTTGTTACTTTTGGGGTCCATGAGGCTGGTAGGGACCATAGGATTTTCCTTACCATATCTCTCATTTGATACGTCTTACCAAGACCAGCCAATCCATTTGTGATATCGGTGAACCTTCTATACATCTGTGTAATTGTTTCACTAAGCTGCATCTGAAATCTTTCATACTGTGTTACCAGAATATCTATTCTGGTTTCTTTTACCTTTTCAGTACCTTCATAAGTGATCCTTAACTTTTCCCACATTTCCATAGCGGATTTGCAGGCTGATATGCGGTTGAACTCTTTCTTGCTAAGAGCACAACACAACATGCTTTTGGCCTTGCAGTTTAAGAAAATCTTCTTCTTTTCATCTTCCGTCCATTTATCTTTTTCATTCGTGACTAGAAGATATCCTTCTTCAACAATCGACCAGATCTGATAGTCAAGTCCTTGTAGAAAGAACTCCATCCTTGTTTTCCAATATGTGTAGTCTTCACCATCGAACAACGGTGGCATGTTTACTGACTGACCTTCGAAGTGACTTTGGGCTGCCATTTGATCTTTTCTCTTCAGATCGTTGGATCTTCTTCTTTGTCAAAGAGACTAGCTCTGATAACACTTGTTGCCCAACTAGCAAGCCCAGAGGGGGGTGAATGGGATTCTTTAAAATTTGATTATCTAAAACATGTAATCAAAAACGTTCAATACAGGGCACTATGTTCGATTGTTAGTTTTAGTAATAAACAAAATAGAACACAAATAAGCATTCACACAACACGAGGATTTATCCTGGTTCAGACCTCCTTTCCAAGGAGTCCTACGTCCAGTCCCTGAGCAACACCTCAGGATTTCACTACTCAAGGGTACAGTCCCTCTTATGGACACTTACACATCCAGTCTGCAACTGGCCTTCTCTTCACAACCTGAAGAGGTACAACCACACCCTGATTCACAGGTCTTCCTTCTACACGAAGGGAATACATCCACCTGTTACCAACAGGTCTTCTCTTCACACAAGAAGAGGAACTACTCAACAAAGATGAGTAAAAGAAAGGATGCCCCTAGATCAAGCTGATGGAACGATGCTCAATCTGAAGCAAAGACTGAGAGAGAAAAGATCTACAATGAAGAATTCTCTCAGTACACTGCAGCTCTCTCAAAGCTAAGCACTAAAATGCAGAGAGCTAAGAGCTAAAGCAAAAGGAATGGAGTGAAGCTTGGCTCTCCTGAATGCTCGCAGATCGTGAAGATTAAGCTTGTAAAAGTTGTCTCTGCTGGAGTCATCAGTCTTCAATATATATATCTACTTTTGAAAAGTAGTCGTTGAAGTATCCGTTGTCTCTTAGTTGGTTGCACGTTAGACTGCATGGCTTTCCTTTGCAGTCAACGGTTCTTTACGTTCCATGCACGTAAGAAGAAAATCCTTCTTGATATCTTACAGCTTCTACTTTATGCAACGTTGTATAGAGTCGTGCTGTCAGAGACCTGCACACATTAAATGCTAAAACATAGACAGCTCAGCTGTCTCTTGTTGTCAGTCAACGTTAGAGTGAGAATACATCAAAATAGAAATTCCATTATGTCTTTCCAAAAAGATATTACGTGTAGAAGCATAAGAATAGAAGATATCTAGACATGCATCGTGCAGAGAAATGTACGGTTATATTTAATGCATGGATGAAAGAGAAATACGTGGGATGACTTTGACTTATCAAGATATTTGAATATCAAGTCGTTATGATACATGAAACCGATGTGAGTATGACTTACGAAATCGATGTGTGAATGAGTCGTTGTTTATGTAAGTCGTTATGAAAGTATAAATAAATTGTTATGAACAAGTCGTTATAACCAAATCGTTGTTTCACTTATCGAGTCGATGTAGTGATCAAATCGATGTTTTGTTTTATCGAATCGTTACACAGACCAAGTCGTTGTTGTGACTTATCGAATTGTTACAGCAAGCAAATCGTTGTGTAACTTATCAAGTCGTTATAATGACCAAGTTGTTGTTGTAACTTGTCGAATCGATGTGGAACTTATCGAATCGTTATGAAAGACAAATCGTTGTGAGACCAAGTCGTTGTTCTCACTTACCAAATCGATGTGAAACCGAATCGTTGTGAGAGCAAATCGTTGTTCTCACTTATCAAATCAATGTGAAACAAAATCGTTATTCTCACTTATCAAATCGATGTAAAATAAAATCATTATTCTCACTTATCAAATCGATGTGAAACAAAATCAATGTGAGAGCAAATCGTTGTTCTCACTTATCAAATCATTGTGAGAATTAAATCGTTGTGAGAACGAAATCGATGTGATTTCTTAGCGAATCGTTCTGAGATCGAAATCGAGGCGATCACTTAGCGAATCGTTCTGAGATCGAAGTCAATGCGATCATTTAGCGAATCGTTCTGAGATCGAAATCGATGCGATCACTTAGCGAATCGTTTTGAGATCGAAATCGGTATGTCACTTACCAAATCCTTATGAATGTGAAAGCGATAGAGATAAGGAAATCATTATGACTATTGAAATCGATGCAACACTTATGAAATCATTGTAACTTATGGAAAGTCGATATGTACTTGGATAAATTTCATGCTCTGAACTTGAAATGCTACAGTATAGTAAATACTTACATATTTCCTTGATTTCGCCTGACTTGTTCCTATATCTTAGCTTCATAAAACTTGTAAGACACTAATTGTTAGGATATTGTTAATCACCAAAATTAAATAAAATTATATGGGGATGGACTGATCATCAAATTGTATACCCAGTACTTCATTTTCTAAATTCTTGGCCTATCATGTGTAGGATTCTCTTCCTTTCTCTCTCATTCTTACCCATTTGGCTTGCTATAAAACCCCCAGTGTAGGTGTTCTTGTCACGCCCCGATATTTAGCAGCAGAATAAATACCGGGGGACGTGAACGATACAAATAGGCGTATCACAGTTGAATAACGCAGAGTCACGATTGAATATAATAATACCTTTCAAATCATAATAACATTATCATAGATACTCTTTATTTCATTTCAATCATCTAGATACAACCTTACATAAGAAAGAACCATCTAAAGGTCCATTATTCAAATAAATCTTCCAGAAAAGTTAACTAATACAAAGACTACTCAATTGTCTATTGCTAAACTATCATCAACTCATATGGAGGGTGCTCTTCACTCTTGCCCTATCCCATCGGACTCCACTGGTTCATCATCACTTCCTGAAAAAGGGTAGGATGATAGGGTGAGCGAACTAGCTCAGTAGGATTTACATCTCAATATGGTGCGGGCACTAATATACGTGATTAGCATTTTAATCAGGCAAGATATGAACATGTATATGATGAAAATGTTTGCAATACTAACAGATCGAATAACAGAGTAGATCGGATATCATTTCAGATCAAATGTCGAGTTGCATATGTACAGTGGACAGATATTCCAAGAATAGAATCGTATCAAGAGATTGGCCATATTCAGACAGATATCATGCGTTCACATGATCAGACGTATCATATCAAATCATATCATATCAGATCACATCAGACTTATCATATCAAACAAAGGCACATTCACACAAATCTTGCATATCGTATCAGTGCCATGCCACGCACCACAAGTCCATACTCCCGCGGTTAAAAAGTACGCTGGGGTGCTCCTCCCCAGGACCAGACAGGGCCCTTATTGCACAGGCATTAGTCAAATTTGGACCGGAGTCCCACGTTGTGCCGAACAAACATATTCATATTATGGCCACAGAGTTTCAAAGGCAAGATCATAGTAAAAAGAAACATGATCATTCATAGAGTCAAGGTATGACAAATAGCTCAAGAGAACAAGGCATAATAACGACGTATCTTATGTTTCATAATTCATTAATGTCTTGACAGGAGGGTGTTTCAATAGACAAATCATATGCAGAACATGTGCTCTCAATTTCCCAAGAAGGGTGTGCCTATTCGTGCAAATGTGTAAGTGACGAGTCACGGATCTTTCCTAGCATGTATGCATATGACAAATAATTAATTGAACACCGGAAAGCATGTAACTATTGGAACTCATATGCAAATCATGACTTTTACACCACTAACAAGTCCACACTAACATGTATTCATCCCCACATTCATATCATATTCTTATCTTATCAATTGACAATAAGCAAGATCACAAGATAATCCAATGAACATAAGGACAATCAAAATTACACATTTGAATCATATTCGTATCATTACCATTTTCTTCAATGGATTGATTTATTTTAAGTCCATGCATACTATATAACATCATGCACATGCTTGTAGATATCATGAAATGATCAGACCCATAAATATGCAAAATCTTGTAAGGGTAGTGTCGACACACCCCTGACTGGTGTCGACACAATGCTTCAGACACATGGCAAAATAATGCAAAACTGGCCAAGTAGTGTCGACACTAGTCCAGGTAGTGTCGACACAGTGCCTCAAATACAAGGCAAAAGGTCAAGTAGTGTCGACACTAGTCCAGGTAGTGTCGACACAGTGCTTCAAATTCAAGGCAAAACAGTCAAGTAGTGTCGACACTAGTCCAGGTAGTGTCGACACTAGAGACAGCTCCCAGAACACCTTCTGGCCAAGCTGGGACAGTGTGTCGACACTAGCCCAAGTAGTGTCGACATTAGAGGCCTTCCCAGAACACCTTCTGGGCTGTTTTGGGACAGTGTGTCGACACTAGCTCAAGTAGTGTCGACACTAGTGCCCTTCCAGAACAAAACTTATAAGTCATATGGAACTCGAAAACACATCCCATGCAATGATTCACTTCCAACTCTTATAACTCTCTAACTATTGACATTTGGACAAAACATTTAACATAAAAGATGAAGAGGACAACTAGTGGAAAAACGTTGATGTTGAGGGTTTGATCTAATTAAGTCTCAAATCCCGAGAAAACATATGAATAACAAAAAGTCAAGTGTAGCCCGAAATCATAGTATCATGCAGTGACTCTCTTGCGAAGCTTATATCTCTCTAACGAAAGACTTTTGGATAAAATATCCAACATAAAAGATGATCGTGACTTCAAGTAGAAGAACTTTCGTGAAGGATGTTTAGTCAAATCCGGTCTCGATTCTCGTGCATAATAAGAAGAACGGGAATAATCCCTAACTGGACACGACTTAGAGAAAACGACCAATACTCCATGCATACTCCATGAAAATTGGGCAAATCAAGTGCAAATGAACATAGACTCGATGCTCTACATGATGGTATAGGTTTTCTTTAATCTTGGCCCGAGAACACCTACCTTTATGAAGATCTAAACCAGTCGACGTTCTGGACGCAGCAGAGGACGAAGGGGATGAAGCTCCGGGTTCCCAGCCTTTCTCCTTCTCCAATGAAGCTCTAACCTGCCTCCAAACGACTCCAACTCGTTGTTAAACCTTCCCCAAGAGTTTAGAGACGAGTTCTTATAGTTTTAGGATGTTGTTAAGAGTCCTAACGAGACTAGGAAAGGGGCTACGAGCTCTGTTTCCCACTTTCCATAAAAATCTGGGATTCCTTTACCCAAAAGAGGTAGCAAAGGTTTAGGAAACCACCAATTGGAGTTGAGTTCGGTTTTGGCTTACCTTACATGACTAATCACCCATATTTTAACCCTAAATTACCCTCACTAATTACTGCATAATTACATACACGAATTTCTGGGTGATTTCTTGTCCTAGTTCATTTCTATCCTTGGGCCAAATATGCTCTATTGGCCCAATCTCGTTAATGGGTAATTAGCACAGGGTATTGGAAGTCCCTCCAATACATTTATGTATTCTCATTCTCATTTATTTCTAAAATTTTTAAATCACTAAATTTTCGGGGTGTTACATCCTCCCCCTCTTAAAAAAATTTGGTCCCCAAATTTACACGTAATGGTGTAGATCGTACCTGAGAATAGTTCTGGTAGTTTTTCTTCATTCTTTCCTCTGTTTCCCAGGTAGCATTTGTAACCCCGTCTCGACTCCATTGGACCTTCACCATAGGTATGGTACGATTCTTGAGTCGTTGAATCTTCCGATCTAACAGTTTGATCGGCTTCTCTTCATAAGTCAGGTCCTCCCGAATCTCCAAGTCCTCATGATTGATTACATGGTCGGCATTGAATAAATACTTCCGCAGCATGGATATGTGGAACACATTATGCACGTTCGCCAGCTGTGGAGGTAGTGCAAGTCGATACGCCACCTGACCAATCCTTTCCAGAATTTCAAATGGCCCTATAAATCTGGGACTCAACTTTCCTTTGATCCCAAATCTTTGTATTCCCCTTGAAGGTGAGACATTCAGGAAAACATGCTCGCCAACTTGAAATTCTAGTTCTCTCCTTCTCTTATCTGCATAACTTTTCTGCCTGGATTGTGCTATCTTCAGGCGTTCCCTGACAATCTGAACCTTCCTGACAGTGGCTTCAATTAAGTCGGGTCCAACCCATTGGTTCTCCCCAACCTCTTCCCAACAAAGGGGTGATCTGCAGCTCCTGCCATATAAGGCTTCAAAAGGAGCCATCTTGATACTTGCCTGGTAGCTGTTGTTATAAGCAAACTCCATCAGGTACAACTGATCATCCCATCGACCCTTGAAATCCAGCACCAAAGCACGAAGCATATCTTCCACAATTTGATTGGTCCTTTCAGTTTGTCCATCAGTCTGAGGATAGAAAGCAGTACTAAAATTCAGCTTAGTACCCATTGTTGCTTGTAAACCCTTCCAGAAGTGTGAAGTGAATCTAGGGTCCCGATCTGATATTATGCTAGATGGAACCCCATGCAGTCTAACTACTTCCTTAACATATAGAGCGGCCAACACATCCACTGACCATGTACTCTTGATCGGCAAGAAGTGAGCCGACTTAGTCAATCGATCCACTATTACCCAAATTGCATCCATACCACCTCTAGTCTTGGGCAATCCCATGATAAAGTCCATACCGATACTATCCCACTTCCACTCTGGAATTTCTAGTGGTAGCAGTCCACCAGCTGTACGAAAATGCTCAGCTTTGACTTTCATGCATGTTAAACAGTAAGCCACATGATCGGCCACATCCCTCTTCATGTTTGGCCACCAGTACGCCCTTTTTAAATCCTGGTACATCTTTGTTGATCCTGGATGAATCGTATATTTGGACTGGTGAGCTTCATTCAGTAACCTCTTCTTGAGTTCTCCATGATCAGGGACACATGTTCTACCTCGGAATAATAATCTTCCCTCTGCTGATAGAGTAAAGTTAGGTCTTTGTTCTAGCTTCTCCCTGATCTGAACTAAGAATGGATCTTCTCCCTGTTTCTCCTTGATTTCGGTCAGTAGATCAGATTGTATCTGGAGATTGGAAATCATTACCTGTTTTTCCTTCTTTCCCATGTCTAAGTTCAAGCTTGCAAATTGTTCCAGTAACTTCCATTCGCCCAGCATCATATTAGCTAGCATAGCTCCTGGTTGTCTACTTAGAGCGTCAGCCACTACATTGGTTTTCCCCGGGTGATATTGAATGGAAAAGTCAAAGTCCTTAAGGTACTCTAACCACCTTCTTTGTCTCATATTAAGCTCCTTCTGTGAGAACAAGTATTTCAAACTCTTGTGGTCAGAAAAGACTTTAAATTGCTCACCATAGATATAATGCCTCCAAACCTTCAAGGCGAATACTACGGCTGCTAACTCCAGGTCATGAACCGGGTAGTTCACTTCGTGGATCTTCAACTGCCTTGAGGCATAAGCTATTACTTTCCCTTGTTGCATTAAGACGCATCCCAGACCTATTCCGGAAGCATCTGAATAAATTTCAAATCCTCCCGCTTCAGTGGGTAAGGCGAGGATAGGAGCAGTAGTCAGACACTTCTTCAAGTTGTTAAAGCTTTCTTCACAATCGTCAGTCCACACAAACGGATTTTCCTTCCGTGTCAGCTTGGTTAATGGCACTGCAATCTTTGAGAAATCCTTTATAAACCTTCGGTAATATCCTGCTAGACCGAGGAAGCTCCTGATCTCAGTGACGCTTGTCGGTCTTTCCCATTTCAGAACAGCCTCAACCTTTGATGGATCAACAGCGATACCCTCTTTGGTTACCACATGTCCTAAAAAGGATACCTCCTCAAGCCAGAATTCACATTTACTTAGCTTGGCATATAATTTATTCTCCCTTAAAATCTGTAATGAGATCCTCAAATGCTCCTCATGCTCTTCCTTTGTCTTGGAATAAATCAATATATCATCGATGAATACCACCACAAATTTATCAAGATATGGGCGATAAATGCTATTCATCAATTGCATAAAAACTGCAGGGGCATTTGTTAGTCCAAAAGGCATAACAATGAATTCATAATGCCCATACCTACTTCGGAAGGCTGTCTTGTGAATGTCTTCTCCTTTGATCCTCAATTGATGATAACCAGATCTGAGATCTATTTTAGAGAAGTATCTAGCTCCAGATAATTGATCAACAACTCATCAATCCTTGGAAGAGGGTATTTGTTCTTGATGGTTAACTGGTTTAGTTGTCTGTAATCTATACATAGCCTCATCGACCCATCTTTCTTCTTGACGAAGAGGACAGGTGCACCCCATGGCGATGCGCTTAGTCGGATGAAACCCTTCTCTAACAGTTCCATCAGTTGCTCTTTTAGTTCCTTCAGTTCTGCGGGGGACATTCTATATGGTGCCCTAGATACTGGTGCTGCTCCAGGGACCAAATCGATGGTAAAATCGACCTCTCGCTCAGGAGGAATTCCTGGCAAGTCTTCTGGAAAAACATCAGTGTATTCGCTGACAACATGGATGTCCTCAACTTTGACTTCCTTCTTTGCAATGACAACAGCAGCAAGAAAGGCCATACAACCTTTCCTCATCATCCTTTTGGCTTGTAGAGCAGAGATAAGTGACAATCTCCTGCGGTTTCTATCCCCTGTGAACACTAGTTTTGGGTAATGGCTAAAGGTTACCCGACTCCTCCTACAATTGATACTAGCCCCATGTTCAGACATCCAGTCTGCTCCCAGTATCACATCATACCCCGCCATGTCCATACATATTAAATTTTCTGGTAGGTTTTGGGTTTCAATCAACACTTCACTGGATGGCATATGGTTTGTAAGATTGGTGCCAGGACCCATCGGGGTTGACACAACTATTCCAGATTTCATTGGGACGGGTTTCAGTGGTAGGGTATCAACAAATGTTTGTGATATAAAGGAATGCGTAGCTCCCGTATCAAAGAGAACATATGTGTTGGGTTGAGTGTGAATATGATTCATTTCTCCTCACATTTTGATGATGACAAGTTGTGATTTTAATGCATAACCATTGGAACATGTAAAATACATCACCTGAAATTACAATATTCAAAAGCATTGTTCCAAGCACATTTATCATTGATATTCATGATAATATATTTATCTAATGATTTATGTGTTTATTTTCTCAGGAACAAACATTTTTCTGCAAAGGTAGTGTCGACACAACCATCTTTGGTGTCGACACAATGGTTTAGAACAAAGGCAGAAATGTGAAGAAAAGTTCATCTCAGGTCGACACGAGTCCAGATCAGGTCGACACAAGAGACAGTTTCCAGAGAAATATATGAACAGATTGCCATCTCAGGTCGACACTACAAGGATCAGGTCGACACTGAACCATATCAGGTCGACACTAGAGACCTCTCTCAGGGACTTGTTTGGCCAGTCTGGGACAGTGTGTCGACACACCCCTTGGGCAGGTCGACACACTCCGGAATCTCTGTAACTTAAGATTCCTCCTGGACACGTGGCACCCTAGGGAGATGGTGAATCAACATTGGATCATGTTCCCACGTACCCCAAGGGTACCCTTCAGATATTTAGGGTATAAATACCCTCCTTAAGGGCACTCATCCCAAGAGAACCCTTTCACAGCCTCCAAGAGATCCGGTTGGCGGCTGGAAGGTTCCTCCTCCCTGTTTTGCTCCCTCATGTGCTTCTACACCTCAATTCATCCTCCTCCAAGCACAAGGATAGAAGTCTGATCAACATGAAGCACTAGCATCAACTTCAAAGGAGCAGATCAAGTAGAAGCCGATTTCTGTGAAGAATTCAAGGAAGATCCTGAAGATCAAATTGCAGAGCATCGTCCAGGAACTTCCAGAGATTAAAGCACTTCACAATTCGACCTTCTACAAGGGAGTACATCTGAAGAGAAGAATCTATCAATCAATACTCATGTTCCTTTTTCTCTTCTGAGTGATTCTGAGATTATGCATGATTTGTTGCATGATCTCATGAATTAACTCTGGTTGGACTAGATCTCTTGCTAGAGGATCTTAGTCTTGTGTTTTTCTAGCAAGTTGTACTGTGAGCCGTCGTGCTCTAGTTTGTGAGTCGTCGTACTCACTGTGTGGTTTGAGCCGTCGTGCTCAATTTGGAGTCGTCGTACTCCGGTTGTTGTTTGAGCCGTCGTGCTCAGTTTGGAGTCGTCGTGCTCCAGGTGTTTCTTGAGTCGTCGTGCTCAAGGGTGTTTGGAGTCGTCGTGCTCCTGTGTGAGTTGTACTCAGAGTTTTTGAGTAGTGTGGCCTCACTGTGTGAGGGGTGGACGTAGGAGTCACTGGAGGTGATTTCCGAACCACCTAAAAATCCTCTGTGCATTGGTTTGAATTGTGGTTTGCCTTTGTATCTCGCTAGATGCATGCATAGGGATTTCGTTCACACTACTAATTGATTTGCTCACACACCCAAATCACACTTCAGATCAGTAATTAATTAGGTGATTTGATCTCTGATTAGAAGTAATTTTTAATTGCTTAAGCTTCCGCGTTAATTGGCATTAGATCTATTCAACCCCCCCTTCTAGATCTTGTCCTCACCTTATCTCGATCCTTCAATATGCTGGTCGGAAAGAATAGTGAGTGTACCTTCCACGATACCTCCTTCGTCAGCAGCTTCTGGTTCCTGGATAGCTTGCAATCGGCCTTGCCTCTTCTGTCCATTCGGACGCTTGTCCTGAGGAGCTTGTTCCTTCAGTAGTGGGCAGTCCGAGATCCTATGGTCACGACTACCACAGCGCAGGCATCTCCCTTGCGCTCTCCAGCAATTTTCAGACCGGTGACTAGCTTTGTCACAGTGTTTGCACCTTTCTCCCGTTGCCACCACTATCTTCTTACCTAACTCCTTTGGCTTTTTATCAGCTGGTTCATTTACTCCGCCACTGGGCCTTTTCTTCCCAATGGTTGGCTGATACCTTCCTGTAGAAGACACTTGCTCCCTTTTCACAGATTTTCCCGTAATTCTTTCAGCAGTCTCCATGGCATCCTCCAGTAACTGGGCCTTCTTTACCATGTCGGCATAGGTCTGAATGTCCATTGGCGCCAGTTGAGTGATGAAATGGGGCCTCAAGCCATTCAGAAAGCGTTTTGCCTTCATCCTTTCTGTCCCAATTAAGTGAATAGCATATCGGGACAAACGAGAGAATTGGGCCTCATACTCGGCCACATTGAGTCCTCTCTGCTTCAAAGCCGCAAATTCGGCTGCTTTCCGTTCTTGGACCCTCTCAGAAAAATACTTGGTGTTGAAGTGCTCAATGAACTGAGCCCATGTTAGTTGCTGACCATTCAGTGTTGCTTCTACCGACTCCCACCATGCCCTGGCATCCTTTTCCAATTGGAAAGTCGCCAGCAGCACTTTGTTATGGTCCGTGCATTGCATGACCCTGAATATCCTTTCAATTTCCTTAACCCAGTGTTCAGCAACATCTGGGTCAGTACTCCCTCCAAACCTAGGCGGATCCATATTCCGGAATTTCCGATGGAGATCACCGGCTCCGCGGTTACCTCCACCCTGGGTGGCTTGCAGAATAGCCTGAGTCAAGTTCTGTATTGTTTGTTGCATGTCTCTAGCCTGGGCACGTTCAGCGGCCATTGAGGTAATAAGTACCTTCAAGATAATAATATAAGTCAGTCATCTAAATATATCACATGTGACTTCTATACCCATGGCTCTACTCAAGCTCACATCAAGTACGACAAATTTTGACTCGTGTAATCTAGTTTCATTCCATGTTCCTAATCCCTTGGACCCTAAAGTTCAGGCTCTGATACCAACTGTCACGCCCCGATATTTAGCAGCGGAATAAATACCGGGGGACGTGAACGATACAAATAGCGTATCACAGTTGAATAACGCAGAGTCACAATTGAATATAATAACACCTTTCAAATCATAATAACATCATCATAGATACTCTTTATTTCATTTCAATCATCTAGATACAACCTTACATAAGAAAGAACCATCTAAAGGTCCATTATTCAAATAAATCTTCCAGAAAAGTTAACTAATACAAAGACTACTCAATTGTCTATTGCTAAACTATCATCAACTCATATGGAGGGTGCTCTTCACTCTTGCCCTGTCCCATCGGACTCCACTGGTTCATCATCACTTCCTGAAAAAGGGTAGGATGATAGGGTGAGCGAACTAGCTCAGTAGGATTTACATCGCAATATGGTGCGGGCACTAATATACGTGATTAGCATTTTAATCAGGCAAGATATGAACATGTATATGATGACAATGTTTGCAATACTAACAGATCGATTAACAGAGTAGATCGGATATCATTTCAGATCAAATGTCGAGTTGCATATGTACAGTGGACAGATATTCCAAGAATAGAATCGTATCAAAAGATTGGCCATATTCAGACAAATATCATGCGTTCACATGATCAGACGTATCATATCAAATCATATCATATCAGATCACATCAGACTTATCATATCAAACAAAGGCACATTCACACAAATCTTGCATATCGTATCAGTGCCATGCCACGCACCACAAGTCCATACTCCCGCGGTTAAAAAGTACGCTGGGGTGCTCCTCCCCAGGACCAAACAGGGCCCTTATTGCACAGGCATTAGTCAAATTTGGACCGGAGTCCCACGTTGTGCCGAACAAACATATTCATATTATGGCCACAGAGTTTCAAAGGCAAGATCATAGTAAAAAGAAACATGATCATTCATAGAGTCAAGGTATGACAAATAGCTCAAGAGAACAAGGCAGAATAACGACGTATCTTATGTTTCATAATTCATTAATGTCTTGACAGGAGGGTGTTTCAATAGACAAATCATATGCAGAACATGTGCTCTCAATTTCCCAAGAAGGGTGTGCCTATTCGTGCAAATGTGTAAGTGACGAGTCACGGATCTTTCCTAGCATGTATGCATATGACAAATAATTAATTGAACACCGGAAAGCATGTAACTATTGGAACTCATATGTAAATCATGACTTTTACACCACTAACAAGTCCACACTAACATGTATTCATCCCCACATTCATATCATATTCTTATCTTATCAATTGACAATAAGCAAGATCACAAGATAATCCAATGAACATAAGGACAATCAAAATTACACATTAGAATCATATTCGTATCATTACCATTTTCTTCAATGGGTTGATTTATTTTAAGTCCATGCATACTATATAACATCATGCACATGCTTGTAGATATCATGAAATGATCAGACCCATAAATATGCAAAATCTTGTAAGGGTAGTGTCGACACACCCCTGACTGGTGTCGACACAATGCTTCAGACACATTGTAAAATAATGCAAAACTGGCCAAGTAGTGTCGACACTAGTCCAGGTAGTGTCGACACAGTGCCTCAAATACAAGGCAAAAAGGTCAAGTAGTGTCGACACTAGTCCAGGTAGTGTCGACACGGTGCTTCAAATGCAAGGCAAAACAGTCAAGTAGTGTCGACACTAGTCCAGGTAGTGTCGACACTAGAGACAGCTCCCAGAACACCTTCTGGCCAAGCTGGGACAGTGTGTCGACACTAGCCCAAGTAGTGTCGACACTAGAGGCCTTCCCAGAACACCTTCTGGGCTGTTTTGGGACAGTGTGTCGACACTAGCTCAAGTAGTGTCGACACTAGTGCCCTTCCAGAACAAAACTTATAAGTCATATGGAACCCGAAAACACATCCCATGCAATGATTCACTTCCAACTCTTATAACTCTCTAACGATTGACATTTGGACAAAACATTCAACATAAAAGATGAAGAGGACAACTAGTGAAAAAACATATATGTTTAGGGTTTGAGCTAATTAGGTCTCGAATCCCGAGAAAACATATGAAGAACAAAAAGTCAAGTGTAGCCCGAAATCATAGTATCATGCAGTGACTCTCTTGCGAAGCTTATAACTCTCTAACGAAAGACTTTTGGACAAAACGTCCAACATAAAAGATGATTGTGACTTCAAGTACAAGAACTTTTGTGAAGGACGTTTAGTCAAATCCGGTCTCGATTCTCGTGCATAATAAGAAGAACGGGAATAAGCCCTAACTGGACACGACTTAGAGAAAACGACCAATACTCCATACATACTCCATGAAAATTGGGCAAATCAAGTGCAAATGAACATAGACTCGATGCTCTACATGATGGTATAGGTTTTCTTTAATCTTGGCCCGAGAACACCTACCTTTATGAAGATCTAAACCAGTCGACGTTCTGGACGCAGCAGAGGACGAAGGGGGATGAAGCTCCGGGTTCCCAGCCTTTCTCCTTCTCCTCTGAAGCTCTAGCCTGCCTCCAAACGACTCCAACTCGTTGTTAAACCTTCCCCAAGAGTTTAGGGACGAGTTCTTATAGTTTTAGGATGTTGTTAAGAGTCCTAACGAGACTAGGAAAGGGGCTACGAGCTCTGTTTCCCACTTTCCATAAAAATCTGGGATTCCTTTACCCAAAAGAGGTAGCAAAGGTTTAGGAAACCACCAATTGGGGTTGAGTTCGGTTTTGGCTTACCTTACATGACTAATCACCCATATTTTAACCCTAAATTACCCTCACTAATTACTGCATAATTACATACACGAATTTCTGGGTGATTTCTTGTCCTAGTTCATTTCTATCCTTGGGCCAAATACGCTCTATTGGCCCAATCTCGTTAATGGGTAATTAGCACAGGGTATTGGAAGTCCCTTCAATATGTTTATGTAATCTCATTCTCATTTATTTCCAAAATTTTTAAATCACTAAATTTTCGGGGTGTTACAGTTCTATTCCTCAAACTGTTGTTTTGACTCTGTAAACACTCTTGGAAGTGTGTGTTCATCATGTAGAAATCTTGTTGAGTGCAAGTGATTACTGTTATAGGAGTCGTTCTCCCAGCACTTTGTTGTTTAGAATTTCTAGCTAACCATGAATAGATTGTGTTTTTCCACATGCTATTAATCCATGTCTTTCATGAAAAAGTAGTGTCCGAGATAGTGAACAAGTCCTTATTATTGTGATAGTTCATGTTTGAATCCTCAAGTTCCATTGATAGGATCTTGATAGTGTCTGCAACACCATTTCTAGAAGTGGAACTGGCGGCTGTCGACAGATAGGAAGTACCTGTCGACAAGCCCTGGCTTCCAGAACTCCAGGCTGCTGGAAACAGTAGTAGCTGTCGACAGATGGCCTCTGTCTGTCGACAGATACACTGACCTGTTGATAGACAGATCATGCATGTCGACAGGCACTGTCCCAGAACCAGAAATTGACTTTTGGATGCTTGTACCTGTCGACAGCCACCTCCTGGGTGTCGACAACCACTGTTCTGGCCAGTGTTCCAGTATCTTCCTTTGCTCAATCTTTTGTTAACACTTCATTCTATTAGCCTAGCAAGTTACCATCTTAATTTCCTTGGGTATTCACTGTTATATCACTACAAGAATCATCCACATTGCTTCCTTCACCCTTCTTTGAATTATTCTTGAAGTTACCAATTACAAATGGTACCCAGTTGATTCTATTTCCATGTGTTCAGTAACGGAATTCATAAGACTTTGATGTCCTGAGAGTTTGAAGGTTTGAGTACCCCTGTTGACTATGAATAACCTGTGATGACAATTATTTGGGTCCCTGAACCCCACTTGATTAATATGCCTGTGCAAATAGGGCTGGTCCAGTCCTGGGAGGAGCACCCGAATTCATTTACGAGCCGTACGAATGATAAAGGACACCGGGATGCTTGGCATTGCGTCAATATAGTTTGATTATGGTCATCATGCTATCTATCCTGTGTGAATATATATGAGCCAGAATATGAGATTCATTGTGAATTCCTGAGCATGCCCTGTGGTTCAGTACTACTGTTTCAAATTCATTGTCATGCTAAGATGTTTATTTGTTCTTTTGTGATATCAGTCTAGTCTTTTATCTTGATCATCATATATTCTAATCCTTTTGATTTGAGGATTTGAATCCTACTGGGCTAGTTAGCTCACCAAATCTTACTTTTTCAGGTTATCTACAGTTCTAGAAGATGGGACATAGGGATTTGTGGGCTGAGAGTTCAACCATTGCGGCGTTTACTTTTAATTGTAAAATGACAGTCATGTAATACCTGTAGAATGACAGTTAACAATTATTTTTATTTAGTAAAGCTCGAGCAATTTTCTACTCAACTAGTTCAAAGTTTACTCTTGATTCCTTATTCGTTCACGTTACGACATTTATAGATATATTAAATGTCGGGACGTGACAGAATGGTATCAGAGCATCAGTTGAGGATCCAAATACTTTAGAGCCATTGGTCTTCAACATCCTGTAGTGACCTATGAGGATGGGTAAAAAGCCTGAGGTTAAGCTAGATAAGTAAAGTTGGATATAGATTGTATTGAGTATGAAATGAATATCTGGAGGTAGGTTTCTCCCAACGACTCTTCTTCCATTTCTTGTTTCATGCTTGTGGTCTCTCCATTTGTATAAACCCATATTTATTATTTGTTCCATGCTCTGTAGAACTCACATTCCTTTGGTTTCCTTCTTCTATTAAAATCCTTGAGACCATCTATTTCAGTAGTATCTTGATTTGAGTTCAGTAAAGCTAATAGGAGTGTCTTTCTCTCACACTTTATTCATACCTTTAGTGAAGTTCATGTCTTTAGTTATTGATACATGTATTTGATATGATTTTCCTTCCAAATTCGAGAAAGATTCTTATGAAGGATTTGTGTAAGCAATTTTCCTTCTCCCAGAAGTCTTTCCATGCTATCCATACCATAAAGATCTCCTCTTTTTGTTCTAGCCTTCCTCTCATACTGAAGAACTCCATGTTTAAATGTTTGACCATGCCCACACTTGCCTCTGATTTTGGAAATATCTTTGGAGTTATTCTTCTATTCCTTGTAATCATGTTTAGCTAATATTCGTGTTAGGTCCAAGCATGTTTGTAGAAATCTTCCTATTAGTTACAAGAGAATGTGGTTTGGAGGAGTTATGTTTCTAGTATATCATCTTGTCATAGGTGTCCATGCCACAATATATTCCTGTTGTTCTACTTGTTTCCCTCATGTAAAGTAGTGTTTTAGAACTGGAAACAAGACCCTTTGATGTTGTTAATCATGTTTGGAATCATAGGAACACTTATATGAGTATTTTGAGATGTTGAATAATCATTTCTGGGAGTCTAGACTGTACCTGCTGACAGCCAGAACCCATCTGTCGACAGGATTCATGCTTCCAGAACCCAGATAATGCAGAACCACCAGTAGCTGTCGATAGATAGCCTTGATCTGTCGACAGATGGCCTTCACCTCTCGATAGCCAACCTTGACCTGTCGACAGGCAGTGTTCAGACCCCAGAAATTGGTTCTGGGAGGACAGTAGTTGTCGACATACACCTGTCTGAGGTGTTTAACCTGATCTATTTCATGTCCAACCAAAGGTGTCAGCAGGAACCCTGTAAAACTAAAACTCATACCTTATTTACATTCCATATCATTTAAGTAAATGTCATTTACTTAAGATATTACATGTAAATAAGGAAGTACCCCCCATTTGAATCCAATAAAAATATCAGAAAAAATCATATCTCTTACCAATAAAAAGTCAACTCTCCCACCGAAGAAGAAAAACGTGATTTTGGCGATTCCATAAAAATAGCGTCTTTCCAATCTCTCATAATTTGGCCTATCTAAAAGTCTCATAATTCAAGTAAACCTTGTAGAATCCAAGTTCCGGTGAAACCACCAGTTTATGTTGGCAAATAGAACCATTTCATCCTCAATCAAAGTTGACACACTCTTGTGTTGTCCAAATTAGTTGACTCATATGCATCACCAAACTTCAGTAGTTCACTCAGTGTTATTTGTGTGTCGACCTATAAAATAATCAGAGTCAACACATTAAAAAAAAAAGAGCTTTTGACCTTATGAATTTTCTTATGATATAAAAGACTTGTGTTAGATATTTATTACATTTTGCTTGACTTATAACATTATCAAAACAAGAGACATAACATAAATCATATGTCATACTTAAAAATCCTATAAGGAATAGACATCATTTAATCATGAAGGTCAACGTATCAAGTAACTAGATACATGCATCAACAACTGTACTACTAGTATTAATTAGAAAAGTTGAGTTTTAAACTGCAAGATTAATTAACCAAACTTTAATTTGTTTGCTCAGCCAACGGGATGGGAGAAGAAACACATTGGAGAGAGGTTCAACATGCAATGAACAATCTTACTCAGTCCTTGGAACAAGTAGTTCCAGTCAGTGATCAAGGGAAAATGGAACTGCATGAAAATATTAGAAGTACAAATCTCCAAGAAACAATGAGTATTAGAGTATCTATACGGAAGAGAACAGTTCCCTCCAATAAAAGAGAAACAACTGGCAAAAAGATAGTGAAGAACAAGAAAAGCAAAAAGATCAAGAAGGCCAGCAAGCAAGAGAATGTCAAGGCACAACCTAAGGTAGCTTGTGCATATTGTCACAAACCGGGCCATGTCAAAAAAGACTGTTGGCGGAGACTAGGAGCATGTTTGAAGTGCGGAAGTCTAAAGCATCGGATCTCAGAATGTCCTGTACTCTCTCAGAACAAAGACAAGAGTTCAGGAAAACTTTAAGCCACAAGGAAAAGTGACTGAGGCTATTAGAAGTAAATTTTTATGTATAAGTAAATAGAATTAGAGTATAGTGAGAAATGCCTAAAATTAGTTGTTATAGCATGTCAAAGCTTGGTAAGCTTTGCTGACCCATGTAATTTTGTAAGGCTGAATTATGGAGTTCTGTGCTAGAAACTTTATGAAATAAATAAACTCTTTGTTGTTTATCATCATATTAACAATACTCATCATTCTTGTCATACTTTATTACCCTTCCCAAGGGAATATGTAATTATATAACTTTCTAAGGATTAAGATTATTCCTTAGAGGGGGAGACTTTGGGTATAATATGTTATTAACAAGGATCCGCTAAATACTTAATATACTACTGCCAGAAAGAAAGAACATAGTGGATGCATCCAATTAAACCCATGATCACAACATGGTTTCTTAAGATCTAAAAATGTTGACTAATATTCAAATCCCCATCAACTGACGATGTCATGATAATAAATTATATAGAGGATGTATACATCATATGACATAATATTCATGACAAGATTGGTAAGACTAATCTCAATTAAATAAAATTTAAAAGGCTGAAAACTTAATCTTTGTGATCCATCCAAACTAGTCAAGGAGTTTGGAGGACCAAACTCTTTTCTTAGTGGGGGAGAGTTGTAACACCCCGAAAATTTTATCTATTAATAAAATATAAATAATTTGACTGTTAAACATAATTACTATCATGAGATATAATTAACTTTAATTTAGGATTAATTGGTGATAATAAATGTTATTCCAGTAACGTACTCAGAGGTGCGCACTCTGACAGGGCCACACCGGAATTCTGTAACGAAAATGAAATCTAAAAATATCATAATTTCCAAAAAAATGTGGGGATATCAGAAATATGAATATCCGGATTTGTTGACGTACGGATTTCGAGATTAAGCCGACGTAACTATTTTCTGGGCATTTTTTACTGAGTGAAAAATAAATTCTAAAAATTAAACTAAAATCACCATAATTTGTAAAATATTTTCATTAGCCTATGGTCGAAATTTCAACTTGATTGAATATCATTACGACACCTGAATAAAGGGTTAAAGGGGCCAGCAGAATTATCATTTAATTACGGTAACCATTCTCTTGAATTAACTGCTGCTCACGTGGCAGGAACTAAGTGAGCCACTTCCTACATGTTTGTCCCTTAGGTGTAAGTCTTGGAGGGTTGCATGGACCAGGTGGCCTTGGATGCTTAAGGGGCTTTATACTTGACACATGCATGGCCGACGTGCCAAGCATGCAAGGGGGATTGAGAGCTTATATAAGCCTCTCCTCACCCTTCGTGGGAGTTTTCCACTCCTGCTCTTGCTGTGTTTACACCTTGTGGGGGTGAATTGTTGCTGCTTCTACTGCCTTTGTTGGAGGTGTTGCTACTTGGCCGTAGTTGCTGCTGCTGTATTCCTGGAGGTGTTGAGCTGCTCCAATTGAAGCTGTTGTGGCTGCCTCTATAAGTTTCCCTCTCCTTGCTACTATTGACTCCTTCATTGAGGAGAATAGAAGAATTTCACCCTTACTCTAACCAGTCAGGTAGGATTCTTTCTTCTTCCTCCATCATTGTCTTTTACATGGGCTAAGAAGTTCTTGACCATGTACATGTCTGCCCTTTATCTTGTAAATCATCTGTAGAACAGTGTGATAATCTCATGTAAGCATGTCTTAACAAGTGTTGTTTAGATGAATTGTATACCCAGTACTTCGTTTTCTAAATTCTTGGCCTATCATGTGTAGGATTCTCTTCCTTTCTCTCGCATTCTTACCCATTTGGCTTGCTATAAAACCCCCTGTGTAGGTGTTCTATTCCTCAAACTGTTGTTTTGACTCTGTAAACACTCTTGGAAGTGTGTGTTCATCATGTACAAATCTTGTTGAGTGCAAGTGATTACTGTTATAGGAGTCGTTTTCCTAGCACTTTGTTGTTTAGAATTTCTAGCTAACCATAAATAGATTGTATTTTTCCACATGCTATTAATCCCTATCTTCCATGAAAAAGTAGTGTCCGAGATAGTGAACAAGTCCTTATTATTGTGATAGTTCATGTTTGAATCCTCAAGTTTCATTGATAGGATCTTCATAGTGTCTGCAATACCATTTCTGGAAGTGGAACTAGCGGCTGTCGACAGACAAGAAGTACCTGTCGACAGGCCCTGGCTTCCAGAACTCCAGGCTGCTGGAAACAGTAGTAGATGTCGATAGATGGCCTCTGTCTATCGACAGATACACTGACCTGTCGACAGACAGATCATGCCTGTCGACAGGCACTGTCCCAGAACCAGAAATTGACTTCTGGATGCTTGTACCTGTCGACAGCCACCTCATGGCTGTCGACAACCACTGTTCTGGCCAGTGTTCCAGTACCTTCCTTTGCTCAGTCTTTTGTTAACACTTCATGCTATTAGCCTAGCAAGTTACCATCTTAATTTCCTTGGGTATTCACTGTTATATCACTACAAGAATCATCCACATTGCTTCCTTCACCCTTCTTTGAATTATTCTTGAAGTTACCAATTACAAATGGTACCCAGTTGATTCTATTTCCCTGTGTTCAGTAACGGAATTCATAAGACTTTGATGTCCTGAGAGTTTGAAGGTTTGAGTACCCCTGTTGATTATGAATAACCTGTGATGACAATTATTTGGGTCCCTAGACCCCACTTGATTAATATGCCTGTGTAAATAGGGCTGGTCCAGTCCTGGGAGGAGCACCCGAATTCATTTACAGGCCACATGGAATGATAAAGGACACCGGGATGCTTAGCATTGCATCAATACAGTTTGATTATGGTCATCATGCTATCTATCCTGTGTGATTATATATATGAGCCGGAATATGAGATTCATTGTGAATTCCTGAGCATGCCCTGTGGTTCAGTACTACTGTTTCAAATTCACTGTCATGCTAAGATGTTTATTTGTTCTTCTGTGATATCAGTCTAGTCTTTTATCTTGATCATCATATATTCTAATCCTTTTGATTTGAGGATTTGAATCCTACTGGGCTTGTTAGCTTACCAAATCTTACTAGAAGATGGGACATCGGGATTTGTGGGCTGAGAGATCAACCATTGCGGCGTTTACTTTGAATTCTAAAATGAGAGTCATGTAATACCAGTAGAATGATAGTTAACAATTGTTTTTATTTAGTAAAGCCCGAACAATTTTCTGCTCAACTAGTTCAAAGTTTACTCTTGATTTCTTATTCGTTCACATTACAACATTTATAGATATATTAAATGTCGGGACGTGACAGAATGGTATCAGAGCATCGGTTGAGGATCTAAATACTTTAGAGTCATTGGTCTTCAACATCCTGTAGTGACCTGTGAGGATGGGTAAAAAGTCTGAGGTTAAGTTAGATAAGTAAAGTTGGATATAGATTGTATTGAGTATGAAATGAATATCTGGAGGTAGGTTTCTCCCAACGACTCTTCTTCCATTTCTTGTTTCATGCTTGTGGTCTCTCCATTTGTATAAACCCATATTTATTATTTGTTCCATGCTCTGTAGAACTCACATTCCTTTGGTTTCCTTTTCTTATTAAAATCCTTGAGACCATCTATTTCAGTATTATCTTGATTTGAGTTCAGTAAAGCTAATAGGAGTGTCTTTCTCTCTCACTTTATTTATACCTTTAGTAAAGTTCATGTCTTTAGTTGTTGATACATGTATTTGATATGACTTTTCTTCCAAATTCGAGAAAGATTCTTATGAAGGATTTGTGTAAGCAATTTTCTTTCTCCCAAAAGTCTTTCCATGCTATCCATACCATAAAGATCTCCTCTTTTTGTTCTAGCCTTACTCTCATACTGAAGAACTCCATGTTTAAATGTTTGACCATGCCCACACTTGCCTCTGATTATGGAAACATCTTAGGAGTTATTCTTCTATTCCTTGTAATCATGTTTAGCTAATATTCGGGACGTGACAGACCACCAGAAAGATCTCTTCAAATCCTGGTACATCTTGGTGTTACCTGGATGAATAGAGAACCTCGATGTATGAGCTTCTTCTAGGACATGCTCATGGACATCCACGATATCGGGAACACAAACTCGGTGATGAAATCTAATCACACCATCCTCATCTCGAGTAATTCTCGCCTTGCCCACCAACTCCTGGAGTCTAGGGTCAGCCTTCTGCTTCTCAATCACCTCATCCAATGTAGTGGACCGAATGGACAACTGAGCCACGAAAGCCTGACACAACAATGGCTCTAACTCAGTCATCGCACATGCAGCATCCTCCAACATCTTCCAATCCTGCTGGAGCAAAGACCTCTTCCTGCTAAGAGCATCTTCCACAACAGTCGCCTTCCCTAGATGATACTGAAGATCAAAGTCATAGTCCTTGAGGAATTCAATCCATCTCCTCTGCCGTAGGTTCAACTCCTTCTGAGAAAAGAGATATCTCAGACTCTTGTGGTCAGTGAACACCTCAAACCTGACACCATACAGATAGTGACTCCAAATCTTCAGTGCATGAACCACTACCGCAAGCTCCAAATCATGAGTCAGATAGTTACGCTCATGCTCCTTCAATTGGTGAGAAGCATACGCCACTACCCTACCATGCTGCATCAGCACACAACCAAGACCTATCTGAGATGCGTCCAAATAGATGGCAAAACCCTCTACACCACTCGGCAAAATCAACACGGGTGCAGAAATAAGCTTCGCCTTCAGCAACTGAAAACTACTCTCACAATCCTCGGACCAGACAAACTTCACACCCTTCCTGGTTAGCTTAGTCAAAGGTGCGGCGATAGATGCAAAACCCTCAATGAATCGCCGGTAATAGCCCGCTAAACAAAGAAAACTACAAATCTCTGATGGGGTCCTTGGAATCTCCCAATCTAATACTGCCTGAACCTTCGCCGGATCAACTGCTACTCCAGCGCCTGAGATGACATGCCCAAGGAAATGAACCTCGCTCATCCAGAAATCGCACTTGCTGAACTTTGCATACAGCTTGTGCTCTCGGAGAACCTCTAGAACAACCCTCAAATGATCACGGTGTGTAGCCTCATCCGGAGAATAGACTAGCACATTGTCAATAAACACCACTACAAAGCTATCCAAATGAGGTCTAAACACCCTGTTCATGAGATCCATGAACGCTGCAGGGGCGTTGGTCAGACCAAATGGAAGCACCAAAAACTCATAATGTCCATAACGAGTCCTAAAGACCATCTTGGACACATCTTTACTCCTAATCCTCAACTGATGATAGCCGGATCGCAGATCAATCTTAGAAAATACCGATGCATTCTGCAGCTGATCAAATAAGTCATCAATCCGCGGTAAGGGATACCTATTCTTCACTGTCACCTGGTTGAGCTTCCTATAATCAATGCACAATCTGAGTGAACCATCCTTCTTCTTCACGAATAATATAGGTGCGCCCCATGGTGACACACTAGGGTGAATAAATCCCTTGTCCAGCAAATCCTGCAACTGCTTCCTTAGCTCTGCCAATTCCGCCGGTGCCATCCGATATGAAGCCTTTGAGATAGGAGAGGTGTCTGGAAGTAACTCTATAGTAAAATCTATCTCTCTAACCGGTGGCAAACCAGACAAATCATCAAGAAATACATATGCACTACATCAATCTTCTCAAGGGTAGGTGACTGATCAGCCTTCGGTACTAATACCACGCTGGCAAGAAAAGCGTCACACCACTTGTTCACCATTCTCATTGCCTTCAAGGCAGAGATCACAAACCTTCCCGCAAAGTTCCTTGGCAATGGATGCGAGAACTCATCCTCACCAGGAATATAGAAAGTAATTTTCTTCCCACAACAATCTACCAAAGCATAGTGCTCCTCAAGCCAATCCAGACTTAAAATTGCATCATAGTCCTTCATCTTAAGCAAAAAGAAGCACCCATCTAAGCCTCGGTCTTCAATGCACACCGGTAAAGACGGAATACACTTCCTAGTCGATACCATTCCTGCTGGTGTATGCACAGACAAAGGGACCTCTAACTCCTCAGCCTCTACTCCTGACTCTACTGCTAACTGCCTCGCGAACCGCTCGGAAATGAATGAGTGAGTGGAACCCGTATCAAAAAAAACCCGAGCATGCACACCCATGAAAAGAACCATACCTTCCGTGACGTTTTCCGCCTACTCGGCATCCTCTCGTGCTAAAGCAAACACTCGAGCTTGGGCTCGAGGCCTTCCTGGTCTTCCTGTAGCTGGCGCTGCTGCTGCTACCGTTGCTGGGGCTGGTGCTCCACGTTGAACTCCCTGCTGCAGTCTGGGACAATCTCTGATCTGATGCTCGCTACTACCGCACTTGAGACATTTCCCCGCTAGCTTCCAGCACTCGGTACCACCATCTGCTCTTCCGTAGTGAGGGCACATCTTCTTGTCGCTAGGCCTGACGTCGAGGGATCGCGATGCAACTGCCTACTGACTGCTAGCTGCCACTGGACACTGCGATGACTGATACGCTGCCTTCTTCCTGTCCTACCACTGGAACGATGGCGCAGACCTCTTCTGCGAAGCCTTCTTCTCCTCCAGATACTACTCCATCTCGCTCTCCTGCCTGCACGCAGCACTAAGAGCCTCGTCCAGTGTACGGTGGTCAAACGCCACAAGCCTCGATCTCAGTGATGGCTTAAGGCCCATCACGAACTTCTTTGCCTTCCTGCGCTCATCAGAAACTATATAAGGTGCATATTTAGACAATTCTGCAAACCTGGCCTCATATTCAAGCACCGTCACGGATCCCTGAGTAAGAGTAAGGAATTTCTGCTCCATCTTATCCTAGATATGCTTTGGAATGAACTTGGCCTGGAACAGCCTCGTGAACTTATCCCAAGTCACCTCGATAACACCATCCTCAAACCTGGTGCGAAGTAAAGAGGACCACCACACATCGGCTCTCTCCTGCAAAACACAACTCCATAAGCACCAACCTAAACAACTTCTTAACCTACACAAATACATGCATATATATAATTAAATACTTGTAGCATATAGGTGGCCAAGCTAACTCTATCCTCCTCGGCACACCTAATAGCTCGAAAGATCTTTTCTATCTCCCTCATCCAGCTCTCCGCTAGCAGTGGCTGACTCTCCCACTTAAAAGAGGGCGGAGCCATCCTCTTGAATCGCTCCATGATGGAAGGATCACCATGGCCTTGCTCCTGGGGAGCTGGAGCTGGAGCCTGAGCCTTCCACAACAAACAACATAAGCAACATAATAGAAATCATACATTTAATAAAAACAAGCTACCTCTATCTAACAATTCTAACCTGAGCCTCCAGCTGAGCCTGAAGTGCAGCCTGAGTATGTGCTTGAGTCTGCATAGCCTGCACCAGGCCTTGCATGAACACACCATAATCTACAGACAGTGGTGGAGGAAGTATTGTAGGACCCTGTGGTGCTGGGGCCTGTTGCTCACCCCTGTCCTCTCGCCTCTGCTCATCATCTTGAGCATGAGCACCACGTTTACCACGAGAAGCCATAGCCTGCAAAACAATTAATCTAGTTAGAAACTAAGTTATTTAGTCCTAACCATTTTCTTAACTATCTTTCATTCATTATTAGTACTTTCTACATTTGTGGACAATTTTATAAAGACTTAGCATATTGTGAGGATGATGATATATTCATGTACAATCTCAACCTGTGTTGCTCTGATACCAATCTCTGTAACGACCCTCCTTATACCGGTACGATTATACCAATCCACGTCGATATAATGAGTGTCGTCACAGTGGGACATTGACCCAACACTAAACGATAGGTTGATATGCACATGAATAACAAAAGATTACAGCGGAATTAAAAGAACTAATTTTATTCCATCATCATCATCATATCCACAGTCTATATAGCAAGTAAAGAAAATGCTAATGTCCACATTAATTACAATTCCCAATAAAGTACATTGTCCACCTGAATTACATAATTCCATTCTTTACATACTAGTGAAAGAAAAGTACAATGAAGTAAAGTCCAACATAGTGAAGCTTCTCCTCGCGCTCGGAGTTGCTCCTCTCAATGTCCTCCTCAGGAATGGAGGTAACTGTCACACCTGTACGCCGAAGCAAGTATGAGTCTAAAGAGACCCAGCAAGCAATCTAAGAACAGCACCCTTACACATATCACATACACATTCTAGTTTTCTTTTGCATTTAGGAATCAACATGGTACAGGCTTCATGTTACTTTAACAACTGAATATAAAACTCATAGCATGCATTCTACACATTCTATTCAACATGGTTCAAGGATCTAAATCATATTCAAATCATTTTACACCTATACCCAATTAAAGCATTGTACTATGTACAAAGTGAATAACATACCTAGCATGATATCTAATTATTTTCTCATGCATTTATCACACTTATACACACATTTTGCTTGCTGTTTTGACATGAATTAATCACAATCACATGGGTTTACACTTATTTACATGCTAACTCATTCACTTAACAATTTCACATACTCATACTTCACATTTTCACAATTCACATGTTCACATGCACATATTCACATTTTTACACTTAATTGCCGTGACACATAGTCCAAACCACCACTAGAAGGACACACATATACACATACACATACCCCTCACCTAGGCAATACAGTGACGAATCTTGGTTAACTGCGCAGAACCGGGAGAAGCCCTCTCCACCCTAACTAGTGGTACTTGTCCACCTCCAGGATTTCATCCTAATGCCCATAGGATATCACACACATTGAACCTTCCCGTAGGGACTTTACTATAGTACGATTCCACAGCCCTCTATGGTAGCAGTGTCACTAATGGCACATATTTACACATTTCACTTTAATCACATTATACACATGTACTAATTTACATAATTACATGTACTTCAAGAGTTTACACATGCTTCAGTTTATCTAACATAAGGTTACTACTTCACAGTAGTAAAATTAACTATAATAGAGTTTACTCATGCTGTAAAACATTAAATTTTCACATGGTTTATTTCACACCCACTTAATCATGGTTTAATACTCTTATTTAAATAATCAGTATCCACAGTTACCAAAATAGTGCAAAATTTTTATCACAGGTTCTAAATAGATAACATGTCACATGCTCAATTTTTTAGATTTTTCAAATCTATACATTAATTATAATAATTGAAACATATTTCAGGCATATTTATCAAGAATTTCACTTAATCAGGTTTCATAATAAAACAGTCTTATCTAATAGTTTCAAAACATGAAAACAGTCATCATACGAACATGGAAAATTTATAAAATCTTAGTCCACAACAGATCTATTTATACAAGATTAATCATGGTCAGATCATGCTCACAGCCTAATTACATAAATTTTAATAATTAAAACTAATTATAGAAATTCGGTACATCTTCATGACATGACCTACTAGTCATACCTGACACAACATAAATCTCACAGCATGCACAGATAACCACAAGTCTGAATATAATCACACAGATATAAAATTAGGGTTCTGTGAAAAACAGACGAACTTGGCGGCAAGGGGGTTGCCGCCAACAGGGGTTAACGGCACACGATGTTGCCGCCAACTCAGGAACTTGATGGCAGCAAGCTTGCCGTCAAGTTCTTGTCTGCAGAAGTACAGACTGAATGCATAAAACTTGACGAATGGTGGTTCCAGGACATGAGGGAAAATCCCAAAAAAATCCTAGGACCTAGAGGACATGTGTAGGGATGATATCCCTCAATTACTTGCCTCAAAAAAATTGCAAGTTTGGACTAATTTTCTGGAGAAGCTCTCCTTGGCCAAGCCAAGAAGAGACACCAAATCCTCCCAGATCCGGTCTTTGAGTTGAGATAGATCGCACGCCGGAGTCGGGGAAGCCTCCTCTATGTTCAGAGCTCCTTCCAGTCGAAGAAGATAGCTGGAAGATGTAGACAAACGCCAGATCAAGCCACCCAAAAATTGGTTTTTTCGCACAGAGTTCTTAGGGTTTTCACAAGAGCCAAAGGAACCTATTCTGGCCGAAAACAATGTTTTTATAAGCTAAGGGAGGTCGGGATACACTTTAGGGTTGGAATCCTACCATTGGAGGTGGGTTTCCAAAACCGAGACCAAAGGAAATGCGGCCGTTTCCAGATCTGAAACCGCAAACTTTATGGGAAATAAACTGCCACATTACTGCCGTTTACTAGGAATCAGCGTCCATCGATCTAGACGTCGACTCTCCCATAAACGTCCATTCATGTTGATGTTAAATAGCCTCTCGACCAGAACACATAAATGTCAACATCATGTACACACTATATACATATTTACACAATACATGTTGTACTATTTAAATACAATTTGTACTATTTAATAAAAGTAGCATTTACATAATTAAACAAGTATATACATATACCTATATATACATAACATCATTTGAATATAATATGTATAGAAATAAGCACATATACACATACATTTACATATACACATATGCACTTAATTATATACACAAAACAACTAAACATCACATGACAAAATCTGAATAAAGGAACAAAGTTCGAGGGCCTTACACCCTCTCCCCCTTAAAGAAAACTTCGTCCTCGAAGTTAGAACGAAACTAATCAAACAGATGGGGATACTTCTTCATTATAGCATCCTCAAGCTCCCAAGTAGCCTCCTCTCGTGAGGAGTTCCGCCAAAGCACCTTTACAGACGCAATACTCTTGTTCCTAAGGTGCTGGACCTTCTGATCAAGAATAGCTACCGGTTGCTCAACATACGACAAGTCTGGCTAGATCTCCACTGGCTCGTGACTAATGACATGAGACGGATCTCGTACATACCTCCTGAGCATGGATACGTGGAAAACAGGATGCACACTCGCTAACACTGGGGGTAAAGCTAGCTCATATGCCACGCTGCCCATCCGCCTAAGAATCTCAAATAGGCCAATGAATCTAGGACTCAACTTGCTATGTCTGCCAAACCTGACAACACCTCGGGTAGGTGAAACCTTCAGAAAAACATGCTCACCAACCTCAAACTCCAAATCCTTCCTCCTGTTGTCGGCGTAGCTCTTCTGCCTATACTGCGCCGCAACAAGCCTCTACCTAATAAGCTGAATCTTATCCGAAGTCTCCTGCACTAACTCCAGACCTATCTGTAGACACCCATTTCTGACCCATGAGTCGAGCAAAATCCCTTGTCGTATCATTAACACCCCATGTTGGTTCATCATCGTCAAGCTGGCTTTCTCCGATCATGACATCATTCCCATTAGTTCATCGCCCTGGAGGTCTCTTCCTGGTCAAACCAATCTATTGCTATAACTTTCTGAGTATAGAAGTCCGACGTTTCAATTCCGAAGGCTGTGCATGGCTGTTTGGAAGACCAAATGCAGAAAAGGCCAGAAGGCGACAGGCCCTAGGTCGCCTTCATGAAGACGGCAGCTCTCATGTCGCATTGATAATTCCACATTTTAAACCCTCAGAAAATCGTAAAATGACTTGAAGTACCTTCTATATGAGGAAGGCGACATGTCGAGCAGTCGCATTCAGAAGGCGACAGAAAGGCCGTCGCGTTCAGGGCCTTAAACAGGAAACTCAATCCGAAGCTAATTTGGACCCATGCTATTGATGGTAATTACTTCTTTTGGACGTCCAAATCAAGTCCAAATCCTTTCAAATTCGGAGCAGACCTTCCTAACATACTCCTTTCCGAGTTCCAATGGCCTTGGCACAGCCATACTTGCCCATAGTCGGACTCTTGCCCATTATTCCTCTCAGACCTGAGTTGGGAATAATCATCCATAAAAAGCTTATTTCTCCATCTTTTTGGGCAAGGCCGGAGTCATTAGTTCGGGAATCCAGAGAGCTTCATCGTCCAAGAAGAGAACTTCCCCTCCAGACGACTCAGAAGAGCCCTCCAGGGCGTTTTCTCACCGGCTATCCAATCTCTTCCCCCTTTTCCTCTTTATTTCGTCAATTTCATGCATACATAGTTCGTTTTTCCTTCTAGCTTAACATTAGAACACGAAACACACACCCATCCTTAACACCCCTAGGGGTTAAAAGCCCCAATTCTGTGAGTTCCCCCCATAATAGTTCATGTACATGCACTTTTCATTGAATAGATCTATTGCACACGAATTCTAATGGGTTTTCTTTGTGTTTGAATCATCTTGGCAGGTGTTTGAAGGTTAGAACGAAGTGAGGCTCCTGTCCCTTGGCCGGCTGAGGAGCAGGAAGACGAGAACCCACAACTCTGTCCCTCTGAAGAGAAGGCGACACTATTCCTGTCGCGTTCAAGAAAGCGCCGCCGTCTCTGTCGCGTTCAGGAGAAAGGAAGGCGACACTGCATCCGTCGCTTTACCAGGTACACCTTCCCTTCACCCTTTCTTTTCCAAAGTAGTCAGCCCTCTACGTTCACATCTCCGAGGCGATTACTCTGGTGGCGATCACGGTCAGTTCTTAATCCCTATACTCATAATTTTCAATTCAAAGGGGATACCAATCCCGTGATTACACCTTTTGGCGATCACGGTGGGACCACTTGTGCCCATCACGCTCGTTCTTCCTTTCCCTGCCGTCCTTGTCCTCTAACGGGTGTTGTGTTATCAGTTTTTTGTTTAGTTCTGTTCCTTTAGGTTTGATTAGTGCTCTGCTGGTCTGGGTGAGGAGGCGACATCCTGCACGTCGCCATCAGGGTAGCGACGCGGAATACGTCGCGATCAGGTTAGTACACAGTTTACTTTCCCGTTGTCTTTCTGCGATCTGTGTTCTGTGAAGAAGGCGACGGAGGAAGTGTCGCGATCAGGAAGGCGACCGGATCATAGTCGCTATCAGGTACACAGTCTATCCGTACACCTGTCTTCTTTGGCTAAGTGTTGTTTGAGCCTGCGAAGAAAGCGACGGGGATATTGTCGCTATACAGAAGGCGCCGGGGTATAAGTCGCATTCAGGTCAGTGCCTTGGTCCTTTTGAGTTCTCTTGCAAATTTGGGTTTGCTTTCACATACTCCATCCAGACTCCATCATATCATGCCTCTTCCATGTTATTGAGAGATTTCCAGTCTTGTATTTTATAGGATTGATTGATTTTTCGTGCATAATTAGGGTCTAATCACTTTCTGTCCACTGCGAGAAGGAAAGCGACAGGCCTTATGTCGCGACCTTGGTAGCGACATCATGCTTGTCGCCTTCTTCCTCTGAGGGTGATTAGTCCTAATTCTTGTTGTGTTAGTACTAGGATTAGAATTGTTGCATGCACTCCGGTGCACATAGGACTTGCATACATCGCTCCATATTCGTAGCATAGGTTTCCTCCTCAGCGACGTTCGCTCTCTCGGCCGCATACTCCTTGTGTCCGACTAGAGCACGCACTTGAGGGCCTCCGTAAGTCCCCGCTGACCGTGGATTCCCACACGGCCGCCGGGCTGGTTGTACCCGTCGCCACCTAGGATCGAGTCTAGATTCATTTGGCAAGGTAGAGAGAACTCTAGTCACACCCGAAGTTGGAGGCCCTCTCCCATTTAGGAAACCCTTCCTTATTTGGAGAGAACTTGCTAAAAGTCAAAATCACTAAAAGGCAAACCTGAACCAAATAAAAGAAACCATCATCATTGCCAACTGCTTGCTTTGGGTGAGACGTTTTTTCTTTCTTTTTGTCTGCATAGGATTGGTTGTTTAGGAAACTAAGAGTCTGTCTAGGTTAGGTTGTCTCTCAAGTCTGGAAAGGCTTTCCCCGTCTCTCTCCACCCACTTCCCGAGTATGGAGTCTTTCTTGAACCCAATCTACAATGGTGAGAATCCCGACACTGCCTTTCATAATTCCCGGGATTACGAGGAGTCCCTCCCCCATGATCTCTTTGACGAGGTGGCCCGGCCTTGGGTCGCCACCGTCCAGACCTCTGAGGGTCGCCGTCGTGACGAGGGCAGCCCGTCTCGGAGCACCCACCCTCCTCAGTCAGATGACCAAGCTGCCCAGCTTCTGCGTCTAATTCCACAGCTTGATCAGTCCCAAATTCAAACTCTCATGACGGCTCTCAAAGGAAAAGCCGCCTCCTCACCTTCACCCAGGGCGGGCGCATCACGCCCTGCAGCAGCTACTTCCGGCCCCCACGTCTCCATGGGACAAGCCGACAACACCCCCATCCGGCCGCGGACTATCCGATTCACGCCCTTCGAGTCTGAGCACTACATTCCCCGTGAGTCGAGGCCCCGGTCCCCACCTTACCAGCCATGTTACTCCCCTCACCGTCCTGAGCCACGCGTCAGGCCCACCTCTCGTGCCTCATCCGTCTACGCTCAGCCATCCGCTGCACCGGATATGATGTCCGAGTGGGCGTCCATCAAGAAGGAGCTCCAAGAGCTCCGCAAGCAAGTCGACCCTAGGCAGCATCACGATGTGCACATGCCTAATTTCAACGGCCTGTGGGTCCCCTCTCCATCCGAGCTGCCAAAGTACCGAAAATACAATGGCTCAGGCAATCCATATATCCACATCAAGGACTTCATCTATGAGTCTGCATCTTACCAGCATGACCGCCGTCTTATGGCATATCTCTTCCGCCGGTCACTGGACGGGCACGCTCTGGATTGGTTCTATTCCCTGTTACCCGAGGACGCTGAAGACTTCGCTGTGGTGAAGGCTAAGTTCCTCGAGCAATTCCAAGATAGAGTCGGCCCTGAATATTCACTCACAGATCTCATGGCTGAAAAGATGAAGCCTGATGAGGACTTCGCCACATATGCCGATAGGTGGAGACAAATGGCCACCAGAGTTCCGGGGTACCTTCCGGAAGGGGAGAAGGTGAAGATCATCATTGCTAATGCCACACCTGCTTTTAGAAACATTCTGGCAATGAATGACATCACCACCATGCATCAACTCTACAGCCGGGCCCGGTTTATCCAGACCCAGCTCAAGGACTCCCCGATCCACTCCATGTTCGAACCCCAGAAGCCTAGGTTCCAAAGAAAGCCTCAGGGTCCAGTTACCGAGGGCGTCCAGGTGAACGAGCAAGTGAGCGCGTTCAACCCTGCCGGCCAGAGCCAAAACCGCCAACCATACAATGCCCAGGGTCAGAACCTCACCCAGCCACCTCAGGGGCAGCAACAACGCCAATACAATCAAGTGCCGCCTCCTGATGGCTCTCAACAAAGGCGTCCCATGGGCCCTAGGAGAGCTCACTATCCACCGTTGCCGGAGACCCTCTCCGACATATTCTTGGCCTTGCTCTCTACAGATGCCATTAGGCTCCCTCCTGAGAGACCCCTGAACCCGAGCGTAGATCAAACTCGGTACTGTGTGTTCCATAGGCAGCCTGGTCATACCATCGACCAGTGTTTTACATTTAAGGATCTGGTGTACGACTTACAGGAACAGCACAGAATAGATTGGACAGCCCTCCGGCAAGTAATCGGAGACATCAAAGAGAGGCAGAGACAGCAGCAGCAGCAAAGGCAGCAGCGCCAACCACCCCCTCAACAACAGCAGCAACAACGCCAGCAACCGTTGCAGGACCTCGGGATTGTCCACAACCCCCTACCTAACCATCCACCAGCTCCGAACCCACCACCACCACAACAACCTGCCCAGGTAAACCCCATCGTCCACCACCCTCCTCCGCAAGCAAACTGGACGTATGATGACGAACTAGACATTCAGCAGATGATGGCCATTAACCAGTATCCTATCCAATCCCAAACAACACAACCAGCCTACGCGGCTCCCCAGTCAGTCCCTTCTGTAGTTTCCATGGCCAACGCCGTCATACTGCCCGTCAGTTCAGCATCCGCGCCAGTTATTAGCTCACCCATCATCTTACCCTTCGCTCCACCTGTCTCCATCCCTCTACCCCCTATCATATCCGCTCCCTCACCCATCATCCTACCGCCCCCTGGGCTGGACCAACCCTCCGCCGCGACACTATCCTCCGCCAGACAGCCATCCACCAATCCAACCACCCTACGGAGCGGGCGAGTCTTTCGCCGCCCATACCCACCTATCTCCACCACCATCACTTCCACAAACCCCCAACAGGTCCTGCAGCCGCCACAACAACAGCAAGCTCAGCAACAAGATGAGGGGCTGATTGAGCCATTGCCTGGAACCCATTATGACATCCTCAAGCACCTGGATCACGTGCCAGCCAAGATCTCCATTCTGGAGCTGATAAAGAAGTCCAAAGAACACCAGGAAGCCCTGAGGAATTTCCTGCAGAAGGTGGTAGTAAATGAAGATATGATGGCAGACAAGCTACCCAGTGCCCTGGCCATGGTGACTCGCGGGCCGGCAATCACATTTGCAGATAATGAATTAGCCCCCCCAGAAGCCAGGAGACTCCCCCTCTGTGTCACCCTAGTCATCAACCATATAGCAGTAGGAGCAGCACTGGTCGATACGGGGGCATCCATAAATGTCTGCCCGCTAAGCACCCTGAGGGCCTGCGAGTTATCAGAAAGTATGCTGAGGCCAACGCCCACCACCATTGCCGCATACGACAATTCTAGGAGATCCTGCCACGGCATGGTGACTGTGCAAGCCGAACTGGGACCCCTCGCCATCACAGTGGACTTCTACGTCCTAGATATCGATCCCATGTTCAAAGCAATCCTGGGACGTCCATGGTTAGAGTCACTAGGGGCTGTGCCGTCTACCGCACATCAGTGTTTAAAGTTCCCATTCCAAGGGCGAATTATCAAGGTCAAGAGTATAGCCACCGCCCACTCTGTAGATGCACTCCACGATACTCACCTCCCAGCTATGTGGCCAGCCAATAAACCCATCGTCTCGGTGCTAGACATCAACTACCCCTGGAGCTACACGTTCCAGTCCCAACGAGAGGTCAACCTAGCCCAGGTCAATGCGGTAAAAAGAAAGGAGCCACTAAGCACGAAGGGGTGGCAAATTATGATGAAGTTGGGGTATGAAGAAGGCAAAGGCCTAGGGGCAGAGCTACAAGGTATAGTCAAACCCATCCCCGACATTGTCATGAAAAGCCGATGGGGCTTAGGATATAGGGAGAAATCCAAACCATGGTCATCCAGCACATCCACTCTCAAGGCCGACCGAGAGCCACTCACCTGGACACTCTGGTGTCATTTTGTCAGGGGGCCTACCCAGCCTGGATATAACACCGTGGTAGTCGAGGCAGAACTCTCACAGCACGAGGTGCATGGCCGGAACTTCTCCCGGCACATGGCCCCGTTGCTGACCTATCAAGCCCTAGAAGCCCTCCGTCCGACCAGGAGGAGAAAGACTGGAGACCCAGAGGCTGAATGGTACAGATGGTTCGACATAGAAGACATCACCATCGCCTTCAGCCGGCTGTTCTGGGAAGAGGAGAGAACCTGGCCGCCAGCTGCGGAAGAACTGCTAGATCCACCCGTTGCCATCACATCCAAGAGGCAGCTCATGAGCGACGCCTCAGACGTAGGAGAGCCGGACATCCCCTACGAGGAGGGGAAAACTGTTGATGAACTCTGGATAGGCACTTGCCTAGCCATCCACCCATGCCTCCTGGAGTCCCTCCTTCCCAGCCTAGTCCCATCCTCTCCTCCTTTACTGATCCAGCTGACTCCTCAACTCCTCACGGCGGCGCACAGCCTCCTCACACCCCAGCTCCCACCGGCTGTCCTCTCCGCCCTTCAAGCTGATCCAAGTGACCACGAGGTCACCCTCTCCTGTTGCATGCTCTCCTCCGATCTCCAAAAAAAAACGTCCACTTTCAAATGCACGTTGAGGTCGAGGAGCCGGCATACGTCCTGCACTCTGCTGATCAGGGGCACCCCTCGACTAAGGGTCCCCCTCCTGCTCCTTCATTAGGAGCCATTCTCTTCGAGGACACCATGTCCTCCCCCAGTCCTGTAGAGTCGTCTAGCTTAGAAGAGTCTAGGGTAGGTAAGTCTAGAGTAGATAGGCCTAGGATAGAGAGTCAGGTCAGCCCGCCATCCGCCAGTTCCAAGCACCGTCCTAGGAAGCAGCGGGGAAAAGCTATTCCCCAGCGATACCTTCAAGAGCTAGCCCGGCGGTGTCAAGCACTACTGTTGGTAGAAGAATTCGCAAAGGAAGCACTGGTGATTGAAGAGGTGTTTGAGCAAGATGGGGTGTTCATAGACGACGGATTTGGCGTCTACGAAATCATGAATGATGAGGACCCGATCGAGGAAGAGGATAGCGAAGTAGATGACGCTGCCGAGAAATATGCCAGCGGAGTCAGGAGATTTGATGAACCCACAGCGGCAGTGGATGAACCTACTAAGGAAGTCAACCTCGGAACGGAAGAAGACCCTAGGATTGTGATAATCTCAGCAAACCTCCCTCCTGATGAAGAAGAGGAATTGGTGCAAATCTTAAGGGAGTACAAGGATTCATTCGCCTGGTCTTACGAGGACATGCCCGGCCTAGACCCCTCACTAGTGGAGCACCGACTGGTACTGAAAGAGGGGGCAAAAGCAATCAAGCAGAAACTCAGAAGGTTCCACCCACTCATGGCCCTAAAGATGAAGGACGAAGTAGACAAACTCCATAAGGCTAGATTCATCAGGGTAGTGCTTTATCCGAACTGGGTGGCCAATATAGTCCCTGTCATGAAGAAAGACGGCAAGGTCAGAATCTGCATTGACTTCAGGGATTTGAATAAGGCATGTCCAAAAGACGACTTCCCGCTTCCTCATCTTGATGTGCTAATCGACAATACTGCTGGGTACGAGACCCTGTCATTCATGGATGGATACTCAGGCTATAACCAGATCCGTCTCGCTCCTGAAGATCAAGAAAAGACATCCTTCACCACGCCCTGGGGAACATACTGTTACGTGGTCATGCCATTTGGGCTGAAGAATGCTGGTGCTACCTACCAGAGGGCGATGATGGCCATATTCCACGACATGATACACGTCTATGTAGAGGTCTACGTGGATGACATCTTGGTGAAGTCAAGGACCAGGAGAGAACACCCCGAAATCCTAGCCAAGGTGCTGCAGAGAGCTAGGGAATATCAGCTGAAGATGAATCCAAAGAAGTGTGTGTTCGGGGTATCATCAGGTAAACTGCTAGGCTTCATAGTTAGCAAGCGGGGCATTGAGATCGATCCGAACAAGGCCAAGGCAATAGCAGAGATGCCTCCTCCAAAGAACATCTCGCAATTAAGAGGGCTAATCGGGCGTTTGCAATTCATCAGAAGATTTATCTCCCAGCATTCGCAAAGATGCCGCCCATTCTATGATCTCTTGAAAGGAGGGGCAAAATTCGAATGGAATGATAAATGCCAAGCAGCCTTTGATGAGCTGAAGAGTTATCTCATGAATCCCCCAGTCTTACAGCCTCCTGTACCCGGAAAGCCGCTGATCCTGTATCTCTCGTCATTGAGGACTCCCTAGGAGCTGTCCTGGCACAACGTGACGAGTCTGGGAAAGAAAGGGCAGCATACTACCTCTCTAGGCTTTCAACCCCGCCGAATCCAAGCTCACCACCGCGGACAAAACTTGTGCCGCACTCGTGTGGGTAGTCCAAAAGCTCAAGCACTACTTCCTAGCCCACGAGGTCAAGCTGATCTCAAGGATGGATCCACTCCGATATCTTCTTGAAAAGCCCGTCCTTTCTGATCGGCTGGCACGCTGGCAGAGTTTCCTCTCCCAGTTTGACATATCCTTTGTGGTCCAAAAGGCCGTCAAGGGCTATGCCATCGCCGAGCATCTAGCCCACCTCCCGCTCCCTCACAGCGACTCCCTCCGAGAGGGATTCCCCGATGAGGAACTCTCAGTCATAATCAAAGACCCTTCTGGTCCCTTCATTTCGATGGTGCGCTCAACTCTCAGGGACGGGGCATTGGAGCCGTGCTGCTTACCCCGGAAGGTGTCACCATCCCCTTCGCATATCAACTCACTTCCCCGCTACCAATAATATGTCAGAGTATGAGGCTCTCCTTGCTGGTCTCAAGCATGCTTATCTGCTGGGGGCATCTCACCTCAGAATCATAGGAGACTCTCAGCTCGTCCTGCGGCAGGTGCTCTCAACTTACCGCACTCGTGACCCGAAGCTCAAGCCATATCAAGACCTGGTCACGTTGCTGGCAAGGCAGTTCCGTAAGCTTATCTATATCCACACTCCTCGTTCTCAAAATATCCTGGCTGACGCACTGGCGTCGCTAGCCTCATCTCTGTCCTTCCCTTTGAGCCGGCGGACTGAGACAATCATCGTCCAGCGTCTCGATGTCCCATCCACCCAGGACCCTTGGTTTAGCGACCTTAGGGCAACCTTAGAAGAAAGGGCTAGGAAGAAAGGAGCGCAGCAAGTCATGTTAACTGAGCTCGAGGAAATCTTGAATGAAGAAGAACTGCCATGGTATTTTGAGGTAGAGCAGTACTGCAGGGATAGGACATATCCTGAAGGGGCAAGCGCAGAAGATCGCAGGGCCATCAGAAGAGCCGCCTTAAGGTACACGGTTGTCGGAGAAGTTCTGTACAGGCGAGCCCTTAATGGAGTCCTTTTAAGGTGCCTTACCGATGACGAAGCTTGGAAGGTGGTGGAAGGGGCCCATGCTAGCGAATGCGGAGGGCACGTCAACAGTCAGATGCTAGCCAAGAAGATCATTAGACAGGGCTATTACTGGCCAACCCTAGAAGAAGACTGTACCATCTACGTCCGTAGGTGTGTTAAGTGTCAACTCCATGCCGATAAGATCCATGCCCCTTCCTCCTCACTACACCCACTCTCTACACCATGGCCATTCTCCATGTGGGCTTTCGACATTGTCGGTCCTCTCGGTGATTCTAATGCTCAAACCAAACAAAAGTCATTTATCCTAACTGCGACTGAGTATTATACCAAGTGGGCGGAAGCTGAAGCCTTCACAGAAATCAAAGCATCCACGGTGTGCCGCTTCATCATGAGAAACATCATCTCGCGGTTCGGAGTGCCAAGCAGCATCGTCACGGACAACGGGCCGCAATTCATCGCACAAGAGCTCCAGGACCTCTGTAAGAAATACAACATCACGCTGCATCATTCATCACCGTATTACCCACAAGGCAATGGCCAAGCTGAAGCAACTAACAAAACCCTTCTTAAAATCCTAAAGAAAACCTGTGAGTCGCATAAGTTCGCCGACTGGCCAGAGAAGCTGATAGAGGCTCTATGGGCCTACCGTACCTCCGTCCGCACTCCCACGGGGCAGACCCCATACGCTCTCACCTACGGGATGGAGGCGGTAGTTCCATATGAGATCCTAATTCCTTCCCTAAGGGTCCGATTGGACAAGGAACTTAATCTTGATGAACGTCGAGAGGCGTTACTAGTCCAATTGGAACTCTTAGACGAAAGGCGGCTTATGGCAGCCGACCATGTGCTTTCCTACCAAAGGCGAATCTCAAGGTCCTTTCAAAAGAAGGTAATTGAACGAAAATTTCAAGAGGGTGATATGGTCTTGAAACGCATCTTTATCAAACCCGGAGGTCCTAGGTCCAAACTACAACCCAATTGGGAGGGTCCGTACGTTGTGAGGGAAGTCTACCCTGGAAATGCATATCGCCTAATCAATGCTGAGGGCGTCGAATTATCACATCCGTGGAACGGGCTGTACCTCAAACGTTTCTATCCTTAGGACTATAGGCGTGAGGCTGCAACACCTAGATCGGGGAGTAGCCCCATGTTGGGAGTTTAAGATACCTCTCTAATTGCCAGGGGTTGCTCTAAGTTTGGATTAACACACACGCACACGGCAAGCCCGGATAACTACACTCGGTAGATGCTGCAATTATGCGGGCCCTACTCTAGCGATGCATCGGCCATTCTCTCCTAATCGGTCGAAGTGTAGGGGCAAAAGGGTCGTAAGGGTAAGGCCATCAATCTACAGCATACCTTGACGAGAGGAAGTCTCAAACAGGGACGGTCAGAATGACAAAAGGGCAAAGAAGCAAAGAAACGAAACGAAAAGAAAATCCATGATACAATAGGGGCATGGCAAAGAGTGGCAAAGTCCCCGCGGGACACTAATGAGCCCGGTCGTACGCATGCCCCAAAGCAAAGCAAGTCCATGACAAAAGACCATAAAGTCCCTCCACAACAGACCCAATCTCCGAATGGTATGCTGTAGGAAGTAGCCGAACCCAACGCCCTCGTACCCACACAAGACTTTCTTAAAATACTCTTCCGTTTCCCCCTATAAGGCTGAGTCACCTCTAGGGTGGGGTTTAATTAGTCACAGCATCGACCCAGGGTAGGTTTTCCGAGGCGTTGTCACACCTTATGCACGTCCTAACTTAGAAAGCCCTGTGGCGAGAACCAGAGAAGATCAAGATTCCTAACCAGCGGCTCGAATCGGTCTAAGTGCTGTAGCCCGAAGATGCGAGTACCTTCCGTCTCGCGTGTCTTATTTTAGGAAGGGCCAACGTCGGCTTTAGGCGCTAAAAGAAACAAAAAAATCAGATATTTTCAAAACCAACAAAAAAAAATCAGATATTTTCAAAACCAACAAAAAAAAAATCAGATATTTTCAAAACCCATCAAAAATCAGATATTTTCAAAAAAAAAAAAAAAAAAAATCAAATATTTCCAAAACCCTAAAAATCAAATATTCCAAAAAAATCCCAGAAACATTAAATCATTCCAAGTCGTTTGCATGCATTTCATTTGTTTATTAGCATCCTTTGCCTATTTAATGAGGCTTAGCCCCTTGACAAATTGTTAAGGTCGCTCACTTATCGTTGTTTAAAGCAAGGGGCTAAGCCTAAGAACAGATCTGACTTGTTTCGTGGTTGTCTAAGTGTGCAGGACGGAAAAGAAGGCGGCACTCATATCTCGCTCGTCACTCTCACTCAGTCGCAAACCATAAAACACAAAAGGTTTCATTCCATTCATATCTTGTACACCATCATGACAAAAAAGAAAGGAGCGAAAGGTACAAACCCTCAACCACTCTCCCCTGTACCCTCAGGCGGGCGGGGAGATGGAGGGGCCATCACTCTCGGTCCGGTCTCGCTCCCCTCTGGCGCTCTCTCGCGCCGTCGTCGCTCCTCCTCCTCGTTCCTCCGCCGTCCGGAGGAACCTGTCAGGTAGTGCCCAGCGGACCCGCTCGGGATACCGCTCCGGCTGGTCGCTGACCGGCTGCGCCCGACCAAGGCTAGGGCCTTCTCCAGACCCTTCATCTCGGATCGTAGCATGTCGCAGCGATGCCGCTCCTCCCCGAGCTGGGTGCGGAGGTCCCCAGCCTCTGCTGCCTCCTGACGCCACCGCATCGCCTCCTCCGCTGCCTCCCGCCACCGTGCCACCTCCGCTGTCTCGGGACGCAGGCGCAGCTCCGCCATCTCCGTCTCCAGCGTCGTCGTCCGCGCCAGGGCGGTCCTCAGCTCCTGCTCCTGCAAGGCCAAACATCCTGTCAGATTTCACCATAAAAGCACAAAACCCAAGGGGCATCTAGAGTGAGAAACCTACTCGCTCCTGCAGCTGGGCGAGGGCGTCCTCCGCTCGAGCCGTCGCCACCGCCAGCTGGCCCTCCAAGACGGAACGGCCAGGGTCTTCCCGAGAGGAAGAGGCACCGCCCACCATTTGCTGGGCCCTCTCCAACTCCCCCCTCTGCAAAAGAAACACTAAAGGGTCAGCCAAGCAAAATCAGGATTAGAAGGAAGGGTGCAAAATAGAAACTCACCAGCTGATCCACCACGACCTGGAGATCATCCCGCTGCTGGATCGTAGAGTGGAGGACGCCCTCGAGCGAGGCAATCCGTCCCTCGGGGTCAAGCTGCAAAACACAAGTCAAAATCAGTCACATAATTAAAGAATTTAAAACAGACTGAAAGCAGTAAAACTCACCGGTCGTCGGGTCCCCCTGTACACCTGGGCCCCGTACCGCCGGGCATAGGCCCGGTAGTAGTCCTCGTCACTAGCGGCCTCAGAGGACACCTCCTTCCCTCGCCGCTCCCAATCGTCCAGCTGCTCCCGGACCCGGACTGTCCAGTCCGTGACCTGCTGGATTCCTCGGAAGCTCCGGCCCGGCCTCTCCCAGAGCCTCTGTCTGGTCGGGAACTCCACCACTGCCTGGTGGAGTCCCAGTGTCCGCGCCACCAGCCGGTGGTGGAGCGGGACCACTGTGTTATAACAATGGAGCCAAATGTCCCTACCGAAGTAAGGACGGCCCCGCTCAACCCACGGCTGGGTAGCATCGTCCTCCCCGACATAGGGAGTCCACTGTACCTGCACACCACAAGTGAAACGTGTCAGTCAACTACCAGGAAAGCAATCAAAGTAGAGTGGTTAAGGCTTGAAATACTCACGTGTCCGAAGGGGATGGTGTCCATCGCGTCATGAATCATGGTCACCTGCCGCCGCAAGGACCGCTCATCGCGGCAGAACCGCCAGCGCTGGAGAAGGGGCACGGCGCCTCGTCGCCTCGCCACCCCGCGGCGAAGAGAGGGGAGGTGGTAGTACACCCACACCTGCAGGGGCAACACAGTCAGTACCACGATTAATAACATAAAAGCAGCAAAAATAACAAAGGCTGAGGTGAGAAGAGTACCTGTAGCAAAGGGAAGAACCCGGCCACCCCTGTCTCCCTACTGGAGGTGCCCAGGCTGTCGAAAAGGTGGGCCAGAAGGGCCGCACCCCACGCGTAGCTCCCCACCTGGGTCAGGTCCTCCAGTAGGGGCAGACACCGGCAGCTCACCGGGTCTCCTCGCGTACCCAAGATCAACTTCCCGATCACAAGGATCAGGAAGCGCCTCAAGTCGCGGTCCGCCACCGCTCCCTCCTCCTCTGCCAGCACGGCTCGGGCGTCCTCCGTCAGCCGCGTCAAGTACTCCGCCTGCTCCTCCCCCGTCCGGTGGCGCGCGCTCGCTACCCCCAGGCTCGCCTGCAGCGCTGTCCTCCCAACCAACGAGGACCTCTCTCCCCTCACCTCCAGCTCGAGAAGCCTCTCCACTGGCTCCTGATAACTGGTGTAGGTGGTCCCGGTCACCGCCTGGCCGTCCACTCTCAGGCCAGTGATCCGTACCACGTCCTCCAACGTGGGGACCATGTGCCCCCACGGGAAGAGGAAGGCGTGGCACTCCGGGTCCCACCTCTCCTTCAGTGCCTGGATGAGCGCCACGTCCGGCGCCAGCTCCTCCAACCACAGAAAGGGGCCGAACCCCATCCCCTCCAAGCGTGCCCTCTGAAAGTCCGGCAGACCATCGTAAATCGCCCGGACAACGGCCCATCCCAGTCTGGACCTCAGCTCACTCTGCAAAGCAAGCATCAAAAGAGTCAGAAGTCGGAAGGAAAATGCCCAAAGTACTCTCTGCCCTGAGAAAACGACAATGTGTCTGTCGCCTTCTGAAGGCGACACAACCCCCGTCGCCTTAAGGATCACCATTGCGACAGACACCCTGTCGCCTTCTATAAGGCGACAGGCAAGCTGTCGCCTTCTTTCTGGTAATGCGACAAGGACCCTGTCGCGTTATCAGGGTCGCCCCGGAACGGGATTTTCCCGTTTTCCGGCCATTCCCATCGGGCAAGTTGCCCTACACCCGGGTAATGCGCACCCCCCCCCCCGTGCCCCGCATTCAAGGTTTAAAGTTCGGAAACCTACCTTCTTGGGCCCGACGGGCTCGTCATCATCCCCCACCTCCGGGGCGATTTCCTCCTCCATCGGCACGACCGGGGGAAGATCCGGGGCCTCCGCCGGCGTTCCCTCGCCCGGTTGTCGTCGACGGATCGACTTCTTCCTCCGTCTACCACCGCCATCTCCTCTTTGTCCTCCACCATCACCGTCCATCGCCGTCGTCAAGGGGAGAGCAGAAGGAGGGAAAGGAGAGGAAGAAGAAGAAGGAAGATAGGAGGGAGGGAGGAAGGAAGAGAGAGAGAAAGAGAGAAGGCCGGCCGGAAGGAAGAAGCCCGCCGGAGTCGCCGGAGCCCAAGGAGGGAGGAGGGAGTTTGAGAAAGGGGAGAAGAGGAAAGGGCGCTCGGCCCTAAGTTCAAATCGCCTCAGGTTCTGTGAACGCGACAAGGTCCTTGTCGCCTTATGAATAGGGTAGCGACATGGGGTATGTCGCATTAACTTTAATGGTTGCGACATGGTTCCTGTCGCCTTCTTGATTGCGACAGCCTCTATGTCGCCTTAACAGGTCTGTGCACAATTTCTAAAAAGCTTAATGTTCATTGCAATAATTCCATGATCACATCGAGTAAAAGCTATGAAAAAAATCAAAAAAATCAATATGTTCCCCTTACATCAAGCATCAAGCTCACATCAATAGTACCATCAAGTCCCTAGTTCACAATTCCCTCAGTGGTCGGATCTTCTCGTGCTCCAGGAGATACGCCTGGTACGTCTCCCGGTCCTCGTCAAGTCTCGGTGGGAGTGCATGGGTAGCGCACGCCCTCCACAAGGCCAGCGCGCTTCGCACGGCCTGCTCATCTTCCGGGTCTCCCAAGCGTCGCTTCTTCATAGGAGGCATGTGCGATGGTGGAAGTACTCTCGTCCTTGGCTTCCCGATCTGTAGGTAGCACCGCTGCGGGTTGTAGAGCACGGTCACCATGTTCCCGATGAGTTGCAAATCCAAGCCGCGTCCAAGTGGTAGTCGGATCTCCGCTCCACGAAGTGCTGCTATGCCCAAAGCGAAGTGCTCCACTGGTAGGGTGCTGAAGTAAAGGCGCCATGCACTCCTTGTCTTCTTGTCGGCCGTCCTGCATAAAACTTTGTCCGAAAATTTGGCCGCGCCGCCAATGAAGTTCAATGGATGGCACCCGAAGATCCTACTGTCGGTGGTGGGGTTGTCTACCGGTTTAAACTTTATCCTCACACCCAACCAACACTCTAGAAGGATCATAGAGCCATAAAGGAAACCTCCCGTGGAAGCCGAGGTGAGACCCGAGTAAAGGTACGCCAAGACGGCGTGAGAGAGTGAAAGTCCTCGCCATGCCCCACTAATCGCACTAAGGCTAGCATAATCTATGAGGTGATCCCCGGACGGAAAGAGCACCACACCGCATAAGCATATGGCCACGGCCTTTGCGATTTCCCGGTGATCTACGCTCTTATCCTTGCACTTGGATATGACCCACTTAGACAATGGTACTAGATGAATGAATTGTGGGCTAATTATGGTGTAGACATCTCCTGGATCGGTCATGAACTCTCCGAGAATAAGCTTCGGGTTGATGGGCTCAATCATATAGCTTATATTTTGCTCATCCCCCGGTTTTGTCTTAGGAAGAGCGAGAAAGGCTTCGACCTCCTCTAGAAGGACGGTCGCCTCAAATTCCATAATTCTATGAGAGCAGTGATACTATGCCAATCAAAGGAAATCTTATGGTAGTTATGAGCCGCTATCAAAACCCCACCCAAACCCCACTCTCTCAAGAACCTAATGACATACATAGGTAAGGCTTTGATCATTGGGGCGATCCAAGTGAGCTTCGAGTAACGGCGAGAGCCGGGGAAGAGCTAGAAGGGAAGAAGGAAAAGGCCAAAGAAGAGGGTAAGGAGAAGAAGAACAGAAAATTTAATGAGCAAATTCGGAGTTAAAATCATTGAAAATTCAAAACATCACAAACTTACCTCTCTCACTTCCTCGCTCCGGCTCAGATGATTCGGGATGTCCGTCACCCTCATGAGAGCTTCATACACCGTCCGAGCACGCTTCGGACCTTCGTAAACCACCTCCCCATCCATGGAAGCAAGAGGAGCTCTCTTCATGGCCATGAGAGCTTGCAAAGCTTGAAGAAGAGAAGAGAGAGGTAAGAGCTCCGAATTTGGCCTCTCCTCCCCTTTATTTATAGAGCTTAATACTCCTATTCATGCTAGGAAAGGGTAGGGAAGACCCATTAGGAGTAGGACTTTGAGTAGGAAGCACTAGGAGTCCAAGTAGGGGTCAAGTCCTAATCCCATGCTGAAGACTTTTGAGCTCGGGCTGCAGAACCTGTGAAAGCGACGTATCGACCTGTCGCCTTCAAGGTGGCGACAGTCATCCCGTCGCTTTATTCAGTTAAGCATCGCGACAATACCGATGTCGCCTTCTGATCAGTCTGTGCTGTCTTGCTTATTCTTCTGTGACTGTTCAGGATATTTGCACATATGCTTTGATGTTATTATTTGGTGCATTGTATCTTTATTGCTTTGATTATTGAAAATCCATAAAAATCAGAAAATGCAGGAAATCCATAAAAATTAGAAAATCCAAAAGACGTCCGTCAGGTAAGTCAGGTAAGTATCTCTGACCCTAATCCCTTCGCATTGCTATATGGTATCTACGTGATTATATCAGCTCAAGGACCGGCTGGTTCCCAGTGTGTTTCAGGGTCTGAGTTCCCCTTCATCAAAAACAAGGATGATCTAGATGCACGCTGCTAATCGCTGGATAGGCCGTTGGGTGATATGACTCGGGGACGATGGATTCTATCGCACGTCGGGGATGCGAAGTGTCTTGACCCTTGCCCATATTGTCTAGCAATATTATCCTTGAATATTTGTTATTTTCTCTCTTTCTTTGCATTCGTTTTCATGATTTCCTTTTCTTTAGCCCAGCATGCATCATGTAGGAATTTTTGAGCTTCATGAATCATGATTCGTCAAAGTCAGCTTCTCAATGATGTCCCAGCCCAAATCTTCATTTCCAGACAAGAACTCCATTCCGAATTTGAAAGTTTTCCTCGAGCATGTGCTCGGTCCAGTTTGCCAGTGATGGTTCCTATGAAGGATTCCTCTCACCCCCATTCATTATAACAGTCATTCCTTTATCCCCGATCCGCTCATTAGTCGTGACCCGCTCAAAGGCCAGAGTCGAATCGACCCGCCGGGCAGCACCTATCCCCTAATGAACGAAACCTGCACGCTAAAAATAGCCAGGGTACCTCCTGAATCAGGAGGTTGATCATTCTTTTCTTTTAACTTTTACTCGTCCCTAATAGGAACCATTCGCGCACCCTGTTCCCAGCCATGTTCGAAGTTGGCCGGATAATTCTCGCTGCTTATTCGTCAAGAAATGGGTGTCTCTTTACCTTGATGCCCGCTTTTCAGCTCATTTCGCCTCACTCCGCTACATCTCCATTTCATGCCGCTTTCGCTCCATCACCGCTCCACTCCCTTGCAAAGCAGGCATCAAGGAGGGGCAATCTGTAGACACCCATTTCTGACCCATGAGTCGAGCAAAATCCCTTGTCGTATCATTAACACCCCACGTTGGTTCATCATCGTCAAGCTGGCTTTCTCCGATCATGACATCATTCCCATTAGTTCATCGCCCTGGAGGTCTCTTCCTGGTCAAACCAATCTATTGCTATAACTTTCTGAGTATAGAAGTCCGACGTTTCAATTCCGAAGGCTGTGCATGGCTGTTTGGAAGACCAAATGCAGAAAAGGCCAGAAGGCGACAGGCCCTAGGTCGCCTTCATGAAGACGGCAGCTCTCATGTCGCATTGATAATTCCACATTTTAAACCCTCAGAAAATCGCAAAATGACTTGAAGTACCTTCTATATGAGGAAGGCGACATGTCGAGCAGTCGCATTCAGAAGGCGACAGAAAGGCCGTCGCGTTCAGGGCCTTAAACAGGAAACTCAATCCGAAGCTAATTTGGACCCATGCTATTGATGGTAATTACTTCTTTTGGACGTCCAAATCAAGTCCAAATCCTTTCAAATTCGGAGCAGACCTTCCTAACATACTCCTTTCCGAGTTCCAATGGCCTTGGCACAGCCATACTTGCCCATAGTCGGACTCTTGCCCATTATGCCTCTCAGACCTGAGTTGGGAATAATCATCCATAAAAAGCTTATTTCTCCATCTTTTTGGGCAAGGCCGGAGTCATTAGTTCGGGAATCCAGAGAGCTTCATCGTCCAAGAAGAGAACTTCCCCTCCAGACGACTCAGAAGAGCCCTCCAGGGCGTTTTCTCACCGGCTATCCAATCTCTTCCCCCTTTTCCTCTTTATTTCGTCAATTTCATGCATACATAGTTCGTTTTTCCTTCTAGCTTAACATTAGAACACGAAACACACACCCATCCTTAACACCCCTAGGGGTTAAAAGCCCCAATTCTGTGAGTTCCCCCATAATAGTTCATGTACATGCACTTTTCATTGAATAGATCTATTGCACACGAATTCTAATGGGTTTTCTTTGTGTTTGAATCATCTTGGCAGGTGTTTGAAGGTTAGAACGAAGTGAGGCTCCTGTCCCTTGGCCGGCTGAGGAGCAGGAAGACGAGAACCCACAACTCTGTCCCTCTGAAGAGAAGGCGACACTATTCCTGTCGCGTTCAAGAAAGCGCCGCCGTCTCTGTCGCGTTCAGGAGAAAGGAAGGCGACACTGCATCCGTCGCTTTACCAGGTACACCTTCCCTTCACCCTTTCTTTTCCAAAGTAGTCAGCCCTCTACGTTCACATCTCCGAGGCGATTACTCTGGTGGCGATCACGGTCAGTTCTTAATCCCTATACTCATAATTTTCAATTCAAAGGGGATACCAATCCCGTGATTACACTATCAACTGCCTATCACCTGTTTCCTCCCAGCATAAAGGAGATCTACAGGGCCGCCCATACAAAGCCTCAAACGGAGCCATGCCAATACTCGCATGAAAACTGTTGTTGTAGGCGAACTCCACGAAAGGCAAATGACGCTCCCAATCACCCTTCCAATCCAATACACATGCTCTCAACATATCCTCGAGCATCTAGATAGTCCTTTCGGACTGCCCATCTGTCTGGGGATGGAACGCCGAACTAAGCTTCAACTCAGAACCTAAAGCCTCCTGAAGACCCTTCCATAACCTCGAAGTAAACCTCGGGTCTCGATCTGAAATAATCGACTTCGGCACACCATGCAACCTTACAATGCTACTAACATACAACCTAGCCAAACTCTCCACTGATTGCTCCTTCTTCATAGGCAAGAAATGAGCCGTCTTGGAGAAACGATCTACAACCACTCAAATCGAGTCATTGCCCTTCACTGATCTGGACAAATCCGTCACAAAATCCATAGTGATTGATTCCCACTTCCATACTGGGATCTCCATCTTCTGCATAAGACCAGATGGTCGCTGACGCTCGGCATTCACTTGCTGGCATACTAAACACCAGGATACAAAATCCGCTACATCCTTCTTCATGCCAGACCACCAGAAAGATCTCTTCAAATCCTGGTACATCTTGGTGTTACCTGGATGAATAGAGAACCTCGACCTATGAGCTTCTGCTAGGACATGCTCACGGACATCCACGATATTTGGAACACAAACTCGGTGATGAAATCTAATCACACCATCCTCATCTCAAGCAATTCTCGCCTTGCCCACCAACTCCTGGAGTCTAGGGTCGGCCTTCTGCTGCTCAATCACCTCATCCAACACAGTGTGAATTTGGGTGTCCTTCATTCTATGGAGGATTTCTCTCCCCAATTCGTGGTAGGAGTCGTATGGAAATCTCCCTTAGGTGGTAACCACAAATTTGGGCTTGATTTGAAGTCCAATGGTGGTCTATTAGGTGAGAATTTTCTCTAACATGGTCCATTAGTGAATAATTCTGAATTTCGGGTTATTTTCTTAGCATGAATTATTTTGTGGCCCAAAAGACTTCTTTTGATCCAATTATTCCATTGGGTTATCAATACCCATTATTTGAATTCCATTTATGATTTTTATTTTATTTTTGGACTCACTTTAGTAGTGATAATAGTAATTATCCGACTTATTCTCTAATTACGATAATAAGTCACAAAATGCTTTAAACTCGGCTAATTCGATTTTTCTTCGCACGAACTCTTTCGTGGGTTATTAGGGATTATTGTTTAGAGTTGAACTATGATTTTTATGGAATTTTTCCATGTGATTTCATCTCCGTTATGTTGGTACATATGTTTTTACTAATTTGAGAATATTAAATTATTATTTTTAAATTATTTCTGATTTTTAAATTATTTCTGATTTTTAAATTAATGAAATTTTTGGGATGCTACATCCTCCCCCACTTAAGAGAATTTGTTCCCCAAATTCACAGATAGGCTAGTCCTTAGCACCACGGTTCTCGTTCAGGTTCGAGCTCTGATCTTTAATAAACTCCAGCTTGTATCTGTCTTATTGTCATAGGTGTTAGTTATTTCCATCTATAAGCTGTAAATATTGTACATCCAATTCCTTCCAACTCTTTCCTTCTTCTATGATTAATATAACTCCATCTTGATTCACATGATTATGTTTGGTATGACTACTATGTTATTTTGAATTTCTCCTATAGTCGCCTCCCCCACTTAAGAATAGACTAAGCATTGTAAGACAAGTCTAAAGGATTAGAAAAGCTAACATCTTTCACCATCCTTCTTCCGGAAGTTCCGCTCGAGTCAACGCATTCACGCGCCCTGGACGTTTTACCACTCCTTGGTTCCTTCCAGCTTGGTCTGTTAGCATGGGGCAGTTGGGTATACGATGATCGTGACTTCCACACCGCAAGCAAGCTCCGGCCTTCTTCCAGCACTTGTCTGCTTGGTGTCCAGGATTATTGCAAAATTTGCAATACTCCACGATCGTTGTTTCTTCTACTTTGATCTTCTTGCCATTGCCAACATTGTTCTCATCGATCAGTCTCTTGGTACCATTATTATTGTTGGAGTAAGAATTTATAGCAATGTGGGGTGCTTCCTTCTTGACAAAGACCGGCTTTGCAGTCTCCTTTCCCCTCATGCCTTCCACCTTTGCCATGGTGTCTTCCACTAGCTGGGCTCTCTGGTCCATCTCGGTGTAGGTTTGGATGTTATGTGGTCCGAGCTTTTCAATGAACATGGGTCTGAGCCCATCCATGAACCTATTAGCCTTTAGTCTTTCCGTGCCCACCAAGTGTGGGGCATACATGGCCAAGCGAACAAACTGAGCTTCATACTTAGCCACAGACATACCCTTTTGCTTGAGAGCGGCAAACTCCGCAACTTTCATTTCTTTCACCCTTTCAGAAAAGTATTTTGCCCAGAATAATTCCAGGAATCCTGCCCATCCCAGCTCCGCCACGTTAGGCAGGTGAGCCGATGTGGCCTTTCACCATGTCCTAGCATCCTTACTGAATTGAAAGGTAGCTAGCAGTATCTTCTCCCGATTTGTACATTGCATAACTTGGAAAATTCTTTCTATCTCTTCTTGCCAATTCTCTACCTCGTCTGGATCAGGGGATCCAAAGACATTCAAACTCCTAAAATTGTGATGAAGATCGCCAGCTCCGTTCCTAGCGGCTGCTTAATTCCCAGCCGGTACTACATTCTGTAGTGCCTAAGTCAATCCTGATACGGTCTCTTGCATGGCCTGCCATTGGTTGTGTGCCATTGCTACTTGAGTGTAGGAGTTTTGAGGTTCCTGAGAAGAGGATAGAAACCAATTAATGTCTCTAGATACATCATAAGGGTTTATGGGTAGGAGTGCTTAGTTCATTTAACTAAATATTCCAGTCTCTACCCATTCTCACCAGGTACAATATGTAATTTCCATGACCTAGGTTTCATAGGTATCTCTTAATCCTGAGACATATATCCTAATTTGTTTTCCTAGGCTCTGATACCACTAAATTGTCACATCCCAAAGCATGTCAGTGGAAGAAATTCATTTGAGCGTTGAGACGTGAATAGTCGACAAATAAGCCTCTAGCGAGCAATCACATATAACACAACTAATTGTGCTCATAATAAAACTCAAACTCTTTATTTCATTCCAATAATGAGAATTGGTACACACTCCAATTCAAATAGAACTACAAACTATGACTCAATAAAAAGTAAAAGTACATACTATCCTCATTCCTACTACATGTTCTAGTACTCTCATACTCAGACTATAACACTATGACACTAAGATATCAAGATTTTGATGGGAACGCTCTTCACTCATGTTCATCCCCAGTGTAGTCTTGGTTTTCTACGTCATCAATGTCCTGTTCACCTGAAATGTTGGAAAGTAAGTAATGAACGCACTCACCCAGTAGGATTTTGTGATACCCCGAAATTTTCTTTCTTTTATATTGTGCATGTGTCTTTACTTGTTGCGTGTATAGCATATGTATTCAATTGTGCATATTACCATTTCTATACTTCTCATGAACACATGCATGTATATACATGGTATTTTAGGTGAGAATAGGCAATTAGCTAAATTGATGTATATTGTGTATACTAAAATCCTAGGCATATAATACTTAAGTAATATCACACATGTTTAATCTAATTACCTATATGCATGTTGTATTTATCTATTTTATGCATAATATATGTAATTATGTTGTATACGTGTGCATATTTATACATATGTCAATTCAAGTGTGTGCATGCAAGAATTATTTTGTTGTATAGAGTATTCTTAGTTAACTTACTTCATATTGCATCTTAATAACACTATACATGTACTATCTAAATCTTGAAGTGCATATTATACTACCTATTCTATGGATATTGTGTGTAAGTATATGAAGTATAAATGTATATATGTATGTTATCTTATGCATGTGATATCTATCTATCTAATCCTATGTACATCAAATCATCTATAGTATATGAATAGTACTTAAATAACATTGTGCATGTGATAGGTAAGTAATGTTATAGGCCATGTAAGTACATGAAAGTTATTTTTGTACAAGTATATATATATATATATATATATATATATAAATGTGCATGCATTATCTAGCTATTAATGTATGTAGATCTCATGCATATTGTACGTGTTGTGCACATAGTAAGAAATTATTGTCATACATTTTGTAAATAATTATGAGTTTATTTCCGTGCATGCAATATATATTTAAATGTGTATAAATTATTTAATTATTGTTGTGCCTATTGTATTTAATTATTTTATGCATGTTGTAAGTAACTATGGTGTGTATATGTATACATACATATGTTATTCTTGTTTAAATGAAATCTATCTACTTTAAGCATGTTAAATTATTTATGGTGTTAAGGTACTTGAATGATAATGTACATGTAGAATTTAACTAATGATGAACACATCTCATTATAAGTTCATGCACGATGTATGTGATCATGAAATGTGTATGTATATGTGCGTATATGTATGTTATTGATGAATATTATCCTTAATTATGATTAGAGTAAGTTGTATTTAATTAAATATTATGTAATGCATGTACTTTATGTGGTAAGGATATATGTAATTATTTTTACATATACTAAATTGTTTTGGTGTATTTATGTATTTATTTTAGGGTTTGGCAGGGTTTTGACTGCACTGCGCAGTTGGCGGCCAAGACCTAGACACCAACTTCCAGGCCTTTGATTGGCGTCCACATCCCTGGATGCCAAGGCCATGTTGGCGGCCACCCCCTGGACGCCAACAGCCTGTTGGCGGCCAGACCCTTGACGTCAACTGTGTAGTTGACTACAACTGATGTTGACGTCAATATCCTCCTGCGTAACGGTCCTAGATTTGTTAATGCTCACATTTTGGCCGGTTCCAGATTAGGAAACCCATCCTAATGCGTAGGAAACCTACCCTACTGCGTACCCCAAACCCCAAGCCTATAAAATACCCATCCTAGGTCGAGGAGAAGACTTTTAGCATTTGGTGAAACCCTTGGACCCGAGATGAGGAAAAGTTGATCTTTGGAGGACTGGATCCGTCGACTGGAGGTGTTCTTCGAGAAGCTACACCAACTGGAGGATAGCCTATGCATAGGAGAAGAGATCCCAACTCCGAGGAACCGTCTGCATCCACAGAAGAACCAGATCTAAGGCGTTTCTGAGCACCTTCTTGGCAGGGCCGAGGAGGGCTTCACCGACGATTCTTGATCTTCGTAGATTTTTTAGAGGCAAGTAAACCCTAGATCTTAATCCTATACATGTCCCCTAAGTCCAAGGTATTTTTCTAGATTTTTCCTCGAGTCCTGGAACCCCAAATTCACCCTTGTATGGAGTGCTGTCTGTGTGTGCTGCTGGGAGTAGGTTGGCGGCAGCATCTGCTGTAGTCAAGTTCTTGAGTTGACGGCAAGGGATGCTGCAGTTGAAAGTAAACGGCCACATCCCTTGACGTCTACTTCTTCAGTGTTCTGAAATTTTACTTTTTGATCTTTTTAAGCTGTTTAAATGATTTCTGGATGTAGTTACATGTTGTAAAGTTTATGGGTGATTGTAAACAGTCATTAGGTCATATCATGAGGTTTCCCTAATTTTCTGTGAACTGTGTTAATTATTAAAATTCAATAATTGCATTATGAGTATCACATAAACATGATTAAATCTAGTAAAAATAGATTTGCTGTAAGTTAGAGTCTTATAATTTTTACATGACAACATGAGGTCTGCTATTTGAATTTTGAACTGTTAGCACCCAACCATGTTCATATGTACCATGTATAAAGATATTTCAATGAATATATCTGAAATATTGTTTAAATTGTAGAAATTATGTTTACTATTCGAAAAATCTGGAAAATTGTATATGTGATATGTTTATGACCATTAACCTGTGATAAAAATTTAGAACTAATCTGATGACAGTAATTGAAATTGTTAGTTAAATTATGGGAACTATTCAGATTTGATATGGTAGAACTAATCTTGTGTAATTCAGAAATTAACAGCATGTTTAAGACTGAATTATGAGTTGTTTTATTTCTGAAAACAGTAGTATCATGTTAGGTTAACTGAGATATGTGCAATTGACCCATACTACATGTAAAGTGAGTAAATAGTTTATATGAAGTGTGTGAATAATGAAAGAAAATGCGATAAAGTAAAAGTGTAATAATTGGGCCAAGAATGACACTGCTACCCTAGAGGCTTCGAGTGCTGTACATAGAAAAGTCCCTATGAAAGGCTCTATGTGTGAAACGTATGTCCTAAGGGCATTAGGAAAAACCTGGAGATGGACAAGTACCACTGGATAGGGTGGAGAGGGCTTCTCCCGGTCTGCGCAGTTACCAAGATTCACCACTACATTGCCTAGGTGGTGAGTATGTGAATATGAGTTATGTGATTATGAGTTATGGTGTATGCGATGCGATGAGTTGTGCTATGAGATGAGTTATGAGTTATGAGATATTGGTTTGTGTCCTCTAATAGGTAGTTAGGACTATGTGTCATGGCATTTTAAGTAATGAAATATGAATAAAGTGTGAGTGATATGCGAATGTGGCACCTGATGAGTGCAAATGATATAATATGTGATAAATGAAAACCAAAGGGTAAATGATATGAAGAATGTGTGAAAAGATATGTAAGAGAGAGAGTAAATATGAATGAGAATGTGATTTCATGTGAAACCAATATGATAGTGCATATATTCATACTTCCATGTATTAATACTTAAATTACAATATCATGTTTAATATCATGTCATATATTCATTAATCTTCTTGTAATAATGTATGTGAGTATGTATATATATATATGTATAAACATGTGAATTATGCAACACAAAAAGGTGAACATGTGGAATTGCTAAATGAATAAGATAAAGTGTAAATAGATCTAATTCTATGTAATTGAGTTTGTTTCATGTCAAAACAGCAAGTAAAGTGTGGCTATGAATGTGATAAATACATGTAAGAATGTTAGTTCCATGCTAGATGTAATGTTCAATTAGTATAAAGTTTCATGCTTAAGTGCTTATTGTTGCCAACCAATTTGACCATGTTTTAACTTTTCAATTCATGCTATAAAATATGAAACCATGTGTATGAGATTTAATTAATTAAAATAGCAAGCAAAATGTACAATTAAATATGAAAAGTGAATAGTCATCATGTTAGGTTGTTCTTTTCTTTATGCTCAATTCTATGTTCTAGTTGTAGAAATATATCATGAAATGGAATAATGTGTGGATGGATGAATCATGCTACAAGTTAGGTGTAGAAAATATGTACAAGTGTATAATATAGTACCCATGATTTAGAATAAACACGCGATAGACTAAAGCATGTTTAAGTGATTAAAATATGCATTGATAGTTAAGAGTAAGTACCATGTGTATTTTGTAGTTTAAATGATAGTATGTATTCTTTAGTGTTTAATAGCTTAACATGAATGTGATATGTTTAAGATTAAGCCTTTGGTTTGCTTGCTGAGTTTTGGACTCACCCTTGCTTCGTCGTACAGGTGAGACAGGTATTCACTTTTTGGAGGAAGGCATAGCGGAAGTTGATCTCTTGGAGAAGTAGCTTTTGAGGAGAGATTATCAGTTGTACCTTTTTTTTTCTCATAGCATGAATAAAGTAATTGTATGGACAATATTGGACAATGTAGTTCTTTTATCATGTAATAATGTGGACATTGTCATTTTTTTTTTCGCTATATAGACTGTGGAATGTGTGATGGTGATGGAATAAACGTTGAGTAATTATTTTATTTCCGATGTTATCAATTGCTATCCACGTACTTTTCAACCTATCGGCTAGTGTTGGGTTATTATCCCACTGTGACAATGCTCTTTATACCGATGGGGATAGGTATAATCGTACCGGTATGAGGAGGGTCATTACAGATTTACATCTTCCAGCAATGATATAAGTGGTTAATAGTTTAAAAGCTAGAAGGTATGAATCATGATATGTACAATGCAATTAAAACGACAGTAGTAACACGTGTACAGTGTATCATGCAAGATAGTACGATCGAGAGATGTAAAGATCAGTCTAGCAAGAAGGTTGTTTCAAGATCTCAAGATAGAGTGTACAATGATCTAGCAATATGGTAACGAGCAAGAACAAGATAGCATGTAACAAGATTGGCCATTTCACTAGCAAGCAAGCGAGCACGCACGAGCAAGAACTTTTAACATGTAACATGTCACGTCCTAATAAAGCCTATTTATCGAAAATGACAGAAATCGGGCACGAGAGTTAGAACTAATGTTTATTCATTCATTAGCAATATAGCAGAAGCGATATTACATGACACTCCTCATAACAGTCTAAGTGAGGAGTAGGAAAGAGAAAACTTCATTTTATTACATTTCATATCCACAATATCTAAAGAAAGTATAATAATTGGCTTCTTGAGGTCGGAAGATCCACTCAGCACACTTTTCCCTTTAAACTTCACCCCCATCATGGTCACCTGAAATGGTAGGATAAGTGAGCTAACTAGCCCAGTAGGATTCAACTTCTCAATTCAAAGGGACTAAACTATTCAATACCAAGATAAGTGATCTAATTAATATCAATACTGAATGTCAAGATGACTGAACAAGCATGCCAATAAGATAGTAGACGGAAGTCAGAAGTACTGAAAGGTAAACACAGGGTCGGGAATTCATGATAATGTTCATATTCTGATTCATATACACATTCACACAATAAAAATAACATGATGTGTGACGACCCTCATTATACTGGTACGGTTATACCAACCAACGTCGGTATAGCAAGCGTTGCCACAGTGGGACATTTACCCAACAATGACATTCAGCTGAGATACACGTGAATATAAGAACAGAGTAGCGGAAGTAAAAGAACTACTGTCTTCATTCATTCATCATCCACATTTAACATACATGAGATTGCAATAACATTAAAGAACTTGAAAGTTCACATAATTTAAATTGCTGAAAATTTAATACATAGATGTCCACCATTATACATTCTTTCCATAATAATGCTGATACATCGTTCAATTTACATACTAAGAAATGCAAAAGTCACAAAGTACTCCAAAGACTAATCTCCGCGCTCGGAGTCCGTCTCCACCGTCTCCTCCAACGGTGCCACGTCACCAACTACACCTGTACGCCGAAGCAAGTAGTGAGTCTAAAGACTCAACAAGTAACACCACTCATACCATACACGTACATGTCATAGTAGGCTCTACACACACAATTGCAAAAACTCAACATATATCATGCTTAACGTTTGAAATGAGTAACCAATCATGATAATTCTATAAGTAAACACATGATGCATGCTTTCAGATTTCCTTATCAAGATAACTTCCTAACACGTGTTCTCTAATCATTCCTACTCATAAAATTCTATTTTGCATTTTAACTAAAACACGAAAGCACTTAACATGATTATCCCACGTACATGAAACAAGACACACCTAGCATGGAATCTACACATTCTTGTGCATGTACACGAACATTTTACATACTTTAACTTGCTGGTTTTCACATGATTTAGCAACCATAACCCTACACATGAGAGCTACGATGTTATTTAAAATACAACATGTGAACAACCAACCATAGAATTTTGTGCACATACTTGTTAATTGTCCCTAACATGGATTCTAGGCAATTTACACATATAACCATGATCCTAACATAATGAAGCTACTGATTTAACATGATTTCAGATTTGTCACAACATGGATTACGATATCATCTCCTCACATTTTGGTCTCACATTTTCTTTACACAATTTCCAATTCACATAAATTGCACTTTACACATACACATCACACATTGTTCACTTTCACATTAACACATGAACACATTCACATTTACACTTTCGCATTTAGTGCCGTGACACATAGTCCAAACCACCAAAGAAGGACACAAACACATCACATCACATAGACGCCATCTAGGCAATACAATGGCGACTCTTGGACTGCGCAGACCCGGAGAACAAGTCTCCACCCTAACCAGTGGTACTTGTCCACCTCCAGGATTTCCCCCTAATGCCCTTAGGGTCACTTACACTTTGAACCTTCTCAGGGGGACTTTTCCCTGATACGGTTCCACTGCCCTCTATGGAAGCCATGTCACATTTGGCACAATTTCACATTACACATTTTTACCGATTTTACACATGGTTTACACATGTCATTCTCATTTCATTCCCGTTCTCACTCACATTCACATTTCTCTATTTTTCCTAACATGACACTACAGATTTCAAAATCTACAGTCAGGTAAGTATCACCGATCAGGTCGGATTACACCTAATCGAATTGTTTCACATTGGCATGCATAAATCACATTTTCATGGAAAAATTCATATTACATTAAAATTGGTCCAAATGACCTGAAATTTTAACCACATGTAAATTTCGGGTTTAGGATTCCTCATGAATTTTCATATTTTTCTGAACTAAAACGGAATTACAGAAAATCTAATATTAAATTTCACATGCTATCCGCAATTCGATTTAACATGGAGTTAAACACAAGCACAGTTTTAACCACTCCCTGTCTGAACCCTAACAGGCATGGAACCACAGATTTATTCCTAAATTTATTGAACAATCCATTAATTTATGGAAGATTTATCATGACCTAGCATGATCTCTATTTTTCCTAAACAATTTTGCAATAATTCACACAAGCATGGGAATAATCTCAGAAATTTAGAACAGGGACTGAACCTCACATGTATGATCCTCACAATTTAGGGCATTCAGACTTGTCCTAAATCATGCAAATGTGGTTTAACAAGATAAAACTCATCACACATGTATCTTCATGAAATAATTAAGTCCTATCATTCGTGATAATCCATCCACACACCATATCCATCACACCAACGACATACATAGCATACAAATGATTTACAGTATATCCTCATCGTGAAACATATCGAAAATAGTCATATAGAAGGGCAGAACAGGTCACTGTTCTGTCCAGATGAACTTGGCGGCGGTCTCTGGCCGCTAATTCCAGGTCAACGGCATAGTCGATGGACGCTAAGCATAATCTTAGCGGCAAGGGACATTGCCGTCAATGTCAGGTCTGTGCAAACACAGACCCGAGCTCCAAAGATGGGGTGAATTTGGGGGTCTAGGACACGAGGGAAAATATACAAAATAGTAAAACCATCCTAGACACATACAGGGACGTTATGAATCGGGTACTTGCCTTTAGAAAAATACACCAACGGATCTAGGGCTTGGAGAAGCTCTCCTTGGGCAGTCCAAGAAGTGCGAAACACCCTCCAAGATCACCTCCCTCCGGGTTCCTGAGCAGCCTCCACAGCAAGTCGAGGTCGGGGAAGCCTTCCTCGATGATCCAGCAAGCTCCTTGTTGCAGCAGAACCCCGGAACAGGCTTTAGATCTTCAGTTTTAGGTTTGCAAAGGTGGGGTTTTCCCTCAGTCAGAAAGTAGGGTTTCTTCTCTTCTTTCTCTCTGGTAAAAGGCAAGGAGAAGGGTTGGGGAAGCAAATTCGGGTTTATATATAAGGGAGAGCTTCTTCTCCCCACGCACAGGGTGACATGATGGCTTTCAGACCGTTGGGAGACAGCTCCCCAATGGGTGAGTTGCCTTGTTTCCGGAATTTCTGGCTCTGCAACGCATGCAGGCCAGAGAAGTTGGCGTCCACATCGTTAGACGCTGGGATTAGTGTTGGCGTCCATGGTGGACGCTGACACCACATCGACGTCGTGCTATTGACGCCAATATGGCCTTCGACCAGAAGTCTAAAACATGCAGAAACCATGCACCTTTTATACCTATATATGCTATATGTATACATTAACATGTACACACTACCATCAAGACATACATTATTTATACTTAAATATTACACACACACACATAGTATGCTAGCTAGTACTTACGTAGATATTTACCAAAAACCGAATTATTTACATGCAATACAATATACGACAAAACGAGGCCTTACATGATGACTAATCAAGCTTGTGTTGATGCAATGCCAAACATCCTTGGATCCTTTATCGTTTCGTACGGTCTGTAAACGAATTCGGGTGCTCCTCCTAGGACTGCACCAGCCCACAGGAATATGTGATCAACTAGAATTTTTATTTGTACTTGGGGACTTCAAAGATAATCCATAGAAGGATATGGAAGACAATTTGAATGATCTCTTAAGTGACTTAATGGTAAAAACCCAAGAGGATGAAGGAGATAACTTTCTAGGCCAATAGCATGATGTATCAACAGAGGATTAAGCAAGGAAAGGTATTGGAAGACTGGCCCAAATAGTGTATGTTGACAGCCAGGAGGTGGTTGTCGACAGGTGCAGGTATCCAGAACCCAGTTTCTGGAATCTGGCAGTACCTGTCGACAGGCCTAGTCTGGCTGTCAACAGGGTAGACCCATCTGTCGACAGGTAGGTGATGTTTGTCGACAGGTGCTGATTTTTCTGAGAACTTGGGTTCTGGAAGCTTGGGGTCTGTCGACAGGTGATTCCCATCTGTCGACAGCCATCAGGCTAACTTCCAGAAATGGTGTTGCAGACACTCTAAAGACCTTATCAATGGAACTTAAGGATTCAAACATGAACTACCATAATAAAAAGGACTTGTTCACAACTTCAGACACTACTTTTTCATGAAAGACAGAAATTAAAGCATGTGGAATATACAATCTAATCATGGTTAGCTATAAGCTTTAAACAACAAGGTACTGGGACACAACTCCTATAACAGTGATTACTTGCACTCAACAAGATTTCTACATGACAAACACACACTTCCAAGAGTGCTTATGGAGTCAAAACAAAAGCTTGAGGATGTGTACACCTACACAGGGGGTTCTAAAGCATGTTTAAAGAATAAGAATGGAAAAGGAAGGAGAGGAATCCTACTTGGAACAGAACGAGGTTCTTCTTCTCCCCAACGTAAAAGTCTATAGCAACAGGAAGAAGAAACAGGAGAACTACAGGTGCAGCAGCTTCAGGAGACTTCATTGTACAAGTAGCAGCACAGGAACCACAGCAAACGTAGCAGCACCTACGGTAGGAACAACTCCTGTAGCGACCCTCATTATACCGGTACGGTTATACCAACCCACGTCGATATAGTGAACGTTGCCACAGTGGGACATTTACCCAAACGATAACATTCAGCTGAGATACACGTGAATATAAGAACAGAGTAGCGGAAGTAAAAGAACTACTGTCTTCATTTCATTCATCATCCACATTTAACATACATGATTGCATCAACATTTAATACTGAAGTCCCACATAATCCATATAAAGGAAGTGCTAAGGTAGAATACATAGTTTATCCAAGTTTACATGATAGCTCTAATACAATGCCTCAATTACATACATCAAAATGTCAAAATGTCACAACTAAGCTCCACCAAGCTAGCTATTCCCCGCGCTCGGAGTCGCTCTCCACGGTCTCCTCCAATGTGTGTCACCTACTACACCTGTACGCCGAAGCAAGTAATGAGTCTAAAAGACTCAGCAAATAACACTACATCTATCACACATGCACATATCATAGCAGGTTTTTACATACCATTTACAAGACACAACATGTAGCATGCGTGACATTGAAATTAACAACCTATCATGGTAACTCTATTAATGAACACATGATTCATGCTTTCAGATTTTCCTAAATTAAATCTCTTATCACATGCTCTCTAATCACTCCAACACATGAAAGTTCTACTTTCAATTAAGCCAAAACATGAAGCAATTTAGCATGACTAGCTTACATACATGAAAGAAAAACTTGCTAACATGGTTACTACTCATTCTTACACATGCACATAGTCATTTTACATGCTTCAAGCTTGCTGTTTTGACATGGTTTAACACTTCACAATCTAACACATGAAAGCCACATTCTCATTCAAACACAACGTGAGGGTAAACTACATGGAATGGTTTACACATAAGAAGGATTGTCCCTAGCATGGATTCTACGCATTGTACACATATAGGACATGATCATAACTAGGGCTGTAAACGGATCGGATACGGAGCGGATATGCGTTTTCCGTATCCGCTCCGATACGTAATCGGATAATTCGTATCCCTCCGAAAAAATTCGGATACGGATACGGATATTTTAGTCGGATACTATTCGGATTCGGGGCGGATACGGATATTATCCGGTTCGAAAATATGAGACCTTATAAGAGGTATAAAATGACCTAAAAATCAGAAAAAAAAATTAAAAAAATCTGTAAAATTCTAAAACACATATAAATACCACAAACAATCTCTAAATATTCATACAAAATTACAAATAGTATAGAATGAAAGTTCAACTACTACTTGACAATTAAAAAACCACTAAAGTTTCCAATGTAGTACATAACCATTCATAAGTTACATGTCTCACATTTAAATACATGTCCAAGTTCTCTTAAAATCTAAAGATAACAGCCAAAATATTTTGAAAATTTTTATCAACTTCTTCATTCTCCTCCATATATTGACCTTGGTCCTTGAGCAAAATTTCTGCAAAAAAAATTGTAAAATATTAATAGTATTATGCAATAGAACTTAACGAAAAAGAAGAGTAACATTGATAATATAGTCACCCATCCATCTCCAAGACAAATCTTCTACCCTCATGTCCATCACCCTCAAAGTATGATAGGAGAATGATCTTGTAACATAAACAACACAAATAAGTAAGAGATACAACGTAACATTTATATAATTACAAAACTTTTAAAACTCACCTTTTGCTTTTCTGTAGGTAACCAATCTTGTGTGCAAATCAATGCTTGTATTGTTTCCGGCAACAATGATGAGTGGTTATCATCAATAACTCTTGAACCAGTACTAAAGCTGACTCTGAAGCAACACTTGTGACTGGAATAGCAAAGATATCTCTTGCTATCTTTGAAAGGATAGAAAATTTTTGCCATAACACTTCCACCAAGCTAACACATCAAATCCCACTTCATAAGGAGTATGAGTCTTCCAAATACACATCCAACTCAGTTTTTGAGATGACACGGAAACCTTTTGGCTTAAAATTTTTTGAAAATTCCCAAGCAATTCATCTTTTGTGTCATCACATTCTATCTCAAAAGAGGAAGATGTAGTATGAAGTTGTGAAGATAAGCCATAATCTTGTGTACTCATATTCATTGCATACTCAGCATAAAGATCATAAAGGAATGATCGTGCTTTTTCTATGTGAATATCTGCAATTTCACCATAAATTGCTGATAAAGGAACATGACATAATCCAACTTCCAACGAGGATCCAGAATGCAAGCTATAGTGAAAATCACACTACATTCCTCCCAATATTTCATATATTCAGCATCATTGCATTGGCCATATTATGAATATAGTCATGCTCATTGTTCAACCATTCACGCAACTTAATGTGCACAGCACAAACATCACTAAAATATAAACTAGCAGTCACATATTTTGTCCCAGAGAGAGTCAATGTTGCATTGTAGAAGACTTTTTAAACACCACAAACATGTGAAGCTATCTCCAATCAATAAGAGAAGGACAATCACCATAATCAACATCAATTTCAGCAAGACGAAAAAATCCTCTTTTCAACTCTATGGCAGTTTGAAGCATCAAGTAAGTAGAATTCCATCTTGTTGGCACATCTAAACATACTCCTTTAGATGTTGACAAATGCTCATGAGCCAATGCAGTCTTAAATGTCTCCTTCTTTTTTGGTGTCTTCTAACATATAGAACACTCTTGCGAATTTTTCTATGATTTAGAAATGACATTCAAACCATCATGTACTATCAAGTTCAGAATATGAGCACTACACTGGATATGAAAAAATTTTCCATGACATACAACAAATTCTTTTCACAAAGCCACATTCTGAGGTCTCTAACCATTGCATTATTGCTAGATGCATTGTCCATAGTGATGGCAAACAATTTCTTATCAAACATTCCAATTCAAAAGTTGTGTTTTCACAACTTTAAACAATACATCTGCAGTGTGTGGAGTTGGAACATATTCAAAGCAAGATTTTTTTCTTCAACTCCCATTGATCATCAATATAATGTGCAGTCAAACAGCATAACCCATAGTTTGTCCTGAAGTCCACAAATCAGTGGTGAGGCTAATTCGACTATCCAACTT
>CM024758.1:101441007-101468458 GCA_014218235.1 Colocasia esculenta | reverse complement strand
AGGGGCTTCTGTTTTACTGAACACTTTTTGTGTTGTTCCCTTCGTGGTTGAAGGAAGACCTGGGGGTTTCAGGGTGTTTGTTTCCCTTCGTGTAGAAGGAAGACTAGGGGTTTCCAGGGTGTTGTAATTCCTCTTCGGGCTGTGAAGAGAAGATCAGTTGCGGCTGGGTGTGTAGGTGTCCTTAAGGGGGACTGTACCCTTGGGTAGTGAAATCTTGAGGTATTGCTCAGGGACTGGACGTAGGACTCTATGGAGAGGAGATCTGAACCAGGATAATTCTTGGTGTCGTGTGTTTGATGTGATTGCCTTGGGTTATCCTATCTTACAACACTAACAGTCATCGAAGTGTGTTTTGTGTAAACATTTTTGTGGATAGGTTTTAAAGTGATCAAAATTTTAAATATCCCATTCACCCCCCTCTGGGCTTGCTAGCTGGGCAACAACCTTGAGCCCATCTTTAGCCTTGTCTTGAGCCCATTAAAAGCCCAAATCCCATCCAATTATCCCTTGAAGAGTCCTTATGCCTCATTATTGATTATTCTTTCAAATGGGTGTTCAAAAATTCAACGATTTTCCTTAACGCGACGGGTCGTAGCGCCGCGTTAGCCTTTGTCGTGCCCTCCATGGCTGTCGTGACAGCCCATGCATGTTCATGCACGTGGCCTAGTGGTTGCGACCATCCTTGCCATCGTGACTATCTTTGTCGCGCCCTACGATTCGTCACGACCATAGCTGAGTGCGCTGACCTGCGCAACCACTCCTATTTATCCTCTATTGGCCTTATCTCTATCCTAGGCAACCTCCCAACCACCCTGGTTGCGGTTTGAGGTTCAAGGACCCTTGGGGACCGCCCTAGGACTCTCCCATCCTGATTTACATGATTTTATCATCTCATTTTGGGTCATTATCACTTAATGATGGGATTTTCTCTCTCCTCTTCTATATATGCAAGGCTTCTTCTTCAGAGAAAAGAGAGCCCCAATTTTGCCATGAAGTGCTGTCGAAATTTCTCCAGACCAGGCACTTAGCTCGTGGTTCAACCTTCTCACCCATTTTGACTTCATCATCTTCACAAGCCAAGGAACTATCTTCATCCATGGAGCTCGGTGGAGAAGAGGGCAATTTCTGAGGCTTCTTCAGCACTCAAGGACACCATAGCAGCCAGGGAATCACCCCATTGAGGCTTTTCTTCTTCTCCCTCTCTCATTCTCCTTTCATGCATTTTATTATTTCTTTTAGATAAGACACATTTCCCTTTTCCTTCCACATTTTTACACACCCAAGGGAAAAACCCACCCCATGTTCGTTCCCTCCATGCTTTTTCTTTTCATTTCGTCTTTGGATAGATGTTACAATTAAATAAGGTCTAACAAGGTTATTTGTTTATTTTCTTTGTTTTGGCAGGCACCCAAGCATTATTTGACAAGGAGCTCTTGTCCTCTGGCCAACCGGAGGACAGGAAGAAGGTCCACCAACATTTCTCCCGCACTACAGAGAACGCGACAGGCACAAAGGTCACGACAGCCGGAACACACCTTGGATGAGCGTCGCGACACCAGTCTCATCGCGACGGGGAGACCCATCACGATCTCAGTAAGTGCCTTGTTCTCTTTCCTTTTCCTAGCAATGTTAGCCTATTTAGTTCTTAATCATGGCAACTAGCTAGGTGGCGATCACACTTTTTTTTAGTCCATGCTACATGTTTTAAGTCCTTAAAAACAACGTGTTGCATGTTTCGAGGGGTGTGCAACCCCATGATTACAATGTCAGCTTTTGAATCAGGAGATTTGAGCGAGAATTTTTTTCCCCACACCTCAAGGTACCACGTGGGCACATGGGACTATAAATGCCCATGACCCTCACACTATTGGGGCAACACACATCAATTTGCCATCTCCCAGAACCAGAAAAACGGCGGCCAGTGAGAAGTCCCATTTGAGATCTGCCGATGCTTCAAAGCTGAAGAATTGGAGATCCAGAGCTGAAGTTGATCAAAGATAAAGTTGAATTCTTAGATTTAGGAGTCTGCATCATCTGTCTGGAGTTGGTAGCCAGAAATTTCAGTCAGAAGCAAAAAGGGAATATCGAACCAGTCTCATCTGTTATATCATACTTCATTGTTCAATTGGTTCTACATCTAAACTTCATATCATTTAGTGTGCAGTGTGAAATTTGAGCAATCCTTCTGCTCAATTTCATGTGTGTGTTCTGATTTGAGATTTTGATCATCTCAAATTGTGTGTTCTATTTAAACTTACTACATAAGCATATTTGTGTATGTGTGTGGATGGTAGATGTAGATACACAATTGTGTAATCCAAACCACCCTAAATCTTTGTGTTACTGTGGTTTGATGTCTTTGAATGTTAGATGATTGATAGGTATGCTTACTAATTAGGTTGCTATCATCCAACATTTCTCAAATTCACATTTCACACACTCAATTTATGTTAATTTGAATCAGTGCACATCCCAGAAGTCCTCAATTTCTCTAGTTTATAAATCTATGGAGTGTTTGGTTTAATTTCGTAGAAATCTATTCAACCCCCCCCTTCTAGATTTCTTCATAGCTATCCTTTGCTATTTTTTACTTGGTATCAAAGCAGGTTCTCATTGCACTTGACAGGTGTTTCATTTAACGATCAAGAGTGATCACTATGAATGTTAACAAGGGTTCGTGGCTGAGGGACACTCAGTCACTGGACCTCCATTTTTTGATGGAACCGATTATTCATACTGGAAAAACATGATGCAGGTGTTCCTGAGAGCACAAGATTATGAGCTTTGAAAAATTGTAGACAAAGGTCCTGCTGAGTTGCCAGAAGATGAAGACATATGGACCAAAGAACAAATTTGTAAAGCTACACTCAACTGGAGTGCAATGAACATGATGCAGTGTGCTATCCATCCCAAGGAATATTCCAGAGTTTCTTCATGTAAGTCTGCAAAGGAAATGTGGGACAAACTTCAACTTATTTATGAGGGAACCTCTGAGGTAAGAGAAACAAAGGCAAGTATGTTGGTTTCTGAATATGAGATGTTTAGGATGAAAAATGATAAAACAATATCTGAAATATTTGCTAGATTCATTATAATAGTAAATGGTCTTAAGGGTCTTGGAAAGGAGTACTCTAACAGTGACCTTGTAAAGAAGGTATTATAAGGTCTCTCCCATTTGCATGGCACACAAAAGCCACTGTTATTGAAGACTCCAAAGATTTGTCCACCATGCAATTAGATGAGCTAATAGGATCTTTGATGACTTATGAAATCAATTTGAAAAGGAATGCATCTGAAATGATTCCAAAAATGTTATTGAAAATGATGATGATAGTGATGAAACTTCTGATGAAGAAAATGACAATGAAATGACCTTACTGACAAGGTAATTCAAGAAATTTTTGAGAAATAAAGAAAAAGTTAAATTCAAGTCGTTTACTAAAAAGTATTTATCTAAAAAGCCAGATTTCAATAAGAAAATTGATCTGAATAAGAAGGATGACATCATTTGTTATGAATGCAGGAAGTAAGGGCATATGAGAGGAGAATGTCCTGATCTGAAAAGAAAACTGAAAATTCAAATGTTCAAGAAGACCAGAGCTATGCTAGCCACCTGGAGTGATGAAGATGAGAATGCACAAGAAGAAAGTGAATTTGATGATGATCAAATCACTTGTCTCTTGGCAAGAAATAAGGAAGACGTACATAGGTGAGTTCATTTGAAGATTTCTCTATTGATAATTGGGAAGAAGCTTATACTTCTTTGTTTGAAAAACTGTGTGAGTATAAATTAGAAAACAAGCTTCTAAAAAGGAAAATCATAGCATCTTGCATAGTTCTTCAAATACTGAACAGATCAATCTTCTGAATGACGAAGTAGCTAATTTGAAAAATGAAAAAGAAATTTTTAATGAACAACTTGATGATGTGAAGGAAATGTGTCAAAATACTGGAAAAAAAAAACAGACTCTGATTAAGGAGACTGAAAATCTCAAAAAAGAAAAGGAATTGCTTTAAGAAGAATTAAAAAGCACACAAAAAGAATTGCATGATAAGAAGGACACCCTGTCAAAATTTGTCAAAGGAAAATAAAATCTAGATGCAATCTTAGGGGTTCGAATGAACACTACAAATTATGGATTAGGTTTTCAATCTGAAAACAAAACGAAATTTGGACAAACATTGATAACATCTTTTGTTAAAGGAGCAACTTCTCATCATGAACATGGAATAAAAGATCAAGTAAAACAACCCATAACTCCAAGCATCAATAACAAAATCAATTTAAAAATTTTCAAAAGAAAAGATCTGTTGGGTTATTATGTGTGATGACGTGTGCATAAATATTTTTGATGATGTGTGACATAATTGATGTTGTGTAAATGCTGGAAACATGACAAATTTATGGTCAAGACATGGAAGAAATGAATAAATGAAATAATGTCTTTATTGATCATCTATGTATTCAGTATATCTCACTACAATGAATGTTAATGTAGGTGTGAATGCATTCAAGACAAGCAACCAAGACAAGTGCAAAAGACCTTCAAAAGCACTTCAAGTGGTCATGTGTCGGCAGGCCCCAAGGCATGTGTCGATAGATAGACCCATTCAGAACGAACAGCTACTGGAAACACTTAAATGCAGTATGTGTCGATAGCTGAAATGCACCTGTCAACAGATACAGGTTTCCTATCTGTTGGACCGAGCCCTTACCGTTGCACCAAATGCTCGAGCTGGTAGTGAAGGCGGTAGCCAAATCTTTAAGGCGGAAGTGCAAAGCACCACGCCAACACTATGGTCGGCATGAGCGGCTTCGCACAGGGTTTTACCCCTGCGGCGGGTTGGTTGCCAGCCCCGATGTCACTATGCTGCCCCATAACAGCTAGTGGCAGCGATTCCTAAGGGAGTCGATGACAGTTAACCAACAAACTCCCCCCCAGCGGCACCCGGGGGAATCGAACCCGCAACCTCGCTCTGATACACTTGTTGGACTATGCCCCTTACCGTTGCACCAAAAGCTCGAGCTGGTAGTGAAGGTGGTAGCCAAATCTTTAAGGCGGAAGCGTAAAGCACCACGTCAACGCTGTGGTCGGCATGAGGGGCTTCGCACAGGGTTTTACCCCTGCGGTGGGTTGGGTTGCCAGCCCTAATGTCACTATGCTGCCCCATAACAGCATAGTGGCAGCGATTCCCTAAGGGAGTCGATGGCAGTTAACCAACACTGTCGACAGGCAGCAAATCTCCTGTCGACAGATAATGTTTTCCAGCAACATCATGGTTCTGGAAACCGGAAGTCTGCAGTAGGTGTCGACAACTATCAAGTGCCTGTCGACAAACGCAGAGAAAAGTGAGATACGAGATTAAGATATGATTTGTATTGGGGTGTTTCCTTTAAGCACGACTCTCCATACTTGGACACCCTTATATATACATCATATGAAGGTATTTTTGCAGCAAGAAGCCACCATACCAAAACCCTAGCAAAATCTAAAAGGAAGGCTCTCTCTGCTGCTCTGCTTCAACTCTTCGTCCAGCGCAAGGAAGATCCATCTCACGAGCGGAGTTGAAGTCGGTCCGTCCAAGGTTCAAGCTTCTACATTATATGATCATCATCCATACAAAGCTTGGAGTTCTTCTTGACGACCACCACGAAGAGTTTACATCTGGATTTGTTTCTACATCTCAGAACTCTTCTCTTTCCACTTTTCACTACTCTGTGTGTGTGGTAGTGGTTCGAGCGTCCCTTGTGTTTGATCCACGTGTGTATGGTTGTTCTGAGTGCGTGTTTTTCTCAGACAACGTGCGGTGTGTGTGATTGTAGGGCTGAACTCACTTAATAAGCAGTTTTCTGTGTGTCTGGTGTGTTGTTCAGATCAAGGCTAGAGGATCTGATCTATTGTGGACTTGATCTAGCGTGTGTGTGTGTGGTTGAGTCATCGTGCTCAAGTGTGTGTGTGTGTTGTACTCATCTTTGAGTAGTGTGTCCTCACTGTGTGAGGGGTGGATATAGGAGTCACGTTGTGTGATTTCCGAACCACCTAAAAATATCTGTGCAATGGTTGATATTGTCTCATCGTTAGATGCATGCATAGGGGTTTGATTAAACTCTTAACATTCACACACTAGTTCACATAATCTGATTGTTCAATTGTCTCACACACTTTGTACACTAAATCACATCAGATCAGTGGGTTTTAATTGAGTAGATTCATTATTCGAAGTAATTTTTAAATTACTTAAGTTTCCGCTGCAAATCTATCAACCCCCCCTTCTAGCTTTGCCATCACCGAATATCCGATCCAACAATTGGTATCAGAGGGGTTTCTATACATTGGTTGTGATTCGGCAGATCTGTTTTGTGTGCTAATCGCTCATCTGATTCTGATCTGATCTGATTGCTTGTGATTAATCTTTTGGAACATCATTTGATATGTTTAAACTGATTGATTACTTGTTGATCTGACTCAATATTCTGTTGACTGGTCTAATCATCTGAAGCATACTCAGAAATATGCCTAAGTTCTCAAGTATCATAAATAGACTATGATAATTGAGTTTGATGGACAAGGTTGATAAAATGTAGGTCTCCTCTATGAAAACAAGCAAGTTTGGAAAGGAAACAGAAGAAAATGCTACATGGCTCATGGCAGCTCAAAAGGCTCTTCCCTTCAGACAAATCTGAAGAATCACATATGTCAGAGAAGTCAAGAAACTCTCAAAGGTCAGTAAATCCAATTCAGACCCATTTGATATATCAATATCTAACTCTGATTCAGAGAATGATATATCCTATGATGAATTGATAGAATGTTATGAGCACTTGTCCAATCAATTTAAGAAGGTAAAATCTCAAAACAAGAAGCTAAAAGAAAAATTGGATAAGAATGAAATGAGAATTGATAATGATCAAGCATTCTGAAGAAAATGAAAAATTGAAAATGGAGAATGAAAAATTAGAGAATGAAGTCAGAAACTATGGAAACAAGTTTTCTAAATTGAAAGAAGATCATGATCAGGTTGAATCTGAAAATTCTGAATTGAAAACTGAAAATGAAAATTGATTGATCATAATGAGAATCTCAACTTGATAATGATCAATTGAACAAAAACAAATCTCCAACATGGCTCATAATCATCAAATAAAAGTAAAGTGCAACCAATTGGTTGAGGAAATAATCATCTTAGAAAGAAGATTGAATACTTGTATCATGACAGATCATTAAATGATGAATGCAACAATTCTAAGAAGAAAATTGCTGACTTGGAAAATCAAATTGGTAAAAGTGAAATTGAAAGGAACAAAATGAAAAATGGCTGCATGTCATGACAAATCAACTTCAAACTTCAGAAAAAGAAACTAATTCATTAAAAGCTGAAAAAGGAAAATTGACAAGTGAACTTTAAGTGGTTGTAAACAAATCAAGAATCTGAAAAGAGGATTTCTGAATGAACAAAACTGTGTGAGAGTTTAAAATCTGCCTTATCTAAGTTTGTTCAAGGAACACAAAATTTAGATAATCTTCTTGGAATAAAAGTCAATTTTCAAAAGGAGGGTTTAGATTTAACCCCTTGAACGAAAAGGATTTTGAAAACAAAACAAAGACCTCATTTGTCAATATTCTAAGAACAAGAATTCTATTCACCTAAAGAAAAACTTGTTAAGATTCATGTTCAGAAAAATGTTCAAAAACAAAATGATAAATTGAACAAAAATGCTGCAAATAGGAAGAATCATGTTTCAACTAAAAAAAACAAAAAAGAAAATGAATAAGAAAACAGGACTCTACAAGGTCTCCATAGCTCTTCCATCAGCCCAGAAAAATCCAAGACAATCCGCAACTCCACATCATGTCAACAGCTACCAAAGGGTACCACCTCCTCCTTTTCAGCCCAAGGATAATCAAAGGTACTCTAGAGGAACTCAGAGATTCCAACAAATACACTCATACTATGGTAAATCCAGGTAAATACTCAACTCGTTTGCTTTAATTGCAATAGACCTGGTCACCTTGCCAAATTCTGCAGGAATAAAGGTCAACACTTTCATAAATATACTAAGTCTGTCCAATGCTACATGTCATAAACATGGTCATATCTCTAGGGACTGTGGCATATAATGATCATCTTGTGCATGTTCCCAAGCCCCATGTTCATACACATGCCCATGTACATAGGAATAAAAATCATGTTCATGCTGAAATTACTCAGAAATTCTATGTACATAAGAACATAATCGCTGGACAAAAGAAGTGTTCTATTCTTCATGCTAAAAGTCCTAAAAACAAAATATTTCATGAAAATATAGATGTATTGACAAGACTACAGAAAGTATGGAACTAATGTTGCTCATAGTTCATTAATGAAGAAATACATCTATTCCAAAAATAAATCATTTTGGATTCTGAAATCATGTTAAATCCTAACAGTAATGTCATTGCAAGACCCAAGCAAGTGTGGGTCCCAAAACCAGCTTGATCAACAAGTTGAGATGTCTTGCAGCCATACAGTATAAATGGATTCATGATATTGGCTGTGCAAGGCAAGAAATGATTGGAGAACAAGGTAAATTTTTTGAGACTGTGATTGAAGACTGTTCAGGTAAAATATCCTTATCACTTCAGATTTGAACTGCTGGAATTGAAATGGATTTTAAAATTTATCTGAGCAAGAAAAATGTGTTTTGATGCTATCCCCAAATGACAATGCCCCTTAACAATTGGAATCATATTTGTACTATCATGCTTGCTTGACCGTGTCCATGATTCTGTGTGCATAATAATGTGTGAATTGCTTGCCAACTCCTTTCAGTTCATACACATGTTAAGGGGAGTAAATTTGAAAAGCACAAAAATATTCTTGAAAATTCATTAAAAAAAGGACCTTTATGTTGTAGTGACTATTTGGTATATCAAATGGTGAAATGTGGAAGAGAAGTTAGGCTTGTCTGGAAACAATCATTATGCGTGAGAAATATTCTCCACCAAGTATCAATAGTTTTCTACTATATAAGATTATCAAGAAAAATTCATAATCTCAAAAACTTCAATTGATCATGTTTATACTCTCTGTGTGAAATTACTTGACATGAACATGTGTGAATTGATGACCAGTCTGTCCCCATGTAATTTTAATTAATTATATATATTTTGATGATTAACAAAACCAAACAAAAGTTTATTAATATATCTAATGATTATTTCATAAGTCTTAAGCACAGGAAAAATACCAAGGTCAAACAAGCCAATAAAGGTATGCATTACTTCTCTGAAGCCTAATCTTTTCAACATGATATTCTCTAAGTCCATATCGACTTCTATTGAAGGCCATAACGATTCTTTATAAGCATATCGATTTCAATAGAATTATCATACGATTTCCTTTCTCGCCGAAAAGTCATGTTGTTTCAAAAAATCGATGCCGTAACGACTCTATAAGTTGTCGCAACGATTTCTTTAGAGCCTATAACGACTTGCCTGTTGCAACGACTCTATAAGTTGTCACAACGATTTCTTTAGAGCCCGTAACGACTTGCTTGTCACAACGACTCTACAAGTTACTGTAATGATTTCTTTAGAGCCCATAACGACTTGCTCGTCACAACGACTCTATAAGTTGTCGCAACGATTTCTTTAGAGCCCGTAACGACTTGCTCGTCACAACGACTCTACAAGTTGTCGCAACGATTTCTTTAGAGCCCGTAACGACTTGCTCGTCACAACGACTCTATAAGATGTCGCAACAACTTCTTTAGAGCCCGTAACGATTTGCTCGTCACAACGACTCTACAAGTTGTCGCAACGATTTCTTTAGAGCCCGTACGACTTGCCTGTCATAACGACTCTATAAGTTATCGCAACAATTTCTTTAGAAAGCGCAACGACTTGCTTGTTGTAATGACTTCATAAGTTACCATAACGATTTCTTTAGAGTTCATAATGACTTGATAAGTATTCATAACGATTTCTTTAGAATTCACAACGGCTTGCTTTGTATAATGATTTGTTAAGTATTTCACATCGATTTCTTCAGGAACACAACAATTTGCTTTGTGCAATGATTCATTAAGTGTTCATGATATATCTTCTGTCACATAACTATTTGCTATGACTCATAACGATTTCATAAGTCATATAGTCATCGATTTCATATTTTGATGTCTATATTCATCTTAAAAGCATTGACTAGTCAAAGTCCATGTAGACATCTCTCTGACGCTTTGCATTTATGAGATCTGAACATATCTCTGCATGCATGCAGACCATATCGTGCCTACTCTGATAACGTCCTTTAGACTTAAGCTATTTGGCATTACTATTCCATGTCTATTGCTACTAACATTGACTGACATCAGAGACAGCTTAGCTGTCTACTATTTGAGTTGACATTTGTGCAGACCTCTAAACCAGCTTCATAGTACAACGTTAAACAAATAGAAGCCAACGGATATTTCTGAAGATCTATCTCTTTGCGTGCTCAAGTAATCAAAGACTGTTGACTGGAAGCTTCCAAGACTCCAGATGCCATCAGTCTAACGACTACTCAAAAGAGAGACAACGGACACTTCAATGTCTACATTTCAAATTGAAGATAAAATTAAAGTCAGAAGAACAGAAGAACGAAGATCACGTATCCAAGCATTCAAATTCTTCTGAAAGAAAGTCCAGAGCCTAGAACCTTCATTCCACTTAGCTTTTGCTCTTTGCTCTCCACTAGTTTGTGAAAATTCTTGAGAGAGCCTGTATAGTTCTGAGAGTGTGCCTTGTTTAAAATCTCTTTGCTCTCAGTTCTAGTTGCTTCAGATCTTTGCTTATCAAAAGCTTGATCTAGGGCTTGAATTTCATTCACTCTCTTTGTGTTGTTCCGTTCGGTTGTGAAGGAAGACCTGGTGGTATCCAGGGTGTTGTTCCCTTCGGTTATGAAGGAAGACCTGGGGTATCCAGGGTGTTGTTCCCTTCGGTTGTGAAGGAAGACCTGGTGTGGTATCCAGGGTGTTGTTCCCTTCGGGTGTGAAGGAAGACCAGCTGAGCTGGTGTTGTAGCATCCTTAGGGGGACTGTACCCTAGTTAGTGAATCCTGAGTTGTTGCTCAGGGACTAGACGTAGGACCCGAAGGAAAGGAGGTCCGAACTAGGATAATCCTTATGTTGTGTGATTATCTTCTTTGTGTGTTTGTTATTTCAACTAATTATCACTAACCTACTTTGAAGAACGTTTGTGTGAATGTTTTTAGTTACAAGTATCTTCTAGATTAATTTTTATAGTCCCATTCACCCCCCCTGGGCTCGTCAACTGAGCAACAAGTGGTATCAGAGCTCGTCTCTTCGACAAAGAAAGGATCCAACTCTGAAGAGTAATGATCCATGGCAGCCCAAGGTAGCATTGAAGGTCAGTCTGTCAACCGACCCCCTCTCTTTGATGGTGAAGACTACCCTTACTGGAAGACCAGGATGGAATACTTTCTACAAGGCCACGACTATCAATTTGGTCAATAGTAGAAGAAGGTGACCTGGTTGTCACAAATGAGAAAGCTTAATGGACAGATGATGACAGGAAGAAAATCTCCTTGAATTGCAAAGCTAAGAGCATCCTTTGCTGTGCCTTGAGTAAGAAGGAATTCAACCGAGTTTCAGCCTGCAAATCCTCGATGGAAATGTGGGAAAAGCTCAGGATTACTTATGAGGGTACAGACAAAGTAAAGGAGACAAGAATTGACATTCTGTCACTCAGTATGAAAGATTTCAGATGCAGTCAGGTGAGTCAATCACTCAAATGTTTAGCAGATTCACTGATATCACCAATGGTTTAGCCAGTCTAGGGAAGACGTATGAGATTGCAGATATGGTAAGGAAAATTCTTAGAATCCTTGCCATCATCGTGGACACCCAAGGTCACAGCTATAGAAGAAGCTAATGACCTGAAAAGAATGTCAGTAGAAAGCTCATCGGGTCCCTCATGGCCCATGAGATCAACATGGAAAGCTAGGAGAGTCATCTAGCAGAAAGAAGCACTCAAAGCCTTGAAAGCAAGAAGACTCACCAGAAATCAGCTCAAATGAAAGTGAAAGCGATGAGGATAGTGGAATGAAGAAGCAATGCTCTCTAGGAATTGCAACGAATCTTGGCCAAAAAGAAAAAGTTTCATCTAGCAGAAGGCACTTTAAGAAACAAGGACTTGAAAAGATCAGTTGGTAAAGAAATGAAGAAGGAGAAACCATCTGCTACGAATGTAAGAAGCCTGGACACATCAAAGCTGATTGTCCAAAATTTAAGAACCAGAATTCAGAAGAAAGAGAGCTCCAAGAGTTCAAAAAGAATAAAACATAAAGGAAATGGCAGCAGCACGTGGGAGAATAGTGACTCAGACAGTGAATCAAGCTCAGCAGCGATGAAGAAGAAGCCAACTTGCCCTTCATGGCAAATGTTGATGAAAAGGTAACCTCTGACTCCTCCTTCGATTCATGTAATGATTCTGATTCAGATAAATTAGAGGAAGCATTTCGTGAATTGTATAATAAGTACACAAGAAGTAACTAAACTATTAAAAGCAAGTAAGAAAAATAAACCTGTTTAGAAAACACTAATTTCTGATTTAAAAACAGAAAATGAGAATTAGAAAAATAAATAACTAAACTTAAAAGAAGAAATGAATGTTATGTGAAGACCTAAAGTTAAGAATGAACAAATACCAAAATTGGAAAAACAGGAAAGTACAAGATGAATTAAGAAAAGAAATTAAAAACTTAAATGAAGAAAATGATAAACTATCAAGCACACTAGAGAAATTTACTAATGGTAAAAATTCTCTAATATTAAAAGGTGTTAGAAGATCAGGTAAGAAGAAAAAATGGATTAGGATTATACCCCCAGATAATGAAGAAACCATAGTTTATCCTAAAACATATCCAACACCAAAATTTGTACCTGAACAGATATAGCATACAAAGCTGATTTCAAATATATAGAAAAAGTAACTAAGTATCCTGCTGTAGTCACTGCAATAAGTTGGACAATATTATAACTACATGCCCAACAAGACACAAGAAAGGATAATAAAAGGCAAAATCAATGATACTAACCAATCAGGACCAAAAGATTTGGTACCTAAGCTTGATGTTTTTATTCAGGTTAACCCTCGAGCATCCAAATGGTACTTAGATAGTGGGTGCTCAGCACATGTCACCAAAAGTTATTCTCGCATCTCAAGCTGAAGAAGGAACAGTCACTTATGAGATAATGGGAAAGGAATAGTAATAGGCAGTGGCTCTGTAAATACAAAGGAAAATAGTCATAGAAGATGTGTTATTAGTTAAGGTCATGTTTGTATCGGGATAAGGCGGGAATAGCGGGGTAATATCCCTATGTTCGTTTGTTACGTTTACTTATTCACTGGAATAAGAGGGATAAGGGGAATGGGATTATCTCCAACCCGATATAATTCTGGGGACAGGCCATTCATGGGGACCCATGGAATGGCCTATCCCCATTTCTCGATCCCCGAAATGGCTTCCCGAGGCGCTGTCGCATCACCCTCCACCCAACACCTTCGCCTTGGCTCTACTTGGTGCAATTAAGCATGTTTTTGTTAAAGAAATTACGTTAACTGTTGTGCAAATATCTATATTATTATTTTGTGATGGCTACTTATCAATATATACATAAAATGTGAATTTTTTTTAGTTGCCTCACCCATTGCCACGTCAACATGTTTGAACTAACTGTGTAAGAAAAATGTATATACATATGAGTATAGTTCTGTAAGGATAATATACACACAATATGAACGAGTGTTAGAAAAGATAATTTTCATTTCAAAAGTGTTTAAATTTGTATATGCGAAATGTAAGTCCTAATGTTGTATATCAAAGAATTATATCTGCTGATTTCTAAATTTTGTCAAAGAAGTTAAAAAATTTATTTACTCTTCACCATATATACAAAAATAGCTTTTTTGTTTGTTTCATCAGCCTCAATAGTCCCCAAAATATTTTTATTTCAAAAGAATTAAATTTAATTATCACCATGTACGTAAATGATGTATTTTACATTTCTTTAATTTGACCCAAGGGTTTAACATTTTTTTCAAATCTGTAATTTTGTGATTTAATTTTCATCATATGTACAAATATTCTACTTTTTTAGTTTCATCCGTCGTAGGATAATCATAAATTTCTTAAGTCTAAAAAAATTTATTTTACTTTTACCATAAACACAAATATTTCTTCTTATATTTGATTAATCCGTCCAAATAGTTTCAAATAAAAAACCAAGTGTACATAGTTTTATTTCTTTTGTACCATATATAAAAATTCATTTTATGTTACTTTAATTGGCCTAAGAAATTTGATTGCTAAATCCACAAAGTGTTTCTTTACATGTCATCATGTACACAATATATAATTTATGTTTGTTTACTCCGTCCTAGACTTCCTTTTTATGTTTGTTTATACTTATTCTTAGTATTCACTTGACCGTTACCAACATAGGATGGTGGATGCCCTGGCAATGAGGATAGTAAGGGTAATATGGTCATAAAAATTGATATATCCCCCTTCCCATCCATGTTTCCACCAAACGAGAACACAAATGAAAAATCGATTTAACCTCCATATACCAAAAATACAAACATATATAAGGTAAGATAAGCATAACTTATTCTGGACGACTTTACACCTATTCCCTCTACATATAACCCGATACCAACTGACCTAAGGGATTGAAGCACAATCTCATTAGCATCAGCCAGCTGTGTGACAGAGGCCATCAGATCAAGTTTCAAGAATCAAGTGCATCATAGTGAAGGTGGAGCAGTCATCTTTGAAGCAAATAGAGAAAAGAATTTGTATGTGCTCTATCTTGAAGAACTCAAAGAGCAAATGTTTGTCTGGGAGCAAGTAAAGACAAATCTACTGAATTATGGCACAGACGACTTGGACATTGCAGTTTAGATGGCATGAGGAAATTGCAGAAGAAAAGTCTTGTGGAAGGTCTGCCAAAAGTCAGTGGAAAGTTGGAAGGTGTCTGTAGAGCTGTGCTAAGGGAAAGCACACTAAAAGCTCCTTCAAGTCAAAGACGGTGGTGACCACCTCAAAAACCCTTAGAGCTCCTACATATGGATCTTTTTGGGCCAATGAGGACTACCAGTCTTGGAGGAAAGAACTTTGGATTTGTCATAGTTGATGACTATTCAAGATATACATGGGTATCATTCCTAGAGCATAAAGATGACACTTTTGAAAACTTTGTTAGTTTCAGCAAGAAGGTGCAGAAAGATTAGAAGTTCAACATTGTGTATATCCGATCAGATCATGGTGGTGAATTTCAAAATGAAAGGTTTGCTAGATTCTGTGATGATCAGGGAATTGAACATAATTTCTCAGCACCAAGGACACCACAACAAAATGGTATTGCTGAGAGGAAGAACATACCTATTGGATATGGCAAGAACTATGCTCTCAGAATATGATCTGCCAAGATATTTTGGGCTGAAGCAGTCAACACGGCAAGCTACTTATCAATCGAGTAATGATCAGGCAAATCCTGAAAAAGACTGCATATGAACTATTCAAAGGGAAGAAGCCAAGATCAGCCACTTCAGGACTTTGGATGTCCTTGCTTCATTCACAATAATGGAAAAGGGACATTGTAAGTTGGATGCCAAATCAGATGAAGGCATCTTTATGGGGTACACCTCTAAACCCAAAGGCTATAGAGTATTTACAAACTACTTTATTGATTGAACAGTCTGTACATATTATTTTTGATGAAACTAACCTTCCTTGAGAAAGGAAGTAGATAGTGACAATGATGATGCAGATGAACTGTCCAAGAAACTAAAAGATACATCAATAGAGGACAAGGATGATCCACCTCTGGAAGAATTGCAACAAGAAGAAGTTACTTATGAAAACCTTCCAAAGGAATGTAGATACAAGAAAGATCACCCACTTGAGAATATTATTGGTGATCCATCCATAGGGGAAGAACAAGAGGTAATGTTATTCCTTGTGATTACCTAGCTTTTGTTTCTCAAATAGAGCCTAGGACAGTCAATGAAGCTCTCTCTGATGAATCTTGGATAGTAGCCATGCAAGATGAATTAAATCAATTCAAGAGAAACCAAGTATGGTCACTTGTTCCTAGACCATCAGACCATCCAGTCATTGGCACCAAATGGGTGTTCAGAAATAAACTGGATGAACTGGTGCAATCTTAAGAAACAAGGCCAGATTGGTAGCTCAAGGCTATTGTCAAGAGGAAGGCATAGATTTCGATGAACCTATGCACCTGTAGCTAGACTTGAGGCATTAGAATATTACTTGCATATGCATCTGCTTTGAACTTGACATTATTTCAAATGGATGTTAAATCCGCATTTTTAAATGGTTTATAAAAGAGGAAGTTTATGTGGAACACCTCCGGGTTTTGATGACACAGAATTCCCAATCATGTTTTCAAACTTCATAAGGAATTATATGGTTTAAAACAGCACCTAGAGCCTGGTATGAAAGGCTTAGCTCTTTTCTTTTAAACTATGGTTTCAGTAGAGGTCAAGTAGATAGTACCCTTTTCATAAAGTCAAAGTCAAACACATTCTATTAGTCCAAATTTATGTAGATGATATTATCTTTGGGTCTACTGATGAATCCCTTTGCAAGTACTTTGAAAAGTTGATGCAGGGAGAATTTGAAATGAGCATGATGGGAGAACTTAATTACTTCCTTGGATTACAAATCAAACAAGGAAAGGAAGGAACTCACATCTGTCAAGCAAAGTAACAAAAAACTCTTAAAGAAATTGGATTCGAAAATACCAAGCCACTGTCAACACCGATGAGCACAATCAACAAGATGGACAGTGACAAAGATGGTAAGAAAGTAGATCAAAGATCTACAGAGGTATGATTGGTTTACTACTTTATTTAACAGCTAGTAGACCAGATATACTATTTAGTGTATGCATGTGTGCTAGATATCAAGTTGATCCTAAAGAATCACATTTAACTTCGGTGAAAGAATATTTAGATATTTAGCAAGATCTCATGACTTAGGTCTATGGTATCCAAAACACTGTGAAATTAACTTAGTAGTTACTCTGATGCTGACTATGCTGGATGCAAATTAGATAGAAAAAGCACCAGTGGTGGTTGTCAATTTCTTGCAGGATGTTTAATATCTTAGTCTTCAAAGAACAAAATTCAGTAGCACTATCCACTGCTGAAGCTGAGTACGTAGCTGCTAGAAATTGTTGTACACAACTCTTATGGATAAAGCAATAACTTGAAGATTTCAGATTAAACATCAAATCCATCCCACTGCTGTGTGACAACACCAGTGCCATTAATCTCACCAAGAATCCAATTCAGCACTCAGGACCAACATATTGAGGTTAGATATCTTTTATTCGTGATCATGTTGCAAATGGAAATATTGAAATATCCTTTATTGATACAAATGGCCAATTAGCAACATTTTCACAAAAGCCTTACCTGAAGAGAGATTCACATCTCTTAGAAGGGAATTAGGCATGTGCAATTTGTGATAAAAGTTTGCTTACAAATGGCACATTATATTTCAGAATTAAGTATTTTTTCCATGGCTTAAGCAAAAAAATTCAAATTATTCTTTGTAACCGCTCTCTCATGAAGTCGTTTGAATAGTCAACACCTTTTGTCATTTTCCACCGCCTTTTGGCGCCTCACTTTCCACATCGCATTAATTTATTTATAAAATCAATGGCAGAACGATTCGTATCTCATCGTCTACCTTTTCCCCTTTTCATCCTGTCGCATGAGCCGATGCCCTAACAACTCATATCTCAACCCACTGCAATTTGAACCTTCCTCCTCCTTCCCGCAAATTTCTTGAGGATTCCTTCTCTTCTCCTTCCGTTTCAACCTTCCAGAGACTTTCCCACCTGAATGCCACCGCACTCATCGCCGGCAGTTTGGTGCTACAGTGCTGAGTTCTCACTCCTGAGCAGCAGGAGAGGTATACCTTTGTGAAGACGAAGCTCTGTGGAAATAAAGAAGTCGATGTTGCTAATCTGAGGAAAAATGGAATGAGCAGTGTGGTAGATTTGATCAATCAGATGCAGTGGACAGGAGTCTTCACCTTTTCAGAGGTTAGTTATCCGGACTTGGTAAAAGCTTTCTTCGTATGTATGAGAACAGAGGAAGATGGGTCCCTAGTCTCTTTAGTAAAGGGAACCCTGATTAGAATAGACCCTGAGTTGCTGAAGATGTTGTTTGATGTGAAGACTTCCGGATTTAGTGGGGTTCACACCGTGGACGCCCAAGTGAAAGGTTTGGGAATTGTAGGGCCCGCTTCAAGCTAAGGGACGGCAAGCTTGATATAAATCAACTATCTGCTTTCAACCGCCTCCTTCATTTTTGTCTGACAAATCTTAGTTCCCAGAAGTGCAACTTTTTCTTCTTGCACAAAGGCCGACTGAGACATGATGTACTGGCCATTCAAAATAAGTAGATAAATATGGCCGCAGTGATGATGGAAAGAATGAAATTTGCCAGAGATCAGATTTGGGACACCAAGAGTAAGTTAAATGTGTCCCTGCCATATGCCCCCTACTTACCAAGATCTTCAAACACTTCGGTGTTGATCTTTCTGGGGCAATTGTAGAGAAATGGGCCAAGCAATCAGGTCCAGGAACCTGAAGAAGAGTGGCTTCCTTGTGGAAAGTGGTGTCTGGTTCAAGGCTTCAGTTGCTGAGGCGAAGCCATCATTGACGACACCTCAGTTGTTCATCAGGAGATGGGATCAGCGGATATGATTCCAGAATTGCCAGTGGAGTCAGTTTCAGTGCCAGTAGTTGGAGCAGCAGAATCATCAGGCCCCTCTTTAGCAGAAGTTCAGTCTGAAATTGCAGTGGAAGAAGAAAGAGTATCAGCACCAGCTTCAGAATTTCCAGAAGAATTAGTTGTCAATTTTGCAGAAAGGAAATTGAGGATATTCTCCCAGAGGATATTATTTCAGTTGAGGACCCACTACCCTCAACTGTGGTTGCGTCCATTCTTTCAGACATTATTGATTCAATTCCTTTCACCTCTAGTGCTCCAGAAACCAGTGGCAGAGTTGCAGAAGAGACTGTGGCATCAGGCCACATTGATGAACCAATGGAAGATGTTCAAGTAGAGGTAGAGCACCCAGCTGCTCAAGGTGACTCTGTGATGGAGGTGCTCCCATTCAGGGGAGCAAGTATCAAATGAAGAAGATGCTCCTATTGAGGGGGAGCTATCAAAAGGAGGTTCAGCAGAAACAACTCCAGTTGTTGATGGTCAGGAGGAAAGGCATAGAGATTCTCAAAATTTGGATGACAGAGAAGGAGAGATTGCAAGCTCTTCAAGCTCAGATGATGATCAACCTCCTCCAGCAAAAGAGGCAAGAAGAAAGGAAAAGAAGTTGCCTCTGAAGTTCCTCTCCTGGCTGATACACCTTTTGAGAGGCAGGTCAAGCAGAAAATTGTCATAAATTTGAAACCAGTAATTGAAAGGCTGAATGTGCAAGGTGAGCTCTTATGTACTCTCCAGTCAGATGTAAACTCTATATTTTTGAGCCAAGCTTCAGCCAACAAAGAATTGGGACAAATCAGAAATGCTATGAAATGGTTTAACAAGGAATGAGCAGCATGAAAGGCATGCTCTCAGATATTATCAAGGCAGTTGGAGTTCAAGCTCCTCCCTCCAGAAGCAGCAGCAGCACCCAAGCCAGCAGCAGCACCAAAAAGGTAGCCAACAGGCCACTGATCAGGTTGAAGGCCAACAGGGCCATCTGAGCAAGGGTCAGGGCCATTGGAGAGTGAGTCTGTGCAGATAGAGGCAGAAAGTTCTTGGCACCCAAGCCCCCAGCTCCCTCTTCCCCTCTCACACACCTATTCCTCCAACTCCACCCTCAGCTCCTACAGCACCTCCTGCTCCTCAAACATTCAAGAAGCCTCAATCTAGACCAATTTCTTCTCCTACACCATTTCAGTCCACCTCATCTCCTGCCTCCTCTACTTCCATTCCTTCTCCTTCTCCTATACATGAGGCCCCTCCAGCATCCTCCTCCTCCTCTGGTCCCTCCTTGGACCAATTGATGACCTTCCTACTACTTCCCACTCTTTTCTTCATCCTACTCCTCCACCCTCTTTCATCACTATCATACTTGAAAGAGCCCAACTTAACTCTCCCTTTATGGAACAAATAAAGTTGAGTTTGAGGAAGGGATCCTCAGGTCTGTGTTGAAGGTTGGGGAACATGTTCATAGGGCAGACCTTCTAGTCCTGCCCCCAAGAAGAGAAGCTTACTTCTACTTCCTCCCTCTCCTCTGAACCCAAATACCCACCTTTGTGGTTTTCTCTCACAGTGGACAACAAACATCCCTCACTGTAGAGAGATCTCTCAAAGGTTGTTTTTGCAACCATCATTAACCTTCCATTTCTTGATCTCACAGATCATTTGCACACTATTCTACCCTACACTTCTCTTTCCAAATCCGAAAAATCCAAAATCTTCTCTCTTGCCCACTCCAATCTGAAGAGCAGTGGGGCAAAGGTCACAAGGATCTCCTAAAGAAATTCATTCTTGCCAACTGCTAGATTCCCTCCAAGGGACCACTCCCTGACCCTATCAGAGTGGTTCAGATCTATCAAGGGAACTTTGGGCACCCTATATTCAAAAGGAAATCAAAATGATCAGGCACCTCATGCTATTCAACAACTACATATATTCATAGCCTTCCAGAGGTCAGCTCAGTCAGTTCAAAAGGGCCATTTCAGCTCTGACTCCGGATATCTCTCAAACTTCAGATGTTCAGGTAGATTTTGCTACCAAGTACCTGAAGAGATAGTCCTTCCTCAAATTCACTTTCTAGTTATGGAGTCCTCTGTAGGATCCATCATCTTTGAACGTTTTTCCAGAGTAATGGGCAGAATTAAAGTTCAGAAAGGCTGCCTGGTTGCTTTTTCTAGATTCTTGTTAGGGAATATCACCAGGGGCATGTAAGTGCTGAAGTTCTAGCCCCTATTCTGTCTGAATGTGAAAGGCTGACATCCTCTGAATGGTCCAAGTTCTACCCCCTGTCAGCTCAGCAACTATTTGAAATCAATGAAGTTCAGGCCAGAGAAGGCAAACCAGCCATTTCTCCAGCTACTTTCCTAGATATGAATTCCATTCATCTGTTGATGACCCCTTCAAGGTCTGGGAGGAAGATACAAAGTGTATGGGGCTATGCACAAAGCTCTCAGAGATAACCACAACCATTATCCTATCACCATGGACAATTCCTCACCTGTGCCAGCTTTGGGACTCGTCGATTTCTCAAGATGAACATGGACAAGAATGCATATGCTGACCTTCTCTATCAACACCTAGATCTTCATCTCAAAAGGATGCCTTCCACCATGGGACCCTCCTACTCTGTATCCTTTGGAGTCTTCAAAACTCTTTTTGAAGAGCAGGAAGCACAGGCATGGGAAACCATCTCCCATTTTGCCTCTCTTCTGTCTCCTGCCTTCTATTTACCAGTACCTCCACAAAGTTAATGAAATGCCCTTCTTTGTATACTCCTGTTCTCTTTCTCTCTTCTTTCTTTGTCGAAGATTTTCTTTTTGCTTAATGACAAAAAGGGGGAGAAAAACTTATTCTGAAACATCTATATGCATTTTTCTTATTGTTCAGTTTTATCATCACCAAAAAGGGGGAGATTGATGACCAGTCTGTCCCCATGTAATTTTATTAATTAATATATATTTTTGATGATTAACAAAACCAACAGAAGTTTATCAATTATATCTAATATTTATTCATAAGTCTTAAGCACAGGAAAAATACCAAGGTCAAACAAGCCAATAAAGGTATGCATTACTTCTCTGAAGCCTTAATCTTTTCAACATGATATTTCTAAGTCCATATCGACTTCTATTGAAGGCCATAACGATTTCTTTATAAGCTATCGATTTCAATAGAATTATCATAACGATTTTCTGGCTGAAAAGTCATGTTGTTTCAAACAAATCGATGTCGTAACGATTCTATAAGTTGTCGCAACGATTTCTTTAGAGCCCATAACGACTTGCCTGTCGCAACGACTCTATAAGTTGTCGCAACGATTTCTTTAGAGCCCGTAACGACTTGCTTGTCCACACGACTCTATAAGTTACCGTAACGATTTCTTTAGAGCCCATAACGACTTGCTCGTCACAACGACTCTATAAGTTGTTGCAACGATTTCTTTAGAGCCCGTAACGACTTGCTCGTCACAACGACCTACAAGTTGTCGCAACGATTTCTTTAGAGCCCGTAACGACTTGCTCGTCACAACACTCTATAAGATGTCACAACGATTCTTTAGAGCCCGTAACGACTTGCTCGTCACAACGACTCTACAAGTTGTCGCAACGTTTCTTTAGAGCCCGTAACGACTTGCCTGTCTAACGACTCTATAAGTTATCGCAACGATTTCTTTAGAAAGCGCAACGACTTGCTTGTTGTAACAACTTCATAAGTTACCATAACGATTTCTTTAGAGTTCATAACGACTTGATAAGTATTCATAACGATTTCTTTAGAATGCACAACGACTTGCTTTGTATAATGATTTGTTAAGTATTTCACATCGATTTCTTCAGGAACACAACAATTTGCTTTGTGCAACGATTCATTAAGTGTTCATGATATATCTCTCTGTCACATAACGATTTGCTATGACTCATAGCGATTCATAAGTCATATAGTCATCAATTTCATATGATCCTTATTCATCTTAAAAGTGTTGACTAGTCAAAGTCCACGTAGACATCTCTCTGACGCTTTTGCATTTATGAGATCTGAACATATCTCTGCATGCATACAGACCATTTCGTGCTACTCTGATAACGTCCATTAGACTTAAGCTATTTGGCATTACTATTTCCATGTCTATTGCTACTAACGTTGACTGACATCAGAGATAGCTTAGCTGTTTGCTATTTGAGTTTGACATTTGTGCAGACCTCTGAACCAGCTTTATAGTACAACGTTAAACAAATAGAAGCCAACAGATATTTCTGAAGATCTATCTCTTTGCGTGCTCAAGTAATCAAAAGACTGTTGACTGGAAGCTTCCAAGACTCCATATGTCATTCAGTCTAACGACTACTCAAAAGAGAGACAACGGACACTTCAATGTCTACATTTCAAATTGAAGATATAAATTCAAGTCAGAAGAACAGAAGAACGAAGATCGCGTATTCAAGCATTCAAATTCTTCTGAAGAAAGTCCAGAGCCAAGAACCTTCATTCCACTTGGCTTTTGCTCTTTTGCTCCACTAGTTTGTGAAAATCTTGAGAGAGCCTGTATAGTTCTGAGTGTGTGCCTTGTTTAAAATCTCTTTGCTCTCAGTTCTAGTTGCTTCAGATCCTTGCTTATCAAAGCTTGATCTAGGGGCTTGAATTTCATTCAATCTCTTTTGTGTTGTTCCCTTCGGTTGTGAAGGAAGACCTGTTGGTATCCAGGGTGTTGTTCCCTTCGGTTGTGAAGGAGACCTGTGGTATCCAGGGTGTTGTTCCTTCGGTTGTGAAGGAAGACCTAGTGTGGTATCCAGGGTGTTGTTCCCTCGGGTGTGAAGGAAGACCAGCTGAGCTGGGTGTTGTAGCATCCTTAGGGGGACTGTACCCTAGTTAGTGAAATCCTAAGTTGTTGCTCAGGGACTAGACATAGGACTCCTAAGGAAGGAGGTCCGAACCAGGATAATCCTTGTGTGTGTGATTGTCTTCTTTGTGTTTTGTTATTTCAACTAACTGTCACTAACCTACTTCGAAGAACATTGTGTGAATGTTTTTAGTTACAGGTATCTTCTAGATTAATTTTTAAAGACCCATTCACCCCCCCTCTGGGCTCGTCAACTGGGCAACAAGAATTGCCTGAATGTTCATTTCAATACCATGCATACATATGGGGAGTAAGTCAAAAAGAGTTTTCGAGTGAGTTTTTGAGAGACATTCTTTCACATCATCTTGTCACATGTATCCTTTAAAGAATGAATCTTGGTGCTTTCATGCTTATGGATGTCTCTTTGTATGCAACTACTTGGCATGCTTGTGCATATCATTGATTGAATTGCTGAATGATGAGTCATCACATGCACATACTATGAGGGAGTAAGTCAAGGGGGTTGAGTGAAATGGTTGAGGGAAACCATTCATATTCTTTGTATACTCATTTCCCAAACTCTTGGTCTTCATGTCACTCAATTCAATGCCTTAAAACTATTTTTTTCATGTACTTGTGGACAGCTAGAACTCTAGTTATCGACATATAAACTCTTCCAGAACTGTCTTTTTGAAGCAGAACAGTAGCTGTCGACATCCCCTTCTTCAGCTGTCGAAAGATGGCATCTTCCAGAACTCTTGTATTTCTATTTGACAGTAGTTGTCGATAGCAACATTCTTGCTGTCGACAGATGCCCTTCATGTGTGAAATCTTCCACATTCATCCATCTTTCTTCATGAGTAATTATCCTTGTGCAAGGAGAGAATTGGGACTTAATATTCATTACAACATTTCATACTCACATAGTATCAAAGACATTGACTTAATCACAATGATTTTGAAATAATATTTTGAGCATGAGTCTAGGTTGTATCATCTAGAACACATTGAACAAATCTAATGGTTTAACCTAACTCACTTGAATAACTCCTTGTGGATGATCATGTTTCTAAAATGAATTGATAAGTAAGAAGGTTCTTGAACTTAATGTTTTTACATTGGCCTTTGACCTTAAATAACCCTTGACCTGATTTTCACATTAAAAAAAAAGGGGAGAAAAGCTACCTATTTCTAAACTCAAAAGTTCAAACAAAAATTATATGAAATGGGACAAAGGTAGAGGAATGATGATCATCACTGAGTAACCGGGGACATGGGCATCACAAATGTCTGTCTTCGCGTCAAAAAATCTATTCATTATCTCTGCACAATGGTATGATGGTCACTCACACTGAGTAACTGGGGGTACGGGCATCCCAAATGTCTACCTTCACGTCAAAAGGTGAAAGTGATCTTAATTACTACTTTTCCCACATTAACTTGACAAAAGAAATAATTCAATGCAAGAAATAGAGTGTAGCCTCCACGTTTTTAATTCAAGGATGATATGTTGTTTATTGTTAATTGCTCTGTAGACATTACTTTCATGTACCAACTGAACATCACCCACAAGGAACATGTTTTTTACAACGATTTTATTCAAAGGGGTTATGTTATTTTCATATGTTTTTGAACGATGTCTTCTAAATGCTACAACTTGAGATTCCCGGAGTATTATCTCTTAACTATTGTAGAATCTTATATGTCTTTCCACTAGGGGTATGACACTTTGCAATGGGTATATACCAGTTCTTAACCTTAGAATACTATTTGAACACTCATCCCCATTCATTTCTGATCACCTTACAAAGGACTTTCATGACTTCTGTCATCCCACTTTTCCTAGGAATGATGATGCTTAGCATGTCTAGGGTCAAATGAGGGTCATGTAGTTCTCTTTTTTTTTTTTTTTCTAGTTGGGTTAGTTTGGGTTATGCTTTGTCTGTCACTTATGTCATATCCCTTTTTGCTTTTATTGTGTCATGTACTAGATTTCATTTTGAATTGTGTGTACTTTTCACTCAATTAATGAAATCGCAGTTACTTGCTCAATTCTACCATCTATGCATGCTTTACCCTTTTGGATGTTGTCAAAAGGGGGAGAAACATCAATTGTAATTTTGTCATCATCAAAAAGGGGAGAATGTTGGGTTACAATGTATGATGACGTGTGCATAAATGTTTTTGATGATGTGTGACATAATTGATGTTGTGTAAATGCTGGAAACATGACAAATTTATGGTCAAGACATGGAAGAAATGAATAAATGAAATAATGCCTTTATTGATCACCTATGTATTCAGTATATCTCACTTACAATGAATGTTAATGTAGGTGTGAATGCATTCAAGACAAGCAACCAAAGACAAGTGCAAAAGACCTTCAAAAGCACTTCAAGTGGCCATGTGTCGGCAGGCCCCAAGGCATGTGTCGACAGATAGACCATTCAGAACAAACAAGCTACTGGAAACACTTAAAATGCAGTATGTGTCGATAGCTGAAATACACCTGTCGACAGATATAGGTTTCCTATCGACAGCCATAAAATTGCCTGTCGACTGATAATGTTTTCCAACAACATCATAGTTCTGGAAACCAGAAGTCTGCAGTAGGTGTCGACAACTATCAAGTGTCTCTCGACTGACGCAGAGAAAAGTCAGATATGATTTTTTTTGGGTGTTTCCTTTAAGCACAACTCTCCATACTTGGACACCCTTATATAACATAATATGAAGGTATTTTCGCAGCAAGAAGCCACCATACCAAAACCCTAGCAAAATCCAAAAGAAGGCTCTCTCTCTGCTGCTCTACTTCAACTCTCCATCCAGCGCAAGAAGATCCATCTCACGAGTGGAGTTGAAGTCGGTCCGTCCACGTTTCAAGCTTCTCCATCATCTGATCATCATCCATACGAAGCTTGGAGTTCTTCTGGACGACCACCACGAAGAGTTCACATCTGGATTTGTTTCTACATCTCAAAACTCTTCTTCTTTCCACTTTTCACTACTCTGTGTGTGTGGTAGTGGTTTGAGCGTCCCTTGTGTTTGATCCACGTGTGTATGGTTGTTCTGAGTGCGTGTTTGCCTCAGACAACATGTGTGTGTGTGATTGTAGGCTGAACTCGCTTCATAAGCAGCTTTCTGTGTGTCTGGGTGTGTGATCAGATCAAGGCTAGAGCATTTGATCTATTGTGGACTGGATCTAGCGTGTGTGTGTGTGGTTGAGTCATCGTGCTCAAGTGTGTGTGTGTTTACTCATCTTTGAGTAGTGTGTCCTCACTGTGTGAGGGGTGGACGTAGGAGTCACGTGGTGTGATTTCCGAACAACCTAAAAATCTATGTGCAATGGTTTGATATTGTCTCATCGTTAGATGCATGCATAGGGGTTCGATTAAACTCTTAACATTCACACACTAGTTCACATAATCTGATTGTTCAATTGTCTCACACATTTTGTACACTGAATCACATCAATTAGTGGGGTTTTTAATTGAGTGATTCATTATTTCAAAGTAATTTTTAATTGCTTAAGTTTCCGCTGCAAATCTATTCAACCCCCCCTTAGCTTTGCCATCACCGAATATCCGATCCTAACAGATCAGCATGAAAAAAATCATTTCAATGATCAACTAAATCTGAAGCATGTTGTCAGATCTAATTTTAATCAGAAAACCAATAAAAAGTCATAACTCGTAAATCATGTCATACAAAATTTGTAGAAAGTTTGGACATTCTGATTCAAATTGCATATACAACGTGAATGCACATAGAATAAAACAAGTTTGGATTCCTAAGTATTTGCCTGTGAATTGAAAAATCTGATGGG
>CM024758.1:101235022-101440907 GCA_014218235.1 Colocasia esculenta | reverse complement strand
CCCTAATTCATTCCCTACCAAGCCTAACTCGTTGTTGGAGCTCTGGAGAATAAGGAGAGAAGGCTGAGGACGAGGAGCAAGGAGAGGAGGGCTTGGAACAAGGGGATTTCTACTTCATTCTTTATAAAAAAACCCTAGGATTTCTTATCAGTGAGAAAAGGTAGGCAATCTCTCAAGCACAAATCACATAACTTCGGCCATAGGTAGCCCATACATCTATCTTTGAAAGCCCTATGATTTCCCCAATTTTCGTTGCTCCATGAGAGCAAATTAAATGTTCAAATCTCTATCATCATCATGTACCCGAACCTTCATGTTTGCTTTCAATCCATGCATGTACTTGATCCCATTCCATGTGAATATTCTCATAAATACTACATGTTGTTAGGCTTCAAACGCCCCTTTTTCCCCCAATTTTCATCATGTATCCATTTCTAATTAATTTGTTTTCCATGACTGTGCATGTTTAGGTCACTGAACGTAACCTATTACAGCATGCTCATGACTAACTATTTTCTAATTAATCAGGCTTGTAGATACTCCTTCATGCATGGGTTCGTTTAAAAGTGGTTTCATGATTTTTTGGACTTGTGTGTGATTTATTATTGATTTTTAAAGAGACCTGTATCATGTATGGAAGAAAGGAACCCAACCCAAAAAGGGTCGAATTCCCCTTTCTAGGCTCGGGCCGCCTTCGGAAATCGTGACGGCCCGTCGCGATCTCAGAAGGGGTAGCGACAGGGGGACCGTTGCATCTTAAATGTGACAGGCTGACCCGTCACGATTCCCATTGGTTCACACCCACCCTATAATGACCCGGCGCCCGGATCCCAGGCTCCCGCCAAGAATCCGACATCGGGGCCGCCGCCCACGTGTCCGAAGACCCGGAAGGGCTAACGGATCGGTCTAACAAGATAGTAAATAGAAATAAATAAAACACAAATGTACTAAAGTGCACCACAAGTGAACGAAAAGTGTCCAACACTAAGTAAAAGTCTAGTACCGTGCCAAAGTAAATAAAGTACAAGTGCTGAAATAAAACGGGAAGGAAACCGTCCCTTAGGGGCATACCCCGAGGGTGAAGTACAAACGCTGGGGAACACTGCCACTAGAGACGCTGACTACTGCGGGCTCGTCCTCAGTCCGCCGCAGAGAGAGCTGCTATGAAGTCTCACGTACAAAAATGGGAGTGAGCTTCACGAAGAAGACAGTGGTACTACCAATCTCCCACTGGTTCTAACAGCAGAATAGAACTAAGTGCAATAAATAATAAAGCAGTAAAGTCTATTCTATCAAACAGAGTCAAGTGCGGAAGCATTGAAAGAAACTACAAGGTCGCCAGTCTAGGCTATACAGCGGAATCGAAAAACCGTGTAAACAAGGCACCACAAGAACCCCGCTGTAACACAGACAGTAGACACCATCTGGACAAACTCAAAAGCTACAGAACACTATACTAGTCAGCCGGTCAGTTGCGCCACGAGCCTTACCCCCGACAACGGTCCAGTCTAGCACCTCCCTTCGGAGTGAGACGCAGAACAAGAAACACACAACTGCCGTAGTCGCGCGGGACTACGGTCCACGCCTGACCCCTCTAAATGGTTCCAGAACCACGTAGAGAGAGGCATGAGAACAAGGACTAGCTGATCTGCGCGTACGAGCTAACACACCACGGCATCCCAGACTCAGCTAAGAGAGCTCTAAAAACGACTCACGCATTGTCCTACCATTTTCCCTACTGCTACTAGAGTCAACGACTCGAGCAAACCTGCTGCCCGAGCAACACCCTCTGAACAGGCGCGCGGGGGACCGGGGGTCCCAGGTAACGGTAACAAACTTGTCTCGTGGACAAGCCTCAAGTGCCTAGCACCGGGCGAAGAGAGACTAGTAGTAGCACTGCACTAGGAACAACACAGGTTCCAAGAAAAACTGAGTCGCAGCGAAGCGGAAAACACAACAGGGCGGACAGTCAGCTCTCGGTCAGAGAGGTAATGTATCAACCTGTCACGACAGAAAGCGACGGTTCTGCCTGTCGCGGTAAGGAAAACCGAAGGCGACCTATAAGTGCATCGCTGAAAAGATCGCGGCGGCTAAGAGCACCGCAACAAGCCTGAGTCAACTGATTGTGACACGTACCCCATCGCGTCTCATCACGACGAAGACGGAGGTCACAATTGGGAAGACCCCGAACACTTGAACGCCAGCCACGTACCCATCACTAACATGACGCGGCGGTCGGGGCATGTTCAAGAGAATGAGATCCCCGATCTGTCGCGACCTGGTCGCGACTGGAAAACCCGTCGCGACCACAGTCAAGTGCTCAGATAGAGCACCCTTCCTACCCCAAACTAAACCATAAAGTACAAAGGGGAAGAGGAAACATGCAAACGATAGGAACATGGTATTTAACGACCAAACCACCCAATTTACCCCCAAGCATGCATAGAAAGTAAGGCTACACTCACATGAACTCACACAACCAAATGCAAACCCTCACACCCCATTATCCACACAACATGCTAGCCACAAAACTCATTCCATTCAACCACACAATAACATATGAATCACCTTAGCATGAGCCTAGGCTTAGAAAGAAGGGGATTGCCCTATGCAAGGTAGAACTAGGGAATGGTTTGGGGTCCCTACCTCAACTTGAAGAACCACCCTAGATGGGCCTTCTCATAGGATTGCACCCCTCCACCTCCGAGCTCAACGCTCCACGAGCCTCCCACGAACGAGCTCGTCCTCCTCTTCCTCACAAGTCGATGGAGAGACACATGTGTATACCACAGAGGAAGGAGAAGAAGAAGTGAGGAGAAGGAAAGAACATAAGCAATCCAAACAGACTACAATTCACATCCTACTTACCAAGCAAGCCACAAGGATCTCCCCCTCCAAAGCTCACCACAGAGCTCAACACACAGGGGAATCGCCACAGAGGGGAAGAAGACAGCAAAATGGCCAAATGGGACTTCTACTCTCAGGCTGAGCAGTTTAACACATGCGTTAAGAATGCGACGTCCTGGTCATCGCGTTAGCAACGCTAACGCGACACCCTCATACGTCGCGATCTTAAAGTCTGCGACCAAAACTGCCAAACCCAACATGTGGTATGCATGCAACGCTGACACCTGATCGCGGCAGGTCAGTATGTCACGTTCAAGCATGCATGCCCACAGTGTCTCCATCGTCCAGACAGCAAAATGACAAAAGAACTGTCTTCTCTCAGAACTAGATCGCGACAGGGGCGGCGGCATGTTCCAAACTGAAACGCGATGGCTACCTCCGTCGCATTCAGAAGCGATGACCCTGCATGTCGCGATCCCAACCGAGAGCTCCTGACCACAAGGTAACAGGGATGTTACAAACTAACCAACAAAAAAATATTTCGTCCTCGAAATTAAGGGTGAAACTAGGGAAACAAGGGTAAACAAAGTACCTATCACTCGAACAAGTAGGGAAACTGCTCCCGCATCTCGTCCTCACGCTCCCAAGTGGCCTCGCCACCGGCGCGGTGCTCCCAAACCACCTTGATGAGTGGGATCTGCTTCCTGCAAAGCTGCTGCACCCTGCGGTCCACCACACTGGCTGGGTACTCCGGCACGGACAGGTCGGGGGCGACCTCTAGCTGCGAGTAGTCGAGTACATGCGACGGGTCTGGCATGTACTTCCTCAGCTGCGACACGTGGAAGACGTCGTGGACACCTGCCAACTCAGACGGAAGAGCTAACCGGTAAGCGACCTCGCCCACTCGCTCCAGGATGGAAAGGGGCCAACAAACCTCGGGCTGAGCTTGCCCCTCTTCCCAAACCTGAGAACGCCCCTGGTGGGCGAGATCCGAAGGAACACACTATCACCGACCTCGAACTCAAGCGGCCTCCTGCGGATGTCGACGTAGCTCTTCTGCCTGCTCTACTCTATCTGCAACCTCTGCCTGACCAGTCTCACGGTGTCTGCACACTACTGCACCAACTCTGGACCCAGCAACTGCCTCTCGCCAACCTCGTGCCAGTGCAACGGTGTCCTACACGGTCAACCATACAGAGCCTCGTACGGCACCATCCCAATGCTGGAGTGAAAGTTGTTATTATACGAAAACTCCACCATGGGAAGGTGCGACTCCCACATGCCGCCCCAGTCTAGGCAACACGCTCTCAACAAGTCCTCGAGGGTCTGAATATTCCGCTTCGACTGCCCGTCTGTCTGTGGGTGGTAGGCTGTACTCAACCTCAGCTCAGTGCCAAGTGCCTGCTGAAAGCTGCGCCAGAAATGAGAAGTGAACCTCGGATCTCTATCTGAGACAATAGAGACCGGGTCTCATGCAAAGGTACTACCTATCCACAAACAACTGAGCCAGTATGTCTACTAACCACACTGCTCTGATTGGAAGGAAGCGAGCGGTCTTCATCAGCCTATCGATGATGACCCAAACACTGTCATGCTCCTGAGAAGTGCAAGGTAAGCCAGAAACAAAGTCCATGGTGACGTGCTCCCACTTCCACACAGGAATGGGAAGCGACTGTAGCTCACCACCAGGATGCTGGTGCTCTGCCTTCACCTGCTAACAGGTAAGGCAGCATGAAACAAACTCAGCGATATCTCTCTTCATCCCAAGCCACCAAAAGAGTACCCTCAGGTCATGGTACATCTTGGTGGAGCCTGATGAATAAAGTATCGCGACCGGTGCACCTCAAAAAAGTAACTCCTCTCTGACGTCCTCTGGAACGTAGAGTCTGTCCTGGAACCGAACCTCGTTGTCCTCGTCTAGTGCTACCTCGGGCAACTGCAACACGTCTGCCAAGTCCTCGTCTGCACTATGCACCTCAAGCACCTGCTGGTATATCGACGAACGAATTGTCATGCTGGCCACACTGCTCTCTCCTGGAGGCTAGCGGCGTGAACACACCCTAAGTGGCATCCTCCAGAAGTCTCCAGTGTCTAACCAACAAAGAACTCAAGTGGGCTCTCCTACTCAAAGTGTTTTCTACGACGTTAGCCTTTCCCGAGTGATAGGGAAGGGTAAAGTTGTAGTCCTTCAAGTACTCAAGCGACCTGCACTGCCTGAGGTTGAGATCTCTCTGCGTGAAGACATACTGTAAGCTGTGGTGATCTGTGAAAACTTCAAACACCTCACTGTACAAGTAGTGTCTCCACAACCTCAAGGCGAACATGACTGCTGCAAGCCAGGTCGTGTATCGGGTAGTGCTGCTCATGCTTCTTCAGCTGACGAGAAGCATAAGCAACTACTCGACCGTGCTGCATCAACACAGCACCCAAACCAGTACCTGACGCATCTGTGAAGACAACAAAGCCGCCGCTGCCAGAAGGTACCATAAGGATCGGAGTTGAAGTCAGCCGGCTCTTCAGCTCCTAAAAACTACGCTCGCACTCTGCTGTCCACACAAACTGAGTCTCCCGCCTGGTCAACCGGGTCAAAGGCTCTGCAACTCTGGCGAAGTCCTGCACGAACCTCCAGTAGTAGCCTGTCATCCCCAGAAAACTATGAACCTCTACAACTGTAGTGGGCTGGCCCCAAGAAACCACGGCCTCAACCTTGGCGGGATCAACTGCCACACCTGCACCAGAAACCACGTGCCCCAAGAAGTGCACCTCCTTTAGCCAAAATTCACACTTGCTGAATTTGGGGTAAAGTTGGTGACTCCTCAACGCCTGCAACACCAACCTCAAGTGAACCTCGTGCTCCTCCTTTGTCGTTGAGTACACCAGGATGTCGTCGACGAACACCACCATGAACTAGTCTAGGTACTCTAAAAAACCTCTGTGCATCAGTTCCATGAACGCTGCAGGTGCATTCGTGAGCCTAAAAGGCATCAGGACAAACTCGAAGTGGCCGTAGCGGGTGCGAAAAGCTGATTTGGCAATGTCTGACTCATGGATCTGCAACTGGTAGTAAGCCGACCTCAAGTTGATCTTCGAGAACACTGAAGCTGACCGCAATTGGTCAAACAAGTCATCGATCCTTGGGCAAAGGATACTTGTTCTTCACAGTCACTTGATTCAGCTGCCGATAATCAATGCACATCCTGAGGCTGCCATCCGTCTTCCTCACAAACAGAACAGGCACTCCCCACGGCAAACGGCTAGGATGAATGAAGCCCAACGCAAGCAACTCCTCTAGTTGGCACTTCAACTCCCACAGCTCCACCGGCGCCATCCGGTACGGTGCCTTGGAATTAGGCATCATCCCCGAAAGCAACTCAATGGAGAAATCTACCTCTCGCTCAGGCGGCAAGCCAGGTAGATCCTTCGGAAACACGTCGGCAAACTCACAAACCACAGGCACATTTGAAACAGAAATCTCACTAGAATCTGAGACACACATAGAGGCCAAGAAAGCAACACAACTGTCTCAGATGAGGTGTCGAGCTCTACAGAAAGAAACAAAGGGTCGGCAGACAGACCGGGTACCTCGGAAGCAAAGCACATGTGCTCCAGGTATCTCGAACCTCACGGTCTTCCACTGACAATCTACTAGTGCAGAGTGTGCCTCCAACCAGTCCATTCCAAGAATGGCATCAAAGTCATGGAGCTGCAAGGCAAACAGTCTGGCTGGTAGCTGGTGGCTCTGTACCTCGACGGTCACACCCTCCAAGTAACCAAGGGTACGCACAAAGTCACCTGTCGGCAGCTCAACTGCAAGGTCACAGGCCCGCTCCGGAGCAAACTCAGACAAGAAAGCAAAGAACTCCTCAGAAGCAAAACAATGTGTGGCACCCGGTCAATCAAAACTCTATCAGCTCTACCAAGGATGGAACCGTACTCACGACCAGGTTAGAGGCCTCCGCCTCCTCTCTAGTGATGTTCATCACCCGACCGCGACCACGTCCTCGCTGAGGCTACTACTGCTGGCGCTGTACTACTGCGGCTGCTGGTACTAACCCTGGTACTGCTGCTGGTGCTGCTGCTGCGGCTGCTGGTACTAACCCTGGTACTACTGCTGGCACTGCGCTGGCTGGGTGGACGTACTGAGTCTGAGGTGCCTACTGTTGCTGCTCCTGCTGCTGCCTCAACGGACACTCTCGCCTAAAGTGTCCCTGCTGCCAGCAGTGGTAACAACCTGCATCCAGCTGGCTCTACTCCGCTCCCTGCTGAACGGACTGCTCCACTGGGTAATGCTCCGGCTAACGACGCTGCTGCTGCTGGTGACGCCTACCTCCACGAGTGAACAGCTTCTTCAACCTCGAGGTCAGGCCAGCACCGCCTGTCCCCTAAGAAGAAGAAGAAGAAACACTCCCTCGGGTGCCCGCGGGGCGCTGGTACGGAGAAGACCTCCCTGAGCCTCCACTCTGCTGTGGCTGAAAACGACACTCCCGCTCCAAGGCCGTAGCTCTCGCTACTGCCACTGCCAAGATGTCACAGCGGTGACTAGCCATGGCCCACCTCAAGTCTGAGTGTAGCCCGCTAATGAACCACTCAATGAAAGCCTGCTCACTAGCGGCCACGTCGGGAACATGCCGAAGAAGCTGCAGAAAATGCTGGTGGTACTGCGCCACAGTTAGGTCTCCATGTACCAACTCGTAGAACTGGTCCCTCCTCTCACGGCAAGCGTAGTGGGGGAGGAACTCGCCGTGAAAAGCCACTAGGAACTCCTGCCAAGTGATCTGGACCAACCTCCTACCTTGAAAACTGGTCTGCCTCACTGCCCTCCACCACTCATGGGCTGACCCCTTCAGCTGATATACTGCCAACCTAACCTGATCCTGCTCTGCATAGTCCATGGCCTCGAAGGTGCGCTCGAGCTCAAGGACCCAACTCTCTGCCCTGTCAAGATCACGGTCACCAGAAAAAGTAGGAGGTCGAAGATGAAGAAACCTCTCCAGAAGCATTGTGCGGTCCTCAGGTGCTGCTGCTGCTATTGGAGTCTGCTGCCATATCACTGGGGGTACCTCTGGCTGGACTGGTGCTACCTACGGGGTCGGTGGTGGCTGCTCCTCTACTGCCATCTCTGCGAACTGCTGACCTCCTGCCGACATCTGCTGGTATGGCTGGTACTGAGGTACTGGGGATACTGCTAGCACTGCGGGTACTGCCAAGGACCCTGAAACATCGCTCTCCACCACTGCTCCAAGACGGTCGGCGGGGGTTGGGGCGGAAACCTCTGTTGCTGCTGATGTGGTTACTGCTGCTGCTGCTGTTGCTGTGGCTCTCCCTGCCGCAACGGAATGCCCTGCGGCAATGGGTCCCCAGGCTGCTCGAACTGCTGAGGCTAAGCGTCGATCGGCACGTGCTCGGCTGCAACCGACCCATCCGACTCGAACTCCTAATGCTCCAGCAGTTCACGAACCTGCCTGCGAGTGCTTGGAGGCATGTTCTGCAAAATGGACACAATAAGAAGTTAACAGATAAACTCCAGCAGCTTAGCAGTGTTACTTGTACTTCCTAAGGGACTTTACGTTATTACTTATTTCCACTACAAGTCTTGATAGACCCCTTGCTCTGATACCACTGTAACGACCCCGGAGCCCGGATCCCCGGCTCCCGCCAAGAATCTGAACATCGAGACCGCCGCCCACGGGTCCAGAGACCTGGAAGGGCTAACGGATCGGTCTAACAAGATATATAACAGAAATAAATAACAATAAACGTACTAAAGTGCACCACAAGTGAACGAAAAGTGTCCAACACTAAGTAACAGTCTAGTACAGTCCCAAAGTAAATAAAGTACAAGTGCTGAAATAAACGGGAAGGAACACATCCCTTAGGGGCATACCCCGAGGGTGAAATACAAATGTTGGGGGAACACTGCCACTAGAGACGCCAACTACTATGGGCCCGTCTCCTCAGTCCGCCGTGGAGGGAGCTGCTGTGAAGTCTCACCTACAAAATAGGGAGTGAGCTTCACGAAGAAGCCCAGTAGGGACTACCAATCTCCCACTGGTTCTAATAGCAGAATATAACTAAGTGCAATAATTAAATAAAGCAGTAAAGTCTATTCTATCAAACAGAGTCAAGTGCGGAAGTGTGAAAGAAACTACACGGTCATCGGTCTAGGCTACACAGCGTAACCGGAAAACCCATGTAAACCAAGGCACCACAAGAACCCAACTGTAACACAGACAGTAGACACCGCCTGGACAAACTCACTAGCTACAGAACACTACACAAGTCAGCCGGTCAGGTGCGCCACGCGCCTTACCCTCGACCAACGGTCCATGTCTAGCACCTCCCGTCGGAGTGAGACACGGAACAAGAACAACCACAACTGTCGTAGTCTGGCCGGACTACGGTCCCACGCCTGACCCCTCTAAATGGTTCCGAAACCACGTAGAGTGAGGCAAGGAGAAAAGAACTAGTTGATCTGCATCGTACAAGCTACCAACCACCGGCGTCCTAGACTCAGCTAAGAGAGCTCTACAAATGACTCACACCGATGTCCCACCGTTTTCCCCTACTGCTACCAGAGTCAACGACTCGAGCAAACCCACCGCCCGGAGCAACACCCTTTGACACAGGCGCGTGGGGACCAGGGGTCCCAGGTAACGGTAACAACCTGTCTCGTGGACAAGCCCTCAAGTGCCTAGCACCGGGCGAAGAGAGACTAGTAGTAGCACTGCACTAGGAACAGCACAGGGGCCAAGAAAAACCGAGTCGCAGCGGAAGCGAAAAATACAACAGGTCGACAGTCAGCTCTCGGTCAGAGACGCGACGTATCGATCCGTCGCGACCAGAACGCGATGGTTCTGCCTATCGCGATAAGGAAAACAGAAGGCGACCTGTAAGCACGTCGCGCTAAGGTCGCGAAGGCTAAGAGCACCACAACAAGCCTGAGTCAACTGATTGCGACACGTACCCCATTGCGACGGAGACAGAGGTCGCAATCGGGAAGACCCCGAACACTTGAACGCCAGCCACGTACCCGTCGCGTTAGCATGAAGGTCTTCCTGCTGAACAAGTTCCACAGGCTGCTCTGCAAGACATTCAGGAATATATAGCAGATCAGTTGGCTCAATTGACCCAGCACTTTAATGCCATATTTGATGCACTTACGGATACTCAAGCCCAGCTTTATCAGCAGATTACCCAACTCTCTACTGATCTTCATGGTCTTCGTCATCCCACTCCTCCTGGGAATGACGATGTTTAGAGTGTCTAGGGTGTAGTTCTTTTTCTAGTTTGGGGTCATGGGGTGTTAGTCATGTTATCTTTCTCTTTCCCTTTTGTTTTTGCAATGTAATGGATGACTTTGTACTGTGTGCCCTTCAACTTCTATCAATGAAATCACAGTTACTTTCTTTTATCCATTCGTGCATGAATTGTATTTTTGAATGTTGTCAAAAAGGGGGAGAACATCAATTGTGTTTTGTCATCATCAAAAAGGGGGAGAATGTTGGGTTATGATTTGTATAATGATTGACTTGATGCTTGAATGCTTAAATGTTTTTGATAATGACATAATTGATGTTGAGAAGACATGATCAAATGAAATAACTCTATGACTATATATGCCTTCATGATATCTTACTTGAAGTGTCTTTTATGTAGGTGAGAATGAAGGTACAAGACAAGAAGCAAAACTCAAGCACAAAAGAACTAGAAAAACACAACAAGTACTCAGCTGTCGACAGGCCTGAAGCTATATGTCGACAGCCAGTGAAGACAGTGAGCAGACAAGCTACTGGAAAATAAGAAAGATTAGTAACTATCGACAGAAAAGGTTTATCTGTCGACAGATCAGCCCAGCTTGTCAACAACCAGAGGTCGCTTGTCGACAGCCCAGCCTCCCAGCCAGAAACATGGTTCTGGAAGCTACGATTGATGCAGTAGCTGTCGACAGTCAGAAGGCATCGGTCGACAGCCGCAGGTTAAGTCACAACATGTGACAGGCATGTGATCTATGTTAGGATGTTCTCTTCTCTCATGATTCTCAAAACTTGAACACTACTATATATAGATCATATGGACATATTTTCGTGGTAAGAAGCCTCCACACAAAAACCCTAAGCAAAGAACAAGATCAAGAAGGTTTTCTGCTCCTCTGCTTCAAGTATCCAGTCTGTTCAAGAGAGATCTATCTCGTACAAGGAGTTGAAGCTGATTCATCCTCTAACCTCAAGCTTCGTCATCATCTGATCTTCATCAATGTGGAGCTTGGAGTTCTTCTGGACAAACACCCTGAAGAGTTCAACCTTTGGATTTGTTCTTCAACTCTGAACTCTTTCTTTATCTCATCTTCTGTTATATGTGCGTGTGTTGTTGGTTTGAGCGTTCCTTGTGCTCAACCCACGTGTGTGTCATGGATCTGAGAGCGTGTTTGTCTCAGAAACTGTGTGTGTGTTGTTGCTGGGTTGAACTTGCTAGATAAGCAATTTTTTCGCATGTGTGTGAACGGTGGACGTAGGATACACGAGTTGTGTAGTCCGAACCACCTTAAATCCTCATGTCCTTTGGTTTGCATGATCTTACGTTAGATGTATGCTAGGCACGATCACTTGTTCACACACTTGTCATACTGCTAATTTTCCAAGCACACCCTACACACACATCGAAGTTTAAATTTGATCCATATCAGTTTAAATCTTCTTAAAGTCAGTCATAATCTCAAAAAGAAGGTTAATTTATTTTATTAGGTAGTAATCTATTCAACCCCCCTTCTAGATTACTGCTTTAGGTAATTTCGCACACCTTTCAGTCGGCGCTTGGGCGTGTTTTGACCAGCATGTCGTCGACGTAAACCTCCATGTTACGCTCGATCTGCTGCTCGAACATCTTGTTGACCAGTCACTGGTAAGTCGCACCTGTAATTTTCAAACCGAACGGCATTCTGGTGAAGCAGTAGAGGCCTAGGTCGGTTACAAATGTAGTGGTGTCTTGGTCTGGTGGATGCATACTGATCTGGTGATAACCAGAGTAGGCATCCAAGAAGTTGAGAAGCCTGTGCCCGGAAGTTACGTCTACTAGCTGTTCTATGTGCGGCAGGGGAAAGTTGTCCTTGGGCGTTGCCTTGTTGAGATCTTTGTAGTCCACACACACCCACCATTTGCCGTTGGCCTTGCGGATGAGGACTACATTTGAAATCCACCTAGGGAACTGGGCTTCTCGGAGCAGCCCAACTGATCGGCTTTTGACGATGTGATAATAGATCACAGTATGCCATTCCCGGTTGACAGGACGTCGCCTCTGCTGGACAGGTGGTACCCTTAGGTCTAGTTCAGGTGGTGAGTCATCACCTCTGGAGGGATACCAGGCAGCTCGTCATCCAATCACGTGAATGCGTCCAAGTTGGCGAGCAGGAAAGCCTTGTAGCGTTGCTGTTCGGCTTCTGGTAGCAAGGCACCAATGTAAAGGACGTGATCGGGGTCGTCGTCCACCCACACAGGCAGCAGGTCCTCGGTAGGCATTCCACGGCTTGTTGAAGCCTCACTGGTCAGCGCAGGCAGAGCCTCCGGGTCTCCAGCGAGCTGTTTGTCTCTTAAGAAGAGAACATAGCATCGCCGAGACTCGCGTTGGCTTCCGAGCACCTCCCCAATGCCATGCGAAGTTGGAAACTTCATCTTCTGGTGCAGAGAAGAGGATAAGCTTTGATGTGACCGATCAGGCCTCTGCCGAGGATGGCGTTGTACCCTGGCATGCTTTCGATGATGAGGAACTCCACCATCTTGGTCACATTACTCGGGGTTGTTCCCAAAGTGATTGGCATGCAGATTCATCCCATCGGCCATACAGAGACTCCAGAGAAGCCGAACAGAGGAGATTCTATTGGAGTCAGCTGCTCGGCCTTCAAACCCATAAGGACAAAACAGTCATACGCCAACACATCTGGTGCACTTCCATTATCCACGAGGATACATCGCACATTACAATGATTGATGGTGGCTGAAATGACCAATGCATCAGTGTGTGGAGTCGTAACTCCTACAAGGTCATCGTCCAAGAAGGTGAAAGCCTCCTCGGATCATGTGCATGTCGGACTCAATGGATAAGGGGCCGGCCGAAGCGCTGGGGACCGTTCAACTTGGTGCACCCTCCGAGCATAGCTACGTCAGTTATGTGTGCTCTCTCCGCTCGCACCGAGACCTCCCACGATCACGTTGATCTCCCGCCCATTTGGCTCGTTGTTGATGGGCTTCTCAGAGGTTCGTTCTTGGAGCCTCAAGCGGTCTTCGTTTCGGCGCACATACCGTCCTAAATAGCTACGCTTGATCAAGGACTCGATCTCATCCTTGAGTTGGTGGCATTCGGAGGTGTCGTGGCCGTGGTCGTGGTGGAAGCAACAGTACTTGTCCTGGTTGCACCTGCGGGGATCGGAGCGCATCCTGGGCGGCCACCGAACATACTGCTCGTCCCGGATCTCGGCCAGGATCTGTTCGAGGGCCACTATGAGGGGGGTGTAGTCGGTGAAAGGGCGTGGTCGGCGCGGCAAATCCCCATTGCGCAGGCTCTTCTTCCATTATCGGTCTAAACCGTTGTCGGAAGGCCTCTTCTTCTCTTCTAGCTCACCCTGCTCGGCTCTATTGGCAGCCATACTCTCCTCACATGCAGCGTGGCGCTAGGCGGTGGAGAGAAGCTCGGCGATGGTCGTCGGCTGCTGCACCCCAGCGTTCTTTGGAGGAACCCATCGCAGGTGCCCTGTATGAGGGCAGTGGTAGCGAGCCGGACATCCAAATGTGGGATGCGTAGTGCCTCGGTCTTGAACCGCTTGACGTAGTCCCAGAGAGCCTCGTCTTTCTTCTACCAAATGGACAGAAGAGAGGCCGTCGTACGGGGATGGGACCTTCCGCCCAAGAAGTTGTCGCGAAAGGTCTTCTTCAATTGGTGGAAGGAGGTGATAGAGCCCGACGGAAGGGTTTTGAACCAAGCCCTAGTGGTCTCCTTCAGAGTTGCAGGCAACGCCTGGCACTTTGCCGCGTCTGATGCTCCATGGAACACCATGTGGGACTCAAACCCGTGGATGTGATCTGTCGGGTCGGTGGTGCCGTCGTAAGGAGCGATGGAAGGTAGGGGTAGCTTCGGGGAGACCCAGGCCTCAAGGATCTCCGCAGCAAACGGGGAGCAGAAATCCAGGTCATTGTCCCCCAGAGCTCTACCCACAACCCTCTGGACCATCGCGTCCATGCGTCGTTCCAGGTCTATTGCAATTAAAGCTGGTTTGGCATATTTATGAAAGTGTTGATCTTTATTCCAGCAAAATTTAGCAAGGTGACCAGGTTTATTGCAATTAAAGAAAATGGGTTGAGTATTTACCTAGAGCTTACCATAGTATGAGTGCATTTGCTGGAATCTTTTAAATCCTCTAGAGTACCTTTGAGTATCCTTGGGTTGAAAGGGAGGAGGTGGTACCCTTTGATAGCTCATGACATGATGTGGAGTTGGAGATTGCCTTAAATCTTTTTGGACTGATGAAGGAGGTGTGGATACCTTGTAGAATCCTATTTTCTTTTCCATTTTCTTTTTCTGATTTTCAATTGAAACAAGGTTCTTCCTATTTGCAGTATTTTTATTCAGTTTATCATTTTGTTTTTGAACATTTTTCTGAACATGAATCTTAACATATGTTTCTTTAAGTGCAACAAAATTCTTGTTCATAGAAACATTGCCAAATGAGGTCTTTGTTTTGTTTTCAAAATTTTTATTGTTCAAGGGATTAAATCCTAAACCCTCCTTTTGAAAATTGACTCTTATTCCAAGAAGATTATCCAAATTCTGAGTTCCTTGAACAAACTTAGACAAAACAGTTTTTAAACTCTCTACAGTTTTGTTCAATTAAGAAATCCTCTTTTCAGAATTTTGATTTTCATTAACAACCACTTCAAGCTCATTTGTCAATTTTCCTTTTTCAGCTTTTAATGAATCAGTTTCTTTTTCTGAAGTTTGAAGTTGATTTGTCATGACATCCAGACAACTTTTCATTTTGTTCCTTTCAATTTCACTTTGAACAATTTGATTTTCCAAGTCAGCAATTTTCTTCTTAGAATTGTTGCATTCATCATTTAATGGTCTGTCATGATACAAGCATTCAATCTTCTTTCTAAGATGACTATTTTTTCAACCAATTGCTTGCATTTTTCTTTTATCTGATGATCATGAGCCATGTTTGAAATTTGTTTATTCAATTGATCATTATCAAATTTGATATTCTCATTAAGATCAATCAATTTTTCATTTTCATTTTTCAAATCAAAATTTTAGATTCCACCTGATAATGATTTTCTTTCAATTTGGACAACTTGTTTCCACAGTTTTGACTTCATCTTCAATTCTTCATTCTATATTTTTAGTTTTTCATTTTCTTCATAGAAGGATTGATGGTTATCAATTTTCATCTCATTTATCTACAGTTGATCCTTCAACTTCTTGTTTTGATTTTTAACTTTTTAAATTGTTTGCACATGTGCTCATAGCATTCTATCAGTTCATCATAAGATATATCATTCTCTGAGTCAGTATCAGACATTGATCTATCAAATGGGTCTGAATCAGATTTACCTAATTTTTGAGACTTTCTCAACTTTTCTGACAAATATAATTCTTCAGATTTGTCTGAGCTGGGAGAACCTTTTGAGCTGCCATGAGCCATGAAGCTTTTGTCCTTAGTTTTATTTCCAATCATGTTTGTCTTCATTGAGGAGTCCTGCATTTTATCATCACTGTCATTAAACTCAATAATCATAGGTCTATTTATGATACTTGAGAATTTAGCCATATTTCTGAGTTTGTTTCAGATGATTAGACCAATCAACAAAATATTGAGTCTGATCAAAAAGTAATCAAGCAGTTCAAGCAAATCGGATGATGTTTCAAAAGATCAACCAAAAGCAATCAAATCAGATCAGAGTCAGATATAAACCCGCTTTGATACCAATTGTTAGGATCGGATATTCGGTGATGGCAAAGCTAGAAGGGGGGGGGGGGTTGAATAGATTTGCATCGGAAACTTAGACAATTTAAAAATTACTTCGGATTAAGAGATCTATTCAATTAAAACCCCTCTGATCTGATGCAATGTGTGTTATCAAAATGTGTAAAACATTTTATCAAACAGTGTAAGCATCAAATATGTGATTAACGTGTGTGAACAAATTAATTAGTAGTATGTAGGCAAAATCCCTATGCATGCATCTAGCACAATACAATACAAACCACAAAGTAAACCACAGTGCACAAGGGAATTTTTGGTGGTTCAGATATCACATCCAGTGACTCCTACGTCCACCCCTCACACAGTGAGGACACACTATTCAAGATTGAGTACAACACACACACTTGTGCACGACGGCTCAACCACACACACACACACACTAGATCAAGTCCACAAAAGATCAGATCATCTAGCCTTGATCTGATCAACACACACACACACAAATCAGATCTATGCAAAAGCCAGTAGACCACAAAGCACACACTATCACAAACTCCACGTACTGATCTCCAATCAGTACACACACACACAGATATATGAATTGAATTGAGAAAGTTATGAATGAAGGAAGAAAGATCTCTTCAACTCTTGATCTGATCACCACGATCACATATTCATATTAATTCTTCCTTGATACGGCTGCTGCTCGGATTTCTCTTCTTCTTCTTCACGACGGTGCTGCTCTGCTTTAGATCAAGGTCTTTTTGGAGTTGCTGATCTGATTAACATCTTCTACTATTCTTCTGTAGTAGCTCTTTTTCTTCTTTTGCTGATTTGATGAAGAACTTGAGAAGGAATTGATCTCCTCAGATGAGATCCTTGGTCTACAACCTTCTAGAGATGAATAGAGCACTTGAGAAATCTCTTCCAGCCGCCTCTAGCCTCCTTGGAGTTGTGTTAGCTCTCTTGTGCAAAAAGGAGTCCAAAAGATCTATATATAGGAGTGTCCTAGTCTCACACAACTCTTGGGATTCGTGAGAGAAGAGGACGCCCTAATAGAGATCACATGTCTCTCACATGTTGTGACTTAACAAGTGCCTGTCGACAGATGTCCATCGGCTGTCGACAGATACTGCAGCACATATGTCTTCCAGAACCAGATTTCTAAACCATAACTTGAAGGTTTGTTTGGGTTGTTGAAAGATGACCCAGTGCTGTTGACATATACTACTGAATTTGGTTTTTATAGAAGCTTTGAAATGAAGTTCTTCAGTGGTTGTTGACAGATGAGTCATGGCCTTTCGACAGCTATTGTTCTCTTTGGTTTTCCAGAACCTTTTATGCTTGAGGATTCTTCAAGATGTGCACTTCCTTTCTCATGTAATTTCCTACAAAAAATGAGCTTTAAATTAGATATCATGTAGGCATATATCTAATACATTTTGTCATAGTATCTTGTCATTTTATCAACAAAGGTTGAATGAAAAACAATCATGTGTCGACACACATAAGCAGTAACTTGACATGAGACCAGTCATGTGTCGACACCAAGAAGGTCATGTGTCGACACACATAGACAATAACTTGACACATGAATTTTCAGCATGATTGAGAGGTTTTCCATCAACAATACAAATATGTCATCATCAAAAACAGTTGTGTCATCATTAAGAACAGCTTAACATGGTTGACCATAATTGTGTCATTATCAAAAATAGATCAAAGCAATGATCAAGTCAGTGAGTATGGTTATTCAAATAACCACAACTCAACATTCTCCCCCTTTTTGATGATGACAAAATATACATTCATATTTCTCCCCCTTTTTGACAGAATCAAAAAGATGAAGAGAAAATATAAATGTCAAGAAGGCATAATGATCATGTACAACATTGTTTTGAGATTGGCAAGAATGAAATTTGCACAATGGATAACAAGGATAGCATGGATTGTTTTCATTCAAAAAGTTGCAATCATTACAGAAGCTTGCAGTTGCAATTATATTCTTCCCCTCAAATTCTCCCTTTTTTTTTAATAACAACAAAAATACTCTCTTTTCCCCTTAATCAACAACAAGTATAGTCACCCCCTTGGTATAACACTCTTCCCCTATGATGGTGTCAATGAAATAAGTAGGAAAAAGTGATACCAAAGAACATCAATGGATGGAGATCAAAGTATGAGTGACATGTAAGCAAGGGGTGGAATTGGGAGGTAAATGATCAGAATCAATAAGATCTTTGATATTAAAATATGAGAGAAACATTATTATATCTTTGGATTGTGCAACAAAGTTTAATAACAAAGACATATTCAATCACAATATATGTCAAAGTTTTAATAACCTGAATGCATTTAAAAAGATGAAGCAAATGTGATGAAAGTGACCTATATGAGTTGACAAAAGTGTTTATCACATGAGTTTAGTAGCTAAACATTTAACACAATGTAGAAGAATAACTCTAAACCAAATTAACATGAACTTCATCTAGGTCAATGTACATGTTGTTCTTTTTCTACATTTTTATATTTTTCTTTCATTTTGTGAGAGATAATACAAGAGTAAATTGGTCAAATCACACCTTTCAGTGCAAGATGTCACATTTACCCAATGCAAGACCCCCGATTACTCAGTGGTTTAACCTTCATTACCTTATATGGAGTTGAAACAACTTGTTTGTCACCTTTTGACGTGTGACGGCCCTGGATATTTATGCCTATTAAGGCTCCAAATCCAGATCCACCTCTCGCGAACGGACCGAAGTCTCGCAAGGGATATCTCACACAAGTGTCCAGTAAGAATATAAAAGACAACTACACAGTATAAGACACAAGAAAGTACATGTGCTCATACCTGCATATAACAATTTACAACTGTCCCATTACATTATTACAAGTCTAATTAAAAAATACAACTACCTAGGGCATACCCCGAGGGAGCACAAGCTCACAAAACACTACTAACTCGACTCAGCTGCTGGTGGTACAAGTCTGACACAACGTCTCCACAAGCCGAACCAACGGTAAGCCCTGAAAAGAACTGTAGGGAAGTGAGCCTCAACAAGTCACAGGCTCAGCAGGGCCTACCCAAAACAACAACAAACTATGAACACCTCAACCCCAGAGGGTCTCATTGGCAACACCAATAGTCAAACCATTTCATGCTCACAACAATTGAATTTAAGCTGCAATTAAATATAAACACCTTAATCAAACATAACCTCGGAAGGTAAGAAGAAGCAACAGGACTAGTTTTGCACCACTAGTCCACACAACAACTGAAACGCCTAAGCCTTAAGCCTCACAGGCAAACCATAATAAGAACTGGTCGTCCACGCTTTAAGCCACACAGGCAAGTCACTGCCTAGGCTGCAAGCTTCCCAGGCGAACCTCAACCTCGTGGGTAATAGGACACCCAACCAAGTGCTGGTCCATTAAACCCCAAACCACAATATATCAGAAGCTACACACACCAGGTAACATGATCGGCTACAGCAGGCCAATCCATCACACACGAAAACCATATACAGAAGCTTACTCGAGGAAGGTAATGCACATTGAGTGGAAGGTCACACCACACGACCTCTACGAAACACAGTTCCATGTCAACACCAAAAAAGACTGGTATACGACGTACCACCACAAATCATTACCCACACGGGGTACAGGTACCTATTACCACAAGGTACCAGCACGGAAACTGCAAGTAAATCAGTGCCGTAACAGAGCACACCATACCGAGCTAAACCACATTTGGTAAGTCAACACTCACCCACCATAACCAAAACTGTGTCACCACTCGGGCACACCATAAGCCACAACCGCAGTCACAACTATGCCAACACCAGGGCACACCTCGAACGGGTCAAACCTTGACTATAAGTCACAAACTCACGAGCCACAGCCAGTGGCAAAGCACGAGTCGAAAAGGAACGACGCCACCACATGGGAACGGACTACTGGTTGATCAGGCCAGTATCCAACCCGGACAACATAACACAAGAACAACCTCTCAGTCTCGCAGTCACGGATGAAAGGTCCAACTGCCGCTCCACGAGAACAAGTCAAACAACTGTGGAGACCAACCAACACCACACCTGCAGACACACAACTGCAAGTCCATGCCTGGCACCTTTAGGGTCTCTGGCCGGAGCACCCTAAAGTGAGGCACTGGAAAACAGGACTAGCTGGGGACCAGTGACGTCTGCTGGTGTTCGTACCCCCAACTACGAGCGCGCTACAAGTGACTAAAAACAAGCTCTGGGAAGTCGCTGTCCCACTGCTGTCTTTCCCTCAGCTAGACGTACAACTCAACTCAGGAGTGAGGGTGTCCAGGAAGATGACACAGACCTTGACAGTACCACACTGTACCGGGACAAACCCCGGGCACAACAAACACAACATGCCTGGCTCACAAAGAACATGAGGTACCCGACCATAGAGGCATTCCGGAATAGGCGCCGGACCACCACACTCGGCAAGCTCAAACCACGGTATATACACAAACAATTTCTATTACCAATTACGGTACATATGTTAGGAATAGCTTGTTCCAGTCACCTTGTGACTTACAAGCTAACCTGCACAATCACACACATAAACCATATTAATAATAACACCACAGCCTGTCATCAGTCACCTTGTGACCTTCACTGCCACACTAAACACAGTACACGATAATCACGTAATAACCATACTTATACTTTACTAATTATCCATCTAGGATAATCTATAAAAGATCTTAAAGGATCAAGGCTAGGTTCAAATGTGAACCTCACCGCCACCATACCACGGACTAACGACAATAATTAAGATACAATAAACACAATAACGTACGATGTGCCATGCACACACAAACCACATGCACGGAATTCAAACCACGTAAACACCATGCTAATTATATAAATAACACATTGGCCATGTAAAACCAGCCCACCATGTGAGCAACACACTTCATGAGCGTGACAAGTGCACTGGCTCCACCTGTCATTGCCATGCACAACAAATACCACTAACCGGATATTCAAAATACAGAAAGCATGCACAACGGGACCTCTCAGCTGAGGTCGTGACAAGGGGCAAGGTCGCCTTCAGAACGCGACGCCCTGACATGCCGCGTTCAAACCATGAACGCGACGGATCGAGCTGTCGCGTTAACAACGCGACGCCCAGGGCTGTCACCTTCGCAGGCGAAAACCCTAATCCGGGAGCAACTCCACGAATCACCATTCCAGACCATTCAAACCACACTTAATTCACATTTTCCATGCTTTAATGGATACCTTAGCATGATATCTACTGTTTACAAAGCAATAAACTAACTAACATGCAATTCATAATACAAATCGAGGTAGAACACCCTACCTTCGTGAAGAACGCGAAAACCGGAGATCCCTTGACGTTTCCCCCGCTCCACACGACGTCCTCGCGGTGAGAACATGCCCCACGCACCTCTAGAACCTCGAACCGCTCGGAGGAACCCCGCAGCAACTCCCCCTGGTCGAGCAGAGCCTGTGAAAGCTCTATTCGGCCAGGGTCCCTTAAAAACGCATTGCAGTTGAGAACGTGACGTAGCCCTACGTCGCAACCTGAACGCGACGTAGGCGGCCGTCGCCTTTTCAAGCCCGACGTTTGCAAGCCGCCCAACGCGCGACGTGTGGCACGCATGTAGACGTCGACCACTCAACAGCGGCAACAGGAACGCGACCACCAGGGCTGTCGCGTTCAGAACGCGACACACACCCTTGTTGCGTTCACAGGCAGAAAACCTGTGAGCACTTTGGGCCCAATCTAGTGGCCCACCAAGCCTCACAACGCGCGTAAACACCTGAAACACGCACTAATGGGCCACACATTGGCCACCAAACCCACTAAGCAGGGATCCGCAAAGATTCGAAAAAAAGCGCGATGTTACATGACGCGAGCCAAAACACTTGATTAGGTGAAATGAACCCAGTTACTCAGTGATAAAATGAAGTTTTCATTGCTCTATTTGTATCTCTCTATTTTTTTGAACACTTTCTATTTGAAATTTTTAAGAACAGAATTACATTAATTAGAATAGACATGATCATGAGTGTAGAGAGATTATTCTTAACATGTGCTAAGGATAAAGCTTCAAAACATACACATGTTAAACACTAAAGCTACTCATGTGCCTACAAGTGTTTTGCAACTCAGTTTAAATGCGTTCAGCTATTAAAATTGACATAAACTTGTTCTTTAGATTGTATCTTTAAAACTAAACTGAGTGCACAATTACTTTAGTCTTTATGTATGAAATCTCTCATATAGGAATATCATAAAGACTCATTTATTCTAATGCAAGACTTGAATAAAAGGTATGATATATCAGGGAGATAGAATCAGGAAATAAGTGGAAACTGATTTTCAAGCATGAGTTTGAGTGGATGTTCAAGATAGGAGAGTGACCAAGAAATGTAGACTGGCAATAAAATGAGTCTGGCTCACAGAAAGACTCCCCCTTAACATGTGCATGGATTAAAAAAAAACTAGCAAGCAATTCGCACATGATTATGCACGCAATTAGCTTTATACTTTTGGTACTTGACAGAGTATTTTACTCACGCATAATGATAGTTTCCAAACAAGAATAACTTGTTTCTCCACATGTCATCGTTTGATATATCAAGAAGTCAAAGCAAATGATATGCACTAGGAGTCATGGGCGCAATCAAGCAAGCATGATAACACAAACATGATTCCAATTGTTACGAGGCATTGTCATTTGGGGGTAGCATCAAAACACATTTTTCATTGCTCAGATAAAAGTAAAAATCCATTTCAATTCCAGCAGTTCAAATCTAAAGTGATAAAGAGATTTTACCTGAACAATCTTCAATTTCTTTTCAAGGATTTTACCTGTGTTCTCCAATCATTTCTTGCCTTGCACAGCCAATGTCATGAATCCATTTACACTGTATGGCTGCAAGACATCTCAGCTTGTTGATCAAGCTGGTTTTGGGACCCACACTTGCTTGGGTCCTGCAATGACATCAATGTTAGAATTCAACAATGATTTCAGAATCCAAAATGATTTTATTTTTGGAATAGATGTATTTCTTTCATTAATGGAACTATGAGCAGCATTAGTTCCATATTTTTCTTTAGTCTTGTTCAATACATCTATGTTCTCATGAGATTTTCTGTTTCTTGGATTTTTATTATTTTGTGCAGTTTTCCTGTTCATAGATACATGGAATTTCTGAACTTTCTCAGTATGAACATGATGTTTATTCCTATGTGTATGAACACATGCATTATGATGGAACTTTGAAGCATGCACAAAATAATGGTTTCTATGTCAACAGTTCTTAGACAAATGTTCATGTTGATGACATGTAAAGCACTAAGCTGGTTTGGCATATTTATGAAAGTGTTGATCTTTATTCCAGCAGAGTTTAGCAAGGTGACCAGGTCTATTGCAATTAAAGCAAATGGGTTGAGTATTTACCTGGAGCTTACCATAGTATGAGTGCATTTGCTGGAATCTCTTAAATCCTCTAGAGTACCTTTGAGTATCCTTGGGTTGAAAGGGAGGAGGTGGTACCCTTTGATAGCTTTTAACATGATGTGGAGTTGGAGATTGCCTTGAATCGTTTTGGACTGATGGAGGAGGTGTGGAGACCTTGTAGAATCATGTTTTCTTTTCTATTTTCTTTTTCTGATTTTCAATTGAAACAGGGTTCTTCCTATTTACAGCATTTTTATTCAATTTATCATTTTGTTTTTGAAAATTTTTCTAAACATGAATAGTAACAGATTTTTCTTTAGGTGCAACAGAATTCTTGTTCATATAAACATTGACAAATGAGGTCTTTGTTTTGTTTTCAAAATTCTCTTTGTTCAAGGGGATAAATCTTAAACCCTCCTTTTGAAAATTGACTTTTATTCCAAGAAGATTATCCAAATTCTGAGTTCCTTGAACAAACTTAGACAAAGCAGTTTAAACTCTCAACAGTTTTGTTCAATTTAGAAATCCTCCTTTCAGAATTTTGATTTTGTTTAACAACCACTTCAAGTTCATTTGTCAATTTTACTTTTTCAGCTTTTAATGAATCAGTTTCTTTTTCTGAAGTTTGAAGTTGATTTGTCATGATATCCAGACCATTTTTCATTTTGTTCCTTTCAATTTCACTTTGAACAATTTAATTTTCCAAGTCAGTAATTTTCTTCTTAGAATTGTTGCATTCATCATTTAATGGTCTGTCATGATACAAGCATTCAATCTTCTTTCTAAGATGACTATTTTCCTCAACCAATTGGTTGCATTTTTCTTTTATCTGATGATCATGAGCCATGTTGAAAATTTGTTTGTTCAATTGATCATTATCAAATTTGAGATTCTCATTAAGATCAATCAATTTTTCATTTTCATTTTTCAAATCAAAAATTTCAGATTCCACCTAATCATGATTTTTTTTTTCAATTTGGACAACTTGTTTCCAAAGTTTTTGACTTCATTCTTCAATTCTTCATTCTCTATTTTTAGTTTTTCATTTTCTTCATAGAAGGCTTGATGGTTATCAATTTTTATTTCATTTATCTCTAGTTGATCCTTCAACTTCTTTTTTTTTATTTTTTAACTTTTTAAATTGTTTGCACATGTGCTCATAGCATTCTATCAGTTCATCATAAGATATATCATTCTTTGAGTCTGTATCAGACATTGATCTATCAAATGGGTCTGAATCAGATTTACCTGATTTTTGAGACTTTCTCGACTTTTCTGACAAATATGATCCTTCAGATTTGTCTGAGTTGGGAGAACCTTTTGAGCTGCCATGAGCCATGAAGCATTTGTCCTTGGTTTTCTTTCCAATCATGCTTGTCTTCATTGAGGAGTCCTGCATTTTATCATCACTGTCATCAAACTCAATAATCATAGGTCTATTTATGATACTTGAGAATTTAGCCATATTTCTGAGTTTGTTTCAGATGATTAGACCAATCAATAGAATATTGAGTCTGATCAAAAAGCAATCAAGCAGCTCAAGCAAATCGGATGATGTTTCAAAAGATCAACGAAAGGCAATCAAATCAGATTAGAGTCAGATATAAACCCGCTTTGATACCAATTGTTAGGATCGGATTTTCGGTGATGGCAAAGCTAGAAGGGGGGTTGAATAGATTTACAGCAGAAACTTAAGCAATTTAAAAATTACTTTGGATTAAGAGATATATTCAATTAAAACCCCTTTGATCTAATGCAATGTGTGTTATCAAAATGTGTAAAACATTTTATCAAACAGTGCAAGCCTCAAATATGTGATTAACGTGTGTGAACAAATTAATTAGTAGTGTGTAGGCAAAATCCCTATGCATGCATCTAGTGTAATACAATGCAAATCACAAATCAAACCACAGTACACAAGGGATTTTTAAGTGGTTCAGAGATCACATCCAGTGACTCCTACGTCCACCCATCACACTGTGAGAACACACTACTCAAGATTGAGTACAACACACACACTTGAGCACGATGGCTCAACCACACACACACGCTAGATCAAGTCCACAAAAGATCAGATCCACTAGCCTTGATCTGATCAACACACCACACACACAAATCAGATCTATGCAAAAGCCAGTATTGACCACAAAGCACACACTATCACAAACTGTACGTACTGATCTCCAATCAGTACACACACAGAGAGATATATGAATTGAATTGAGAAAGTTATGAATGAAGGAAGAAAGATCTCTTCAACTCTTGATCTGATCACCATGATCACATATTCATATTAATTCTTCCTTGATACGGCTGCTGCTTGGATTTCTCTTCTTCTTCTTCATAACGGCGCTGCTCTACTTTAGATGAAGGTCTTCTTGGAGTTGCTGATCAGATTAACATCTTCTAGTATTCTCTTGTAGTAGCTCTTCTTCTTTTGTTGCTGATTTGATGAAGAACTTGAGAAACAATTGATCTCCTCAGATGAGATCCTTGGTCTGCAACCTTCCAGAGATGAACAGAGCACTTGAGAAATCTCTTCCAGTCGCCTCTAGCCTCTTTGGAGTTGTGTTGGCTCTCTTGTGCGAAAAGGAGTCCAAAAGAGATATATATATATATATATATATATATATATATATATATATATATATATATATATATATATAGGAGTGTCCTAGTCTCACACAACTCTTCGAATTCGTGAGAGAAGAGGACGCCCTAATAGAGATCACATGTCTCTCACATGTTGTGACTTAACAAGTGCCTGTCGACAGATGTTCATCGGCTGTCGACAGATACTGCAGCACATATGTCTTCCAGAACCAGATTTCTAAACCATAACTTGAAGGTTTGTCTGGGTTGTCGACAGATGACCCAGTGTTGTTGACAGATACTGCTGAATTTGGTTTTTCCAGAAGCTTTGAAATGAAGTTCTTCAATGGCTGTTGACAGATGAGTCCTAGCCTGTTGACAGCTACTGTTCTCTTTGGTTTTCCATAACCTTTTTTGCTTGAGGATTCTTCAAGATGCGCACTTCCTTTCTCATGTAATTTCCTACAAAAAATTAGTTTTAAATTAGATATCATGTAGGCATATATCTAATACATTTTGTCATAGTATCATGTCATTTTATCAACAAAGGTTGAATGAAAAACAATCATGTGTCAACACCAAGAAGGTCATGTGTCGACACACATAAGCAGTAACTTGACATGAGAGCAGTCATGTGTCGACACCAAGAAGGTCATGTGTCGACACACATAGACAATAACTTGACACATGAATTTTCAGCATGATTGAGAGGTTTTCCATCAACAACACAAATATGTCATCATCAAAAATAGTTGTGTCATCATTAAGAATAGCTTAAAATGGTTGACCATAATTGTGTCATCATCGAAAATAGATTAAAGCAATGATCAAGTCAGTGAGTATGGTTATTCAAATAACCACAACTCAATAGGGTTGTCTATCTGAGACGCCCGTTGGGATTCTACGCTGTTAATGTCCCAGATCGTAGGGTGGCGTGCCACGCCATCGCATCAACTGCTGTGGTAGGCAAAGGGCTACCTAGAGCTACAGGCCATGGAGGTGCCACGCAGGGGCTAATGGGCCTGCTCGACACTCGGCGAGGCCGCCCGGTGCCCAGTGCTCAAAGCTTGGAGCAGCTGCCCGGTGCTCGGCACGGCTGTTCAGTGTCCAGTGCCTTGATGCTTTGGCCGCAGAGGGTTCGAACATGAGCCTTGCAGTCTGCTCGGTCCACCGTGTCCTACTCGAATAGGTTTGGAGGTGTCTGGAGATCACCTTTGGGACCCTTAGGCGCTTGATGGCTGAAACGTGTTCGGAAGACAACAGCTAAAACTGAGGACACGTGGCCGAATGGCCAAAGCTTAATCACCTTGCTGGATCATGATGGGCCAATGGGCCCAGGAAGCTGAAAATAGCCTCTATAGTAATTATATAAGTATTTAAGTATGTAACTTGTACTTCACTAACTACATACTTACATAATTACATAACTTACATAGTTACATGCGAAATCTAATTAGGGGTCCTTATCAAAGGGCGTGGCTTTTTTCCTAATCCCTATAAGAATACTAGAAGTTGTAGAGTCCTTGCTTTTTTGCCTGGTTTAATTAGTAGCCCCTACTTTTGAGACATCAGTATTTACGACCATCGATTCACGAGTTCCGTCTCTTTTGTACCAGTCTCTTTTTTCCATTCTCATTTTACCCTTCTGTCCTTTTAAGAACTGTCGCCTCTGTGAACTATGGACTTTAGTTACTATAAAATAGCTATGTTTTACTTATAGAATGTGTGTAGCTGTAGCACCCTAGAAATTTTAATTACATAAAAAATCAAATAAATGGAAATAAATAATTTCCATAATATCAGAGTATTTAAACATACGTATCATTATCGTATGTGCTAAAACACATCAGAAATTTCGTAAAAATTATAAATCAACCCCACACATTATTCCTAAGTGTTCCACGAAGAACTTCATGCAATGAAAAAATCTGATTAACCAAGTGTACATCACATGGTGACTGATTATCCAAATAAGGAAATAAGTCGAAAAACTGTTAACACGGAAATACGACGCAATCATAAATTAAATAAAAATGTTGGAGAGACTTCCAACATTATATATTAATGACCCAATATCATAATTGAGCCAATGGACAACATTTGGCCTAAAAATCAAATGAAGCAAGAAAATGCATGGAAATTCGTAACTTAAATAAGCTGAAATTAGGAAAAGGCAATTATGGTTGAATTGGGATGCAATCATGCATTCTTGGCAACCCAAATTCATGCCTAGCCATCCTTTGGGATTGCTTGATGGCCAAGGCACTCCAATGGAGGAAGAAATCCTCAAATTAGGGAAGTAATAAGCTGAAACCGCAACTTGGCTTTCCTTGCTGCATTAGGACTCCTAAAACCCATAGATGCTTAAATACTCTCCACTAAACCATAGGTACGAGTTTTACCACTTTCTGGGGTTGTGTGGAGGAGTTCTTGGCGGCTGGCGAGCTGTGGAATGACCACAAGAAGGTCATCTTCTTCCCATGTTTGTCTGCTACGACCTGTGCAACCCGTCCACTTGGAGTCGACCAAAGGTAGGGTTAACCTAAATCTCATCGTGCAAGGCTTATACCCCTGTAAAGAGGGTCAAGTCTACTTCCTAACCCAACTGGAATGCACAATTTTCATGCAGTACACTGGGAGTATTAGGCGTTCTTCAATAGACAGTAAGAACGAGGGTCTTCTAAAGAATGAAACTCCATCAACCTAGAAGGTAGGTTTTCTCGGGCCAAACGTTAACAAATCTTATACTAATGTGTAGAGCATCAAGTCTAGTTTCATGTCTAATTGGTTTCATCAGATTCCAATGTGTAGATCTTAAGTTATAGGTGTTTTGCCAAGGTCGCGCATGTCAGGGATTTTTCATGTTCAGGTTGATTTATCACGCATCCCGAGGTTGTTTTAAATTATTTAAAAATCATAGTTCGCACCTATTCCATGTTCCCAACAACTTTCATGTTGAGACTTTTGTCCAAAAAGCCTAGTTTAGAAGATATAAGCGTTGCATGGATCAAACCCCAGTTTCCTGCATGTTTCGACATTTTCGGTCTGATGTCTGAACCGCGTCCGGTTTAGACGATGCTTTTAAAGCGTCTGGAATTGCATTTCTCGTTGCCGTCGTGATTCAGTGAGAGGCGTCCATAAGACACGACACGTTTAACGTGTTGACGAGTCAACTCGCGTGTGGGTCTACGCGCCGCCTGGGAGTCAGCACCGGTCTGAATCGCGGTGTGATACCCCGACGCGTTTCAAGCAGTTTTCCCGCCCAAGCGTTTATTAAATGAATTTCCTTGAACGCGTCTGTGTCCCCCGACGCAATTCAATCATAAACGCAGCCACAAGAGTAGATGCGATTTGTAAACTTCACTGTTTTGCTGGCTTTCTCTGTACACTATGTTTTAAAGTGCGTCCACTATGTTGGACGCATATTTCAAAGCTTACCCGAGGTCTGTTTAACATGGTATCAAGTGTGTGATTTGCACATCTTGGGTCTGATCATTACATGATGTCTATTTAATGGCTTAAAAGTGTTTAACCTATTTAAAAGTTATAATTACATGAATATTATTCTAATTGCTTTCTTAATGATATGATCATTCATGAAACTTGTGATTCTCTCTTGTTACTATTCTAGCTTGATTAAAATGATAATTTGTTATCTTAAAATCTTGCAAACCATGATCATTTAAAATGCATAGTTTCATGTCATGTTATCATGTTAAGTGCTTTCCGCAAGTTTGAAACCGGTGGATTGTGGATTGAGATGCGTATATCACTACACACTTGCACATCTAGGCAGCCCTTTCTTGGGGATTTGGAAGCTCTCTATCGGTCATTCCGAATCAGTAGACTAGCGACCTTTTCTCTAAGACCTCTGTAAATCTCTGTTCTCCGTGGATTCCCACATGTAGACCGAGTTGGTTGTACCATTGAAGTTCCCTTGAGATAGCGTGCACTTCCTCTCTCATCTTGTTCTCGTGAGTGTGATTTACAATCTAGACTAAAGCCATTAATGTAAAGATTGAACTAAAGTATAAATCGTACTGTTATGCTGCCAAATTTATCTCTTAACCATTGTTCTCATGAAATCATGTTCAATTTAATTATTACTTGTTCTCATCATCATCATGAACATGACGTTACACATGCTTACATCTTGAAACTCTCATTGGTCATTATTAATGACTGTGGGTATCTACATTTAAATTTAAGTGAGATGCTGACCGGGCACGGCGAGTGTCCAAGGGCTCCAGTCTAGCCCCAATGACGGAGAGTCATAAATATACTGTTAACCATGGGGTATAATTATTATTGGCGTTGCATCTGCGCTGGGAGTCGTGCATGTCGTGTTGAATGATAGATACAATAACCACATACGCGTGTCCTGGTGTACATTCTTGGTGGATCTTTCCTTTGTGTACATTAGTGTCTACATGCTTGATTAGTGTTACATTATCATGCTCGTGCGTTCTTGCTTGCTTGCGTGATATGGTCATCCTGCATTTATTGCAATTTAAGTGATATCTTGCGTGCTAGTTACGTGCCTCACTATTGATAATCTCTTGCTCGTTATATCGTTCTAGATCTTGTTCTATCATGATCACTCTACCTAGCTTGTTCATGTATCATGTTTTAATGAGTTTTATTCGTACATGCATATCATGACAATCATCGTGCTTACCTAGTTCTAAATTACTAATCACTTATATCATTGCCCGCACATTGAGATATAAATCCTACTAGTGGGCTAGTTTGCTCATCCCCTACTTTTAACCATTCTAGGTGATTATGACATTCAAGAGGAAGAGCAAGCCGAGGATGGGAATGCGTCAGAGTGATGAGCATTCCAACTATGAGTCTAGTTATAGTAGTTTGCTTTGAGTGTTAGATTCATGTAGTAGGAAGTGAGGAATAAATGTAATTTTCCTTTTTATTGAGTCTTAGTTCTGTATTAGTTTTCATTTGGAATACAATGAGTTGAGATTTGAAGACAAGATTAGTTGAGTTCAATATTTGGGCCCTATGATGATGTATGTTATACATTTAGTGTGTGCTAGCTAGAGGCTTATTTGCCGACTGTTCACGTCTCGGGATATCGTCTTGAATTATTCCGCATTATTAATATCCACTACGTAATTCTCGGGACGTGACAGTTTAGTGCTATCAGAGCCTAGGAACACCGAATAGGATATATGTCTCAGGATTAAGAGATACCTATGGAACCTAGGTCATGGAAATTAAATATAGTACCTGGTGAGAAAGGGGTAGAGACTGGGAACATGATAGAAAGAACAAAACACTCTTACCCACTGACTCTTATAAAGTATCTAGAAACATTAATTGGTTTCCATCTTTTTCTCAGGAACCCTCATAACTCTTACACTCAACTGCAATGGCTCGCAATCAGTGGCAAGCTATGCAAGAAACCGTGGCTGGATTGACTCAAGCTTTACAAAATGTGGTTCAGGTTGGTAATCAGGTTGCCGTGGCTAGGAATGGAGCCGGTGATTTACACCGTAACTTTAGGAGTTTAAACCCTCCTCGTTTCTCGGGATCTCCTGATCCAGACAAAGCGAAGAATTGGCAGGAAGAAATAGAAAGGATTTTCCAAGTTATGCAATGCACCAATAGGGAGAAGGTGGTACTGGCCACTTTCCAATTTACTAAGGATGTTCGAGCATGGTGGAAGGCCACATCGGCCCATCTGCCTAATGTAGCTGAATTGGAGTGGGCCGGATTCCTGGAGATATTCCGGGGAAAGTATTTCTCTGAGAGAGTTAAGGAAAAGAAAACGGCAGAGTTTGCCGTACTAAAACAAAAGATCATGTCGGTGGCTGAGTATGAAGCTCAGTTTGCTCGCCTGGCAGTGTATGCCCCACATCTGGTAGGCACGGAAAGGTTGAAGGCCAACCGTTTCATGGATGGGCTTAGGCCCATGTTCATTGAAAAGCTCGGACCACACAACATCCAAACCTACACTGATATGGTCCAAAGAGCTCAACTGGTAGAAGACACTATGGTTAAGGTGGAAGACATAAAGAGGAAAGACATCTCAAAGTCGACCTTCATAAAAAGAGGATCAGTCGATACAACTGGAACTTTCCACAACAACAACAATAACAACAACTACAACTACAACAAAATGCCAACCACTGGGAAGGACTATGGCATGGAGAAAAAGATCAAAGTAGAAGAAACAACGACGGTGGAATATTGTAAATTTTGCGACAAGCCTGGGCACCAAGCGGACAAGTGCTGGAAGAAGGCCGGGGCTTGCCTGTGATGTGGGAGTCAGGAACATCGTATACCAAACTGTCCCATGCTAAAAGACCAAGTTGGAAGGAACCAGGGAGTGGTAAAGCATCAAGGACGCGTGAATGCAATAACTCCAGCAGAGCTCCCAGAAGAAGGTATGATTGTTAAATCCCTAGACTGATCTTATAATGTTTTTCTTATTAGTACATTTCTAAGTGGGGGAATAAGATGGAGTTATAATCATTAAGGAGAAATTAGAAAGGAATAATCTAGTAATTATACCATAGTTCATCTGGTGGATTAAGATGGAGTTATAACAACCGTGGAAGGAAGATAGGAGTGGAAGGAACCAAATGAATAGTACGGGTGACCATAGGTGTAGATGTTGGACTAGCATCCACGATGTGGAAACAAGTTAGAGGAATTAAATCTGAAATGACCTCAAGGATCATAACTATCAAAAGCCAATTAATGATCTATGAATTTGGGGACCAAATTCTCTTAAGTGGGGGAGGGTGTAGAATCCCAGAAATTTTAATTACATAAAAATTCAAATAAATGGAAATAAATAATTTCTATAATATCAGAGTATTTAAACATACGTATCATTATCGTATGTGCTAAAACACATCGAACAATTTCGTAAAATTATAAATCAACCCCACACATTATTCTTAAGTGTTCCACAAAGAAATTTGTGCAACAAAAAATCCAATTAACTAAGTGTACATCACATGGTGACCGATTATCTAAATAAGGAAACATGTCGAAAAACCGTTAACACGGAAATACGACGTAATCATAAATTAAATAAAAATGTTGGAGAGACTTTCAACATTATATATTAATGACCCAATATCATAATTGACCCAATGGACAACATTTGGCCCAAAAATCAAATGAAGCAAGAAAATGCATGGAAATTCGTAACTTAAATAAGCCGAAATTAGGAAAAGGCAATTAGGGTTGAATTGGGATGCAATCATGCATTCTTGGCAACCCAAATTTGTGCCTAGACATCCTTTGGGATTGCTTGATGGCCAAGGCACTCTAATGGAGGAAGAAATCTTCAAATTAGGGAAGTAATATGCTGAAACCACAACTTGGCTTTCCTTGTTGCATTAGGACTCCTAAAACCCATAGATGCTTAAATACTCTCCACTAAACCATAGGTACGAGTTTTACCACTTTCTGGGGTCGTGTGGAGGAGTTCTTGGCAGCTGGGGAGCTGTGGAACGACCACAAGAAGGTCATCTTCTTCCTCTATTCGTCTGCTATGACCTGTGCAACCCATCCACTTGGAGTCGACCAAAGGTAGGGTAAACCTAAATCTCATCATGCAAGGCTTATACCCCTGGAAATAGGGTCAAGTCTACTTCCTAACCCAACTGGAATGCATAATGTTCATGCAGTACACTGGGAGTATTAGGCGTTCTTCAATAGACGGTCAGAACGAGGGTCTTCTAAAGAACAAAACTTCATCAACCCAGAAGGTAGGTTTTCTCAGGCCAAACATTAACAAATCTTATACCAATGTGTAGAGCATCAAGTCTAGTTTCATGTCTAATTGGTTTCATCGGATTCCAATGTGTAGATCTTGAGTTATAGGCATTTTGCCAAGGTCGCGCATGTCAGGGACTTTTCACGTTCATGTCAATTTATCACACATCCCGAGGTTGTTTTAAATTATTTAAAAATCATAGTTCGCACCTATTCCATGTTTCCAACAACTTTCATGTTGAGACTTTTATCCGAAAAGCCTAGTTTAGAAGATATAAGCATTGCATGGATCAACACCAGTTTCCTACATGTTTCGGTGTTTTCGGTCTGATGTCTGAACCGCGTCCAGTTCAGACGACGCTTTTAAAGCATCTGGAATTCCGTCACTTGTTGCCGATGTGATTCGGTGAGAGGCGTCCACGAGACACGATGCGTTTAACGTGTTGATGAGTCAACCTGCGTGTGGGTCTACGCGCCGCCTAGGAGTCAGCGCCGGTCTGAATCGCGGCGTGATACCCCGACGCATTTCAAGCAGTTTTCTCGCCCAAGCCTTTATTAAATGAATTTCCTTGAACGCGTCTGTGTCCCCCGACGTGATTCAATCATAAATGCGGCCACAAGAGTAGATGCGATTTGTAAACTTCACTGTTTCGCTGGCTTTCTCTGTACACTGTGTTTTAAAGTGCGTCCACTATGTTGGACGCATATTTCAAAGCTTAATCGAGGTCTGTTTAACATGGTATCAAGTGTGTGATTTGCACATCTTGGTCTGATCATTACATGATGTCTGTTTAATGGCTTAAAAGTGTTTAACCCATTTAAAAGTTATAATTACATGAATATTATTCTAATTACTTTCTTAATGATATGATCATTCATGAAACTTGTGATTCGCTCTTGTTACTATTCTAGCTTGATTAAAATGATAATTTGTTATCTTAAAATCTTGCAAACCATGATCATTTTAAATACATAGTTTCATGTCATGTTATCATGTTAAGTGCTTTCCGCAAGTTTGAAACCGGTGGATTGTGGATTGAGATGGGTACATCACTACATACTTGCACATCTAGACAGCGCTTTCTTAGCCTCACTTTGGTAATGGGTTGGAGTTTGAGTTAACTCCAACCCATGGCTAAAGTTATTCAAGGTTAACTCAATTTTTGCTTTGTGAGTGGGTTAGAAAAAGTTGAGTTAACTCTGTTCCGGGGTGTGAGTGGGTTAGAAAAAGTTGAGTTAACTCAAAGTTAACTCAACCTAACCGAGTTAACTTTTTTTGGTTGCCAAAGTCCATTTTGAGTTAACTCTGAGTTAACTTTGAGGTAACTCTGAGTTAACCCTTTACCAAAGTGAGGCTTAGGGATTTGGAAGCTCTCTATCAGTCGTTCCGAATCGGTAGACTAACGACCTTTTCTCTAAGACCTCTGTAAATCTCCATTCTCCATGGATTCCCACATGGAGACCGAGTTGGTTGTACCATTGAAGTTCCCTTGAGATAGCGTGCACTTCCTCTCTCATCTTGTTCTCATGAGTGTGATTTACAATCTAGACTAAAGCCATTAATGTAAAGATTGAACTAAAGTATAAATCATACCGTTATGTTGCCAAATTTATCTCTTAAATATTGTTCTCATGAAATCATGTTCAATTTACTTATTACTTGTTCTCATCATCATCATGAACATGACGTTACACATGCTTACATCTTGAAACTCTCATTGGTCATTATTAATGACTGTGGGTATCTACATTTAAATTTAAGTAAGATGCTGACTGGGCACGGCAAGTGTCCAAGGGCTCCAGTCTAGCCCCAATGACGGAGAGTCATAAATATACTGTTAACCATGGGGTATAATGATTACTGGCGTTGCATCTGCGCTAGGAGTCGTGCATGTCATGTTGAATGATAGATACAATAACCACATACACGTGTCCTGGTGTACATTCTTGGTGGATCTTTCCTTGGTGTACATTAGTGTCTACATGCCTGATTAGTGTTACATTATCGTGCTCGTGCGTTCTTGCTTGCTTGCGTGATATGGCCATCCTGCATTTATTGCAATTTAAGTGATATCTTGCGTGCTAGTTACGTGCCTTACTATTGATAATCTCTTGCTCGTTATATTGTTCTAGATCTTGTTCTATCATGATCACTCTACCTAGCTTATTCATGTATCATGTTTTAATGAGTTTTATTCGTACATGCATATCATGACAATCATCGTGCTTACCTAGTTCTAAATTACTAATCACTTATATCATTGCCCGCACATTGAGATATAAATTCTACTGGGCTAGTTTGCTCATCCCCTACTTTTAACCATTCTAGGTGATTATGACATTCAAGAGGAAGAGCAAGTCGAGGATGGGAATGCATCCGAGTGATGAGCGTTCCAACTATGAGTCTAGTTATAGTAGTTTGCTTTGAGTGTTAGATTCATGTAGTAGGAAGTGAGGAATAAATATAATTTTCCTTTTTATTGAGTCTTAGTTCTGTATTAGTTTTCATTTGGAATACAATGAGTTGAGATTTGAATACAAGATTAGTTGAGTTCAATATTTGGGCCCTATGATGATGTATGTTGTTATACATTTAGTGTGTGCTAGCTAGAGGCTTATTTGCCGACTGTTCACGTCTCGGGATATCGTCTCAAATTATTCCGCATTATTAATATCCGCTGCGTAATTCTCAGGACGTGACAGTAGCGCACTTACAGGAACCATTGATATGACTTACAGAAAGAAAATATATATGTGTGTAGGGCACTATCCCTGCCGTGTAATAGACTACTTTGTGTACTGTAACATTTGTCATTGTAGCGAAGAACTGAAGATATAGAAGATTTTTATTTATGCAGGATTTTGGGTTGGGTTGCTACAAGTTCTTCTATTATGATCTATTTCTTTGAACCTTAAACAAATATACACATGTTCTACTTCTCCTCTTGAACGTATTCTCCTCTTTCTCGGTCTTCCTGGCAACATTTTTGTTGTCGGTGGCTTAATCAGAACATCAGATAGTTGAGGTGGATCTTGATGTGCTAGGATGTGATGGACAACCAAGAGGGGAGGGGTGAATTGGTTATCGCCCAATAAAAATATATATTTTAACAGAATAGATTATACTCAATTAACCAAACTTATTGTGTGAGATGCATAATGAAATATTACAAGTACACAAACGAAACCAACTATCCTAACGTGCTTAGAACGGAGATGGAAAAGATGGATGCAAACCACACATACAGGCAGGATTTTGAGTGGTTCAACAAACACACCCCTGTGTGCGTCTACGTCCACTACTCCACACCCCTGTGAGGATTTCCACTAGCTTGTTTCCCAAGTACAAGCGAAAACGCACGCACACACACACACACTGATTGTTTCCGGGGACAACCACAACCCCACCTCGTTTCCCAGGGACGAGATAACCCAATGTGTATGCGTGCACACACTACACACCAACTACACACGTGCTCACAGATAGAGCACACACACACAATGATGTTTGTGCAAATAAACTGAAGTTCAATTCTCAACCCAAGAACAAGAGAAAAGAGATGAAAATTTACAGTTCAAAATTCTCTTGTTTTGGTGTGGTTGAGAAGCGTCAAAGAAGAACACAGAAGCTTGCTCAGGCCTTCCTGGACGAAGTACTATGGATGCACAATCTTCAGAACATCCAACACCTTGAATTCATTCAGCAACCTCTGAAGAAATCACCTAGAAAGTGCTTCGGTCTGTTGGTTCGTCCTTTTCCCTAGCCTGGTTAGTAATCTCATTCTCCAACTATGTGTATTTATACTACACACAAGAATAGAGTTCTACCTTGAAACCCATGACGAAAAGACTCCTACTTGGCTGTAGATTAGAAGATAAGCTCATGTAGAATCTGTAAAAGAAAACGTCCTATCCAAACTAGAAACTATGTTTTCGGAGTCAGTCGACCAACTTCCCAAGATCGGTCGTCCAATTTTGGACACACATCGATGAGACTTTGACTGGCAAATCGACTGATGGTTCGGTCGTCCGATTCTGGAATTTCGATCGACCAACTTCGGGTTTAGCTTCAACCGATGCTTCGGTTGGTGTAGTTATAATGTGAACATCCAAAGTACCATCCTTCGATTGGCGGACCAGTCGACCGATTTCCTCAAGTCGGTCGTTTGACTTTTTGACTGTCCCAGTGCCAAACCGTCTGTCTAGGTCGGTCGTCTGATTTGCCCAAATCGGTTATTCGACCTCGGACAGGTAATAAATTTGTCATCGATTCCCTTTGATTCATAACTGATCTGACATGGATTACCTTTGAACCATAATCGATCTAACATGAATTCCTTTTCAATATCGGTCAACTGATTTCTGCAAGTTAGTTGTCCGATTGTCAGTTTTGTAGTTCTTCTTCTAGTCTTGTCTTTCTATTTTATCCAAGTCTTGGGCTTGGTGTTGACCACTTCAAATGCGACTTTTGGACAAGCTTACTGGACACTTAACACACAAATTAGACCCTCAAATTAAATAAACATAAATCAAATGCTTGGTCATAAACATGAATTATATTCAGTGTTTTGTGATTATCTGAATCATGAGTTAAACTTAGTGTTTTGTGATCATCAAAATCTACAGAATACAATAATCTCCCCCTTTTTGATGATGACAAAACACTTGTAGACTTTTCACACAAAACACAACATTTGATTTTAGATATCAATTTTATTTGATTTTTATGTGTTTGCATATGACAAAGACATGCATTCAGTCATGCAAGATTAACTCCCCCTCTCTAAAATACTTATGACTCTAACTCTCCCATTTTCTTTTTGATGTAAACTCTCCCCCAAAACAAAAATATCTCCCCCAAAACAAAAATATAAAATCTACAAATATTTTCTCCTCCTTTTTGACAACATCAAAAAGTGGGTGGTATTAGGGATAAGAGGTGCAATTGGCATAATACAAAGTATGTGAAAATGTCACTTGGGGAATATGATGGGAGTGCATGCTCTAAAAGATAGCCATTAAATAGTTCAGTGTTTAATCAAGTTCTCAACACACATTCAAAATTGAATTCCATTAGATGTGAACTGTGAGACATGATTAAGAAGGCATCACACATGATGATAAGTAGAATTCTAATTAACACTAACGGATACTCTTATCTTATCCATGCATGATAGACCCATGATTTTTGGTAGCTATCACTCTACCCTTTTTTTTGTTCTGAAACAAATGATGTCATTTTTTTTCTTTCTTTCTTTTCTTTCACTTTTAAGGAAAGTAGTCATTTAACTTGAGGCTTCTCACTTGTTCAGTGGAAAGACCCGATTACTAAGCTCAGTTCCTCTTCTCACTTTGGACGGGTAGCTTTTTCCTCATGAGTTACTACAAGCTAGGTGGATTTTAAGCATCACAAAAGTATTAAGAAAAATTTCCACCGATCATTAAAGTGATATTTATTAATCATAGTCATGTGCAAGTGTGTTGGTTTCAATTTCTAATGATTTTGAGAAGCAAGTCGAATACATAATTATTTGGCTCCCCCTTAATGTATGCACACACCAAATCCAGAAACCTCCCCCTTAGTGGCTGAATTAATGCACACTATGTAACGTTCCAACCGTTCAGATCGCCTTTGTGTGTTGTGTGAGGCCAGTGTGTGGCCGATGACGTGTGTGCAGGTGATTTCCGCAGGTTGTGAGATTTTGCCCAAAAGCGCTCACTGTTTCTCAGTTGCTAACGCGACAGTGAGGGCGTCGCGTTTTGACGCGACAACCCATGGCGTCGCGTTCATGGAACCGCTAGTTTAGTGAACATTTGCATGTCTGCCGCGTGTCGCATACTGGGCACACAGGCTGACGTCAGCAGGCTGAAGGCAACAGCAGGTACGTCGCGTTCAGGTCGCGACTGGGTAGAGCGCCGCATTCTTAACTACACTACGTTTTTAAGTAACCCTAGCAGAACAGAGCTCACAGAAGCTCTCCTCGGCTAGGGGGTGTTTGCTGTGAGACTTTCGGGCGATTTGGCTTGCTAGAGCTCGGTTTGATGAGTTTCCACCGTGAGGACGACGTGGCGAGGAAAGAGTAGCGTAGGCGCGTCGTTCGTTCTTCGCGTTCTTCGCAAATGTAGGGAGATTTCCTGTGTTTTGATCCGTGGATTTTCCGTGCGTTGTGGATAATGTGGTTCCTGCTTTCTAAACCTTAGATAGCATGTGTAGGAATACATTAAAGCATGAAAATGGAATGAAAACCGTAGGTTCTAAAGGTTTTGGGGTGATCCGGATGAAGGATTCCGGATTAGGGTCCCACACCTGCTAAGGCGTCGACCCTTGGCGTTGCGACCAGGTCGAGCGACACCGCGATCCGTCGCGTTCAGAAGGTGACCCATCGTGCCGCCACGATCTGAAGGCAACACAGCACCCTGTCGCGATAACAGCCGAATGCTGTATCCAGACTCCATGTAAGTGTTTGATTATCATTAGTGTGGTTTTATGGTATGTGATGATAGTGGAGGTTTCACGTGGCTTGTGCGTTGTGCACATGGTTTCCGTGTACGTGGCTTGTAGTTTGACGGCTACCGTGGATACCTCTTCAGTTGGGAGCCCCAGGTTTTGTGTGAGCCAGGCACGTGTGTGCTCGGGGCTTGTCCCGGTACTGGGTACCGATGAGGTCTTGTCGTCTTCCTAGACCCCTCACTCCTGTGCTGAGTAGTACATCCGACTGAGGGAAAGACGGCAATGGGGACAGCGACTAGAGAGAGTTTGTGTGTTGTCGCTTGTAGTGCGCTCGTAGTTGGGGAAGACAGACACCAGTAGACTTACTGGGCACCACCTAGTCCTATTTTCAGTACCTCACTTTAGGGAGCTCGAGCCAGAGTCCTAAAGTGACAGGCATGGGCCTGCGAGGTTGTGACCCGAAGGTAGTGGTGGTTTGGTTGACTCCACAGTTCTGTACTTGTTTAGTGAGCGACAGCTGGACCTTTCCTCCGTGGCTGTGGACTGAGAGGTAGTCCTGTGTTGTTTGTCCGGGTCAGTAACTGGTGTCGCGAACCAGTCGACGTGGCCCGAGTGTGGCGTTTCTCTATAGTAGCTCGTACACCTGTTTGGCTTTGCCGTTTATTTATTTATTTACGTCGATTCTTGTTGAGCAGCAAATGGTAAGTGATATTTACAGTTTTATACCGGTTAGATAGTTCTATAAACTGTTAGTGTAGCATTCCCTGTTTTGCTACTTGTGTTGGTTTGCCTCGGTTCTAGGGAATTTCCCTACTGAGCCAGTGACTCGAGAGGCTCAGCCCTACTTCCTACTAGGTGAGGGAGATCAGGAGATTTGGCACCGTCATCCAGTAGAGGGTCTGCACCACCAGCATGTAATTTTACTTTCTGTTACCTCGGGGTATGCCCCAGGTTCTGTTGTAGTTGGTTACAATTGTGCTATGGCTATGTATAATCCATGTAAATATTTGTGAGATTTCCAGATCTTATGAATAATTAAGTTTGGTTCCTTTATGTTTTTACAGACACGTGGTTTGATATCCTTGCAAGGCTTTGGCCCATCGCGGGAGGCGGACTCGAGTTAGGCTCGTTATTAGGTTAACGGTCTGAACGGCGAGGACCGTCACACACTAAGTCTTAAGCCAATGCAATAAAATATCAACGGAGTATTAGGCTATAGAAAGAGTCAAGGAAGTGTCGTTACATATACATAACATGCAAGCATAAAATTGACAGACATGTAAAGGACACTAGATTCTAAAACGCTTTTGTGTTTTGATTTAAAAAAAAAAATAGTTAGAAAGAAAACAAACACAGTCTATAGACAAAATCCAAAAGAGTAAACAATAAGCATACAGGAGTATTCATGTGTTACCTTGAAAGTCCAAAATAGAAGAACATGATACTCACAGAATAGTGTAAGTGTCTTGAGATTCACATTGATACCATTTGATGTTTCATCTTAAAATTTTCACAAGATGGTTCAACAAGTTATGATGCTTAGTGCTTGTTTTTAAGGAGTTTCACAATTATTTAAATGGATTGAAAAATATTGTGTCACTCCAGGTGAGTTCCTAGTTGGGTAGAAGATGAGTACTTCAGGGTGCAACTAGAATCACCTCTCACCACACAATGGGATAGCTAACTCGGGTCAACGAAGTGGTACCGCCAGCTCGGTCCGCCATGAGGGAATCCACGGGGTACGAAGTCTTACAGGGTTCGGGAGAAGGTTCACTAGTCCAAAGGGACGGAATGCCCAATGGAGAGCTTGCCTTCACCGGAAGGTTGTGTGGAGCCTAGGATATGAGGGAAGGAGGTCCCCCGACCGATGAAATGTGCCCTATATGCAGCAGTTTATAGCAAAAATGGCAGAAGGGACGCGTTTCTGTCAGCACTGTGAATCGCAGCGGGGACAGCCGCCGGGACTATAGGATCGCATCCACTCACCTGGACGCAGAACTGAGAGCCCCAGAAGGCTGTCAGTGCCGCGCCTGGTCCCTGTGGACGACTGCTGGCAGAGACGCATCGGCCGTTGCTGCCGCGACAAGAATGCGTCGGCCTTAGCCGGCGCGACAAGAAAAGTATAACGCGTCTGGGGAGGCGGATGCGTTACAGAAATCCTTAATCGCGTCCACTGTGTGGGACGCGACTCCAAACAAGCGCCCGAAAACAAAATGAAAGCAGTAAAAAGCAGTAAGCAGGAAAGGTGTGCAGAAAATAGGATTCAGAATACAGAGAAACGTCAGCCTTAGCCGCCGTGACAAGGGAGACGCGTCGGCTAAGGCCGCCGCGACAAGGCAGCTGAACGCGTCGGCTTTAGCCGCCGCAATAGCAACGAAATGCGTCTGGTACAGTGGATGTGTTATGAATGCTTCCTCTGTGTTGGACATGGTTCCAACAGCCACCCGAGGATAGAAGAAAAAAGTGCAGGAAAGGGCAGGATATGTATAAAAAAAGAAACTAAAATAAAAACTAACACACATCATGCTTTTAAAGCAAAAAATGAAAGAAGAGTGCTACGTGGGGCACGAAGGAGGGGGTAATCAAAAGGGAAAATGCAAAAGGGGTCCCACCGTGATCGCCAATTTGTAGATGCCGCCAACAGACGACGCGCGGTCCACAAGAGGGATATATAGATAGAGGGTTGTGGGGTCATCGTGATCGCCAGGTACGCGAGGGTACCGAATGGAGATGCACGCGCGAGGGGTGCGGATGGAAGGATGTGATCGCGGGCGTCCTTTTGGAGCGGGGAGATTGCGCAGGGGATGATGTGGGGCCTCTCTTCCTCTACGAACACGGCCGCCGCAGTAAGGGCGTTTTCTCGTTTGATTACCCTGTCAAAATAGACAAAGAAAATAAGAGGGGATTAGCCACACATGCGTAGTATCAATTCTAAATAAATGAAATGAAAGAATAAAAGAACATGGGGAACGACTTACCATATGGTGGCTTTTAAACCCCTAAATGTAGGTGTGTGTGTGTATGCATGCATGTGTGTATGTATGAAAGAAAAGGGCCACGAGGGGGCCGAGAGGAGTAATGAAATTAAAGAAAAGGGGAGGGGGTGCTTCCCAAATAGTGGATGGCGCGTCAGCGCTACGGCGTGGCCAATTGGACGGACGGAGGAAGACGAGGAAAAGCTTCTTGGGCCAAAGGTTGAGGCGAGAATCCGGCAGGGCTTCGCCGCTTCTTGGAGCCCCCTTCTACAAATGACCCTCGGGGTCAATTTATAGAGGTGAAAATTTGAATCGCGTCAGGTACAGTCATCGCGACAAGAAGCCTAAATCGCGTCTGGGTGGTATGCCACGATCAGAATCGCGTGGGCTTGCGCGCCGCGACATGGATTGATAGCGTCCGGGCAGCAGGCCGCGATTCGCAAGGTCAAATTGATGAGACATGCACATGAATGCCGTCATGTCTCTAAATCGCGTCCTGTCAGAGCGCCGCGATATGGATCTGAATCGCATCCGCCATGGCTACCGCGACTTGAAACGCGGCGGCCATGGCCGTCGCGATTACCTTAGGGGCAATTTCCGAGGCAATCGGTTCATAAATGCGTTGTCTGCTAACGGGGAATTATGGTTTGACCTTTTAAATCGCGTCTGCTGACAAGGACGCGATTACAGGATTTTCTCATGATTGCGGGCCTACGCGCGATGACTTTCTGGGCCATAGCCTTTTTGACTTTCAAATCGCGTCCATCAGATTGGACGCAATTCGCTTTAGGCACGTGTTGATAAACACGTCCGGCATGCATGACGCAACTTTCATGGTTGCACCCTGCATGGCCGTCGCGTTAAGGTCGCGCCTGTTAGAGCTGTCGCGATAATGTCCTGAGTCACATCCACCATCCCGAACGCCTTTCATAATGCGGCTGCCATACTCGTCGCGACTTGAAAATGATGCCTATAATTTCTTAGGGGCCCTGGAAATGGAGGGAAAGCACCGGAGGAAGAATGGGCGTTCCAGAATGATTGGGAAAACTACTATTGCAAGGCAAAATGAGGGTCATTCGTGGCATTATGGCGCAATATGAAATTTGTCCGTAGTGGAGTCAAATTCGCGTGTCTACACTCTCGACAAGCCGGGAGCGAAGCATGACTCAAAAGGGTCGCGCCCCTCCCCATTGGGCCATGTGGAGCGGCGAACCCAAGGGCATCTATGCCCTCTTTTTTTTTTTTTTTTTTACCCATAAATGTGCACACAAATAATCATATAACGTATATAAATAGTTAACACTATTTTTATGCATTGTTATACTATTTGTGTGCACTAAAACATCATTTATATGTATTATGTACCTATTTGTATACACTTTTCTGGGTAAAAACAAAAGTGCATTAAATGCACGTTGGGGTGCACCCCTCCACATGGCCCAATGGGGGAGGGGCGGCGCCCTTTTAAGTCATGTTTTGCTCCCGGCTTGACGGAAGCATAGTATTACTCTTTTAGTTTATCCCACTTTGATAAAGTTGAATAAGTTATTTACAGATAATATATTTATCTCTACGTGATAAAATCGATAGGATAAATGGATTATTATAATAGTGTGAAAATCTCTGATAAAATGTCGATAAATAATCAAAGCTCAAACCTTATGATAATATATCAGAGCTCTGCTAAAAATTATTTTGTTTATCTATAAAATAAAAGTCACTTTGTTATTGTTTATGCATATAAGAGACTATCAGATCCTATTATCCATCAAACAAGACAACACTTAGTGCTTGTTTGGCATGGGATTTAAAAAAATGGGGATGGGGTAAATTAATTTGGAGATACATTTTCCTTATTCCTTATCCACCTCTTGTTTGGTATTTTTAGGGTTAGATTTTTAAAGATAATCACATTCTTTGTTTGGTAGGAAACGGTGTTAGTGTGGGGATAGAGCTTTTATATTTACTTTTGGTCGTCTATTGTTCTCATGTCGCATGATCGGTGTCCAGGGCCGATAACCAAGGAGTTCGTGTGCCACTGGTGGTCTTTGCCTCGCACGATGGGCGTCCCGACTTGCCGGGCCTACACGGGACAGCCGCCACGCCTCTAGCTTTACAGGCGCCGAGGCCCACTGGTGTCGACGTCGACACCGGCATCCCCTTCATGTCCTTTGAAATAGGGTCAATCTCTGCATCGTCCTCCTTCTCAGCCCCCATCTTCACCACGAACGTCTATTCCGGCGGGGGAGCCGCCTCGTTCGAGGACGAGACATTGTTGTTCGAGGAGTTAGGGATCAACACCTGACAGATCTGGTGAAAGACGAGATTGATCTTGAACTTTGTTCGAGTGAAGACCCATCTTTACGAGGACGTCAACCTCTCGAGTCTTGCACGAGAGTGGGTAAGGTAATTTGAGGAAAAATGGATGTAGAAAATGGAGACAAGCTATCCCACCGAAAAGGTGGGATAAGCTATTCCTAATTGACCTTCATTTTTTTAGAATATCTCCAAAATATTTAGACCATGTTTATCTCCTTTTTTTTTAGGCACCAAACTTGAGATGTTGTTAATTTAACTCTTATCTCCTATTTAATCATATATCAAACAGGCACTTAGAGAATAAGCCATCCTACCATACTAAACCTCTTTTATTAAACTGATAAATGAAAAAAAGTGGAGTTAAACGATTCATGTATTACTTATCCTATATAACTAATTTAATTATCAAATTGGCTCTTGTAATTTCATTTATGGTAATGAAGAGCATGTTGAGAGTCAGCCTTAAAGTGATGAATACTTTGTAATTTGACCTAGAAATGTAAGTACACGCACCCTTGAGAGTGAGTGTTGTTGAGAAATTACAAAAGTCAACCCTTAATTGTTATATTCGATCAATTTAAATACAAAAGAAGATAAAATGTTGGTTGCTCTATCATTGAATTAGATTGGTATCATCCATATATGTGATGTGGCATAGAGATAACTATGAGAGTGAGCAGCATGTGTCTAAGGTGCGGGCAACAGTGAAGGTGGTAATCGTCAGTGTCTAGTGATAGAAGCGAGTTGGATTAGTAAGCTTTAACATTTTTTGAAAGGGAAATATAGCTACACGTGTGGATGAATAGGAAAAATTACATGTTTAACAGTTATTGGTTTATTATTGGTGCACGGGTCTCACCCAATAAGAACATTGAATATTTTTTAAATATTCCTACATCACCATCACCCTTAAAGATTAAGAGTGACAAATAATAAATAAAGGATGACAAATAACTAGTTAATCATGACAAATAATTAATAAGAGAGATAAATAATTTGTTGAATAATATTTCTACATCACATCATCTTTAGCACTAAGAGTAACAAATAATATGTTAAATGTGATAAATATCTAGTTAAGTATGACAAATAGTTAAATAAGGAACACAAAATAATTTGTTGGGAAATAGCTACTCAGATGAATCCCACCCAGCAACAACATTTAGAGAAAGACTTATTGCACTTTCACATTGCACTTTAAGTGCAATGTGACTTGGCATAAGACCTATGTAGCATCCAACAATTGGATGACCATTTATCACTTCTCATGTGAGGAGTGCCACATGGGCCTTATGTCTAGTCACATTGCACTTAAAGTGCAATGTGAAAGTGCAATAAGCCTTTCTCCAACATTTAATACTTATTAAATGCTCTTTTCATCATCTCAACAAGAGTATTAAATGCTTTATATCATTCCCCATAAAATTACTTATTATATTTAGTCAACTATTTGTCATCCTTTAGTGCTAAAGGTGACAAATAACGAGTCAAGTGTGACAATAATTTCAACATATAGAAAGTTATTTTGTCTACCATAGTTAGTTATTTATCATCCTTAATATTAAGAGTGGCAAAAAGTCAACTAAAGGTAATAAATAACCAACTAAGGGGGACATATTTTTTTAGAAAAATTACATATACATCTTTAAAATATATCATATTTGAGGTTATATTCTTGAATCTTCATATTATATTCCATACATTTGTATTCCATGTATTTCATCTTATATCTTTATCATTTAATTTCATCTATTTAACTCAATCAGTTGACAAGACAAAAAGACTAACTTACCCTTTACAACTCTAAAAATATTTATTTTTTACAACTCTCTCTCTCTAGCACCGTCAACACCCCTACTATCCACCTCTCTCTCTCTCTCTCTCTCTCTCACCTGCACCCTTTGCTCACGCCCCACCTCCCAAGGATATCTATGCCACTGTTCATCTCTGGCACCTCCATTTCTATGTCACCCTCCGTCCCCACCCTCCCCCACATCGCAGTCGTGGCCACCACCTCCCCAACCTCGATGCCTTCAACTACACAATCAACCTGAGCTCATCCCCGATGACTAGCTTGGCATCTTCTCCACCTCGGAGATGGCCACCTTGCACCCACAACTCGATAGAACTCAGTGTCAAAGGCTCCAACACTGTCGCCCTCAACTTCCCCAAGCTCGTAACCTCCCTCCCTCACCCCATTGAACATTGTTGTTGCCACGACGTGTGAACCGTGGCAACCAGGGTCATTCTCTCTCTCTCTCTCTCTCTCTCTCTCTCTCTCTCTCTCTCTCTCTCTCTCTCTCTCTCTCTCTCTCTCTCTCTCTCCACACACCACTCGCATATGGTGGCACCCTTCCCATCGACCAATTCCACCCCCTCCATCGCCCCTGTTGAACCACTCTTATATTTTATCCCTTCGTTTTGGTGATAATAAAAGTTTATGTTTATCATAAATCTCATAAATATATTTAATAATATATTTTTCTCATAATTATCATGAAAATATTTATTATTATAAAGGTTTGATCTTCAACTGGTTACAAGTCGAAGTTACACTTCGATTGGTGAAGATTTTTGGTCACAAGTTGAAGTTAGATTTCGACTGGTGAAGGATTGGTAATATGCATCATGTTAAGTGGACGTATTTTCTGTTCCGATTACTGAAGAAAGCGCTTATCGATTGGTGACTAAATTTCATATTGATAATGTTTTCTTTTGATTGGTGACCAAGTCTTGTTCCGCTTGGTGTTTAGATGTTTCGATTAGTGAACAAAAGATTTATTTCCTTCTTATTGGTAAACATTTGACTTAAAATGTTCCGATTGGTGAACAAATATATCGATTGTTGTTATTTTCTTTCCGATTACTGAACAATTACCTTATTTACATTCTGATTAATGTTAAAATATATTAATTGATGTTATAAGTGTTCAATACTTATATTCTGCATCGATTAATGAACACTTAAGTTATATTGTATCGATTAGTGTTATAATGCTTCTGATTAGTGAACAATTTAAGTCAAATATATCGATTGGTTATATCTTGAATTTGAATTACCTCATTGACTATCTTGGCACCCAATGAAATTTCAAATGTACTTCATATCTTTAACTTATTATTTCTCTGACTGAAGCGACCTTTTTGAAGGTCTTAAGGTCTCCTTCTTTCCTGCTAAGACAGAAAGACATCTACCTAGTATAGCAGGCTGTCAGTAAGAAATGTGGACTTCTGCACAAGAGGTATGGTTGTTGATTGACACATGACCTATCTTACCTAACACTGTCCTCTGTGCTTTGTAGAAATCTAGTACTCTCATGAAGCAAAACATTAGACAAGCTAAGAGGGCCTAAGACCTTGGAAACATGCATAAGAAGACATTCATTTGCTCTAAGGAGACAATAGGCACAAGAAGATATCTATTAGACTTAGAAGAAGGAGAGCAGAAGAAGAAGAGGAAGAGCGCCAATGGTTATCTCCTCAACGGTCCTCTTCAGCTACTCCATAAAAGGATGAAGGCTTTGAAGACGTAAAAAAAAAATATAGACACATGATCAAGCAAGTGAAAGCGCCCAAGAGAAACCTTTTGAAAGCATTAAAGCGATCAAGTCTTATCCTCTTCTGTCTCTATGTGTGTATATCTGTAAATCCCAGAGAGTCTTGTGTTCATCTTGTAAACCTTTTAGCTCTCAAGTTGTTGTTGGAGATCAAGTATCTAAGTTTCTATTTCTAGAACTTGATCTCCACAGCTTGCTTTTTCTTATCTAAAGAAGAGTTGGATTGTTCCTCTTCTTTTGAAGAGAAAACTTACTGTGCAAACATTCCCCTTAGGTAGAAGAGAAGATCAACTTGTGTTGGGTGTTGTGACCAACTGAGATCTGTACCAGTATTTCCCTTGTGTTAAGGGAAGAACAATGTTGTGGTTTGTTCTACTAAATTTACTTCTGAACCTGTAAAAGAAGTGAGTTACCTTCTTGCCCAAGAAAGAGAAGAAGTTCAACGATGACTGTGTGTTGCATATCTTTGAGGAGATTGTACCCCGGTTAGTGAAATCCCAAATTTTTGTGTTCATTGTGTGTAATAGCTTCCGCTCATTTAACTTTCATTGCACACGAGTTTGTTCACTAACTAAAATTTCAAGTGGTTAATTATGTTTCTAGATTTCTGTATCTACCTATTCACCCCCTCTCTAAGTGACTATAACTTGCTGTCGTGGGCCAACAACCTTCCCCTTTGCCACCTCTTTCTCTCTCTCTGTTTTGACAGTCAACTAATCAGAGGGATGTAATTAAGATTTTTTTTAATTTTAAGGATATGAACTATAATATAAAGATTTCAAGGGTATAATATCAAATATGATATATTTTAAGAGTATATGTATAGCTTTTTTAACTTTTTATATTGAAAAAGTGAATCTATATAAACAAGGAGGGGAAAAAAGATGATGGGGGTAGTTCTAATAAAGTATTTTTACTCAACTACCCAGATAATAAGTATTTTTTTTTTTCATCACATCTAATATATAGTAAAAATAATAATAACAATAATAATAATAATATTATTATTATTATTATTATCTTGTTTGCTTACAAACCTCATAACTCCGCCATGGCTAGTCCCAAGCCCAAGTGAAGGAGGAGGGAGGCTTGTGTTAGGTCAAAAGCCAACAATAAAAAATAATATCAAATCCTTACATGAATTCGAATCCTAACATTTGTGCTAATACTAGAATGTTCTCTATAAACAACGTGTTACATTGAAACGCGGATGACGACAACGACTTACATACCTCATAACCTTTTTTGCCCTTTTTTTTTATACATTTAGAATAACATCGTCAGCTTTTAGCATCCCCACTCTTAACCGAAGTCACCTCTCGACCAAAATGGAACTTTGCTTCCTTTTGAACCTATATATGAGAAATGTTTAGTGACCTCCAAGCACGAAAGGTAATAAAGATAATGTGAATTGCCCTCCAAGTAATCTTATTGGTTGATATAAATTTCTAAACAGAGCACTCAAGTCCCATCCTGGAATCTCACGGCCGCAAATACAGAATTCTGGGCTAATCACCAGCAACGTGAACTGTGCGAGAGAGGGGGAAAAATTGGGCGAACCATAAGAAGATTTAACAAAACAAAACAGCAGAAATTTACACACAACTCGGTCACAATCACCTAATAATTTGACCCCACCCACCACTCAGAACAATTCATGCCAGGGTATCAGAACACATGTTGTATACTATACTGCAAACGTAAACAAAAAGAATGATATTATGCCGAAGAAGCTTTAGATGTAGAGCTGCGCCTCCCAGGGGGTCGAGTAAAAGGAGACCCAACTGGAGCTGTAAGCCCAAGGTGCCGCATGATCTTCATCCGCCGCATTTTTCTGATGGAGTTATCTGGGAATGTCAAATCCTGCAATTTGGCAAAGTGTGGAGCATGATGATGATACAAGAATACTCAAATGATCAATATGTATGATCCCGAACTCCCCGAATCCTGATATAAGGTGTTTCCGATTTGGTGTCCAGGTCGGGCACTGGAATGATGAAATTTGAGGAATAGGTGCAACTAAACCTCTTGGACAACAGTCCAATTCTCATCTTAACAACAGAGTGGAGAAGATTATTTGGTAATATGTTAGGGATATGCCAAGAAGTAAGTGACTTTATTCCCAAGTGGATGGAGGAGAACAAATGTGTAAGAAAGAGGTGGTTACTTTGTTAATGAAGATTGAAAGAAGTAATGGGCAAATACCATAAAGACGAGCCTTGTTTCATCTTTTTTGTAAAAGAAAACGGGATGAAGTATTCACATAAAAGAAAGGAATAGCTTGTTGTCATTACTTCTGTTACCAAAATTGTAATGGATATGATTCAGAAAGTTCGAAAAAATGGGTTACGGTCACCCATCCTCATCCCCTTTTTTTAATGGAATAAGGTCAGAAGCAAAGGTGGGGGAACTCGGCCTTATTATCATCCCCACCACATCCAGAAACCAAGCACGGGCAAAGTCCATATCACAGTGTGTAATAATAATAAAAACATAGCAGCGAGCAAGACACCCAACTCACATCAAAATGAACTTTTGGTTTGTGCCTCCGTTTACCATTCCCTTCATTCATAGGATCATCACTTGCCATTTGACAGCTTAACATGTTCCACCCACCTGCTGAAAAGATTGGCCATACAATGGAACTGAGATTTTGCATTATGTTGTAAGGAGAAAAAACACAGCCAATAGAAACTTAAACGCTGGTAGATATTGCGAGTCAACCACTAAAGGTGTATGCAATTTCATTTCAGCCATCTACAATTTATTGTATATCACTGTAAGATTTGACAACAATGACCAGCCGTCAAGCTGATATCAACCCCGTGTTCTTGCCAAGGCATAAAGCAGAACATACAAAGGGTAAGCGTGATTATGCACTTTAGATAATTAAACAACTTTGACAATACCGGAATTGGATTGATAGAAGGCTAAAGTACCAGAGTTTCCATCTGACTGCTCACTAGAACTTGCAGTTTCCTTCCTTCTTAATGCCTGTAGTAGTTAATGATAGAATTCCTACTATACTCAGTTCTGTCATAGAGTTAAAATGGACAAAGATTACTAAATTGATAGATGATAAAAATGAAAAACCTGATTCAAAGCATCTTGAAATGCTTTGGAGGTATCTTTGCTCCTTTCCTCATAGCACTGATTGATATAAGATATGTTAGATACAGAGAAGAGACTGAAAGTTCTTAAAGATATTAGCATGATAGAGGAGAGCGGGAATAAATGGAGAATAACAACTGCGATTTTCTTGTCCAAACCATCTAATGTAAATGAGAAAACACGAGTGTCAAGAATATAGCAAACATATCCACTGACAAATGCCGGAAAATGGTTTTAAAAGGCAGGAATCTTCATGTAATATGTACACCAAGAAGGAACTACATCCATCAAAACCAAAAGACAAGCATCTCACAAAAACAGGCATTTGCCACATTCTGCACTAATTATCTCTGCACTGGTGTACTGCAGGGATCTCTCAGCTACTGGCAAAAGAACCATTAGCAACAGAAGACCCACTGTTTCTTGCAAAAATGTTTTCTAATAAAGCACGGGTTATACATTAAACAAGTGTATACTGTATAGTAACAGCAAATGATCTGATTCCTAGTTGATGTGCCACATTTCACACAATATAAATACAAAGAAACCTAGAGCAATTGGAGCCAGAACAAAGCCATTTTTATCCACCAAAAGGACTATCCAGGTTTAAGGTAATTTTAACAGGCTTTCAGGTGACTAAAACCATTGAATAAGACCTAAAACTAATTTCAGGATTCCATAAAACAGTACATTGTAGTTGATGTAAATGCGTGAGACTTTCTGGTCCTGTTAGGTGCATGCATATACCAAGTTGCTGACAATGAGTGAGGTCCTATGGCAAACTAAGCGGTGCAGATGATGCATCAGAAAAAAAAATGTATATCTGGGATACAGCACCCACCAATCATTTTAGGGCAATCCAGCCTGCACCTTCACTCATTCAAGAATCAAGCTCCCTAGATATCCAGTTACCATCAAAAGCTCATCCCTTTTGTTCGATCACACTCCAGATGTTTTTGGGTTTTGACCCTTTGTCCTTTCTCCCTCATAATTCAGGTTACTATGTTGACAGACTGCACAAACACACATATATGAAGCACCTGTTGTGGGATTTTTCCCCTTAACTTTTGGAAGTGACTAGATATGAAATGATTCCAGAGATACTCTAAATACATGCAACTTATTCTGTCATGCTGGGATTAGAAAAATTTGAATCTATTCTTGCATGTGACTTCCGCAACATACAAACTTGCCTTCTGATTCATTCCCTCCAACGTGAATGCTTCAAGCACATTCATCCTGTTTTGGTGGACATTCAACTAGAAAAAGGAACATCTCAATTCATCTACAAGATGCTGTACCTTTATGAAGGCCTTATTGGGGTTTGGTTACTATAAATTCTTGGAATGTGGACGAGATCCATAAGCAACGCCAGCATCAGAAAGTAGGTGTTTAAGATGATTAGGCCAAACTGCATAAACACACTTAAGAAGGACTGTCCTAAAGACTTGTATACTCACATAATCAAATTGTGAAAGATTTCTCACAGGATCAACCCATGCACTGCAAAAGGAGGAAAAATCATAAAGTTAAGTAACTAAAGAGGAAGGCAAGGGGGGACAACAACACTAGAAGTAAGTGAGGCAGTGATAAAGATGAACTAGAGCTTACTATTCATATACACCATAAAGTTGTATCAGAACCAATCTTTCATTCCACTCCTCATTTCTAAATTCCAAAGCCACTTGTTTGTCCATTACCTGAAAACTACCCACTTGATCAACTGAAAAAATTGTATCCTAGGATATAGACATAACACACATACAGATAATATACCTCTGCAGGCCACCATTCATGGTAACCAATCTTAGCCCACACCACACATCCAGGAGCTAAGTGAGAATTTACAGATCCTGTAACTTTTACAGTAGATTTAGTTGGAATGGCTGACGATCTTTCTGTTTCTGCAGCAAGGTTGGATGAAAGAGAAATTCCCTCATGTTGACTAGGGTCTCTGTGTAAAAAGAGGAAGTGTGGTTAATCACCTAGACCAATAGTCTAACAAAGTACAGTCATGGTGACCCTAATTATGCAATAATGAGCAGAAAAGTAGTGAGTATGCAAAGAATATGTAGGCAATCAAAGACCGATTCACTAATTCTGACAAAATTATTCAAGAAAAACGACATTACAAGAACCAGTTCATATAGAAATGACCTTCTATCAGATCATGAATGTAAGCAAGGCTTCAAAAAGGAATATGACCGTTTTCTGAGGAGTTGTTTTGTCTTCAGGTGGAATTGAATGGCGATACAGTTCCTTCATGAACATATGTAAAGGGAATTGCATGTATATGATTGTGTAAGTCCAACACCCAGTACAGAAAGTAAAGACCACTATGTACATTATTGGTGCAAACTGTGATGGTGCAACATATTGGATCGTTAAGCATTCATGTTATGTTAGTCACCTGGTATAAGTATAAATAGAAGCAACTTTCAGAAAAGCCCTCCAGTGTACAACAACAAGGCACTTATCGTTCAAAGAGAATTTGATCGTGCAACAATTTGAGTAATAAACGTATGCATTGACATAATCACTCAGCCAGAGAAACTTCTGAAAATAAGATATGAATACAAACCTACTATTGTTCGTAACCAAAAGAGAGTTTTTTGCAGCTGGTTCAACTTCAGCTCCTTGCAACTGTCCAGCATCCAGCGCTATACTACATTGAGCAGCAAAGATGTTTTCCTCTGCTTGTGCAGTAGCAGGGCTATCAGTGGCATTATCGCACATAGATGTTATGGCACTCAGACGACCCTCTTTGCAGCCTAAGATATCAGAAAAAAAAAACCTTTTATATCCAATAGAAGATTTCAAAAATGAAATTGTTAGTTAAATTTTTTCCAACTCCATTTTAGAAGAAAAGGCAAGATGACATCTATGCGGAGACATAAACTAGTATCACACCATAGTTCCTCTCATAATCTAAAATACAACAGATGTGTGTTTTCTCTTAATAGTGTGCTTCAAACATAAGTTCCAAAGCTGAGTGCAAAATTAAATCTCTGAATTGCTATAAGATAAATGTAGACTATTAATCATACACACTGTTAAGATAGTGCAAGAAAGACAAGGATACTAAAGTGCCACTCGAGCAGAAGTTCCACTAACATGGGCCAGCAGCATCGAAGTTGACCCTATCGAGATTCAAATTTTATGCAAAGACAAAAGTTGTGGCAGTTATATGGTGAATGAGAGGAGGAGAATTAGCACAGTTGTGTTAGGAGAAAACATATAGAAAGGGAGAGGAAGAGAGAGAGAGAGTATCACGAGGAAAGAGAGAAGAAAAGAACTAAGAGACTTGAGAAAACCCATAAATATTGTTGGATGGAAGAGCAGTTGGAATACAATTACAACCTTGAATCATTAATCAGTACACACTACACTAGAATTTGGGAATGGGCTCCAAGAAGAACATAACATTCCACATAAACTATACAGGACTCGGAACATAGGGGGGACAAAGCTGTGGCATAAGATGAGGCAGTCATTAAAGTGCTGAGACAGTTGGCTGCAGGTGAAAGTTTGCAGTTTTCCAGAAAGTAGTCAGAAATGTTGTAGACCATGCAAGACATGGACAAATGCAGACATCATCTTTACTTTATTCTTCACTCCATTCCTCTTGTGGGCTTCGAAATTCTGGCATGGTCAGATATCCTACAAGTTGAGTCTAAGATGGCAAAGATCAAGTGAACTAGAGCTAAATGAAGTAAATATGAGTTATAAGTACTTGCATGGAGAACACTGAAAGAACAAACTACACGAAATTTCAGAAATACAATAATTTCAAAAAATAGTGAAAGAAGCTACAAATGTCTTGTGTGAACTGTTTCCGGTGACTGGAAAATGAATCATGTGAAAAAGAGTTTACTACAATGATGACCCAATTATCACGGAAGAAGGGTTAAGTAACCTAATGTAGTTTGGGTTTGGAATTTTGGACTTCTTAGTGGTGAGATTCATTACGCAAGAGTTTCTTGGGATTAGCTGAGATTTTGTCAACCCCATGTTCCCATATTCTAATCCTTCCTTGGTCAATGAAATCATCAGCACCACCTACATAGTCTGCATGTTGAAGATAACCACAAGGACCGTTTCTTCGTAACCTTGAAATAGAACTACACTCAAGTTCATGTTTTGGAGGATCCATCACCAGAAGTCCCAACAGGACAATAACTATCCTTGGAATCAAAAAGCAGTTCATTATGCTATGGACTGCCCTAAACTTAATGAATTAGAAGGGTAGTCGAATAGAATGTAAAGGAACATCCAAAATTTGATAGCCACATCTTAGCTTCTAATCCTTACTCGAGTATCATTCTTCAGCAATGCAATTAATATATATCCTTACTTAATGGTAATGCTCAAGCATCTCTTGATAAGGACAGAATTCTCAATTATTAGATGGAACAATTTATGGACTCACTGAATGAAAAGTTAAAGCCTACAGTGAAGAAAATTTGGCAAACGAAGTTCTGTTTCTATACGTCCAGTTGACGCATGATCAACGAACAACCATTTCACATTCCCATAATTATGTCAGGATTCACCCCCGAAAGAGCAGTAAACAGGTTTTTGACGTGAATACAGGTGCCACAAAGTCTACTTTCTCATAGAGCAGAACCCTTGTGGAAACAAAGTTATATAAGCTGACGGATCAGATCGAGCGGCCACCAATTATTTACCAAATACAAGGCATGGAACCAGGTAGCAGAATCTGGATCGAAGTGTCAATGCTTCTAGAGAAGGGATTCTCATGCGAGGCTTCCTTTTGACATGGTAAGGGGATTTGCATAATCTGATATGCAAGTGAAAATCTCTGCTCCTCCGCCATTTAGAGGCAAACGGTAAACCACGTCCCGAAGGCAAACCAAATGGTCACCTTTAATCGTTCATCTGCGAATTCATGACCGAAATCAGAGTTCTTTGGAGGAAAATATCAGAATAGGATCTCCGAAAACATCAATAACCGGAGTCCAGGGCCCAGAATTCTCATAAAAGTTCGATCTTTCAGCTGCGGTGGTTACGCGTCAACATGAAGCCAAACACTAGAGAATTGAAAACTGGAATATTCAGGCAAAAGAAAAAATTGTGCATCGAATAGGAGGGAGAGAAAAGGGAGAGCGGCGGACCTCGAGAAGGGCAGGGGCGGGAGCGTGACCCCTGGCTCCTGGGTTGCCGGCAGGACGTGGGTATGTGAAAGGGCTGCAGGGAAAGGCCACTCCTGTCCATGGCGGGCGGCGAATAACGGAAGCAGCAGCACCAGCAAAGGGGCTAGAGAGAGCCTCCCCCAAAACCCATCTTTCCCACGTACACACCCAGAGAGAGAGAGAGAGAGAGAGAGAGAGAGAGAGAGAGAGAGAGTTGGCATGATGGTTGGGAGGGGAGGCAGCAGCATGAGCGCCCTCGCCCAACAATTAGCTGGGCTGTCGGGCTCACGAGAGTCCCTCCCAGAAAGGAAGGGACTCGCAGAGGAAAGCAGCAGCAGGGGTTCCAGTAGTAACATCGTTTCCGTTTGCGGAATGTTAGAGGAGTAGAGTAAACACCAACTTCTTCCTGTTCTTATGCCTTTTTGGTGAGAGAGCCCGTTTGGCTGTATGTAAATATTTTTATGGACATTTTTTTCAATTAATAATTTTTACAAAAAAATAAAAACATAACTATCTATTTGGTTCTCTCGTAAATATTTTCCCTGAAAAATATTTCTGATGTTTATTTTCTAGTAAAATATTTTTTCAGAAATCATTTTCACATGTTTATTTGTATGTAAGAGATTTTCAAACTCTAATATGTGTTGATTTTTTTTTTCAAATTCTAGATTTTATGATACTAGTTTAAATGTAACAAGTATGAGAATATAAATATATTTATTTATTTCATAGAGTTATTATTGAATTATAAAACAATTATGAGGACCTAAATATAAAGTGCTAAATGTCAGGAATACACACACAAATTATGCAAATATGATATGTAGATAAAATATGATTTCAATCAAATTATAGAAAAAGGGTACAAACACAAAATTACATTTGCTAAGGTCCCTTGGCACCGCGAAATGGGGAATTATCTTCTCATCTTGGTGGCCTACCCTTTGCAGGCGCTGTGGAGCCAACCACCGCGAACGGCCACTGGAACATTGGGCGACCACCGAAACACCCTGTCGGTGCCCAACGAATCTACCGGCGGTGGCAACAGGGTGTCCATAGTTCCCCCGATTTGCTAGGACTCGCGACTTCAGAGAACGAGGTAGGACTCGGAACCCCCCGATAAGGAAACAAGATCAACTCTTGAGAGCTCGACTCTACGCTTTGACACTAGCCACCTTGCACTCGAAAATGCCCAAACCCCTCTCCCGTCAAAAGTGACCAAGGAGCCATGGCCTAATCCCCTCAATTCCCTCCGAAAGTCAAACCACCCCACAACTCACAAAGGGAAGGAGCTTGATCTGGGTAGGTAGAGCCTAGGGACACCTCCAACTCCTGCTTCGCACCACCAGTAACGCCCGCTCCTGTCAGAACCTAGGGATTTCCACCGACAATCAAGATGAAGCCGAAGAAGCACGCTGCCGAGACTCTAGCCGCAGACCACCATTGTTCTCGACAAAATCAAGATCGATTGCTTGCAATTCGACGGAAAATTCACAACACCACGTAGAGAAGCGCGAGTAGTCAGAGCTGCAGATCAACAAGCAAAAAGAGAGACATTGCGAAGGAGAGATTTATGTAGATCTCGACAGGGAGCAGCAGAGGAGGGGAGAAAGCGATGGAGGAAAAGAAGAGAGGGGAGGGGGGGCATGGACAAATGAGATGTTGCACTCAACTCGTGTCTTCTTCCAGAGGTCCCTAAAAAATGAACTGCGTGATAATAGTGTCTGGGATCCCTCTCTGGATGGCAGAATCTAAGATTTTTAAGAAAAATATTTTTTTGGATCAACTTTTCATGACAACCAAATGACAAATTTTATGACATTTTCTTAGAAAATCTTTTCTTGTAGAAGGTTTTACAGAGGAACAAATAGACATTTAAAAAATAACTCAGAGTTAACCAAAGTTAACTTAAAATGTAATTTGACAAGGGAATAAAGTTAACCGGGCTAGAAATGAGTTGGATTAACTCACCCATTGCTAGCCCACTTCCCTTTAGCGGTACAGCATTGGTAACCGGAGCTGGAGTGGTCCACACACGGATTCCATCGTCACATATGATAACCCGATAGGGGGATCCGATCTTAGAAGATCGGACGGTCCAAAACGCTGTGACTCTGCGGCATTCCCGTCTCCGATAAATCCCCCGAAACCCTAGCTTTTCGTCTCCTCTCCGCAACCGAGCTCGCGGTGGCCGCTGGGCGAGGCAGCGTTCCCACGGGTTCGTCTCCCTCCTCGTTCTTTCGTCTGCTATCTCTCCGCTCTCCTCCTCTGGTCATGCTTGTTCTGTCGTTCCCCATTTCTCCTCCCCCCGTTTCCTTCGGATTGCTCGGTTAGAGATTCAAAGGTTGCTACTTTTCAGTTCTCGGGTTGTAACCCTTCTGAAGTGATAGTCTCTTTGATTGTTGAAACACCAAGTTGCGTTGGATTGCGATCCATTTCCGGCTTAAAAGTGGTTTCTGGTCGTGGGTCTCAGCTGGCTAGGACCTTTTCACGTTTTTGTTATTCTTGTGTCCGTTTCTTGGATCCGTGAGTCATATTTCTCTGTATGTTTAGTAGATTTTTGTTGCCTTGTATGGCCTCTGATGAGCCCTGTGTCAGCATTTTCCTGGGGCTAAAGGATCTGTGCGTTCTCATCTGTTGTCTTTGGAAGAATGTGATGCTTATATCTTCATACTTCTGATGTCGTAGTGGTGAAATGTGAACTAGCTTGCTCAAGGAAGCGCTCAGAACGTCCTTGCCCATCTTATAGTTTTACTAGAGCTTCAGTTTTTGCATTTATTTCTGACACTATCTTGCGGTCTAGGGTAATCTGGATCTGTTGCAGAGTTTTAATATTGTTCACTTGCAAATCAAAATTGAATGCTCAGGTCATGCTTGCATAGAGCAGACAGAATGCCCAGACACATTGGTCCACTGCCATTGGCATGCGCGAGTTATCCTAGTTGGTGACGATTTATGAAGATTGATCGAGGATTCGAGAGGCCAGAAAGTTGAACTTTAATCCTGAAAATGGATGGGGGTCAGTGGTTTACGGACATTATGTTTTTTAAAATGTGAATTTCATAGCAACAAATAAAACATAGAAACTGGATGGCGCGACTCAGAGAGGGATAAGTAAAATTGATGAAAACTTTTCAGATTTTACAAGATCACATGGTAAAGTGTCTATGGATATTTCACGTTAGAATTGACATTGAGTACAAATAAGGGATCTTTATTTCTCTATATTGCCATAAATTGCTATTTTTTTTGGCAGTGAGATTGTTTAGAATGATCTGTAGGCTGGAAAAAAAGGAGAGTGCAGGGTGTTTGGATTTGTAAGTCTGGGGTGCACCTATCTGACCTTCAATAGGGAATGACAATATAATCATATCGGAAGTGGACTGCAATTTACAAAAGATCACTTTTGTTGGAGTGAATGTGGATTATGAAAATGTGGGGTGTCGTTTCTCCATTTGGAATCATAGAATAAGAAGTTTCTAACCATGTACTTAGATATGCCAGTATGTTATAGATAATGCAGTGATATGGCTGCAAAGCACCCATTTAAGAATTCCAAAGGCATGTCCTGGCGGTCTAATAGCACGAACTAGAACTCAGGTTGTAACATTACTTTTTCTGATGGATTGAATGCTCTTGATTTTATCCAATATTCTGAATGCCACTTTTAGACACAGAGAGAAGTAATTAAGAAAATAAATAATATGAGATGGAAATTCCTATTGGGAGATTACAATGTGAAGACCAAAGTATGTTCCTTGTAAGATTGGGGAATGTGTACACCTAAATGAAGTGGAAAGCTTTGTGTTCCTGTTCCCATACTTTCTCTTAGACGAGAACCCATGTTGTGAAAGCATTTATTGGAAGGAGGTGTTATGACAGTGAAAGAGGAACTGCACCAATAAAAGGTGAGTTTGTCAACATGCATGACAGATGTAATGAGGATTTCAAACAAAGTTGGGTGAAGGCTGCAAGACTTGGAATCTTCTTCAGAGGGAGAAAATGGTTTCTTCTGAGCATCTCTTTCAAAAAATAGGTTGCAGTCATCAATGGGATCTTTCAGCATTTCATTGGATAAACTTTGTGCATATGATGTATGTTTGTGACATTTGTGGCAGAGCTGTTACATCTATAATTTCATTGCCATGAGTTTTAACTAAATTCCTGCTTACTGTCATAGGCATGAACAAGCTAGTTATTAGTTTTTCCCTCTTCATATCTGCTGGAGCCTCCTTGATAACACACTTGTTAGATGGGTGTATTGTATTGGTTGCAATCAATATATGTCAGTATGTCTCTCCTTTTTTTCCTGGCAAACAACTAAGAAAAGACTTTTCATGTTTTTTGGGTTCTTGAAAAAAATGAACTAATCTTGATTCTATACCATTTTGTTGAACACTTTTTTTTTGAAAATTTTTTATGAATGCTATTCACTGAATTTCTGGATAGCTTAAATTATTATGCTTTTGCAGAAGCACTATCTGTCTTCCTTTAAGGGTTGAACACTACGTAGAGAACGATGGTGTCGTTGAAGTTGCAGAAGCGCCTGGCTGCCAGTGTACTGAAATGTGGGAAGGGCAAGGTCTGGCTTGATCCAAATGAGACCAGTGAGATTTCCATGGCCAATTCAAGTAAGTGATTTTGTCTTCAAAACTGAGCAGATACCCAAGTAAATTAAAAAACAAATGTAGACTTGCCGTTCAGTACTGGGTTAGCTTGACAATTCATCATTAAGTTTAGTATTCAACTTAAGCTTGTCCTTATCAACCCATTAAAATTATGCGTGTACACTAGAAAAACATATTTTCTGATTTCTTCATAATTTATTTTATTTTCTCCACTGTTTTAATGTTCTCCATCTAAAGATACAGCATTGCATTTGTTTTGTTGTTTCTGGTGGCAAAAAAGTTGCCTCTAAGTACAGGGATACACATGTTTTCTTTCATTAGGGATTTACTTGAGTAGAGAAGTTTTCTTGGAGGTTATTTAGTACTAACTTTATGAAGGAAAATAGAATTACATGTAGAATGTAAACTGTTACTTATCTTCAGATAGTTTAAGTCCATTTGTCTTTGGAGAGATCCTTTTTCCCCTCTTTTTCTATTTTGGACATGTATCATAATCTGCACAGTTCAGGACTCTTTTAATTGACAATAACATGTTAGTTTTACTCATAAATGCATTTTGCTGTGCTATGAATTCCAACCATCTTTTTGACACATCTTTTTATATGATGGGCAGGGCAAAACATAAGGAAGCTGGTGAAAGATGGTTTCATCATCAAGAAGCCGACGAAGATCCACTCTCGTTCCCGTGCTCGCCGAGCCTTGGAAGCCAAGCGGAAGGGAAGGCATTCTGGATATGGTAAGCGCAAAGGCACCAGGGAGGCAAGGCTTCCAACAAAGATTCTCTGGATGAGAAGGATGAGGGTGCTGAGGCGCCTGCTACGCAAATACCGAGAGTCAAAGAAGATTGACAAACATATGTATCATGACATGTACATGAAGGTCAAAGGTAATGTTTTCAAGAACAAACGTGTGCTGATGGAGAGTATACACAAGTCCAAAGCTGAAAAAGCAAGAGAAAAGACTCTGTCTGATCAGTTTGAGGCAAAGAGGGCAAAGAGCAAAGCAAGTAGGGAGAGAAAGATTGCACGAAGGGAGGAGCGCTTCTCCAAGGTAAGAATGGGTGTTTTAGAATGATTACTTCTGTAGATGCCGCTGCAGGTAATCCATAGATGATAATTAAGTCTTCCCTGCCAATTTCTTTTTTCTGTTGAGGTAAAACTTTCAACTTGAAGAGTAAAAAATATTAAAATCATATGTGAGTTAGAAAACTGCTGCTTTGTCATTTTATTGAGATGTCTTTACATGAGAGGCAGTCTAGTATTCAGGTCCAACCTCATAGTTGCTACTGGAGAATATTTGTATATCTTTCTGAATAAGTTGTTTGCACTTTGTCATGGCTCTATGTCATTGTCGGCTATCCTAAGATAGGAATGAAAAGTTAGAACAAGATTACCTTTTCCTGCCCCAGGCTTCTGCCACTACCATTTAGGGAAGTATTGTTAGGTGGATGTTTTATAATATAAAGTCATAATGCTATGCCTCTTCTCACTTGCTGTATGCTAGTTGGTGCCCTTCGTGCCAAAAATTGGAGGGTTTAATGAGTTATGAGCAGATGGAAGAGGTAAGGGATTTTAGATGATTCAATCAACTTGTCGTGTGCTCCTTTTTTTATGGACACTTTTAGCGGCAATGATGAACATATGAACAAATATCTCAGTTAGTGCTTGGTGCTCATGTTTTGTGGTGCTGGGGATTTTTGGGGAGATCTTTCTGTCGGTAAAATCAGTGTCAGGGTGAATTAGCGAGCTAGTTTTTGTAGTGGTGTTGTTGACTCACGATCATTTTATCCATCTGCCAAGGCACACAACCATATTGTTTTAAACTAAGTCTTCGACTTCTTGTGGGCTCATATTGAAGAAACAGAAGATTAGGGCTGCAACTGGGTCGGGTTTGGAATCGGAAATACAGATTCCGATTTTGATTCCGATAACCAAAATATAGTTCCGATTCTGATAAAATCGGAATGGTTAATTCCGATTCCGTTCCGATTCTGATAACATTACCTGAACCGAAATTCCGATAAGCTAAGGTGCTTACTATGGTTTTACCTTTTGAGTTTATCGATAATTTATCGGATAACCGATACTGATTCCGATTCCGACTATTTTTTTTAATTCCGATTTCGATTCCAATAACTTATCGGAATATCCGATACCGATTCCGATAAGTTATCGGTATCAATTTTTAATTCTCAAACCAATAATTTTTATCGGAATTGGGTCGGAATATCAGTATATCGGGTTCCGTTTGCAGTGCTACAGAAGATGCATTCTTTAATTCTGCTTTCTATGTTAAGAGGCAATTAATTGTGCTTTTGCTATTCCTGCCAGACTTGTCTACTTAACTTACCTCATATTAGCATTTTCCTGTCTATTCTGCACATTGGTGAGAGCAAATAACGTGCTTATGTCTATTACGGCAAATGGCCTTTTGAAAATGTCCAGTAATATGCGACGACGGTGACGCCATGTTGCGTCTCCTGTATGTAATCTGTTATGGGACTTCTTGTTGGAAGAAACCTGTGTTCATGTGCGTGAGACATGTTGTCTTTTCAAATTGTTGTTGTTAATTGTCATATTCAAGTATTTGTTTACTCATCTGATTTCCTCTTTATCTCCTGCACACTAGTTAGAGTCTCAATGGGTTGCCCTATTCAAGCATTAACTTTAAGGTCATTCTCTTATGATATAGGCAAATGACGTCGTTTGATACCCTTAGGTTCATTCATTTCTGTATGCCATGGTGCTTTGCCTTCTAAAATTGACTTGTATGTAAAGCCAAAAAAGAAAAGTTAGGTACCACACTTGTACTGAATGTTTCCCGGTGGACGTATGAAACAGGGAGAAGCAGCGCCTGCGCCAGCGTCAGCACCCACGCCAGCACCACAACCCGCTGCGTAAGTGAAAAGCACCCTCTTTGGTATTGTTTCCTGATTATCTGCACCGTATGATCATTCTGACTGGAATTTTTTGTTCTTTTGCTGATTGGATTTCACAGTGTCGGCAAGAAGGGAAAGAAGTAGACGAGCCTTGCAAAGGAGCTTTTCCTAGGGCTGTTGGGGAGATTTTGTTTGAAGACTTTTCTGTAGATCTTACTAGTAGGACAAAGTAAATGACTGCTTGGAATGTGCTTAACTTGGAGGATACTTTAAAATTTGCTTTTGTACTGTTTGGGACGCTGTTGCATGATGTTTCAGTTTACATTCGTTTCATCTATTTTCATTATTATTCTGGATCATATCTTTTATTTATATCTCTATTGCTGCAACCATGCGCATATGATCGCCTGCTAAATGGATTTTGGATTTGGACTATTGGGAGTTTCATTTTGTTCGATTTGCAACACCCGGTAGAATTGAGATCTGACTAATTTTGCTGCGTTTCCCAGTTCTGAATGCAGAGTCTCTTGTGGCCTGCATGGTTATTTTCTCTTCGTAGGTTTATACAGATTATCGTTGTCCAAATTTTATTTTACTTGAAATTATTTTCAAAAGAATATTGTCATAGATGGCTCTTTTTAGGGCTGCTAACGGGTCCGAGTTGGAATTGGAAATGGGTGTTTCTGTTTTCATTTCTTATAAAAAATTTTGAAGTCTAGAAACGGAAAAAAGTGTTTCTATTTTTACATCTATTTTTGCTTTCTATTAGAAACGGAAATTGAAATAAAACAAAATTTCGGATGTAATAATATTTGTATAATTAGAATTAATTTATAAATTTACAAGTATATTAATTATTAAATTTATGAATAATTTTAAATATAAATTTAATAATCTTTTTTACCGTATCTTTTTCATCATGTATATTATAATGATTCTTATTAAATGAAGTATAATAAGATCAAGTAAATATGATAAAATCATATAGTGATATATAATGGTTGAGTAATAGATAATCAATATATGTAGATATAAATATCATTAAAGAAAAAAATGGCCAATAATTGAGACTAGAATAGATGACATTTATATATAGATGAGATGTGAGAAATAATGAGTTAAAAATTTAAGAGTCAAAGATTTGGAGTTTGAGAAGATTTTATTATAAAAATATTATATATATATATTAAAAGTTATCGAAAACGTAAATGAAAAAGTGAATGCAGAAATAGATGTTTCCGGTTCTGCATCTTATAAGAATTCAGATATCTATTTTCGCTTCCGCTAAGCAATCGGAAAGTTCTTTTCGGAGTTTCACATCCTATAAAAATACGAAAATGGGTCGACTAAACAAAATTCGGAGGTCCATTGACAGCCCTAGCTCCTTTAGGCTATTTTAAGATCTGGCATGAGTTATTACGATATTAACTTTTTTTGTGAATAGCTACAATTGACATTTGGACCTTGGGTCACTGTAAAAATTATAAAAGTTTGGTGCTTGTCATATTTTATTGTCTTTTAAATTTTCATGTCTACAATCATACTCATGTTTCTTTATTGCCACTTTTAACAGACTTTTTTGGGTGGATTAAGAGAGCAGAAAAGGATCAATATTTTTGTATGATTCTCTCACGTAATCAAACGTAAAAAAAGCTTTTATATTCTGCTGGACGGTGAATTTGTCAGGGAGATCTTGTAAGTTGTAGTTTTAGTCGAATGCTGATTACTTTTGAATGTACTGGAACACAAAAATACATGATCGCTAAATATATTTACGGAGACCTCTTTTATCGCACATAGTTTTGTAATGGCAATTCAAAATTTCTATTGATAAGAAGCCGAGATATCTTTTTGAATTTAAAACCAAGATGTGGGATTTACAAGTGACTCTCCATCTCCTGTAATAAATAGAAGGTTATGCGCGGCTGTGCAGAATAACTGATCCTATGTTTAAAACATGGATAAATAGTAATTAAAATCTTTACTATGATTTGTTGATGTGAGGGAATGGCAGTTAGGATCATATTCTCTTTCTCCTTGGATTTTACTTCTCCATCTCTTCCCCTAGGGAAATATTTTCCAACTCCCCTTCTAAGTACTTTCTATAATTCCTTGAGAAAGATTTCCTACTTCCTACAATTCCTCATTTTCTGAGAAAGTTTTTTTTCCGAATCTTTTATTTCCTGAGAAAATTTGAAAAATGTAGAACCCACCCCGTTAGATCCCTTGTTCTTTATGTTGGAGAATCTATACTTCTTGATTAGATCAGATTAGATGATCAAGCTAACCAACCCAATTTTAAAGCATTAACACACATGATTAAAACGTCGATTTGATGGATCAGGTTGCATCAAGTCGACCACCTGACTGGGTGACGGAGTTAGTCACCAAAGTTTGATCCCTTGTTCATGGTTTATATATACATATGTTAAGATAATAGTGCTTTGTACAGTTTGTAAATAAGAAACAAGATAATTTGCATGAGTGTGTTTTAAATATGAAACGCCCTTTTGATGCAAGTAGTAATGATAAATCCTTAAATCTGATACCATATGTCAAAAAATAAGGTAGATGAGATTGTTGCCCAATTAACAAGCCTAGAAGAGGGGTTGAATAAGTTGCTAGAAATTTATGTAGCTCAAAATAAAAATTTAAAAGTAGGGGTGTAAACGAGCCGATACGTTCGGCGAGTAGCTCGATACTCGACTGGATAAAAATTCGACTCAATTCGATTATTAAATAAACGAGTCGAATTTGAACAAAAAAAAAGCTCGGTTCATAAACGAGCCGAGTCTGAACACATGTCAGCTCGGCTCGATTATACTCGTGAACAACTCGTTTAAGTATTCGTTAAGAATTTGATTAAATACTCGTTAAGAATTCATTTAAATATTCGTTAAAAACTCGTTTAAATATATATTATTAAATAAATTAAATTATTAATATGTTATAGAGAATATAAAATATTTATTTACTTTGACATAAGAAAATATAATATATACAAATAAAAACTAAAAGTTTATATGTAAATGTTAAAATATAAAGAATATAATTTTATAAAAATTTATAAGGTTCATCTTGACCATCCATTCATCCAAAACCATCCAACAGTTGGACATCCTCCCCCCCGTGTAGTCTAATCTATCTGACGCGCCGGCCCCCCCGTCCAATCCATCTCTCGTCCGTCGCTTCGTTAGAGGAGAGCCCCGAAGCCCTGCCCCCATCTCTCTCCCCTCTCCGCTTCAGGCCGGCGTGTGTATCTGCGCCCAGGATCTCCTTCCTCCTTCCTAGCACAACAGCAGTGGAGCTCCTATCTGCATCCAGGATCTCCTTCCTCCTTCCTGGCACAGCAGTGGCGGAGCCCCTCTCCGCGTCTGGCGTCTCCTTCTTTCTTCCTGGCACAGCAGCGACGGAGCCCCTCACCGGTCCGGCGTCTCCTTCTTCCTTCCTGGCACAGCAACAGCAGGTCCCCTCCGGTCCGACGTCTTCTTCCTTCTTCAGGTAATGTCTACATCTCTTCTCCCTGTCTTCTCCTCAGACTCTCCATCTTCTTCTCCATCCCTCTCTTGAATCCTCTCTCTCACACAGTCACATAGGCCGATGAAAGGCCTCCCGCCGGCCTCCCTCTCTCTCTCTCTCTCTCTCTCAGGCCGGCCTCTGGCCTCACTCTCTCACTCTTCCTCTCCCTCCCTCTGGCTTCATCTCTCTATCACACACATACAAGCAGATCGACAGCCGCCGGCCTCCCTCTCTCCCTCTTCCTCTCCCTCCCTCTGGCTTCATCTCGCTTGCACACACACAGGCCGACCGACGGCCTCCGACCTCCCTCTCTCCCTCTTCCTCTTGCACGATCGATTAGAAAGTTTCCCCAGTTTCCATTTTGGTTGGGAGTCTTATAAGGCCAGCCAGTTTGGCGGGCCATTCTGTGTGAAGTTTTTTACGAGGAAAGCACCGGCCACTGGGTTAAGGGCCTTCTTGGAAAGCAATCTCAGATGATTTGTTTCTCAGGGCCACCCCGAGATTGAGATCTCGCGTGGGTGGCATGCCATGATTACATCCATATAGATAGGGAGATGAAGTGTGATTATTGCAGACTTCAAAAACATTTCCTCTAAAACTAGCATGTAAGGGCCAGCACAAATGAGCCACAATCAAATGATCTAGATGTAATATGCAGAAGAAAAGGCAGCTCTCAAAAGCAGTCTTTTGAGGGAATAAAAGGATCCAGAGAGCTCTCTGACTTGTAACCAACGAGCCTTGATGTGTTATATAGTTCCTATCCATTGTGCTTGTGTTGCTCTATTGCACTTCCACCCATGGTTTGTCGAATCGGAATCGGAAGGTGAATCAGGTTTCTTCTGATTCGGACCAATTCTCACCCCGATTCCCCCAGAATGAAGCTATTCCTTTGCTCACTTGATTCCCAAAAGAATTTAAGCACCTCCCTCTGCCTTTGCCCTCTGTCTGTCTTTTTTAACGAGGAACTGCAGGGACAAACAGTCACACACACAGTCACTCCATCCCTATCAGCCTCTCTTACTCCCTCTCTTACACACATGGTCACACAGTGGTATACTCATTGTATTTGTAGGAAAGTAGCAATTATACTTCCAGTAGCTATTATACTTTCCTTGTCTCATCTCTACCTTCCATCGCCCTTGTAGCGGCTAATATCCCTCGAACTCCTGAAGGCAGCGCCATCGTCTTCTCCGGGCTCAGACAACATATTTATGCTTAAGAGATAAATTTTGTGTTCTAGTATATGAATAGGCAACATATTTATGCTTAAGAGATAAATTTTGTGTTCTAGTATATGAATTAGTGCGGCATAAAATATATTTTTATGAAATACATCATGATTGTTAATAGGTTGATGTTTTATTCTATTTTGTATGCCATCATGTTTGGTGTTCATATCATTTAGATTTTTTTATTTATGATTTTTAAGGTATGTCTTCTCATTCCTCACATCAAGAACAAGAGCAAAGTTCTCCAGTATCATCATCGCACTTACAAGTTTCTACTTATAGTGTTGGTTCATCGTCAGATACTATTATGGATAAAGATAATGAGTCTATTCCAATAGTAAATGAAGTTATTGAAGTTGATGGTGAAGAAATCAACTCAGAAGCCATTATAGAGAAAAACCCTTATACAAAGAGAAGAAGGAAAAAACATCTGATGTTTGGCAAAATTTTAAAGATGTGAAACTTCCCGATGGCACTAAAAAAGTGCAATGTAATCATTGCAAAACCAAACTTGCAAAGAGTGCAACTGGTACCACCACACAATTTAAAAGGCATTTGGATTATTGTCCAAGATTTCAACTTACATGTCTTTTTTCAGGTGGCTGGTTGTGAGATATAACTCAATTCAATTTGGAGGCGATTCATGCAGCCATAAAGATGGTCAAACAAGGTATCTCCATCTATACAAATTATATCGGGGAATAACAATTGTTGTGAGGCATCAGTATCCCTTGAACTCTTATTGCTTAGCATTTGTTTTCTACATGGAGGCATTGTTTAATCTTCCTCTTTTATCTTTTGTTGACAGGTTATACAAGACCATGTTATCTAATAAAGTAGTTTATCTATGGGTGATAATGAGCCAGGCCATGTTATCTAATATGAGTTAGTGTCAAATCACATTGGTACTTCTCTAATATAGAAGTACAAGTTAACTCAGGCCGAATTTAGATATGGCAGAAAACCAAGGTATACATTTAAAAAATTATCCCTGATTATTTGGCCATTCACTGTCTTTTTTCAAATTTGCAACAGATTCATTTTTATATGATAGTTTCTCATAGCAGTGAAGAGATAACTAGTGCTTGTGGCAATGGAGAAATAGAAATTGAGAAGTTCTCTGTCAATGAGGTTGAATAAGGTGCAAAGATCTAATGCATGTGCTGGACCATCATAGGTATTCTATATTCTATCTATTAGTGTTCACAGTACAACTCCTTTTGGGTGAACTCTTTGCAACTATAACTAGCTTTGAATTTTGCCCATTTTTGTTAGTTCACAATATATTCACATGATTTTTATGATTTTTTGTTTTTTGTTTTTGTCAAATATCCCATTTTATAGCACTAGCAGCTTATAATGTTTCATTCATATAATCAAAGAAGAGTAAACTTCCTGGACACCATGATGTGCAATAAGTGCCTAGTCATCTTCCACATCCATGTGAGTGGTTCATATGAGATGACACAGAAATTGGTTGACTTATAGGTTTTGAATCTATATAGTTTGAGTTCTTGTATCTGTGGATCTCCCAGGAAGGTTTGAAAACCAGATCGGAGTTGGAACTGGTGATTGATGGCTGGTTGGAACTGGTGAAGGCTGGAACTGCAGCAAGTTGGTTATGTCTTGTCATTACAAATTTGGCCCTGCTCCACTATAGAAACTAGAAAGGTATAAACTATTAATAATTTATGGAATAATATTGGATTAAAAATTTAAAATGAATGAAAAGCATGAATTAATAAAGCAGGGTAAGAATTGGCTGAGGCAACATCTCAATGGCTGCTTCTGACTTGTTCATTGTAAAGTTTCCTAGTTTTGACCTTTGTTTTTTTCCTATCTAGTATGTCACTAGAACTGGGGAACCTACCAGATCAGGCTGCTTTCCAGTCAAGTCTCCTACTTTTGGTCTGGATTAACCTATTTTTACTCTATAGTTCCATCATCTAATTCTGAGCATAACCTGTAACTCTGATGTTGTGCAGATGGCTTGAGACTTCAGGAAATCCCTTCCAGATGTATTCCTTGTTGATCTTTATTTTACAAATGAGGATGAAGCAAGAGAGTTTCTAATGTTCTTGAGAATCCAGTCCTGCTCTTATTAAATCTGTATTGGTTGTCTGTTCGTGTATATTTTTTTTTTGTTGTCTTGGACACTTGTACAACACTTGAGTTTATGTTTTTGTTGTTGTTATGTAAACATTTTATTTTGAATTATCTGGATCACCTTTGGTTTAACCCCACTCAAAAAAAAAAAAGTATTGGTGTAGAGATGCTCAACAGGGAATGAATGATGGAAGTCTCTTCTTTAGCAAATGTGAAGGAATTTTTTTGTTGTCTTGGACAGTTGTACACTTAAGTTTATGTTTTTGTTGTTCTGTAAATATTTTATTTTGAATTACCTGGATCATCTTTGGTCCACTCAAAAAAAAAAAAAGCGTTGGTGTAGAGATGCTCAGCAGGGAATGAATGATGGAAGTCTCTTCTTTAGCAAATATGAATGGAATGTTTTGGTGTTTTTGGACAGTTGTACACTTGAGCTTATGTTTTTGTTGTGGTAAACATTTTATTTTGAATTACCTGGATCACCTTTGGTTTAACCCCACTCAAAAAAAAAAAGTATTGGTGTAGAGATGTTCAACAGGGAATGAATGATGGAAGTCTCTTCTTTAGCAAATGTGAATGGAAAAGCCCGCACTCAATTATACGAGCCCGAGTTCGAGCCCCAAATGTGTGTAAACGAGTCTGTATTCGAGTCTTAAATAAGTCGAGTTCTAAACGGGTTTTTAAACGAGTCCGAGTTCAAATTTAAAAGGATTTATAAACGAGTGTTCAGGTGAGGCGAGTTCGAGCTTGAGCTCATTTAAATGCTCGGATAAAGTTCGATTAAAGCTCGAGCTCGAGCTCGTTTACTTAATCGAGCCGTTCATCGAGTCGAGTTCGAATGTTAAAAAAATGAAACGAGCCGAGTTCGAATGGGGATAAAAAAGCTCGACGAGTATCGAGCCGAGTTCGAGCTCAATTTTTAGTGACCGAGCCGAGTTCGAGTAGAACATTATTCAACTCGACTCGGATCGTTTACACCCCTACTTAAAAGTGATTGTTAGTGTTAGTCAATAGTGTAAATAAAGATAGAAATAATCACACATAGGAGACGGGATTTATCCTGATTTGGCATTGAGTTTCTTCTCAATCCTACATCTAGTCCCCAAGAACAATTTGAAATTTCATTGACCAAAGGTAAAGTCTCTCTCAAGTACGCTTACACACCCATCTTAACTGGTCTTCTCTTCACAACTCAAAGAGGAACTACAACATTCAGTCTACACTGGTCTTCCCTTCTATCAAGGGAAAACATACTTGCAAACCTTACAAGTCTTCTCTTCACACAGGAAGAGGCGCAACTCTTAAGCACAGAAAATATTGCCGAAGGTCCCTAGACCAAGCCCAAAATAAACAATTGCAAGGCTTAATTTGAGACAAAGTCTAAGAAGATAGAATCTACAAGAAAATGCTCTCAAACTCTATGCTGTCTCTCTCTAGAAAGGTCGAAGGAATTCAGGAGAGAGAGATCTTGAAGACTGGAAGCTTGAAAGATTTTTCTTGAGCACTCAGCACAAATTTGAAAGGTCTTCACGTAAAAGCTTGTTCTTTTGTGTTATGCAGTTTTCAACTTCTATAGACTCGTGGAAGATATTCGTTAAGAAATCCATTGAGCCTTCTTCTTCTTTAGCATGCATGGTTCCAAGACGTTTGTAATATCTAGCGTTTGCTTCGTGTGAGTACCGAACACCTACAAGCATTTAATGCTTGGAAGAAGGTGTTAGGTAAGAGAAATTACATGTCATTGAACCCATACCTCTTACACCTAGTGTTCGCATTTTCTGCTGACACCTACTATTCTAGGTAGTTACATTATTGTCTGTTAAGAAAGAAAAGATCTTTACAACACGCACAATGTAAGAATGTATCTTTATAAAATATAGCCTGAGTCAAACAAGTAGTGTCTACTGCATTTAATTTTCGAGAACTTTAGATACGTAGGAGATATTGCGTAAAAGACATGAACCCATATTTGAAACACATCAAGTTTGCACGCCAAAACCAATTTGAAAGATTTTCAATCAATGGACTAAGTCTGATACATCAGTAATCAGTGCATAAATACAAGTACTAAACACTTAGTTCACTAATTGATATATTTTAAATGAGAATAACACTAATCGGAATGTGAATAACACCAATAGGTAGAGTAATGAACCTTTATTCACCAATCGGAAGAATATTGAGTCTTTGTTCACTAATTGGAGTGAGTATAACATTAATCAGAACGAGGCATGGTTTGTACTCACCAATCGATGCATGAATAACACTAATAGGAACGATATAAGGCAAGTGTTCACTAATCGATATTTGAATAACGCTAATCGGAACAATATAAAGCAAGTGTTCACTAATCGCAATGAAACTTATATTGACTGATCAATGCAAGTGTTTTAGTCTATAATCGGAATGGTATTCACCAATTGGAATGCTTCAAGACAATTGTTCATTAATAAGAAAGCTTATAACACCAATCAGAGCGATAATGAACCTTTTTTCAGTAATCGGAATACGATGTCTTGACTAATCAGAACATTCACTTAGTCAGTAATCGGAATACATTGTCTTTGACTAATCAGAACATTCATTCACTTAGTCAGTAATCGGAACAAAGGTTGAACACCAATCAATACAGACTTTGTTCTCTATTCGGAATGTCACTTGTTCTATAATCGATATGAACACAGAACAATAATTGGCATGGACTAGGAAAATATTGAAGTACTTGAGACTGAGTTTTGAAGTACGTCTTTAGTGATTCTTAAAGCAATAATTGCACCTTTATTTCTTGTTGATAGACTTAATGGAAATTGAATGTTAATCATATAATTTCAAAGTTTTTGTTATCACTAAATTTCATATAGAAAAGGAGATAAAAGGTCAACAAAGATAAGTCATCCTACTAATTCTAGATCAACTTGGTTATCATCCCATATTTCTATTATTCTGAATTTTTAAGTCTACTTTATACGAAGATGGAGAGTTCGGATAGGCTCTTCTGTAATGAATATACCTTATGACTACTTTTGCAATGAAGCTGATGAGATTATTTTTCTTATAATCCGTAATCTTGAATTAAATATTTCTCAACACAATTAAATCTACCTATCTACTTGGCTAAGCAATAGAGGGTGAAGAGGGAAAATCTCGGCCCTCTGACCCAACCTATAAGGCCCAATTATTAAGTTTAGCCCATTAGATGCAGGTCTTGTTATCAAATAGAAACCCGCCTAAGACTGGTTATCAAACAGGGCCCATGAATGCCACAAGCACCTGATCCGCCACCCAAAGGAAGGGCCCTTATCCCAACGTCGACACCAAGGGGACAGTCTAAGACAATAGTGTAACTTCTGAGATAATGTCTTGGCATGTGCTAAGGTAGGAAGTTAGCTCGGACTGCACTTCACACCCTATCCCATCATGCACTAGCCCAATAGATCTTCTATTTACTCAAGTAAAATCATTACTAATAGCAGCTCGAAAGGTACTCAGCTCGACAAATTCTTAAGCCGATGGAGCTTTAGCTCAGTGCATGTGAAGCAGCGAACACTTCTACCTTATAAAGCTGGTCTGTAGACTTGAGAAGTGGAGCCTCAGAGCCCAATTCTATACGTTGAGCACCACTTCGTGCCTGCACTCGAAGGTATTCCCCGCAACAACTCTAGTTCCACGTGTGCGGTCCACATCGCCCCCAGGTCCCCTGCATCAATGCCAGGGCATTATAGGTGTATGAAGAGGTGACTTGTGGGCACCCTCGTGCATGGTTAGCATGATATGGTCTATGTACGGTCGATAGAGATCTGTTGTATGACAAGCTTCATCATGAGCAGGACATTGACCTATGAATATGACCATACATGCAGCCACTTCGCATGGGGTCGGCGGGGGTGTGGTGGGGTGGTTGGGTGGGGCTTAACCCACATAAATCTCAGAGGAAGCCCTTCAACTAGAGATATGCAACATTCTACACTTAAAACTATGGTGACAATCTTGAATCACTTACCCTCTTGCTCTAACTCTTGCTTGGATCTGACTTAAGCATTGGAGGGTTTTTCCAAGGATATAAATCCTAGGACCCCTTGATCCTTTGTTCCATTTTGCAGATCTTCCTCTTACTGTCAAAGATCGCTATCTAGTTTCTTAAAATCCCAAGGCAATCCAGTAGTTGGGAATAGATTTGAGATCTAACCTCTCCATTTAGCGTTGTCTGTGGGAAACATGAAAGAACCCATAGTACGGAAGAGAAACACAAGCAAGAGAGTTGGCGAGAAGGGAAAGGCTCCAGAGAGGTCCCTAGATAATGAGGTTCCTCAAACCTCTCACTCCCTCCTTGACGCCACGATGGACATGTCCTCAACCTCTTTTGCGGATAGCCAACGTTTGCATGAGGGCATCGATCCTATGATCTCCCTTAACCAGAAGATGGATTAGTTGATTGACCTGGTGACAACTGTTGAGTTGTGCTTGCATGACATTCATGATGATTGTATGTTTTTGACGATGATATAATGACACAATGATAAAATGACATGCCACAATGACAAAATGACTTAGACAATGCCTACATGATATCTAGTTTGAAGCTTCTTTCTTGTAGGAGATTACATGAAAAAGAAAGTGCACAACTTGAAGAAACCTTAAGCAAAAAAGGTTTTGGATAGAATACTTCAAGCAGTAGCTGTCGACAGCACCCCTGCATCTGTCGAAAACCACTGAAGACCATCCAACAACAAGGTTCTGGAAAACCAAAGAAAACAACAACTATCGACAGGCTAGGACTCATCTGTCGACAGCCACTGAAGAACTTCATCTCAAAGCTTCTGGAAAATCAAGACAAGCAGTAGCTGTCGACAGACAGGATGTGTTTGTCAACAGCTCAGCCTATGGTTCAAGATTTCAGTTCTGGAAGGCAAATTTTCTGCAATATTTGTCGACAACCGATGTGCATCTGTCGACATCCTCCGTTTAGTTGCAACATGTGAGCAACATGTGAGCAACATGTGATCTTCATTAGGGCGTCCTTTTTTCTCTTACACACGAATCCCTAGGATTGTGTGAGGATAGGACACACCTAAATAAAGACCTAATAGCCTCCTGTCCACACCAAGGATGTCACGTCCCAAAGCACGGTAGGGAAGAATTTGATTGAAACGTTGCGACGTGAACAATCGACAAATAAGCCTCTAGCGAGCAATCACATATAACACAATTATTTGTGTTCATAATAAACTCAAACTCTTTTTTTCATTTCAAAATGAAAACTAGTACATATTTCAGCTCAAATCAAGCTACAAGACTAAGACTCAAATAAAAGGGAAAATTACACACTATTCTCACTCCTACTACATTATTCTAGTACTCTCATACTCAGACCATATCACTAAGACACTAGGATATCAAGACTTCGATGGGAACGCTCTTCACTCATGTTCATCCCCAGTGTAGTCTTGGTTCTCTACATCTTCCATATCCTGTTCACCTGAAAGGTTGGAAAGTAGATAATGAGTGCACTCGCCCAGTAGGATTTACATCTTCCAGCAATAATATAAGTAATTAACAGTTTAAAAACTAGAAGGTATGAGCATGATACTATGCAATTAAAATGACGGTAGTAACACTTGAACAATGTATCGTGCAAGATAGTATGATTGAGAGACGTGATGATCAGTCTAGCAAGAAGGTTGTATCCAAGAATTCAAGATAGAGTATACAATGATCTAGGAAGACGGTTACGAGCAAGAACAAGATAACATGTAACAAGATTGGCCATTTCACTAGCAAGCAAGCATGCACGTATAATACCCTCGAATTTTAAATATCATGATTTACTTAGAAATTCTTGTTTATGCAAACCAATTAGACTTAAATTGAGATATTTAGGATTAAGAGTGTGTTTATGACACATTATCATACACTGGTACCACTTTCGGTCGTACGTACCCCAGCAGGACGACACCGAAATTATGTAACAAAAATAAAATCCGAGAACACCATAATTCTTAGAAAAATGTGGTGATATCAGAAATGAAAATATCCAGAATTGTTGACGTACGGATTTCGAGATTAAGCCGACACAACTATTTTCCGGACGATTTTTCACCCAGTGGAAAAAAAATCTAAAAATTGAACTAAAATCACCATAATTTGTAAAACCTTTTCATTAGCCTATGGTTGAAATTTTAACATAAACAGACATCATTTGAGTATATAAACATGAGGATTATTGGGCCAGCTAATTTATTGGCCATTTACGGTGGTTATTTTTCTTAGGATTAAAGGTGCTTACGTGTTGGATGGTGGTTAAGCCACAACACATGGGGTAGAAGCTTACACGCTTATACCTTATGTGTTAGGCTATGAAGCTGCATGGTAAACGTGTAAGCTGTAAAAACCAAAGGGTTTTTACAGCAACACATGGGGGATTTGCGTGTCAACCTGCATGGATTGCATGAGGGTTATAAAAACTCTCCAACACCCATCGTGTGCACTTTTCCCAGCACATGCCCTTGCACCCTTCAACTCTCGTTCCTGTTGTTGCTATCTCTGTTGGGGCTGTAGCTGCTGGAGTGTAGAAACTGCTGGTCGTGGTTGCTATTGTACCTTCTCCTGCTGATAATTGTCTCCTCAATTGCACATGTTGAAGCTTCTACCTGTGTGGTTTTCCTGCTCTTCTTCCTGCTACTATGGATTTTTACGTGAAGGAGAAGAAGAACCTTTGTTCTCTTCCAGTCAAGTAGGTTCCTTTCTCTAATTCCTCTTCAGTTTTCTATTTTCATGCCTGTAGTTCTTCATCCTTAAAAACTTATGTTTCCTATTTGCCCCCGGTTCTGTGAAAATTCTCCTCTTCTTGTTCCTTCTTCTACTAGAGCCTCAGAGTTTGAGTGTCTACCTTGGTTCTCGTCACAAGGATTAGTAAATCTTTCATAAGACTCTAATTATTGTTCATGTCTTAAGAAGTAGATTTTGTTCTTAGTATGAATTTTGTTTCAGCTTTGAGAAGGAATTACGTGTAGGAGTAGATATGTTCCTACAAAGTGTTTTCCTACAAGTTCCCAATTTTATGCCATTCATATGCAAAGCTTGGACTCCTATTGTCTATGCTTCTTTCCTTCATATAAGTGATGTTTAGAACTATGTACAAGACCCTCTTTGATGTGTTAAACATATTTGGATTCATAGGAACCTTTAAAAGAGTCTTTAGAGTAGTGTAGATCTATTTCTGGAAGCTGGACTTGCGGCTGTCGACAGATGGAAGTCATCTGTCAACAGGCCTCAAGCTCCCAGAACCCAAACCTTATGAAAAATCAGTAACTGTCGACAGATAGCTCTTATCTGTCGATAGATGACCCTGATCTATTGACAGATGACTTTTGCCTATCGACATGCATTGTTCAAATTCCATAAACATGGCTGTCGACAGCTACCTTCTAGTTGTCGACAGATGCTGCCCTGTTATGTTTTCAGCACCTATTCTTGTCCCATCCTCTGAAGACTCTCTGTATTATTGACCCCACAAGTTGTTATCTCATTTTCTTGGACTCTAAACTACTTTATTACCAAGATGATTTGATTAATCTTCAATCAAACTATCCTTGAATTTTTATCCCTATTGTGCTCATGAAATGTAACTTATGATCTGAAGACAGTGTTCTCTTTAAAGAGGGTTTAGGATCACTTGTGATAGCACCAGTCACTTGTGATCAGCTGTGGATGACAGTTTGTAGGTAAATCCAAGTCAATGGACTGACGATGGTGGGTAATAAACCCCGTTCTTGCGTAATGAACAAGATCCAAGGTGCTGGAATCGCCTAGGCACTGAGGATATATTTACGTTATTTAGTAACCTCTTGAGAGCAGTATGATGCCTATCGAATTCGTTTCCAAATCAAGTTATGATATGAACTTTGAAAGACATATATGACTCTTGTTCTAAATTTTGTTTGAGCTCGTTATGAAATCAAATTGAGCTATATGTTTCTGTTAAGTATGAAATTCATGAGCAAATATGTTTTTGATCCATATGCGCTTACTTTCACCTACTGAGTCCTCCGACTCATGCCTTTGTTTCCTCCAACCCTTTCAGATTGAAGGTGTGTATAATCACATCTATAGATGAATCTCAATTCCGCTGCGGAAGATGAAGAAATGGAGAAGAATAGCATAGTCTAATGAGAGATTTTGTTGTACTAATAAAACTTTAGAGAGAAGAAGCTTGGTTTATGTAAATAATGAGAATTAATACTTTGTTACCTTGTGATGTATAATATGTTCAAAGATGCCTTTGTGGAATGGTTTGCCAGTTTTGTTCATTTCACGGATTTGTCTGCCCATAACGAAATTTGTTAGCGTAACCCCTCTTTTGATCAAACGTTATGCGATATGTATATGTATGTGTGCGGTCGGGAGAGGGTGTTACAGCACGAGCAAGAACTTTTAACATGTAACAGTAATCAGGCACGAAGCCACTAATGAGCACTAAGGATCTATGCCACCTTGGAATGCACACTAGGACACATGTATGTGGTTTTATGTATCTAACATTCAACACGCAAGTACTCCTAGTGCAGATGCAACACCAGTAATCATTATACCTCATGGTTAATAGTATATTTATGACTCTCTGTCATTGGGGATAGATTGGAGCCCTTGGACACTCGCCGTACCCGATCCGCATCTCACTTAATTTCAAATGTAGATACCCACTGTCATTCATGGCTAGTAACAAGAGTTCAATAATGTCACAATATTTGAGGTGATAGTTCAAGAGTTCAATCTGGCAACATAACGGCGTATTTTAAATTTAGTCCAAACACTTAATAATATTTTGGACTCATGTTCAATAGAGGTGTACTCCACAGTCAAGATGAGAAGAGAAAGATCTCGTCAAGAATGTCAAGAGAAGAGATATACATGCACACTAACTTTCGGGTACTTCATTGGTACAACCTATTCATCGGCCATGTGGGAATCCATGGTCAGAGGAGACTTATAGAGGCCTTGGTCAAGGGGTCACTAGACTGGCAGAAGGAATATCCGACGAAGAGTTCACCACAAGCTAAGAAGGGGCTTTCCTATCGTGCTAGAGTGTATGTGCATGCTGTGCGTGAGAATCGCTCAAGTGCGTGTGTGAATTCGATTATGGAAACTCCAATTATAGAAACTCCGTTTATAGAAACTTCATGCTTGGTAAGTATCATGAGTGCTAAATCAGGAAACACTAATCATGCATGACTAATTTTAGCAAGTTTCATTGTATGTTTAGCAAGTTCGCTAACAAGACAAGATGTGAATAATCGGCATGTAGAGAACATGGTTAACAACTTAAGATCAATTAAACCTCATGTGAACATGTTTTACACTTAGATGTATTTATAAAACAATAAATACCTTCTCATAGGAGAAAACAGGGCACGAAAATGACGGCAAACGGGCCAAACAGGGCTGATTTGCCCTCTATGTTCAGAAGGTGACAAGCTTACTGTCGCCTTCAAGAAGGTGACCAGAAGCTGTCACCTTCTAATCTCTGAAGGTGACAGCCTTCCTGTCTCCTTCTAAAGGTGACAGGTCGACTTGTCATCTTCCTGATTCCAGTGCAGGGGTGCTTTATATGGGGTTTTCCTAGTCCGATTCAAACTAGGTTTGACACCTATGGGTTTGAAAAATCAAAACAAATACTAGGGTGATCCAAATAGGGAGAAACCACCTTTTTTAGTTAGAGTACTTCCATTACTTTGTACAGTAACAAATAATCATGAAACAAATGTCGTTTGACTAGGTGATAAGATGTATTGTGACTGTCTACGTGAATTTGACACAGTGCTCATGTTCTGGATAATACTCTCAATAGGTCAACGAAATTTGGGGAAACTAGTGCCAAATGAAAGTAGACTCATAATGTAACATGTTCTCTGTTGAACACTTGGTCTAAAAACTTCTCCATAGAGAGGTATGAAACTTGTAAGACATGTCAGGGTTAAATCAGGACAATACAACGGTAAGATCATGCAAGATTTAATTTGTGAAATTCTCAAGATAAAAATTGAAGAAAACAGTAATAACATGATCTATACATATGGATGCAAGCATAAACAAGTTTAATTAGAGTTTGGCAAGGAGATGACCTACCTTTTGAGTTGAATAAGATTCGCTTTCCAAAAAGCCCTAGTTCTGACTGCCTGGAGAAAAATGCCTAATACTCACGATCTACTAGTTAGAAATTAGGCAAAATGGTGCCATTAGAAACTAGACTCAACCCTCTTTATAGGGGTATATGCCTTGCATGGTTTGGTCGAGGTTTGACTAACTTTTGGTGATGATCTTGGGAGACCTCGTGTGCAGGTCACAGATGAGGAAGAGCACGAACTTGCTTCTTGCTAAGCCTCCTCCTTGCATTTCCCAGCCTCCAAGAACTCCAAGCACGACCTCAGCAACCCTAGGGTTCCTCCCATAGGAGAGAGGGGGCTTATTTAAAGGAGTATGGCTCTTTACTTGCCTAGTTTGAATTAGGAAACCTTTGGGTGTGAAATTGGGTGTGTCCTTCCTTCCATGGAGGATTTTTCTCCCCAATTCATGTTGGAAAGAATATGGAAACCTCCTTTAGGTGGTAACCATGAATTTGGGCTTGATTTGAAATCCAATTATGGCCTATTGGGTGAGAATTTACCCTAACATGGTCCATTAGTGAATATTTTTAAATTTCAGATTATTTTCTTAGCATGAATTAATTTGTGGCCCAAATAACTTCTTTTGGTCCAATTATTCCATTGGGTTATCAATACCCATTGTTTGAAGTCCATTTATGATTTTTATTTTATTTTAAGTCTCACTTTAATGCCGGTAATAATAATTATCCGACTTATTCCTTAATTACGATAATAAGTCACAAAATGCTTTAAACTCGGATAATCCAGTTTTTCTTCACACGAACTCTTTCGTGGATCATTAGGGAGTATTATTCAAAGTTGAAATATAATTTTTACAGAATTTTCCCATGTGTTTTCACATCCTTTATAATGTTACGTATGTTTTTACTAATTTGGGAATATTGAATTATTTTTTTCAAATTGTTTTTGACTTTTCAATTAATGAAATTTTTGGGGTGCTACATCCTCCCCCACTTAAGAGAATTTGGTCTCCAAATTCACAGATAGGCTACTCCTTAGCAGCAGGGTTCTCGATCAGGTTCGAGATCCGATCTTTAATAGACTCCAGCTTGTATCCACCTTATTGTCATAGGTGTTAGTTATTTCCACCTATAGGCTGTAAATATTGTCCATCCAATTCCTTCCAACTCTTTCCTTCCTCTATGGTTAATATAACTTCATCTTGATTCACATGATTATGTTTAGTAAGACTACTATGTTATTTTGAATTTCTCCTGTAGTCGTCTCCCCCACTTAAGAATAGATTAAACATTATAAGACAAGTCTAAAGGATTAGAAAAACTAACACCTTTCACCGTACCTTCTTCTGGAAGTTCCACTTGGGTCAACACATTCACACGCCCTGGACGTTTTACCACTCCTTGGTTCCTTCCAGCTTGGTCTTTTAGCATGGGGCAGTTTGGTATACGATGGTCGTGACTTCCACACAACAGGCAAGCTCCGGCCTTCTTCCAACACTTGTCTGCTTAGTGTCCAGGCTTATTGCAAAATTTGAAATACTCTACGATCGTTGTTTCTTCTACTTTGATCTTCTTGCCATTACCAACATTGTTCTCATCGATCGGTCTCTTGGTACCATTATTATTGTTGGAGTAAGAATTTCTAGCAATGTGGGGTGCTTCCTTCTTGACAAAGACCGGCTTTGCAGTCTCCTTTCCCCTCATACCTTCCACCTTTGCCATGGTGCCTTCCATTAGCTGGGCTCTCAGGACCATCTCGGTGTAGGTTTGGATGTTATGTGGTCCGAGCTTTTCAATGAACTCGGGTCTGAGCCCATCCATGAACCTATTAGCCTTTAGTCTTCCGTGCCCACCAGGTGTGGGGCATACATGGCCAAGCGAGCAAACTGAACTTCATACTCAGCCACAGACATATAATTTTGCTTGAGTGCGGCAAACTCCGTAGCTTTCTTTTCTTTCACCCTTTCAGAAAAGTATTTTCCCCGGAATAATTCTAGGAATTCTGCCCATTCCAACTCTGCCACATTAGGCAAGTGAGCCGATGTGGCCTTCCACCATGCCCTAGCATCCTTGCTGAATTGAAAGGTAGCTAGTAGTACCTTCTCCCGATTTGTACATTGCATAACTTGGAAAATCCTTTCTATCTTCTCTTGCCAATTCTCTGCCTCGTTTGGATCAGAAGATCCAAAGAAATGAGGAGGGTTCAAACTCCTAATAATACGATGAAGATCGCCAGCTCCGTTCCTAGCGGCCGTTTGATTCCCAGCCTGTACTATATTTTGTAGTGCCTAAGTCAATCCTGCTACAGTCTCTTGCATGGCCTGCCATTGGTTGCGTGCCATTGCAGTCAAGTGAAGGAGTTATGAGGTTTCTGAGAAAAGGATAGAAACCAATTAATGCCTCTAGATACATTATAAGGGTTAATGGGTAGGAGTGCTTAGTTCATTGAACTAATATATTCCCAGTCTCTACCCATTCTCACCAGGTACTATAAGTAATTTTCACGACCTAGGTTTCATAGGTATCTCTTAATCCTGAGACGTATATCCTATTTTGTTTTCCTAGGCTCTGATACCACTAAACTATCACATCCCAAAGCACGACAGCGGAAGAATTTGATTGAAGCGTTGCGACGTGAACATTCGTCAAATAAGCCTCCAGCGAGCAATCACATATAACATAACTATTTGTGCTCATAATAAACTCAAACTCTTTATTTCATTTCAAAATGAAAACTAGTACATATTTCAGCTCAAATCAAGCTACAAGACTAAGACTCAAATAAAAGGGAAAATTACACACTATTCTCACTCCTACTACATTATTCTAGTACTCTCATACTTAGACTATATCACTAAGACACTAGGATATCAAGACTTCAATGGGAACGCTCTTCACTCCTGTTCATCCTTAGTGTAGTCTTGGTTTTCTACGTCTTCCATATCCTGTTCACCTGAAAGGTTGGAAAGTAGGTAATGAGTGCACTCGCCCAGTAGGATTTACATCATCCAGCAATGATATAAGTAATTAACAGTTTAAAAGCTAGAAGGTATGAGCATGATATGTACTATGCAATTAAAACGACGGTAGTAACACCTGAACAATGTATCGTGCAAGATAGTATGATCAAGAGACGTGATGATCAGTCTAGCAAGAAGGTTGTATCCAAGAATTCAAGATAGAGTATACAATGATCTAGCAAGATGGTTACGAGCAAGAACAAGATAGCATGTAACAAGATTGGCCATTTCACTAGCAAGCAAGCAAGCAAGCATGCACGAGCAAGAACTTTTAACATGTAACAGTAATTAGGCACGAAGCCACTAATGTGCACTAAGGATCTATGCCACCTTGGAATGCACACTAGGACACGTGTGTGTGGTTTTATGTATCTAGCTTTCAACACGCAAGTACTCCTAGCGCAGATGTAACGCCAGTAATCATTATACCCCATGGTTAACAGTATATTTATGACTCTCTGTCATTGGGGCTAGACTAGAGCCCTTGGACACCCACCGTGCCTGATCCGCATCTCACTTAATTTCAGATGTAGATACCCACAGTCATTCATGGCTAGTAACAAGAGTTCAATAATGTCACAATATTTGAGGTGATAGTTTAAGAGTTCAATCCGGCAGCATAATGACGTATTTTCAGTTTAGTCCAAACACTTAATAATATTTTGGTCTTATGTTCAATAGAGGTGTACTCTAGAGTCAAGATGAAAAGAGAAAGATCTTGTCAAGAATGTCAAGAGAAGAGATATACGTGCACACTAACTTCCGGGTACTTCATTGATACAACCTGCTCATCGAACAAGTGGGAATCTATGGTCAGAGGAGACTTACAGAGGCCTTGGTCAATGGGTCACTAGTCCGGCAGAAGGAATATCCGACAGAGAGTTCACCACAAGCCAAGAAGGGGCTTTCCTAACATGCTAGAGTGTATGTACATGCCGCGCTTGAGAATCGCTCAGGTGCGTGTGTGAATCTGATTATGAAAACTCCAATTATAGAAACTATGTTTATAGAAACTTCATGCTTGGCAAGAATCATGAGTGCTAAATCAGGAAACACTAATCATACATGACCAATTTTAGCAAGTTTCATTGTATGTTTAGCAAGTTCGCTAACAAGGCAAGATGTGAATAATCAGCAGGTAGAGAACATGGCTAATAACTTAAGATCAATTAAACCTCATGTGAACATGTTTTACATATAGATGGTTGATAAATGCATGTAAACAGTAAATACCTTCGTACAAGAGAAAACGGGGCACGAAAATGACGTCAAATGAGCCAAGTAGGGCTAATCTGCCGTCTGTGTTCAAAAGGCGACAAGCTTACTGTCGCCTTCAAGAAGGCGACTAGAAGGCTGTCGCCTTCTGATCCCTAAAGGTGACAGTCTTCCTCTCACCTTCTAAACGTGACAGGTCAACTCGTCGTCTTCTTGATTCCAGTGCAGGGGTGCTTTATATAGGGTTTCTCTAGTCCGATTAAAACTAGGTTTGACACCTGTGGGTTTCAAAAATCAAAACAAATGCTAGGGTGATCCAAATCGGGTGAAACCACCTCTTTTAGTTAGAGTACTTCAATACTTTGTAGAGTAACAAATAATCGCAAAACAAAGGTCGTTTGACTAGGTGATAAGATATATTGTGACTGTTTATGTGAATCTGACATAATACTCATGTTCTAGCTAATACTCTTAGTACGGTCAACAAACGTTTGGGAAACTAGTGCCAAATGAACGTAGACTCATAAAGTAACAAGTTCTCTGTTGGGCACTTGGTCTAAAAACTACTCCACAGAGAGGTATGAAACTCGTAAGACAAGTCAGGGTTAAATCAGGACAGTACAGCGGTAAGATCATGAAAGATTTAATTTGCAAAATTCTCAAGATAAAAATTGGGGAAAACAATAAGAACATGATCTATACATATGGATGCAAGCATGAACAATTTTAATTAGAGTTTGGCATGGAGATGACCTACCTTTTGAGTTGAATAAGATTTGCTTTCTAGAAAGCCCTAGTTCTGACTGCCTGGAGAAAAAATGCCTAATACTCATGATCTACTAGATAGAAATTGGGAAAAATGGTGCCATTAGAAACTAGACGCAACCCTCTTTACAGGGGTATATCCCTTGCATGGTTTGGTCGAGGTTTGACTCACCTTTGGTGATGATCTTGGGAGACCTCGTGTGCAGGTCGCAGATGAGGAAGAGCACGAACTTGCTTCTTGCTAAGCCCCCTCCTTGCGTTTCCCAGCCTCCAAGAACTCCAAGCACAACCTCAGAAACCCTAAGGTTCATCCCATGGGAGAGAGGAGGCTTATTTAAAGGAGTATGGCCCTTTGCTTGCCTAATTTGAATTAGGAAACCTTTGGGTGCGAAATTGGGTGTGCCCTTCCTTCCATGGAGGATTTCTCTCCCCAATTCGTGTTGGAAAGAATATGGCAACCTCCTTTAGGTGGTAACCACAAATTTGGGCTTGATTTGAAGTCCAATGATGGTCTATTGGGTGAGAATTTACCCTAACATGGTCCATTAGTGAATATTTTTGAATTTTGGGTTATTTTCTTAGCATGAATTAATTTGTGGCCCAAAAGACTTCTTTTGGTTCAATTATTCATTGGGTTATCAATACCCATTGTTTGAAGTCTATTTATGATTTTTATTTTATTTTAGGACTCACTTTAATGCCGGTAATAATAAGTATCCGACTTATTCCTTAATTACGATAATAAGTTGTAAAATGCTTTAAACTCGACTAATCCGGTTTTTCATCACATGAACTCTTTCGTGGGTCATTAGGGAGCATTGTTTAGAGTTGAAATATGATTTTTACGGAATTTTCTCATGTGTTTTCACATCTGTTATAATGTTACGTATGTTTTTACTAATTTGGGAATATTAAATTATCATTTTCAAATTATTTCTGATTTTTGAATTAATGAATTTTTTGGGATACTACATCCTCCCCCACTTAAGAGAATTTGGTCCCCAAATTCACATATAGGCTAGTCCTTAGTAGCAGGGTTCTCGATCAGGTTCGGGCTCCAATCTTTAATAAACTCCAGCTTGTATCCGCCTTATTGTCATAGGTGTTAGTTATTTCCAACTATAGGCTGTAAATATTGTTCATCCAATTCCTTCCAAATATGCCTCGATATAGCTTCTCATGTCTATTGTTAGGGCATTCACAAGATTGATCAACCAGGAAAAGGCGCGTATTTGGCCTTGACTCGAGAAGGCGGGAACATCCTGTACGTTCATGAAGGCACCATGAGGGAGAGGTTTGGGCCTTTTCAACAAGAGATGGAGTGAGATCAGATGATATATACTTCTCCATTGGCTAACCAGGTGCTCAGATGCCCCGGAACTTCACTCAGCATACTAGGATTCATGTTTGTTGATGTTCTGGTCGATGAGGAAGCCATGGAAAGCTACTGAAGGTCATCCTACAGGTGTCTGGTTCAGAGATGAACAAGGGAGGACAAAGGTTGAATAAGAAAGAATCCTAATAGCCTCCCAATTGTGATTTTTTTGATTTTATCTACAGGAAGGTTAACGTCAACATCGTTTGACGTTGGTGCACTATTGAGTCAACATATCTAGACGTTTACTCAAGTAGACGGCATACTAGTTGGACGTTAACTGTATGTCAACGGCAATCGAGCTTGACGTCAACTTTGGCGAAGTTTCAAAGTTTTATCATTACATTACCAATTATCTCTCATCTTGCGTTTCAAGCTCTTTTGCAAGATTTTTAGGCACAAATGATGTTCCAAGTCTGGAGACACTCATGCGACCTTGAGTGTTGTACAGGTATGTCTAACATAGGTTTAGTCACCAGAGGCAAATAACTTGGCGACCGTGAACCCAGAGTTCCCCTTCACCAAAAACTACGATGGGTTTGCGATCTCTCAGTTATTTGTTTGGCCTTGGAAATTTCCTTTGGTTCTAACTTGCATTTAGATAGGGAACCCACACCAACATGCATTTAGGATTTCACTGCTAACATTCTCTTACTAACTCCAAAAAAAAATGGAGATTTTCCTCAATCATCACCGTGGCACCTAGTTCAAGTGGCCAACCAAATCGGCATCTTGCTGTCATGCTTATCAAGCCGATGTTGGACCTTTGTTGCCCAAACAATCCACCGAGTATATCACTGAGCTATCATTTAAGTCAACCAGTCTTATCGAGTTCATTTGAACATTTCGCCAATCATGAGCTTAACTCTGGATTTCCAGCCTTCCAAACAATGATTCCAATTAGAACCTCAATAGTCCTTTGAGAGTACAATCAATGTCACGCCCCGACGCAGAATATCGAAACGTGAGGTAGTTGCAAGTAAGCGAGTACAGAGCGTAGAACAGACAATAAACCATTGGACAATTAAATAATGCGAAATCAAATATCTTTCATTGATAATTCAACTGCTGTCTATTACATCAACTAACTCAGAGCCATAACATAGGGCTCAATTGACTCTAATACATAAAATGAAATAAAAGACTAACTAAGACATCTAGGATAACATGGTGACGTCATGGCACTCTTGGATCACTCCTGGTCCTCCCCATCCTCGTGAGTGTACTCATTCTCCTCAGCCTTACTTGAGAACATAATGACAAGTAACGTAGGCTGAGCGACAACGCCCAGTAGGATTTATATCTCATGCTGCGGGCAAACTTTACATGATTAATGTATTAAAAGCAGAGTCACTATATGATAAAGCGAGAGAGTCAAGTAAGGTAAGAGATAGCACGATAGTAAGAAATAAGATATCACAATAGCATTTGATTGAAATAGCACAAGTTTCTAAATATAGCACAGAGTAGGATGGTCATAGCACAAATAACACAATGTATAACAATAGCACAATGAGTATAGTATAGCACTTTGATTGTCATTTAGATAGTGGAGATAGATAGCACTTGAGTGTAAGATAGCACTTGAGTGTAATGCCAAAACACTCTGGTCAATTAACTCTCGCGGGCATTAGCACTTTTGGGCGCACCTCCCAGGACCAGACCGGGCCCTTTATATTGGCAGGCATTAGTTATATTGTTTATCTTTAGACAATCAGTCAAATGGCCAGTAGAAAGTACCAAGAAATAGATGAGAGTACTAGACGAATAGACGAGATAGTAAAGAGAGTGTGCGAATAGATGAGTGAGTAGAGTATAGATGAGAACTATGGGTCATTGCACATAAAATGTCGAATTAAACGGCGATAGTAATAGTTGCACAACACGCGCAATGGTGTTGGCAATTAGGTGGAATTCACTACCCTTCCACTGGCCATTTTATGCACAGGTCCAGAGGTCCGGCGTGAGTCAAGATAAGAGAGAACTTTCTAAAGCCATTTGGATCATATTGATCCCTAAGGGTGTTATAGGCGTTAGGGTACAACCAGCTCGGTCTCCATGAGGGAATCCACAGAGTACGGAGTCTTACAGAGGTCTTAACAAAATGTCCCTTGTCTACCAGAACGGAATGTCCAATAGAGAGGTTCCAACTTGTCAAGAGAGTAGTGTGTAGAGAAAATGAGTTGCTCGACGTTCTAGAGGAATTCTAGAACAGTGGAGCGGCGATAATGGTAATCCAAATCCACGTAAGAAAACAGAAACAATGTCATTATTATCATGGGTAAATAATGTGCAATTATTGAAGTAATTTACCAGATATATTATTCATGCATTTTCATCATGGTCTCATGGCAAAGATGATCGTTTAGTGTGTGTGCATATGCATGAAATCATGAGAGCATGTAATAGTCGTGCACAATAGCTTTTAAATTTTAAGAAAAAACATGTAACTATATCAAAGTTTATTAACACGGTTGATTACTGTTCGTTACATAGTACTACAAGGTATAAACATGCTTAACCAGTCTAAATAATCACTTAAATAACTCAAGATTAGCTGCTGGAATAAAACAGGTAAATCACGACGGGTATGATGGTCGCATTTCACAGACGGGTCAGAAACGCGACGACGAGGACCGTCGCATTCATGCTAACCCTAATTATTCAAACGACGCATTTCCCCAGAGGCGGGAAACAATAGTGAAACATGACGACCTTAGCGGTCGTGTTTTAGAGGTCTCTTGATAGTCAACGCGCACACAGTTTGATGCATAGGATGAGCCAAAATGCGACAACATGGGCAGTCACCTTTCAGGTAATCGCGACGGTCAAGACCGACGCGATACCTGTTGGTTGAATCGCGTCACCTGGCTCGGTCGTGATTCACCAGTCAACCCGAAAACGAAAGAAACATGCAGCGATCATCATGCAACGCTGATAACTCTCTATCTAGGGCACTTGGGACAAAGTGGTGAACATGAAACTTGTAGGGGACATCAAGTAGAAGAGAACTATGCCTTTGTACTGAATCAATTTGCTCTCATTAGGCATGCAAACTCGCATGAACAAGAAACGGTACAGACTTGCGCGATGATGGGAAAACGCTTATAACTCGATGGATACACCATGAAAATTGGGCAAATCACTTGCATATGAACCTAGACATGTGGCACTATGAGATGGTATGAGTTTAGTTTCTCTTCAGCCAAAGAATACCTACCTTTGTGAAGATCTAAGACCGGGTTGTGCACAGGTTGTAGCAGAGCACGGTTGAGGAAGAAGCTCCGTTCTCCAGCCATTCTCCTCTGCTCCTGGTGCTCTAGGTTAGCCTCCCACGACTCCAACATGTTGATGGACCTTCCTCTTTAGTCTTAGGATGAATACTTATAGGTCTAGGATTTATTCCATGTCCTAACATAACTAGGAAAGGAGGGGTGCGGCCATGGCAAGTTCCCTTTCTTGTTTTGAAGATCTCTTCTCCCAATTGGAGTGGAATTACCCTTAGATGGTGCTTGCCATGGTGGGTGACGAATTTGATTACCTTTCTTGGCTAATTACCATGGTTTAAATCCCTAATTTACCCTTTCCTATTTTGTATGCAATTATGGTCACGAATTTCTTGGATATTTTCCTCTTAACCCATAATCAAACTCCTAGCTTAGCCCAATAACCTTTAGGTGAGCTAATATAACAAGCCCATTACTTTTTAATGTTTATTAGGTTTTATTTAATTCATTTCTTTTGTTGTTTCTATTTATTTAATTATTTAAAATATCGGGTTGCTACATCCTCCCCCTCTTAAATGAATTTGGTCCCCAAATTCATATGACCATAAATGAGAGAATGTCTTACTGAAAAGATCGGAGTAGTTTCGCCTGTTGATTCCTTCAGGTTCCCATGTGGCTTCTTCTGTTCCACGATTATTCCACAGGACTTTAACCATATGAATGGGACGGTTCATGAGTTGTTGTACCTTTCGTTCCAATATCTTGATTGGCTTCTCTTCATACGTTATGTCCTTGTTCAGCACCAACTTCTCACGGTGAACGACGTGAGTGGGATCGTACACATATTTTCTAAGCATAGAGACGTGGAACACATTGTGTACAAATGTCAGATTTGGTGGCAACGCCAGCCGGTAAGCCACCTCACCAACCCTTTCGAGCACTTCAAAAGGACCGATGAATCTAGGACTGAGCTTTCCTTTTACACCAAATCTTTAAATGCCACGGGTAGGTGATACCTTTAAAAGTACATGGTCTCCCACTTGAAATTCTAAATCTCTCCTCTTCTTGTCAGCATAACTCTTTTGTCTGGACTGAGCAGTCTTGAGCCAGTCTCGAATCACCTGTATATCCCTGGTTGTATTTTGTGCCATGTCCGGGCCTAGCCATTGCTATTCCCCAACTTCATTCCAGCATGCAGGAGATCTACAGTTTCTGCCATAGAGTGCTTCGAATGGGGCCATTTTAATACTCACCTAGTAACTTTTGTTATAGGCGAATTCAATTAAGGATAAGTGCTCATTCCAATAGCCTTGGAAATCTATGCTGCAGGCTCTTAACATATCTTCAACGATCTGGTTAGTTCTCTCAGTCTGTCCATCAGTCTATGGGTGAAATGCGGTACTAAAATTGAGCTTTGTACCAAGTGCAGTCTACAGTCCCTTTCAGAAATGAGAGGTGAATCTCGGATCTCGATCCGAGACAATGGATGATGGAACTCCATGCAGTCTCACAATCTCGTTGACATATAGAGCAGCTAATACCTCCACAGACTACTTACTCTTTATAGGTAGGAAGTGTGCAGATTTGGCTAGTCGTTCAACAATGACCCATATGGCGTCGAGTCCACCACGAGTCTTGGGTAAACCCATGATGAAGTCCATGCCAATACTTTCCCATTTTCACTCCAGAATATCTAATGGTCTAAGCACGCCTGCAGGGCATCTATGTTCTGTCTTTACTTGTTGACAAGTAAGGCAATGAGTGTTGGGTTGAGTGTGTTTTGGAATTTCCTAAAGTTGTATTTTAATGATAATCAATGAACATCACTCATACTTTGATTTTGATGATGACTTATTGTAATTTTGATGATGATATGTTGAACATGTTATACATTCTATACATAAAACAATAATGCTTAAACAACATGTTTTTGATGTTAAATATCTCATATTTTAATGATAATATCTTGTACTAATGATTTATGTGTTAAATTTGCAGGTGTATACAGATTTTGTCATGGTAGTGTCGACACACCCACTACTGGTGTCGACACAGGGTTTCAAACCCTAAGGCAAAATGATGAAGGAAAGGTCAAGTGTGTCGACACAGCCTCAAGTGGTGTTGACACCAGTCCCAGTTCCCAGAGAACCCAGTTGACAGGTCTGTACTGTGTGTCGATACAGCCTCAAGTGGTGTCGACACTAGATCCAATTCCCAGAAGACCTGTTTGTCAGTTCTGTACAGTGTGTCGACACAGCTTGAAGTAGTGTCGACACTAGTGACTCTTCCCAGAGAACCAATTATGCCGGTTTGGGACAGTGTGTCGACACACTCCTTGGATAGGTCGACACACTCCGGCTGAAACTCAAAATCGAGAATTGATCTGGACACGTGGCCGCTTCGGGTTCAAGGGGATCTGCCTAGGTTTTTGTGCCCACGTACCCTAAGGCTCTTTATGGAACTATGGGGCTATAAATACCCATGTCTTTGGCACTCAAAGGATCCACACAAGACAAGAGCCAAGAGTATTCTGCAAGAATGGAAGAAGAGCGGGAAAGAAGCATCTGCATCCAGAGGAGCAGAGCAGCGCCGCCAAGGGGAGAAGAAGGAGAAGAAGAAGGAGAAGAAGAAGGAGAAGAAGAGGAGGAGCTCGAGATTGCAGGAGTGCTGGTCCAGAAGGAGATCCATCAGAGTTTGTATCTGGTTAGAGTGTCAATTTCTTTGGGGAATCTGTGTATGTGTTCTACACAAATCTCCCAATTCTATTTGTCTCTACCATTTCTATTGTATTGAGATAGATCGTACTAGAGGATCTATTCTCTAAGTGTGCTTGGTCTAGCAGAACTTGGATCTATTGTGGTCCAGAGGTTTCAGTACTTTGTACTTTATTTTGGAGCCCCAGTGCTCTGAGTTGGAGCCGTTGTGCTCTGGTGCTTGAGCCGTGGTGCTCAAGGGCTTGTGAATTTGTTGAATTCACAAGTGGTCTTTGGAGTAGGTCGTTGTGCCTATCTCCTGGGTTTCTTTGAGTTGTTGAACTCAAAGAGGTTAGAGTCGTCGTGCTCTAGTTTTTACTGCACTTGGGCTAGTGGTTCCTCCGTTGTGAGGAGGTGGACGTAGGAGACACAAGTTGTGTTCTCCGAACCACTTTAAAATCTTCAGTGCACTGTGGTTTGATGTGTGGTTTGCTGTTCTTATTCACTATACTCACACACCACATTTGGATCTGATCGAATTGTGTGTTTTACTTATTTTAATTCCACTGCTATACACACGATTTCTTAGTTCATTTACCAAAGTCACCTATCCGATCCCCTACAATGAGCAGCATGCTCGGCTACCTCTCTCTTCATGTTCAGCCACCAAAATGTTCTTTTCATGTCCTAATATATTTTGGTACCCCCAAGATGAATAGTATACTTCGTCTGGTGGGCTTCGTCCATTAACTTTCTCTTCAGTTCCTCATTATCTAGAACACATGTCCTTCCTTGGGATACAAGCCTTCCATCCTCGGTCATAGCAAAATCAGGTCGTTCAGCTAAGGTTTCCTTAATACGAACCAAGAATGGATCGCTATCCTATTGTGCTTTGATCTCTGCCAGCATGTTAGATTGAATCTTGATATTGGCAACCAAGACTCGATCATCCCTATGTTCAATGTTCAAGTCTAATCTTGTGAATTGTTCTAGTAGATGCATCTCGCGAAGGACTAGACTTGATAAAGATGCCATCAGCTTTCTACTAAGAGCATCAGCCACAACATTTCCCTTTCCTGGATGGTACTGGATGTTGAAATCAAAATCCTTTAGGTATTCAAGCCATCTCCTCTACCTCATGTTAAGTTCCTTCTGAGAGAATAAATATTTCAAGCTCTTATGGTTTGAATAGACAGTAAATTGCTCACCATATAAATAATGTCTCCAGATTTTTAAGGCGAAGACCACGACAACCAACTCTACATCATGCACGGGGTAGTTGACTTCATGCATCTTCAGTTGACTTGAAGAATAGGCAATGACTTTCTCCTTCTGCATCAATACATAGCCAATACCAATTCCTGAGGCATCGGTATAGACAGAGAAACCTTCTCCCTCTATTGGAAGAGCGAGAATAGGGGCGGAGGTCAGACATTCTTTGAGAGTTTGAAAACTCTTCTCACACTTTTTACTCCAAGAGTAGGGATTCTCCTTTCGTGTAAGACGCGTGAGAGGAACGGCGATCTTGGAGAAGTCCTTTATGAACCGCCTGTAGTAGCCAGCCAGTCCTAAGAAGCTTTTGATTTCTGTGACATTAGTTGGTCTCTCCCAGTTGAGTACATCTTCGACTTTGGAGGGATCAACAGAGATGCCATCCTTTGAGATAACATGGCCCAAGAAAGACACTTCTTCGAGCCAGAATTCGCACTTGCTCAGCTTTGCATATAATTTGTTGTCTCGCAAGACTTGCAGAGCTATTCTTAGATGTTCTTCATGTTCTTCTTGGTCTTGGAATATATGAGGATGTCGTCGATGAAGACGACTACAAACTTATGAAGATATGGTCGATATATGATGTTCATGAGTTGCATAAAGGCCGCAGGAGCATTGGTCAGACCAAAAGGCATTACAATGAATTCATAGTGTCCATACCTGCTCCTGAAAGACGTTTTGAAGATGTCGTCATCCTTGATCCTCATTTGGTGATAGCCAGATCGGAGGTCAATCTTGGAGAAATATTGAGCTCCAGATATCTGGTCGAAAAGTTCATCGACCCGAGGCAATGGGTATTTGTTCTTGATGGTTAGTTGATTGAGTTGTCGATAGTCGATACATAGCATCATCGATCCAACCTTCTTTTTAACGAACATCACGGGTGCTCCCCATAGGGAAGTACTTGGTCTGATGAACCCCTTCTCTAATAGCTCCATCAGTTGTGCCTTCAGTTCGGTACGGTTGACACGATACCAGTGCAGCTCCAGGGATTAACTTAATAGAAAAATTGACATCGCGTTCAGGGGGAATCCCTGACAGATCTTCAGGAAACACATCTGGGTAATCCTGGACTATGTGTATGTTTTCTATCTTAGACCCCTTTTTTCAACTATCACGGTCGCAAGGAAAGTGAATCAACCTTTCCTTATCATGTTGTGGGCCTTTATGGTAGAGACTAAGAGACATCCGTCTCTTATGTCTAATTCCAGTGAATGACAACTTAGGGATTTCACTAAATATAACTTTCCCTTTCTTACAGTCGACACTTGCCCCATAAGTGGACAACCAGTCGGCTCCCAAATCACATTATAGCCTTCCATGGGCATACATATCAGTGGGCTTTTAGGTTATGTTCTCCGATCATTACATCGACTGATGGAAAATATTTGTTCAATTTCTCCTTCCCTCCCAGTGGTGTTGTGACAGAGAATTCACACCCCATAGGTATTGGTTTAACATTTAAAGTATCAGCAAAGTTTTGAGATATGAATGAATGAGTTGCTCCAGTATCAAATAAAACAAATGCTGATAAGGAGAAAACTTGTAGGGTACCTTCTACCACGCCACCTTCCTCAACGGGTTCTTCGTCACGTAGGGCTTACAGTCTTCCCTGTTTCTTAGGCACATTATGATGATCAGTCCATCCCCATATAATTTTTATTTAATTATATACAATTTTGGTGATTAACAAAATGTTGGCCCTTTATGTACGACAGCAAGGTAACCTAGAGGGGGGGTGAATAGGTTTTTCTGAAATCTGAAATCAAAATGTGAACACTTAAAAGTTTGGTTAGTGTTAGTGTGATGAAGAGTGGCAGTGCGGAAGCAAAAGAACAATCACACAAAAGGACACAGGAGATTTATCCTGGTTCGGCCCTTTCCACATGGAAGTCCTACGTCTAGTCCCCAAGCAAACTCTTGGGATTTCACTAACAGAAGGTACAGTCCCCTTCAAGGGCACTACAACACCCTGGATACCCCACCAGGTCTTCTTCTCTTTCCCGGCAAGAAGGTAGCCCACTTCTTTTCTAGGCTCAGAAGCAAACCTACTTCTTTTACAGGTTTAGAAGTAAACCTCCTGGAACAAACCCCAGTGCGGTTCTTCTAGACTTAAACCCCCAGCTAGGTCCTGTTGGTACAAACCCCAACAAGGTTCTGCTAGACACTAATCTCTAGTTAGGTTACACACTGTATACAGTCCTACAGCTGGACAAGGGTCTTTCTTAGAAAAGAAAGAACAATCTGAGAGCTATTACAAGATGAACACTCAGGACTTAGCTCACAGTCACAGACTCTCCCCCAAGATTATAATGAGCACAGGGAGAATGGAAGAGAAGAAGGCTTGAAGGCGATGAAGACTTCTGCTTTGAAAGCTTCTATAGATTTTTGGCTCGAGCTCTTCTCTCTTTCTCTGAGTGTTTATGGCCTGAAGGTTCTTCTCACAGTTGTACACTCCTTAAAGGATTTTCAGGAAGGCTCTTGTCTTTCTTCAGCCATGCTTCATCTTTTATATGAGAGGCTTTTGAAAAGGATCTGTTGAAGAGATCCGTTGGAGTTCTACCCGTTGCTCATCTCTTGTCTTGATCACTCTTGTGGTCTTCGAGGTCTGTGAGCATGGAAGAAAGTGTTAGCATAAAGAGTGTTTACATGAAAGCTGTGCATGCTACTGTGTTTTTTCTTAACATGCTAAAACTGATAAGTCATATCTTTTTCTGACAGGACTGAGAAGTTACGCATGCAGCTTTTTGTCAGAAGATATTTGACTTTTCATTTAGGCGCCAAAAACACTTGAACATACAAGAGAAATCGATGTGAATATGACTTATAAAATCATTGTTTATTTATAAGAAAATCGTTGCAAGATTATGAACAAATCGATGTGATCACTTATGAAATCGTTATGATCATCTGAAGAAATCGATGTGATCACTTATGAAATCGTTACGAGACCCAAATCGATGTGAAACTTATCAAATCGTTATGGGAACGAAATCGATATGAGGACAAATCGTTGTGATCACTTGAAGAATCGATGTGGTCACTTATGAAATCGTTACGAGACCCAAATCGATGTAACTATAAAAGGAATCGTTCTGAGATCGATTTCTTAACAAATCGTTATGGCCACTTAGCGAATCGTTTTGAGATCGATTTCTTAACAAATCGTTAACGCCACTTAGCGAATCGTTGTGAGATCGATTTCTTAACAAATCGTTAAGGCCACTTAGCGAATCGTTCTGAGATCGATTTCTTAACAAATTGTTATGGCCACTTAGTGAAGTCGTTGTAGCCCTTTAAAAATCAATTAAAAACAAATCGATGTAGCGCTTATTAATTTTGGCACTTGAACTGAAATCGATGTATATTGATTAAACATCGATTTATCATTTTAGTGCGCCATATTGCATCAAGTGAGACTCAGCATTTTGCTATGAGATTGATGCGACTCAGATGAAACAAAATATTCAATAGTATTTAATCAACAAAGATATATATGAAATCATCATAAGTTTTGTTATCACAAAATATAAGGACAACCATAAAGTGGTTCAACAATCTCCCCCTTTTTGGTGATGACAAAATTTATGTGAATTTTCTGATAAAAATATATAAAGCATAGAGGTTTCAGAAAATTCATACAAACTCTCCCCCTTTTTGTCACAAACCAAAAGGAAGGATCTTACCATGCATTTCTCTCCCCCTTTGAGAGAATTCTTACCATTGAGGGGTTCAACAATGATTGACAAAAATGAATAACTCCCCCTTAGTCTGTGCTCCCCCTGAATGAGAGACTCCACCTGAATGAAACTTGCAAATAATTATTAGTAATAAAGACCAATTCAATATTTGTGACTACTCTTTCTTCAGATGAGATTTGAATGAAGAGTCTGTAGTCACTCCTGTCTTGAGCATCCTTGGTTTTTGATGCTCCAAGGCTAACCTGCAAGAAAATTACTCAAAGGTAGGTACCCAAATCCTTTTGGGTCCTTGATGGTTAGAAGCATGAAATATCCTTTAGGGATCCAAACTAAGTGCCTTGTTGTGCAGGTGTTTACAGTGTGTCCTAGTTTATTGCAATGAGAACAACAATGAATATAGATTGTTTTGTTGTTCTTATTTTCTTTGTCCTGAGTTTTTAGAACATGATTTCTGTAGACTTTTTCTTTTACAGGGGCCTTTTTTTGGGGCATCTTGGTTTCTTTTACAAATTTTGATAGGGGATATTTTTCTAGAATCATGGCTTGTTTTCCTTTTTCTGGAGGTATGTATCCAAGCCCTTGTTTGTTATTTTCAGATTTTGATCCTTTTAAGCATAGAGCTAAAGAAGTTTTTCCTTTTGTTAATTTTCTAACTGATTCTTTTAGGTAGAGATTTTCTTCAGTTAGAGTTTTTAATTTTTCTTCTAACTCTAACTTTTCATTATTTTTTCTTTTCAAATCTTCATTCAAAAGATGATTATTTTCTTTACTATCTTTTAATTCTCTTTCTAATTGCTCCATTTCTGATGTGAGATCAGAATTAGTATTTTCCAAACAGGTAAGGTTATTCTTGAGATTTTTTAGTTCTTTTACAACAACCTTGTGTTTATCATAAAGTTCATTAAAAACATGATCTAAATCTTCAGATTCTGATCCTGAATCTGTGCAAGAATCAAAAGATGAGTTAGGATGTACCTCATCTAGTCCTACCATGAGGGCTAGATTTACCTGCTCTTTCTCTGATTCTGAGCTTGATGATTCTGAGCATGTGGTCTCTTCATTTTCCCAAGCAGCCGCCATGGCTTTTCTTTTGAATTTCTTGTGCTTTATTTTGGACTTTTCTGGTTGACCAGTCTTCTTTAGTCTAGGACAATCTGGTCTTAGATGTCCAGGTTTTCTGCATTCATAGCAGACTGGTTCTTTTTCTTTTCTCTCTTTCTTTTGAATCCTTCTTGATCCATTTTTCTTCTTCTTGAGAATTTTCTAAAGCTTGGACAGTACATCATCTACATCACTGTCTTCAGAATCTGCATCTTTTGAACTAGAAGAAGAAGAAGTGGAAAGAGCAGCTGCAACTTTAAGAGCATTAGTACATTTTTTCTTTAATGGGCTTTCAGATAGTCGCTCCATAATAATTTCATGTGCCATGAGAGAACCTATTAAATTATCAATCGACAATTTGGTTAAATCATGAGCCTCTTCAATAGCAGTTACTTTAGGTGTCCATGAAATAGTTAAGGACCTAAGTATTTTTCTAACGGTTTCTTCATTAGAAAGAATTTTTCCAAGAGAATTTAAACCTACTACTATGCTTGAAAATCTATTATACATAGTAGTGATATTTTCGTTTTGAAGCATTTTAAATTGTTCGTATTGTGAAACAAGAATATCTATCCTAGTTTGTTTCACTTTATCTATTCCTTCATAAGTTATCTGCAGCTTATCCCATATTTCTTTGGCAGATTTACAATCAGATACTCTACTAAATTCCTTTTTAGATAAAACACAACATAAAAAGTTCTTAGCTTTAAAATTTAGGGATAATTTATGCTTATCTGCTACTGTAATAGTAGTAGTGCCTTCAGCAGGAACAATAACAAAATCACCTACCTCAATTACCTGCCACAGATCAAAGTCTGTGCCTCGAATGAAGCATTCCATTCTCATCTTCCAATATTGGTAGTCCTCTCCATCAAAGAATGGAGGTCTGGTGACTGATTGACCTTCAGCATACCCTTGAGCTGCCATGGATCTTTACTCTAAGATCGTTAGATCTTCTTTGAATGATCAGAGATCCGCTCTGATACCACTTGTTGGCCCTTTATGTACGGCAGCAAGGTAACCTAGAGGGGGGGGGGGGGTAAATAGGTTTTTCTGAAATCTAAAATCAAAACGTGAACACTTAAAAGTTTGGTTAGTGTTAGTGTGATGAAGAGTGGCAGTGCGGAAGAAAAAGAACAATCACATAAAAGGACACGGGAGATTTATCATGGTTCGGCCCTTCCCACATGGAAGTCCTACGTCCAGTCCCCAAGCAAACTCTTGGGATTTCACTAACCGAAGGTACAGTTCCCTTCAAGGACACTACAACACCCTGGATACCCCACCAGGTCTTCTTCTCTTTCCCGGGCAAGAAGGCAGCCCACTTCTTTTCTAGGCTCAGAAGCAAACCTACTTCTTTTACAGGTTCAGAAGTAAACCTCCTGGAACAAACCCCAGTGCGGTTCTGCTAGACTTAAACCCCCAGCTAGGTCCTGTTGGTACAAACCCCAACAAGGTTCTGCTAGACACTAACCTCTAGCTAGGTTACACACTGTATACATGTAAGGCCCTCAAAGTTTGTTGCATTATTGCATGTAAATAATTCGTATCGTATATGTACGTATGTATGTATCTACGTATGTATTAGTGGTATACTTATGTGTGTATATGTATAGCTTAGGTATAAATAATGTATGTAATGCTTGATGGTAGTGTGTGCACAAAACTATATAGATATTACATGTATATATACATGATGTGCATGGGTTTATACATGTTTTAGACTTCTAGCCGAAGGCCATATTGGCGTCAATATCATGACGTCGATGTGGTGTCAGCGTCCACCCATGGACGCCAACACTAATCCCAGCGTCCAACGATGTGGACGCCAACTTCTCTGACCTGCATGCGTTGCAGAGCCAGAAATTCTGGAATCAAGGCAACTCACCCATTGGGGAGCTGTCCCCAACGGTCTGAAAGGCCATCTTGTCACCCCTGCGTGACAAGAGAACCCCTCTTCTATAATCAGGCACATTTCTACAGCCCTAACACATCTTTTGCCCCTTTGCAAGAGAGGAAGGAGAGGGAAAAAAAGAGAGAAAACCTATTTTCGGACTGTGAGAAACCCCACTCCTTTCAGCCTAAAATCCAAACTTCTGGAGCTTGATCCGGCCACCTGCTGCTTCAAGAAGTTTGCTGGATCGACGAGGAAGGCCTCCCCGACCTCGGAAGGCACTGGAGCTTGCTCAGGAACCCGGAGTAAAGCGTTTCTAAGAGCTTCTTGGGACAGCCCAAGGAGAGCTTACCGAGCCCTAGATCCATCTGGTGAATTTTCTAGAGGCAAGTACCCTACTCATAACGTCCCTGTATGTGTCTAGGTTGGTTTTACAAATTTTATGTATTTTCCCTCGTGTCCTAGACCCCAAATTCACCCCATCTTTGGAGCTCGGGTCTGTGTTCTGCACAGACCTGACATTAACGGCAATACCCATTGCCGCTAAGATCATGCTTAGCGTCCATCGATGATGCCGCTAACATGAAATTAACGGCCATAGCTTGCCGCCAAGTTCATCTGAGCAGAACAACAAGCTGTTCTGCCCTTCTATACGACTATTTTGATATGTTTCACGATGAGGATATACTGTAAATCATTTATATGCTATGTATATTGTTGATGTGATGGATGTGGTGTGTGGATGGATTATCACGAATGATAGGACTTAATTATTTCATGAAGATACATGTGTGATGAGCTTTAATCTTGTTAAACCATGTTTGCATGATTTAGGACAAGTCTAAATGCCCTAATTTGTGAGGATTATGCATGTGAGGTTCAGTCCCTGTTCTAAATTTCTGAGATTATTCCCATGCTTGTGTGAATTATTGCAAAATTTGTTTAGGAAAAATAGAGATCATGCTAGGTCATGATAAATCTTCCATAAATTTATGGATTGTCCAATAAATTTGGGAATGAATTCCGTATTTCCATGCATGCTAGGGTTTAGACAGTAAGCTGCTAAGATGGTGATTTGTGTACAATTCCATGTTAAGTTGAATGGTGGATGGCATGAGAAATGGATGTTTGAATTTCTGAAATTTTGTTTTAGTTCAGAAAAATCTGAAAATTTGCATGAGGAATCCTAAACCCGAAATTAACATGTGGTTAAAGTTTCAGGTCATTTGGACAGTATTTAATGTAATATGAATTTTCATGTAAATGTGAATTTATGCATGCCAATGTGAAACAATTCGATTTAGGTGTAATCCGACCTGATCGGTGATAATTACCTGAATGTAGATTTTGAAATCTGTAGTGTCATGTTAGGAAAACAGAGAAATGTGAATGTGTGAGAGAAAGTGAATAGAAATGAGAATGATATGTGTAAACTTATGTGTTAAAAACGGTAAAAATGTGTAATGTGTAAATTGTGCCAAGTGTGACATTGCTTCCACAGAGGGCAGTGGAACCGTATCAGGGAAAAGTCCCCCTGAGAAGGTTCAATGTGTAAGTGACCCTAAGGGCATTAGGGGGAAATCCTGGAGGTGGACAAGTACCACTGGTTAGGGTGGAGACTTGTTCTCCCGGTCTGCGCAGTCCAAGAGTCGCCATTGTATTGCCTAGATGGCGTCTATGTGATGTGATGTGTTGTGTCCTTCTTTGGTGGTTTGGACTATGTGTCACGGCACTAAATGTGAAAGTGTAAATGTGAATGTGTAAATGTGCATGTGTTCATGTGTTAATGTGAAAGTGAACAATGTGTAATGTGTATGTGTAAAGTGCAATTTATGTGAATTGGAAATTTGTGTAAAGAAAATGTGAGACCAAAATGTGAGGATATGATATTGTAATCCATGTTGTGACAAATCTGAAACCATGTTAAATCAGTAGCTTCATTATGTTAGGATCATGTTTATATGTGTAAAATGCCTAGAATCCATGCTAGGGACAATTAACAAGTATGTGCACAAAATTCCATGTTTGGTTGTTCACATGTTGTATTTTAAATAACATTGTAGCTCTCATGTGTAGGGTTATGGTTGCTAAATCATGTGAAAACCAGCAAGTTAAAGTATGTAAAATGTTCGTGTACATGCACAAGAATGTGTAGATTCCATGCTAGGTGTGTTTTGTTTCATGTACGTAGGATAATCATGCTAAGTGCTTTCATGTTTTAGTTAAAATGCAAAGTAGAATTTCATGAGTAGGAATGATTAGAGAACACGTGTTAGGAATTTATCTTGATAAGGAAATCTGAAAGCATGCATCATGTGTTTACTTATAGAATTATCATGGTTGGTTATTCATTTCAAACGTTAAGCATGATACATGTTGAGTTTTTGCAATGGTGTGTGTAGAGCCTACTATGACATGTACGTGTATGGTATGAGTGGTGTTACTTGCTGAGTCTTTAGACTCACTACTTGCTTCGGCGTACAGGTGTAGTTGGTGACGTGGCACCGTTGGAGGAGACGGTGGAGACGGACTCCGAGCGCGGAGATTAGTCTTTGGAGTACTTTGTGACTTTTGCGTTTCATAGTATGTAAATTGAACGTTGTATTAGCGTTATCATGGAAAGAATGTATAATGGTGGACATCTATGTATTAAATTTTCAGCAATTTAAATTATGTGAACTTTTAAGTTCTTTAATGTTATTGCAATTTCATGTATGCTAAATGTGGATGATGAATGAATGAAGACAGTAGTTCTTTTTACTTCCGCTACTCTGTTCTTATATTCACGTGTATCTCAGCTGAATGTATTGTTGGGTAAATGTCCCACTGTGATGACGCTCGCTATACCGACGTGGGTTGGTATAACCGTACCGGTATAATGAGGGCCGTCACAGAGATTGGTATCAGAGCAACCGGTTGAGATTGCACATGAATATACATAAGTCATCATCCCATTGCATGCTAAGTATGTCCACATGTGTAGAATTGATTAATAAGGAATGAAAGATAGATAAGAAAATGGTTAGAAAACTTAGTAACCTAGCTCTAATGGTGGCTGAAATTTTATTACAGCCATGGCTTCGAGAGGTAGGCGTGGCGGAGCGTCGGCCCGTGAGGACGAGCCGCGACGTGACGAGCGGGCGGAGCAGCAGGCCCCGGCACCGCAAGGTCCTGTACTTCCCCCACCGCCACCTGTGGATTATGGAGTATTCATGCAAGGTCTGGTGCAAGCCATGCAGACGCAGGCTCATACCCAGGCAGCACTCCAGGCACAGTTGGAGGCTCAGGTTAGACTAATAAAATGATTTATAGTTGTTTATTTAATTATGTGATATTATGTTGATTGTATATTGCTTGTTGTGATGTAGCAGGCTCAAGTACCAGCTCAGGACCATGGTGGACCTTCTACCATGGAGAGATTCAAGAGGATGCTGCCACCCTCTTTTAAGGGGGAGAGCGATCCGTTGTTGGCTGAAAGCTGGATGAGGGAGATAGAAAAGATCTTCCGAGCCATCAGGTGTGCAGAGGAGGATAAGGTTACATTGGCCACCTACATGCTACAGGTATGTGTTGATTTTGTATGATTGTATGTTTTGTTTAGTTAGGACTGTTAGTTGGAGCTTATGAAGGTGTATTGCAGGAAAGAGCTGATGTATGGTGGGCTTCATTGCTGCGTACCCGATTTGAATCGACGTTGCTTGGGACGAGTTCGCAAGGCTCTTTCGGGCCAAGTTCGTCCCCGAGCATGTGCAAGATCGGATGGAGCAGGAATTCCTATCTTTGGCTCAAGGCTCCATGACCGTGCTGGAATATGAGGCAAGATTTTCTGAACTTTCTAAATATGCACCTCATATCGTGGCAGACGAGCGGAGGAAGACAAAGAAGTTCGTGATGGGACTCAAGCCATCACTGCGGACGAGACTCGTGGCGTTTGACCACCGCACGTTGGACGAGGCCCTCAGTGCTGCCTGTAGGCAGGAGGGAGAGATGGAGCAATATCTGGAGGAAAAGAAGGCTTCGCAGAAGAGGCCAGCAGCGACATTCCAGCGGCAAGACAAGAAGAAAACGGTGTACCAGACACCGCAGCGACCGTGGCAGTCGGCAGTTCTCAGGTACCTTCTGTACGTTCCCCTGGTGTGAAGAAAGAGTGTCCCCACTGTGGGAAGACACACGGTGGTACCGAGTGTTGGTTGGTAGCGGGTAGATGCTTGAAGTGCGGGAGCAGCGACCACAAGATCAAAGATTGCCCAAGACTTCAGCAAGGAGTTCAGCGCGGAGCGCCAGCCCCAGCAGTAGCGGCAGCCGCGCCAGCTACAGGAAGACCAGGAAGGCCTCGAGCCCCAGCTCGAGTGTTTGCTTTAGCTCGCGAGGACGCCGAGCAGGCGGAGCATGTCACCGAAGGTACGGTTTTGCTTTTAGGTGTGCACGCTCGGGTTTTGTTTGATACGGGTGCTACTCACTCGTTCATTTCCGAGCGGTTCGCTAGGCAGTTAGCCCTAGAGTCAGGCATAGAGTCTGAGGAGTTAGAGGTCCCTTTGTCTGTGCACACCCCTGCGGGTACGGTATCGACTAGGAAGTGCATTCCGTCGTTACCTGTGTGCATTGAGGATAGAGTCCTAGATGGGTGTTTCTTCTTGCTAAAGATGAAGGACTATGATGCTATTCTTGGTCTGGATTGGCTAGAGGAGCACTATGCGTTAGTGGATTGTCGTCGGAAGAGGATCGTTTTCCGCATTCCTGGTGAGGACGAGTTCTCTCACCCCTTGCCAAGGAACTGGGCGGGAAAGTTAGTCATCTCTGCCATGAAGGCGATGCGCATGGTAAACAAGGGTTGTGACGCTTTTCTTGCCAGCGTGGTGTTAGTACCAGAGGCTGATGAGTCACCTACTCTTGCGGAGATTGAGGTAGTGCAGGATTTTCCAGATGTCTTTCCTGATGACTTGTCTGGATTGCCACCGGATAGAGAGATAGAGTTTACCATAGAGTTGCTTCCAGGCACCTCTCCTATCTCGAAGGCTCCATATCGGATGGCACCTGCGGAGTTAGCCGAGTTGAGGAGGCAGTTGCAAGAGTTGCTTGATAAGGGATTTATTCGCCCTAGTGTTTCCCCTTGGGGCGCACCTGTATTGTTCGTCAAGAAGAAAGACGGGTCACTTAGGTTATGCATTGACTATAGGAAGTTGAACCAAGTGACTGTGAAGAACAGGTATCCCTTACCTCGTATTGATGATTTGTTTGACCAGTTGCGAGAGGCATCAGTCTTTTCTAAGATTGATTTGCGATCTGGTTATCATCAGTTGAGGATTCGGAGTGAGGATGTGTCCAAGACGGCGTTTAGAACCCGTTATGGACATTATGAGTTTTTGGTCCTTCCTTTCGGATTGACCAATGCCCCTGCAGCGTTCATGGATCTCATGAACAGGGTGTTTAGGCCTTATTTAGATAGCTTTGTCGTAGTGTTTATTGACGATGTGTTGGTCTACTCTCCGGATGAGGCCACCCACCGTCAGCATTTGAGGGTAGTGTTAGAGGTTCTTCGTGAGCACAAGCTGTATGCTAAATTCAGCAAGTGCGATTTTTGGTTGCGCGAGGTTCATTTCCTCGGGCATGTTATCTCCGGTGCTGGTGTTGCAGTTGATCCAGCAAAGGTCCAGGCAGTTATGGATTGGGAGATTCCCAAGACCCCTTCGGAGATTCGTAGTTTTATCGGTTTAGCTGGTTACTATCGGCGATTCATTGAGGGATTTTCATCCATCGCCGCCCCTTTGACTCAGCTTACCAGAAAGGGAGTGAAGTTTGTTTGGTCCGAGAAGTGTGAGAGTAGTTTTCAATTATTGAAGACTAAGCTCACGTCAGCCCCGGTGTTAGTTTACCGAGCGGTGTAGAGGGCTTTGCTATCTACACGGATGCGTCTCGGATTGGTTTAGGCTGTGTGCTCATGCAGCAAGAAAGGGTAGTGGCTTATGCTTCTCGTCAGTTGAAGGAGCATGAGAAGAACTATCCGACTCATGACTTGGAGCTCGCAGCAGTGGTTCATGCACTAAAGATCTGGAGGCACTATCTTTATGGTGTCAGATTTGAGGTGTTTACCGACCACAAGAGCTTGAAGTATCTTTTCTCCCAAAAGGAGTTAAACCTGAGGCAGAGAATATGGATTGAGTTCTTGAAGGACTATGACTTCGACCTTCAGTATCACCCTGGAAAGGCGAATGTTGTAGCGGATGCGCTGAGTAGAAAGAGGCCATCTCTCCAGCAAGACTGGAAGATGTTGGAGGATGCGGCTTGCGCGTTGACTGAGTTAGAGCCACCGCTATGTCAGGCTTTTGTAGTTCAGTTATCTCTTAGGTCCTCGGTTTTGGATGAGGTGATCGAGCAACAGGGAGCCGACCCTAGACTCTTAGAGTTAGTGGGCAAGGCAGGCATTGCTCGTGATGAGGACGGTGTGATTAGATTTCAGCACCGTGTTTGTGTCCCTGATTTGGTAGATGTCCGTGAGCATGTGTTAGCGGAGGCTCATAGATCGCGATTCTCTATTCATCCGGGTAACACTAAGATGTATCAAGACCTGAAGAGATCATTTTGGTGGTCCGGCATGAAGAAGGATGTTGCGGATTATGTGTCTAGATGTCTAGTGTGTCAGCAAGTGAAGGCCGAGCGACAGCGACCATCCGGCCTTATGCAGAGGATGGATATCCCAGTGTGGAAGTGGGAAGCTGTCACTATGGACTTCGTTTCGGGTTTGCCTCGATCTAGAAGGGGCAATGACTCGATTTGGGTAGTTGTAGATAGATTCTCGAAGACTGCTCATTTCTTGCCTATGAAGAAGAAGCAGTCAGTAGAGAGTTTAGCTAGATTGTATGTTAGTGGTATCATTAGATTGCATGGTGTGCCGAAGTCGATCATTTCGGATCGAGATCCGAGATTCACTTCGAGGCTGTGGAAGGGTCTTCAGGATGCTTTAGGTTCGGAACTGAAGCTCAGTTCGGCGTTTCATCCCCAGACCGATGGACAGTCCGAGAGGACTATCCAGACGCTCGAGGATATGTTGAGAGCGTGTGTTTGGATTGGAAGGATGATTGGGAGCGTCATTTACCTCTTGTGGAGTTCGCATACAACAACAGCTTTCATGCGAGTATTGGTATGGCTCCATTCGAGCGTTGTATGGTAGGCCCTGCAGATCTCCTTTATGTTGGGAGGAGACTGGTGATAGGCAGTTGATCGGACCGGAGTTAGTTCAGGAAACTTCGGATAAGATCCAGCTTATCAGGAAGAGGCTTGTTGCGGCACAGGATAGGCAGAAGAGTTATGCCGACAACAGGAGAAGGATTTGAGTTCGAGGTTGGCGATCATGTCTTCTTGAAGATATCGCCTACTCGTGGTGTCGTCAGATTTGGCCGGCATAGTAAGTTGAGCCCTAGGTTCATTGGCCCATATGAGATTCTCAGACGTTTGGGCAGCGTGGCATATGAGCTAGCATTACCCCCAGCTTTGGCTAGCGTTCACCCTGTATTCCACGTATCTATGCTCAGGAAGTATGTCCGAGATCCGTCTCATGTGATTAGTCATGAGCCAGTGGAGATCCAGCCAGATCTTTCGTATGTCGAGCAACCAGTAGCTATTCTTGACCGGAAGGTTCAGCATCTCCGGAACAAGAGTATTGCGTCGGTGAAAGTTCTATGGCGGAACTTCTCACGAGAGGAGGCTACTTGGGAGCTTGAGGATGCGATGAAGAAGAAGTATCCCCTTTTGTTTGAGTAGTGTCGTTCTAACTTCGAGGACGAAGTTTCTTTTAAGGGGGAGAGGGTGTAAGGCCCTCGAATTTTGCTGCATTATTGCATGTAAATAATTCGTGTCGTATATGTACGTATGTATGTATCTATGTATGTATTAGTGGTATACTTATGTGTGTATGTGTATAGCTTAGGTATAAATAATGTATGTAATGCTTGATGGTAGTATGTGCACAAAACTATATAGATATTACATGTATATATACATGATGTGCATGGATTTCTGCATGTTTTAGACTTCTGGCCGAAGGCCATATTGGCGTCAATATCATGACGTCGATGTGGTGTCAGCGTCCACCCATGGACGCCAACACTAATCCCAGCGTCCAACGATGTGGACGCCAACTTCTCTGACCTGCATGCGTTGCAGAGCCAGAAATTTCGGAAGCAAGGCAACTCACCCATTGGGGAGCTGTCCCAACGGTCTGAAAGGCCATCTTGTCACCCCTGCGTGACAGAGAACCCCTCTTCTATAATCAGACCCATTTCTACACCCTAACCTTCTTTTGCCCCTTTGCAAAGAGGAAGGAGAGGAAAAAGAGAGAAAACCTTTTTCGGACTGTGAAAACCCCACTTTGCAGCCCAAATCCGAACATCTGGAGCTTGATCCGGCCACCTGCTGCTTCAAGGAGCTTGCTGGATCAACGAGGAAGGCTTCCCCGACCTCGGAAGGCATTGGAGCTTGCTCAGGAACCGGAGTAAAGTGTTTCTAAGAGCTTCTTGGGACAGCCCAAGGAGAGCTTCACCGAGCCCTAGATCCATCTGGTGAATTTTCTAGAGGCAAGTACCCTATCATAACGTCCCTGTATGTGTCTAGGTTGGTTTTACAAATTTTATGTATTTTCCCTCGTGTCCTAGACCCCCAAATTCACCCCATCTTTGGAGCTCGGGTCTGTGTTCTGCACAGACCTGACATTAACGGCAATACCCATTGCCGCTAAGATCATGCTTAGCGTCCATCGATGATGCCGCTAACATGAAATTAACGGCCATAGCTTGCCGCCAAGTTCATCTGAGCAGAACAACAAGCTGTTCTACCCTTCTATACGACTATTTTCGATATGTTTCACGAGGAGGATATACTGTAAATCATTTATATGCTATGTATATTGTTGATGTGGATGTGGTGTGTGGATGGATTATCACGAATGATAGGACTTAATTATTTCATGAAGATACATGTGTGATGAGTTTTAATCTTGTTAAACCATGTTTGCATGATTTAGGACAAGTCTAAATGCCCTAATTTGTGAGGATTATGCATGTGAGGTTCAGTCCCTGTTCTAAATTTCTGAGATTATTCCCATGCTTGTGTGAATTATTGCAAAATTTGTTTAGGAAAAATAGAGATCATGCTAGGTCATGATAAATCTTCCATAAATTAATGGTTGTCCAATAAATTCGGGAATGAATTCCGTATTTCCATGCATGCTAGGGTTTAGACAGTAAGCTGCTAAGATGGTGATTTGTGTACAATTCCATGTTAAGTTGAATGGTGGATGGCATGAGAAATGGATGTTTGAATTTCTGAAATTTCGTTTTAGTTCAGAAAAATCTGAAAATTTGCATGAGGAATCCTAAACCCAAAATTAACATGTGGTTAAAGTTTCAGGTCATTTGGACCAGTATTTAATGTAATATGAATTTTCCATGTAAATGTGAATTTATGCATGCCAATGTGAAACAATTCGATTTAGGTGTAATCCGACCTGATCGGTGATAATTACCTGAATGTAGATTTTGAAATCTGTAGTGTCATGTTAGGAAAACAGAGAAATGTGAATGTGAGAGAGAAAGTGAATAGAAATGAGAATGATATGTGTAAACTTATGTGTTAAAACGGTAAAAACGTGTAATGTGTAAATTGTGCCAAGTGTGACATTGCTTCCACAGAGGGCAGTGGAACCGTATCAGGGAAAAGTCCCCCTGAGAAGGTTCAATGTGTAAGTGACCCTAAGGGCATTAGGGGGAAATCCTGGAGGTGGACAAGTACCACTGGTTAGGGTGGAGACTTGTTCTCCCGGTCTGCGCAGTCCAAGAGTTGCCATTGTATTGCCTAAATGGCGTCTATGTGATGTGATGTGTTGTGTCCTTCTTTGGTGGTTTGGACTATGTGTCACGGCACTAAATGTGAAAGTGTAAATGTGAATGTGTTCATGTGTTAATGTGAAAGTGAACAATGTGTAATGTGTATGTGTAAAGTGCAATTTATGTGAATTGGAAATTTGTGTAAAGAAAATGTGAGACCAAAATGTGAGGATATGATATCGTAATCCATGTTGTGACAAATCTGAAACCATGTTAAATCAGTAGCTTCATTATGTTAGGATCATGTTATATGTGTAAAATGCCTAGAATCCATGCTAGGGACAATTAACAAGTATGTGCAAAAATTCCATGTTTGGTTGTTCACATGTTGTATTTTAAATAACATTGTAGCTCTCATGTGTAGGGTTATGGTTGCTAAATCATGTGAAAACCAGCAAGTTAAAGTATGTAAAATGTTCGTGTACATGCACAAGAATGTGTAGATTCCATGCTAGGTGTGTTTTGTTTCATGTACGTAGGATAATCATGCTAAGTGCTTTCATGTTTTAGTTAAAATGCAAAGTAGAATTTCATGAGTAGGAATGATTAGAGAACACGTGTTAGGAATTTATCTTGATAAGGAAATCTGAAAGCATGCATCATGTGTTTACTTATAGAATTATCATGTTGGTTATTCATTTCAAACGTTAAGCATGATACATGTTGAGTTTTTGCAATGGTGTGTGTAGAGCCTACTATGACATGTACGTGTATGGTATGAGTGGTGTTACTTGCTGAGTCTTTAGACTCACTACTTGCTTCGGCGTACAGGTGTAGTTGGTGACGTGGCACCGTTGGAGGAGACGGTGGAGACAGACTCCGAGCGCGGAGATTAGTCTTTGGAGCACTTTGTGACTTTTACGTTTCAGAGTATGTAAATTGAACGTTGTATTAGCGTTATCATGGAAAGAATGTATAATGGTGGACATCTATGTATTAAATTTTTAGCAATTTAAATCATGTGAACTTTTAAGTTCTTTAATGTTATTGCAATTTCATGTATGCTAAATGTGGATGATGAATGAATGAAGACAGTAGTTCTTTTTACTTCCGCTACTCTGTTCTTATATTCACGTGTATCTCAGCTAAATGTATTGTTGGGTAAATGTCCCACTGTGATGACGCTCACTATACCGACGTGGGTTGGTATAACCGTACCGGTATAATGAGGGCCGTCACAATACAGTCCTACAGCTGGACAAGGGTCTTTCTTAGAAAAGAAAGAACAAACTGAGAGCTATTACAAGATGAACACTCAGGACTTAGCTCACAGTCACAGACTCTCCCCCAGATTACAATGAGCACAGGGAGAATGGAAGAGAAGAAGGCTTGAAGGCGATGAAGACTTCTGCTTTGAAAGCTTATGTAGATTTTTGGCTCGAGCTCTTCTCTCTTTCTCTGGTTTATGGCGTGAAGGTTCTTCTCACAGTTGTACACTCCTTGAAGGATTTTCAGGAAGGCTCGCCTTTCTTCAGCCATGCTTCATCTTTTATATGAGAGGCTTTTGAAAAGGATCCATTGAGAGATCCGTTGGAGTTCTACCCATTGCTCATCTCTTGTCTTGATCACTCTTGTGGTCTTCGAGGTCTGTGAGCATGGAAGAAAGTGTTAGTATAAAAGAGTGTTTACATGAAAGCTGTGCATGCTACTGTGTTTTTTTTTAACATGCTAAAACTGATAAGTCATATCTTTTTCTGACAGGACTGAGAAGTTACGCATGCAGCTTTTTGTCAGAAGATATTTGACTTTTCATTTAGGCGCCAAAAACACTTGAACATACAAGAGAAATCGATGTGAATATGACTTATAAAATCGTTGTTTAATTATAAGAAAATCGTTGCAAGATTATGAACAAATTGATGTGATCACTTATGAAATCGTTATGCAAGCAAATCGTTGTGATCACTTGAAGAAATCGATGTGATCACTTATGAAATCGTTACGAGACCCAAATCGATGTGAAACTTATCAAATCGTTATGAGAACGAAATCGATATGAGGGCAAATCGTTGTGATCACCTGAAGAAATCGATGTGATCACTTATGAAATCGTTACGAGACCCAAATTGATGTGACTATAAAAGGAATCGTTCTGAGATCGATTTCTTAACAAATCGTTATGGCCACTTAGCGAATCGTTCTGAGATCGATTTCTTAACAAATCGTTAAGGCCACTTAGCGAATCGTTCTGAGATCGATTTCTTAACAAATCGTTAAGGCCACTTAGCGAATTGTTCTGAGATCGATTTCTTAACAAATCGTTAAGGCCACTTAGCGAATCGTTCTGAGATCGATTTCTTAACAAATCGTTATGGCCACTTAGCGAAGTCGTTGTACGCTTTAAAAAGTCAATTAAAAACAAATCGATGTAGCGCTTATTATTTTGGCACTTGAACTGAAATCGATGTATATTGATTAAACATCGATTTTATCATTTTAGTGCGCCATATTGCATCAAGTGAGACTCAACATTTTTCTATGAGATTGATGCGACTCAGATGAAAAAAAATATTCAATAGTATTTAATCAACAAAGATATATATGAAATCATCATAAGTTTTGTTATCACCAAATTATAAGGACAACCATAAAGTGGTTCAACACAAAACTCTAAATTATTTTCTAACAAGTTTCTATGAAGTTCATCCACATGAAATAAATCAAGCAAAATATGTAAGTATTTTCTTACACATGGATGTTAAAGTTCAAAGCATGAATTTCCACCAAGTCCACATCGATTTCTTTAGAGATACAACGATTCGGTCATCGATTTCACATGAAACAATGATTTCAGTTCACATCAGTTTCTTAAGAGGTATAACGATTTCATAAGTGAAAGAACGATTCGATTAGTTACACAACGATTTGATCACCATAATGATTTCGGTTTCACAACGATTTCGTAAGTGAAACAACGATTTTGGTTTCACAACGATTTCATAAGTGAAACAATGATTTTAGTCTCACAACGATTCATTAAGTGAAACAACAATTTGTTTATGTTTGAACAACGAATTGTTCAAACAACGATTTGTTTATGTTTGGACAACGATTTGTTAAAACAATGATTTGTTTATGTTTGAACAACGATTTTCTCAAACAACGATTTGTTTATGTTTGAACAACGATTTTTTCAAACAACGATTTGTTTATGTTTGAACAACGATTTGTTATGTTTGAACAACGATTTTCTCAAACAACGATTTGTATATGTTTGAACAATGATTTTCTCAAACAATGATTTATTTATGTTTGAACAACGATTTGCTCTCTCTCTTGTACAACGATTTACTTTCTCATGTACAATGACTTGTTCATGGAACGATTTCTATAACATCGACTTCATGAATGCATCTATTATTCTCATGATATTCAAATATATTGTCAAATATTGTGAAAGTCAAAGTCTTCCTGCGTGCATCTCTAGTATCCTTGCATTTATTATGTCTGTACACATCATCTGCACATTGCCTTCTACTCCTGTGCTTCTAAGGCAAATACTTTTGTGGGTAGCAGAATGATATTTCTATTTCAATGTACATTCTCTCTAACGTTGACTGACAAGTATAGAGACAATCTAGTTGTCTATGTTTTAGCATTTATTGTGTGCAGGTTTCTGCCAGTACCATGCTATACAACGTTGGACAAATAGAAGCAAAAGATATCAAGATGAATCTTCTCCTTACATGCATGTCTCGTAAAGCATTTATGACTGCAAGCATACTTGTTCCAGATGGTGAACCATTCAGTCTAACGTGCTTCAAACAGGGAGACAACGGCCACTTCAATGGCTATTTTGTTAAAGAGAAGATATATATATATATATATATATACAAGATTGAAAACTCAGACAGACAGTTCAACAATTTGAATCCTTGCGTGACAAAGCCTTCAAGAAAAACCTTCAACAACAAAGAAGAGCCTCTTGCTTCATTCACATTCCTTAGCTCGTAGCTCTCATCCTTTATTGTCTAGATTTTTGAGAGCTTGTAGTTCTGAGAGATTTATTTTATTGTTGATCTTTCTCTCTCCGACTTTGCCTCAGATCAAGCATTTCATTGTGAGCTTGGTCTAGGGGCCTTTCGCTTTCTTTCACATTTGTTGTGAAGTTCCTCTTCGGGTTGTGAAGAGAAGACCTGCTGAAAACATGTGGTGTGTATTCCCTTCGGTAAGGAAAGAAGACCTGTGTATTAGGGTGGTTGTATACCTCTTCAGAGCTAGAAGAGAAGGCTAGCTGTGGCTGGATGTGTAAGGGTCCTTGAGGGGGACTGTACCCTTGGTTAGTAAAATCCCAAGTTGTTGCTTGGGGACTGGACGTAGGACTCCTTGGGATAGGAGGTCCGAACCAGGATAAAAACTCCTGTGTTGTGTGGTTGGTTCTTTGTGTGTTTGTCTTCATTATCTCTAACACTAACCATCGATCTTAGTGTCTTCTTGTTAAGTGTTTTCATTGACAGGTTTTTATCTAAACGAATTTTTAAAATCCCATTCACCCCCCTCTGGGCTTGCTAGCTGAGCATCAAGTGGTATCAGAGCCAAGTCTCTTCGACAAAGGAGATCTCACGATATGAAGAGCAAAGACAAATGACAGCTCAAGGATATGCTAAGGGTCAGTCCGTCAACAGACCTCCTCTATTCAATGGAGAAGACTACAATTACTAGAAGACCAGGATGGAGTTCTTCTTGCAAGGTCTCGATTTTTAACTCTGGTCCATCATAGAAGAAGGAGATCTAGTGGTTCTAAACAATAGAGAAAATTGGACAGATGATGATAAGAAGAAGATCTCTCTTAACTGCAAAGCTAAGAGTATATTATGTTGTGCTCTTAGTAAGAAAGAGTTTAATAGAATTTCAGCATGCAAATCAGCGATGGAAATGTGGGAGAAACTCAGAATCACTTATGAAGGAATAGACAAAGTCAAGGAAATAAGTATAGATATCTTGGTAGCTCAGTATGAGCGATTTCAAATGTAGCCAGGAGAATCGATTACACAAATGTATAGCAAATTCACAGATATTACGAATGGTTTGGCTGGTCTTGGGAAGAACTATGACATGGGTGACATGGTAAGAAAAATATTAAGATCCCTACCAGCTTCTTGGACTCCAAAAGTGACAGCCATAGAAGAAGCAAACGACTTGAGAAAGATGTCACTTGAGAAGCTCGTTGGGTCACTAATGGCCCACGAAATAAACATGGAAAGGCTTAGGGAGTCCTCTAGTAGAAAGAAGCACAGCAACGCTCTCAAAGCTGTCGAAGACACATCTGGTGATGAATCAGATGGTGATAAAAGTATTGGAAGCAGTGAAGATGAGGAAGCATTCTTATCCAGAAGATTGCAGCATATACTTGCCAAGAAAAAGTATCAGTCTAGAAGGAGATATTTCAAGAAAGGAAAAGATTTCAAGAAAACTAAAGTAAAGGACACTAAGAAATTTGAACCTATTTGTTATGAATGTAAGAAACCCAGACATATCAAGGCTGAATGTCCGAAACTGAAGAAGACAGAATTCAGGAAGAAAGACAGCTCGAAGAAATTCAGAAGGTACAAAAAGAAAGCCATGGCAGCTGCATAGAGCAATGACAGCGACTCAGATAGTGAGTCTAGCTCCAGTGAAGAAGAAGAAGAAAAGGCCACCTGGCGTTCATGGCAAATATAGAGGAAAAGGTAACCTCTGACTCTTCATTTACTTCTGTAATGAATCAGATTCTGACAATTTAGAAGAGGCTTTTAATGAGTTATATAGTAAATATAAAGATGTATGTAAAATATTAAAAACTACTAAGAAAAGTCATGCATGTTTAGAAATTACTAACTCGGATTTAAAATTTGAAAATGACAGTTAGAAAGATAAATTTCCTAATTAAAAAGGAGAAATGAATTATTATGTGAAGACTTAAAAAATAAAATGAATGAATAACAAATCTAGAAGTCAGGAAACCGTAAATAACTTAAAAAGAAATTGACACCCTAACCAAGGAAAATGAATATTTAACTAATACAATTGAAAAGTTTACAAATGGTAAATCAACTCTAATACTAAAAGGAGCTAGAAGATCGGGTAGGAAGAAGCATGGTTTAGGATACACTCCACCAGATAATGAAGAAACAATAGTCCACCCTAAAATCTATCCAACACCAAAATTTGTAGTTGAACAAAACACTGAATACAAATCTAACTTTAAGTATATCCCAACTGAAAAAGTTAGTAGAATTTCTTGTTGTAGTCATTGTAACAAATTAGGACATACTAAAGTAACTTGTACAACTAAACACCTAAAATGGATCCCTAAAAGAAAAGATGGTGAAACTAACCATCAATGGCCCAAAAGAACTTGGGTACCTAAATCTTAGTGTCTTAATTGCAGGGAAGCCTTAGAGCATCGAAGTGGTACCTGGATAGTGGGTGCTCAAGGCACATGATAGGCAACAGGAAATTGTTCTCACACATTGAATATGAAGAAAGTACAGTGACGTATGGTGACAATGGAAAAGGTACAGTGATCGGCTGTGGTTCGATAGAAACTCAAGGCAAACTCTTATAGAAGATGTGTTATGCATTAAAGGTCTCAAGCACAACTTGATAAGTATCAGCCAGCTGTGTGACAAGGGTCATCAAATCAAATTTCAAGAATCTAAATGCAGCATTATGAAAGATGGTGTAATAGTGTTCGAAGCATGCAGAGAAAAGAATCCATATATATTGCACCTAGAAGAATTAAAGAATCAAGATGTATGCCTTGCAGCAAACAAAGAGCAACCAACTGAATTATGGCACAGGAGATTGGGTCACTACAGTTTAGATGGAATCAGAAAATTGGTCAAGAGAAATCTAGTGGAAGGTCTGCCCAAAGTAAGTTCAAGGATAGAGGGTGTGTGTGAACCTTGTGCCAAAGGGAAGCACACAAAATCATCCTTCAAGTCAAAAACAGTTGTAACCACTTCCAAACCTTTAGAACTATTACATATGGATTTATTTGGGCCAATGAGAACAACCAGCCTTGGTGGAAAGAACTTTGGATTTGTGATGGTAGATGATTATTCAAGATTCACATGGGTATCATTTTGGAACATAAAGATGACACCTTTGACAGCTTTGTTAAGTTCAATAAGAGAGTTCAGAAGGACAAGAAGTTCAGTATAATAAGTATTCGATCAGATCATGGAGGAGAATTTCAAAATGAAAATTTACAGAATTCTGTGATGATCAAGGAATAGAGCATAATTTTTCAGCACCAAGGACACCATAGCAAAATGGAGTAGCTGAGAGGAAAAATAGAACACTATTGGACATGGCCAGAACAATGTTATTGGAATACAATCTTCCAATATACTTATGGGCTGAAGCAATCAACACTGCCTGTTACATAATAAATAGAGTGATGATCAGGCCAATACTAAAGAAGACAGGGTATGAGCTCTACAAGCAAAAGAAGCCAAAGATTAGTCATTTAGAACATTTGGTTGTCCATGTTTCATCCATAACAATGGTAAGAGAGATATTGGTAAGTTAGATTCCAAATCTGATGAAGGAATATTCATGGGGTATGCTTCTAAACCTAAAGGTCATAGAGTATTTAATAAACAAAGTTTTATTTTTGATGAATCTAACCCTTCCTTGAGAAAGGAAGTAGATAGTGATGATGATGATGCAAAAAAATTATCCAAGAAACTGAAGGATACATCTATCAAGGACAATGAAGATCCACCCTTGGAAGAAATGCAATAGAAAGAAATATCCCATAATGTTCTTCCAAAGGAATGGAGATACAAGAAGAATCATCCAAAAGACAACATCATTGGAGACCCATCTATTGGGGTAAGAACAAGAGGTAATGCTATTCCATGTGATTACTTAGCATTTGTTTCTCAAATTGAGCTGAAGATAGTCAATGAAGCACTGTCTGATGAATCTTGGATTTTAGTCATGCAAGATGAACTTAATCAGTTCAAGAGAAACCAAGTTTGGTCCCTTGTTCTGAGACCATCAGATCATCCTATTATTGGCACCAAATGGGTGTTCAGAAACAAATTGGATGAAGTTGATGTTATCACTAGAAACAAGGCTAGACTGGTTGCTCAAGGCTATTCCCAAGAGGAAGGCATAGATTTCGATGAAACCTATGCACTAGTGGCTAGACTAGAGGCAATTCGAATTTTACTTACTTATGCATCTGTATTAGATTTAAAGCTTTTTCAAATGGATGTAAAATCTACATTTTTAAATGGATATATAAAGGAGGAAGTCTATGTAGAACAACCTCCTGGTTTTGATGATGAAGAATTTCCAAATCATGTTTTCAAATTGCATAAAGCATTATATGGTTTAAAGCAAGCACCTAGAGCATGGTATGCAAGGCTTAGTGCATTTCTATTAAACCATGGTTTTATCAGAGGACAGGTAGATAGCACCTTATTTATTAAGTCAAGAGTCAAAAATATATTGCTTGTGCAAATCTATGTGGATGATATAATATTCGGATCTACTGATGAATCTCTGTGCACGTACTTTGAAAAGCTTATGCAGGGAGAATTCAAAATGAGCATGATGGGGGAACTCAATTATTTCCTTGGACTTCAAATCAAGCAAGGCAAAGAAGGCACACACATCTACCAAGCTAAATACACCAAGGAATTATTAAAGAAATTTGGATTTGACAATGCAAAGCCACTGTCCACACCAATGAGCACATCTACGAGGTTAGACAGTGATAAAAATGATAATAAAGTAGATTAAAAACTTAACAGAGGTATGATAGGGTCATTACTTTATTTAACTGCTAGTAGACCTGATATTTTATTTAGTGTATGCATATGTGCAAGATATCAAGCTGATCCTAAAGAATCTCATTTAATTTCTGTTAAAAGGATCTTTAGATATCTAGCTAGAACTCATGATCTAGGTTTATGGTATCCAAAATCATGTGAAATTAGTTTAGTAGGATATTCTGATGCTGACTATACTGGATGCAAGGTAGATAGAAAAAACACCAGTGAAAGTTGTCAATTTCTTGCAGGATGCTTGATTTCATGGTCCTCAAAGAAACAAAATTCAGTAGCACTATCAACAGCTGAAGCTGAGTACGTAGCTGCTGGAAGCTGTTGCAATCAACTACTATGGATAAAATAGCAACTTGAGGATTATGGACTGCACATCAAGACCATTCCATTGCTGTGCGACAACATCAGTGCAATAAATCTCACCAAAATTATAGTTCAGCACTCCAAAATAAAGCATATCGAGGTTAGATATCATTTTATTAGAGATCATGTAGCTAATGGAAATATAAATATTTCTTTTCTAAATACTCTAAATCAGTTAGCAGACATCTTCACAAAGGCCTTACCTGAAGAGAGGTTTACATCTCTTAGAAGGGAATTAGGCATGTGTAATGTGTGATAGATTTTTCTGCACATAACTGAAATAATAATATCCTCAGAATAATGCTTATTCTCTCCCTTGAAATTAAGTAAACTCCTTAATTGCTTGCGTCATAACTAGCTTTGACGGTTCGTTATTTTATAAGACTTTATTCTTTCCGAAATCATCTCCTTTTGTCGTTTTCCGCATTAATTAATATGTCCTTTCAAAAACAACTTTAAGTTTCACTTTTAAATCCTGTAATATGTGCCATACCGATTCCACCTTCTCTCTCATCTCTTTCGACTTGCCTGGAATGATAAGCCCTATCGATTCCAGCTCTCTTCCCTTAAGAGATTTCAAAGAATCCCTCTCTTCTCGTGAAAATTTCATGAGGGCTTCTGCTCCATTCCTCCTCACAATCCTCTAGAACCTTTCCCTGTTCAAATCCATGGCGGTTTCTGGGGTCTCCGGCACTGTTGGTGGCTACGACGCTGCGTTCCTCACGGCAGAGCAGCAGGAGTGGATTGCAGTGGTGAAAATGAAGCTATGTGGCAACAAGGCAATGGATATAGTTGATTTGGAGAAGAATGGAATGCACAGTGTGGTAGCAGCAATGCATAGAATGAAGTGGTCAAGATTGGCAACTATTTCAGAAGCAAGCTACTCGGACCTGGAAAAAGCCTTTTTCATTATCTGAAGGTAGAAGAGGACGGATTCCTTACCTCCTCAGTGAAGGGCACCCCTATTCATATTACTTATGCTTTATTGGAATCCCTGTTTGGTGTATCTACCGCTGGTCGCAGTGGGGTAGACAGTGTTGATATCCACGTCAAGGGTTGGGGATTATTGGTACTGAGTATAAGCTGAAGGATGGCAAAATTGACATCAACCAGTTAAATGCCTTCAACCGGATTCTTCACTTCATTGTTTGCTAAATTCTAGTGCCCAGGAGTGCTACCTTCTCTACTTGCACGAAAGCAGACTCCGATATGATGTTCTGGGCAATTCAGAACCAAGATATCAACATGGCTGAAGTGATTATTGAGAGGATGAAGTATGCATCTGCAATCATTTGGGACACGAAGAACAAGCTCAACGTTTCTCTACCATATGATCACCTGTTGACCAAGATCTTCCAGCATTATAATATAGATTTGAATGGTGAAGTTTTAGAGAAGATGGGCCAGACTATCAGGTCCAGAAATTTGAAGAAAAGCGGTTTTTCTCTGGTAGCTAGTGTTTGGACCTAGACCTCAGTTGCTGAAGGTGTGGCTATCATAGGAGAAGCTCCGGAAGTCCATCCAGTTCAAGAAAGTTCTCAGATTCCAGAGGCAGAGAAAGAAGTTGCTATAAGAATTGAAGCCCCTGTTGTAGAAGCTCCAATTGTTCCAATAATTCAAGAACAACCAGAAGAGGTCAGAACAGAAACTTCAGTAGTTCAAGTAGAGGAAGAAGAGGCAGCAGCCGAAATCAGAATTGAAGTTCCAATGGTTAGTTCAAGAAGAATTGAAGAAATTCCTCCATAACTCATTGAGCCCGTTGGGCAATCCTCAGAGGTTGTGTCCCCTTCGACCGTTGTTGCAGCAGTAATTGAAGATATTTTGGATACTGTCGCTAATATTCAGGGGGAGCAAGAAGAAAGTGTGGCTGATGTTGTGGCACCAAGCCACAGTTCAGAAGTTCCTATGGAAGATGCTCCTATTCAGGGGGAGTATGCAACTGAGATGGCAGCAGATATTCAGGGGGAGCCTGCGGCTAGCCCTCATGTTGATCAGTTCTAAGAAGGTGTTTCTGCAAGCCCTTCTGAATCAGATGAAGTTGCTGCTGAGGAATCTATTAGAGAGCCAGCTGTTGGCACCAGTGATAAAGGCAAAGGTGTAGCCACTGCAATTCCACTTCTTTCTAATAAGGCACACCGAAGATCAAAGAAGAAGAAGCTCAGAGTAAACCTCAAACCAGTAATTGAGAGATTAGATGCTCATGGTCAAATTCTTTGCTCTGTGCAATCAGATATTTCATCTATTTTTATGAGTCAGAGCACTGGAGATAAGGAGATGGGAATGGTCAGGAATGCTCTAAGATGGATGAAAAATGAGCTAGGAAGCATAAAAGAATTTGTTTCAATCCTTTCAGACTTGGTGAGGGTGCAATCATCTACTCCTGCCCCTCCTGCTCCCACTCCTGCAATACCAAAAAGCAGCTCAGGGCCATTCGGGCCAAAGAATGAGGAAGCAGTAGTCCGGCCATCAGGGCCAAGTATTGCAGAAGAAGAAGTCCGGCCATTAGGGCCAGTTGGTGCTGAGGATGCAGGGCCATCAGGGCCAAAGGTAGTTGAGGATCAGCCCGCTCAGGCAGCATCTCGGCCGTCAAGGCGGTGGATGCAGGGCCATCAGTGGTGAAAACGAAGCTATGTGGCAACAAGGCGGTGGATATAGTTGATTTGGAGAAGAATAGAATGCACAGTGTGGTTGCAGCAATGCATAGAATGAAGTGGCCAAGATTGGCAACTATTTCAGAAGCAAGCTACCCGGATCTGGTAAAAGCCTTTTTCATTTGTCTGAAGGTAGAAGAGGACGGATCCCTTACCTCCTCAGTGAAGGGCACCCCTATTCATATTACTTATGCTTTATTGGAATCCCTGTTTGGTGTATCTACCGCCGGTCGCAGTGGGGTAGACAGTGTTGATATCCACATCAAGGGTTTGGGGATTATTGGTACTGAGTATAAGCTGAAGGATGGCAAAATTGACATCAACCAGTTAAATGCCTTCAACCGGATTCTTCACTTCATTGTTTGCTAAATTCTAGTGCCCAGGAGTGCTACCTTCTCTACTTGCATGAAAGCAGACTCCGATATGATGTTCTGGGCAATTCAAAACCAAGATATCAACATGGCAGAAGTGATTACTGAGAGGATGAAGTATGCATCTGCAATCATTTGGGACACGAAGAACAAGCTCGACATTTCTCTACCATATGCTCACCTGTTGACCAAGATCTTCCAGCATTATAATATAGATTTGAATGGTGAAGTTTCAGAGAAGATGGGCCAGGCTATCAGGTCCAGAAATGTGAAGAAAAGCGGTTTTTCTCTGGTAGCTAGTGTTTGGACCAAGACCTCAGTTGCTGAAGGTTATCATAGGAGAAGCTCCAGAAGTCCATCCAGTTCAAGAAAGTTCTCAGATTCCAGAGGCAGAGGAAGAAGTTGCTATAAGAATTGAAGCCCCTGTTGCAGAAGCTCTAGTTGTTCCAATAATTCAAGAACAACCAGAAGAGGTCAGAACAGAAACTTCAGTAGTTTAAGTAGAGGAAGAAGAGGCAGCAACCAAAATCAGAATTGAAGTTCCAGTGGTTAGTTCAAGAAGAATTGTAGAAATTCCTCCATAACTCATTGAGCCTGTTGGGCAATCCTCAGAGGTTGTGTCCCCTTCGACAGTTGTTGCAGCAGTAATTGAAGATATTTTGGATACTATCGCTAATATTCAGGGGGAGCAAGAAGAAAGTGTGGCTGATGTTGTGGCACAAAGCCATAGTTCAGAAGTTCCTATGGAAGATGCTCTTATTCAGGGGGAGCATGCAACTGAGATGGCAACAGATATTCAGGGAGAGCATGCGGCTAGCCCTCATATTGATCAATTCCAAGAAGGTGTTTCTGCAAGCCCTTCTGAATCAGATGAAGTTGCTGCTGAGGAATCTATTAGAGAGCCAGCTGTTGGCACCTGTGATAAAGGCAAAGGTGTAGCCACTACAATTCCACTTCTTTCTAATAAGGCATATCGAAGATCAAAGAAGAAGAAGCTCAGAGTAAACCTCAAACCAGTAATTGAGAGATTAGATGCTCATGGTCAAATTCTTTGCTCTGTGCAATCAGATATTTCATCTATTTTTATGAGTCAGAGCACTGGAGCTAAGGAGATGGGAATGGTCAGGAATGCTCTACGATGGATGAAAAATGAGCTGGGAAGCATAAAAGAATCTGTTTCAATCCTTTCAAACTTTGTGAGGGCGTAATCATCTACTCCTGCCCCTTCTGCTCCCACTCCTGCAGTACCAGAAAGCAGCTCAGGGCCATCTGGGCCAAAGAATGAGGAAGCAGCAGTCCAGACATCAGGGCCAAGTATTGCAAAAGAAGAAGTCCTGCCATCAGGGCCAGTTGTTACTGAGGATGTAGGGCCATCAGGGCCAAAGGTTGTTAAGGATCAGCCCGCTCAGGCAGCATCTCGGCCATCAGGGCCATCAGCTGAGCAGCCAGGGCCTCCAGGGCCAGTTGTGGATGAGAAGTCAGGGCCATCCAGGCCAGTGGAATCTCAGGATGAGTAAGGCAGAGTTGAAGCACCTGTAGAAGAGGTTGTGCCCTCAGAGACCCCTTCTTCTCCTCTTCAAACTCCAGCCCCTCCTTCTCCACCTTCATCTACCACTGCTCCTCCAGCTCCTGCCACCTTCAAGCAACCCCTACCTAAGCACATTTCCTCACCTACACCATTTCCTACCACAACCTCCTCATCTCTTGCTTCCTCCACATTCATTCCTCCTCCTCCTTTTGAGGCACTTCCAGCATCATCCTCCTCAGCTGGAGCCTCCTCTTCTGGTCCTTCATCTTCTGGACCATCCATACCACCTCCCTCTACTGCTTACTCTTTCCTTCATCCTCCTACTCGTCCCTCTTTTGTTATAATCATTGCAGAGGGTGCCCAACTTGAAGGTCCCTTTATCCAGGACATTAAAGATGAATTTGAAGTAGCCATACTTCGCTCAGTCCTGTTAGTTAGCACTCACATTCATAGGACATGCTCTTCCAGCCATGTTCCTAAAAAGAGAAAAATATCTTCCAACCTTGCCACCTCCTCTGAGCCTCGTTGTCCACCTCTTTCGTTTTCTCTCACTGTTGAAAATCGAAGAAGGTCTATCTATTGTGAATTCCTCCATAAATGCACATTTGCCACCATTTTTGGCCTTCCTTACCTTAATCTAACTGACCACCTAAATATTGTTCTCCCTCTCTCTTCTCTTTCCAAAGCCGAACAGTCAAAAATCTTCTCTATGACTGAGGCTAAATCTGAAGAACAATGGGCTCGGGGCCATCAGTCTTTATACAGGCAATTCATATGTGCCAGCTCTGCTCGATTCCCACTCAGGGATCACCCACTCTCTCTCTTTGAGTGGTTTGTGATTCATCACAAAAATACATGGGGTCCTTTCATCCAAAAGGAGATCAAGCTCATCAGGTACTTCCAGATGTTTAATGATTACTGCTATCTCCATAATCTGCCCGAAGTTCAGCTTGGCCAATTCCGACAAGCTATTTCTCTTCTTGGTTTGGATACTGCTCATAACACCTCCATCCAAGTGGATTTTGCCACTTTGGAGATACCAGATGTTGTGTTTCTGCCTCCACTTCATTCCTTAGTCATGGAATCTGCAGTAGGCCCTATTATTTTTGAAAGATTTGCTCGGGTCATAGGGCGCATTTCAGTGTAGAAAGGGAATTCCCTTGTTTTCCACAGATTCGTCTACCGGGAATATCACCAAGGCCACATCAAGTCTGATGTTCTTGCCCCTCTTTTGTCTGAATGTGAGCGGCTATCTCCATCAGAATGGGAATGATTTTACCCTCTCACTGCTCAGCAGCTTCTTGATTTCAATGCTTCTCAGGCTAGATCAAATCAACCTCCTTTGTCTGTTACACAATTTCTAGATCTTAACTCCATTCATCTTGTTCGAGATCCATTTGATACATGGGTTGAGAGGTACAAGGTGTATGTGGCTATGAAAAAGGAACTAAAGGCCAATCAGATTTTCTATCCAATTTCTGTAGATCAGTTTCTTCAGCATGCTAGCTTTGGTACCTCCAGCTTCTACAAAATATCTCTTGGCCAGAATGAGTATGGAACCTTTGTGGAAGTTCAGTGGCAGCTGCACATCCAAAGGATGGCTCCTGTTATGGGACCCTCCTACTCTATGGTTTATGGAGCCTTCCAAAGTTATTTTGAAGAGCAGGAACACAAGGCATGTCCGATCATTACTCGCTTTGCCTCCCTTCTATCCCCTGCTTTCTACATTCCTGTACCTCCTCAATGATATAATACAATGTTTCTTCTGGCTCCCATTTATGTTTCTTCTCTTATGTATTTTGATTTCTTTTTGCTTAATGACAAAAATGGGGAGAAAATAAAACATTCTAAAATACAAACTTAAATTTATTTCATAATTAAATTTATTTTAGAAAATTACATGTTATGTTTTTTTATCACCAAAAGGGGGAGATTGATGATCAGTCCATCCCCATATAATTTTTATTTAATTATATACAATTTTAGTGATTAACAAAACTCTAACAATTATTTTCTAATAAGTTTCTATGAAGTTCATCCACATGAAATAAATCAAGCAAAATATGTATGTATTTTCTTACACATGGATGTTTAAAGTTCAGAGCATGAATTTCCACTAAGTCCACATCGATTTCTTTAGATATACAACGATTCGGTCATCGATTTCACATGAAACAACGATTTTAGTTCACATCAGTTTCTTAAGAGGTATAACAATTTCATAAGTGAAAGAACGATTCGATAAGTTACACAACGATTTGACCACCGCAACGATTTTGGTTTCACAATGATTTCGTAAGTGAAACAACGATTTTGGTTTCACAACGATTTCGTAAGTGAAACAACGATTTCGGTCTCACAACGATTCGTTAAGTGAAACAACAATTTGTTTATGTTTGAATAATGATTTGTTTATGTTTTGACAACGATTTGTTCAAACAATGATTTGTTTATGTTTGAACAACGATTTCCTCAAACAACAATTTGTTTATGTTTAAACAACGATTTGTTCAAACAACGATTTGTCTATGTTTGACAAACAACGATTTGTTTATGTTTGAACAACGATTTTTTCAAACAACGATTTGTTTATGTTTGAACAACGATTTTCTCAAACAACGATTTGTTTATATTTGAACAACGATTTGTTTATGTTTGAACAACGATTTTCTCAAACAACAATTTGTTTATGTTTGAAGAACGATTTTCTCAAACAACGGTTTGTTTATGTTTGAACAACGATTTGTTCAAACAACAATTTATTTATGTTTGAACAATGATTTGCTATCTCTCTTGTACACCGATTTACTTTCTCATGTACAACGACTTGTTCATGGAACGATTTCTATAACATCGACTTCATGAATGCATCTATTATTCTCATGATATTCAAATATATTTTAAAATACTGTGAAAGTCAAAGTCTTCCCGCGCGCATCTCTAGTATCCTTGCATTTATTATGTCTGTACACATCATCTGCACATTACCTTCTACTCCTGTGCTTCTAAGGCAAATACTTTTCAGGGGTAGCAGAATGATATTTCTATTTCAATATACATTCTCTCTAACGTTGACTGACAAGTATAGAGACAATCTAGATGTCTATGTTTTAGCATTTATTGTGTGCAGGTTTCTACCAGTACCATGCTATACAATGTTGGACAAATAGAAGCAAAGGATATCTAGATGAATCTTCTCCTTACGTGCATGTCTCATAAAGCATTTATGACTGCAGGCATACCTGTTCCAGATGGAGAACCATTCAGTTTAACGTGCTTCAAACAAGGAGACAACGGCCACTTCAACGGCTATTTTGTTAAAGAGAAGATATATATATATATATATATATATAATATATATATATATATATATATATATATATATAAAAGACTGAAGACTCAGACAGACAGTTTGACAATTTGAATCCTTGCGTGACAAAGCCTTCAAGGAAAACCTTCAACAAGGAAGAAGAGCCTCTTGCTTCATTCACATTCCTTAGCTCGTAGCTCTCATCCTTCATTGTCTAGATTTTTTAGAGCTTGTAGTTCTGAGAGATTTGTTTTATTGTTGATCTTTCTCTCTCTCAGACTTTGCCTCAGATCAAGCATTTCATTGTAAGCTTGGTCTAGGGGCCTTTCGCTTTCTTTCACATTTTTTGTGAAGTTCCTCTTCGAGTTGTGAAGAGAAGACCTACTGAAAATAGGTGGTGTGTATTACCTTCGGTAAGGAAGGAAGACCTGTGTCCTCTTCAGGGCTAGAAGATAAGGCCAGCTACGGCTGGATGTATAAGGGTCCTTGAGGGGGACTATACCCTTGGTTAGTGAAATACCAAGTTGTTGCTTGGGGACTGGACGTAGGACTCCTTGGGATAGGAGGTCCGAACCAGGATAAAAACTCCTGTGTTGTGTGGTTGGTTCTTTGTGTGTTTGTCTTCATTATCTCTAACACTAACCATCGATCTTAGTGGCCTCCTGTTAAGTGTTTTTATTGACAGGTTTTTTATCTAAATGAATTTTTAAAATCCCATTCACCCCCCCCCCCCTCTGGGCTTGCTAGCTGGGCAACACATTAGTGCGCCTCTCATTCTCCTTTAGTAGCGGGCACTCGAGGATACGGTGCTCACGGCTTCCACAGCGCAGACATGCACCGACTTTCCACTAGCATTCATCAACTGTGTGACCTGGCTTGTCATAGTGCTTGCAGTTGCTTTTCACTAGAGTGTTGGGAACGAAGACTTTGGGCTTCTTCTCCTGACTAGGTCCTTTCGTGATGCTGAAAGGACGCTTCTTGCCAAGACTTGGCTTAGCAGTAGTCAGACCGTGTAACGACCCTCCTTATGCCGGTACGGCTATACCAACCCACATCGATATAATGAGTGCCGCTACAGTGGAACATTTACCTAGCACATATACAATAGATTGAAATGTACACACATATAACACATAACAGCGGAATAGAAAGAACTGGAGATAAATATCATATTCCATCATCATCACTTATACACAGTCTATATAGAACAAGGAAATCAAATACTTCATAACTGAGAAATTAAACTATTACATTGTCCACATCTTGCAACTAAATAAATTACATGATCTCCACATAATACAAGTCCTCTCTTATTACATACTATGCAAGTGAAGTAAAAAAGTAAATCTCCACGGAAGATGCTACTCCTCACGCTTGGAGTCGCTCCTAACTGTCTCCTCCAAGGAAGTGGAGATATCTGCACTTGTACGCCGAAGCAAGAGTGAGTCTACGAGACTCAGCAAGTAACTTCCCACACATTAAGAATACAAACATCATATGACATTATACTCATTTAACAACTTCACTAGTACATGTAACATGGATTAAACAAATCGGAAAAGAAAACCTACATGATACTTCTATCAATCTCATGACACATGGTACATAGTTTATGTTCATACAATAATAACCTATCACAAGCTTTCTACACATTCTTTCACATATAACCTTAGTTAATATTTCATGTCACACACGTTGCAACGTAATAGTAATTTAAGCATGGAGTTTATGCATAAGCTATGAAATGTTCCTATCATGGATTCTAAGTATATTCCACATGAATGACACATTTATAAACATAATATGCTTGCTGTTTTGACAAAATTATAACGCATTTATAAGCACAATTACCATTTCACATAACCTCATACTAATTCACATATCCACATGTTCATTTATTCATTTCGCGACTTACACATTTACTTTTCACATACACAAGTTCACATTATTATCATTATATGCCGTGACACATAGCCCAAACCACCTCTATAAGGACACAAACTTGTCACATCACACACATATCTATCACCTAGGCATTACAGTGATAAATCTTAGTTACTGCGCAGAACTGGGAGAAGCACTCTCCACCCTAACCAGCGGTACTTGTCCACCTTCAGGATTTTATCCCAATGCCCATGAGATTTCACACACATATGAACCTTCCCGTAGGGACTTTACGACGGTGCAGTTCCACAACCCTCTAAGGTAGCAGTGTCACCCATTGGCACATTTACATATTTTCCACTTTTAAACTCACACCTAGTACACAATTTATCACATCTATTTCATGCTTACATAATAACATATGGTTCAGATTTACCTAATCATGGTACTACTGTTTACAGAATTTAACTAACCATAACAAAATCTTAATCATGCTGAAATTATCTAATTTATCACAATTTACATTAAGTATGTTTAAATTGGCCATTTTCTCATGAATTAGTGAGATTTTCATGAAAATTTAACCACACACCATTTATAGGTTAAGCGTCATGCATATCAAATTTCACATTTTCCAGAATTATACACAATTTATGGTAATTAAAACATGCATTCTGCCTATTTTAGCAAGTACTCAGTTAAACATGGTATACAGGGACACATACATATTTCTCTGTTCAAAATTATGTTTCCAACCATCATGATACTGTATAAAATTTTTGAGAATTTATCTAACATCGTACAATTTATTGGAGCTTCAAAACTAATTATGCATACTTACTAATTTACAGTTCAAGAATTTTAACTATTTACACAGATAGTAGAAAATCCCCAAATTTTCGTGGTATGATTTGACATCTATTAGCATTGTGCAAAAATTCTATGACATTCAAACTCCACGTGAATCACATAAACCAAATTTATAAGATTAAAAACCTGTTTAACATGCATTTCAGAAATTTCAGATAAATAGGGTATTCCACAAAATTCATAAAATTTGCACAGCATGATCCAATAATGGTATTATATAACATATCACTTTTACATTATATTCTCATGTGCAGAAATCCGAAAAATAGATCATTTATAGATAAACATGCATTCTATCACTGTCTGAAGAACTTGGCGGCAATGGGGTAGTCGTTTACCCATGTCAACGGTAACATAGGGCACCGCCAACCTAGGATCCTAACGGCAATAGATCCTACCGTTAAGTTCCTATCTATGCAAAACACAGACTGAACGAGAAAGATCGATTGAAGGGGGGTTCCAGGACTCGAATAAAAATCCATAAAATATCCTAGGACCTACTAGACATATGTATAGATGATGTGAAGGGTTTACTTTCCTTTGAGAAAACCTACAAAAGGAGATTTGGGTCGAAGAAGCTCTCCTCGGCCAGTGCCAAAGAGTCCCCAAAATCCTTCAAATCTGGGCTTTGATGATGATCTTTAAGGTACACCGGGTTGGGAAGACGATCCTCGATGCCCAGACTTCCTCCCAGTCGAAGAAGAACGCCGAATGACTCTTCAAATCGCCGGATCCACGGGTTGAAAGATCAGGTTTCGCACATGAAAGTTAGGGGTTTTTTTTGACAAAAGAGTCAAAAGGACCCAACAGTGCCCCAAACTGGGTCTTTTATAGAGTTAGGGTCGAAGACGAGTTTAGGGCAGGCTAGGTTACCATTGGGGAACGGTTTCCTAAACCAAGGGCGACAATATCGGAGGCGTTTCCGGATCTGAAATCACAATAGATCTGGGAGACTAACATCAGCATCACTGGCCGCCAAACTGTAGTTGGCGTCCATCGATGTGGCCGCTGACTTGGGGTTAACGTCCATTCATGTGGACGCCTACTGGTCACTTTTCCAGAATTTAAAAACTGCAGAAAATCATATTTATGCAATGCATGCACATGGAATATACAATGTATACATTATATAATACTATTTATGTAATGTAAATAAATAACATGTACAATAAAATATATATGTACACATATTTACAACAATACATCAAATAGTATATATGTATATTTGTATTCACACACACACACACAAGCAAAATTTCTTCACAAAATCAAACACCTATATAAGAGAGTAAAATTCTAGGGCCTTACACCCTCTCCCCCTTAAAGAAACATTGTCCACGAAATTAGACTGATACTACTCAAACAATTGAGGATACTTCTTCTTCATTGCATCCTCAAGCTCCCAAGTAGCCTCCTCTCGCGAGAAGTTGGGCCATAACACCTTCACCGACGCAATGCTCTTGTTCCGGAGATGCTGAACCTTCCGGTCAAGAATAGCTACTGGTTGCTCCACATAAGAAAGATCTAGCTGGATCTCCACTGGCTCATAGCTAATAACATGAGATGGATCTCTGACATACCTCCTGAGCATGGATGCGTGGAAAACAGGATGAACACTAGCTAACGCCGGGGGTAAAGTTAGCTCATATGCCACATTGCCCAATCGTTTGAGAATCTCATACGGACCAATGAATCTAGGACTTAACTTACTATGTTTGCCAAATCTAACTACACCTCGAGTAGGCAAAATCTTCAAAAAGACATGCTCACCTACCTCAAACTCCAAATCCTTTCTCTTGTTGTCGACATAACTCTTCTGCCTATCCTGTGCCGCAACAAGCCTCTTCCTAATTAGTTGGACCTTATCTGAAGTCTCCTGAACTAACTCCGGACCAATCAGCTGCCTATCACCAGTCTCCTCCCAACATAAAGGAGATCTGCAAGGCCTACCATACAACACCTCAAATGGAGTCATACCAATACTCGCATGGAAACTGTTGTTATATGTGAACTCCACAAGAGGTAAATGGCGCTCCCAATCATCCTTCCAATCCAAAACACACGCCCTCAACATATCCTCGAGCGTCTGGATAGTCTGCTCGGACTGTCCATCTGTCTGGGGATGAAACGCCGAACTGAGCTTCAACTCCGAACCTAATGCATCCTGAAGACCGTTCCACAGCCTCGAAGTAAATCTCGGATCCCGATCTGAAATGATCGACTTTGGCACACCATGCAATCTAATAATGCTACTAATATACAATCTAGCTAAACTCTCTACTGACTGCTTCTTCTTCATGGGTAAGAAATGCGCAGTCTTCGAGAATCTATCTACCACTACCCAAATCGAGTCATTACCTCGTCTAGATCGAGGCAAACCCGTAAAAAAAATCCATAGTGACAACTTCCCACTTCCATACTGGAATCTCCATCTTCTGCATAAGCCCAGATGGTCCCTGCCGCTCTGCCTTCACTTGCTGGCACACAAGACATCTAGATATATATTCCGCTACATCCTTCTTCATACCAGACCACCAAAAAGATCTCTTCAAATCCTGGTACATCTTAGTGTTACCCGGATGAATAGAGAATCTAAACCTATGAGCCTCTGCTAATACATGCTCACAGACATCCACGATGTCTGGAACACAAACACGGTGATGGAATCTAATCACACCATCCTCATCACGAGCAATGTCTACCTTGCCCACTAACTCTTGGAGTCTTGGGTCGGCTTTTTGTTGCTCGATCACCTCATCCAACACCGAAGACCTAATGGACAATTGAGCTACAAAAGCCTGACACAAAGATGGCTCTAACTCAGTCATCACACACGCCGCATCCTCCAACATCTTCTAATCCTACTGGAGAGATGACCTCTTCCTACTAAGGGCATCTGCTACAACATTCGCCTTTCCAAGATGATACTGGAGGTCGAAGTCATAGTCCTTCAGGAACTCAATCCATGTTCTCTGCCTCAGATTTAATTCCTTTTGGGAGAAAAGATACTTTAGACTCTTGTGGTCAGTGAACACCTCAAATCTGACACAATAAAGATAGTGTCTCCAGATCTTCAGTGCATGCACCACTGCCGCAAGCTCCAAATCAGGAGTCGGATAGTTTTGCTCATGTTCCTTCAATTGACAAGAAGCAATTGTAAGTGAAGTAAAAAGTAAATCTCCACGGAAGATGCTACTCCTCACGCTTGGAGTCGCTCCTAACTGTCTCCTCCAAGGAAGTGGAGATATCTGCACTTGTACGCCGAAGCAAGAGTGAGTCTACGAGACTCAGCAAGTAACTTCCCACACATTAAGCATACATACATCATATGACATTATACTCATTTAACAACTTCACTAGTACATGTAACATGGATTAAACAAATCGGAAAAGAAAGCCTACATGATACTTCTATCAATCTCATGACACATGGTACATAGTTTATGTTCATACAATAATAAACCTATCACAAGCTTTCTACACATTCTTTCACATATAACCTTAGTTAACATTTCATGTCACATACGTTGCAACGTAATAGTAATTTAAGCATGGAGTTTATGCATAAGCTATGAAATGTTCCTATCATGGATTCTAAGTATATTCCACATGAATGACACATTTATAAACATAATATGCTTGCTGTTTTGACAAAATTATAATGCATTTATAAGCACAATTACCATTTCACATAACCTCATACTAATTCACATATCCACATGTTCATTTATTCATTTCGCGACTTACACATTTACTTTTCACATACACAAGTTCACATTATTATCATTATATGCCGTGACACATAGTCTAAACCACCTCTAGAAGGACACAAACTTGTCACATCACACACATATCTATCACCTAGGCATTACAGTGATAAATCTTAGTTACTGCGCAGAGCCGGGAGAAGCACTCTCCACCCTAACTAGCGGTACTTGTCCACCTCCAGGATTTTATCCCAATGCCCATGAGATTTCACACACATATGAACCTTCCCGTAGGGACTTTACAACGGTACAGTTCCATAGCCCTCTAAGGTAGCAGTGTCACCCATTGACACATTTACACATTTTCCACGTTTAAACTCACACCTAGTACACAATTTATCACATCTATTTCATGCTTACATAATAACATATGGTTCAGATTTACCTAATCATGGTACTACTGTTTATAGAATTTAACTAACCATAACAAAATCTTAATCATGCTGAAATTATCTAATTTATCACAATTTACATTAAGTATGTTTAAATTGGCCATTTTCTCATGAATTAGTGAAATCAGTACCTACTATTGTTATATTTTCATGAAAAGTTAACCACACACCATTTACAGATTAAGCATCATGCATATCAAATTTCACATTTTCTAGAATTACACACATTTTATGGTAATTAAAACATACATTCTGCCTATTTTAGCAAGTACTCAGTTAAACCTGGTACACAGAGACACATACATGTTTCTCTATTCAAAATTCTGTTTCCAACCGTCATGATACTGTATAAATTTTTTGAGAATTTATCTGTCATCATACAATTTATTCGAGCTTCAAAACTAATTATGCATACCTACTATTTTACAGTTCAGGAATTTTAACTATTTACACAGATAGTAGAAAATCCCCAAACTTTCATGGTTTGATTTGACATTTATTAGCATTGTGCAAAAATTCTATGACATTCAAACTCCTTGTGAATCACATAAACCGAAATTTACAAGATTAAAAACCTGTTTAACATGCATTTCAGAAATTTTAGATAAATAGGGTATTCCACAGAAATTCATAAAATTTGCACAACATGATCCAATAATGGTATATATAACATATCACTTTTACATTATATCCTCATGTGCAGAAATCCGAAAAATAGATCATTTATAGATAAACAAGCATTCTGTCACTGTCTGAAGAACTTGGCGGCAATGGGGTTGTCGTTTACCCATGTTAACGGCAACATAGGGCGCCGCCAACTTAGGATCTTAACGGCAAGAGATCTTGTCGTTAAGTTCCTTTCTGTGCAAAACACAGACTGAACGAGAAAGATCGATTGAAGGGGGTCCAGGACTCAAATAAAAATCCATAAAATATCCTAGGAACTACTAGACATATGTATGTATGATGTGAAGGGTTTACTTGCCTTGAGAAAATCTACAAAAGGAGATTTGGGTCGAAGAAGCTCTGCTCGGCCAGTGCCAAAGAGTCCCCAAAATCCTTCAAATTCAGGCTTTGATGATGATCTTTAAGGTACACCGGGTTGGGAAGACGATCCTCGATGCCCAGACTTCCTCCCAATCGAAGAAGAACGCCGGATGACGCTTCAAATCGCCGGATCCACGGGTTCAAAGATCAGGTTTCGCACATGAAAGTTAGGGGTTTTTTTTGACAAAAGAGTCAAAAGGACCCAACAGCGCCCCAAACTGGGTCTTTTATAGAGTTAGGGTCGAAGACGCGTTTAGGGCAGGCTAGGTTACCGTTGGGGAACGGTTTCCTAAACCAAGGGTGACAATATCGGAGGCATTTCTGGATCTGAAATCGCAACAGATCTGGGAGACTAACGTCAACATCACTGGCCGCCAAACTATAGTTGGCGTCCATCGATGTGGACGCCTACTGGTCGCTTTGCCAGAACTTAAAAACTGTAGAAAATCATATTTATGCAATGCATGCACATGGAATATGCAATGTATACATTATATAATACTATTTATGTAATGTAAATAAATAACATGTACAATAAAATATATATATACACATATTTACAACAATACATCAAATAGTATATATGTATTTGTATTCACACACACACAAGCAAAATTTCTTCACAAAATCATACACCTATATAAGAGAGTAAAATTCTAGGGCCTTACAGACCGGGTGTCAATTCTTTCTTCACGAACTTCCCCTTAATACGATCGGTGAAGTCCGTGGCATCTTCTAGCAGTTGAGCTTTCTTCACCATCTCGACATATGACTAGATGTTGAGAGGGGCCAGTTGAGTAATATATTGAGGCTTAAGGCCATTGAGAAAGCACTTAGCCTTCATCCTTTCAGTATTCACCAGATGCTCGGCATATCTTGCTAGTCTAGAAAACTGGGCTTCTTAGTCAGCTACCGACAGGCTCCTCTGTTTAAGAGCAGCGAACTCTGCAGCCTTCTTCTCTTGGACATGCTTTGAGAAGTACTTGGGGTTAAAAGCTTCTTTAAATTCAGTCCAGGTGAATTGGCCATTCGCCCTGGTTGCTTCCACAAACTCCCACCAAGAGCGGGCGTCCTTTTCCAGTTGAAATGTTGCTAGTAGCAGCTTGTCCCCAGCTACACATTGCATGACACGAAAGATTCTTTCCATCTCCTTTAGCCAGTGCTCGACCTCATTAGTACCACTGAACTTTGGCGGATTTAAACTTCTGAAATTACGAATGCAGCTCACCTGCACTGCGGTTTCCTCCTCCTCCTTGTGCTGCTTGCAGAAGCACACGAGTGAGTTCTTGGATTGTTTGTTGCATGCCCCTCATTTGAGCACGTTCAACAGTCATCTTAGCTTTCTTAAGTTTCCTACAAAATAGCTTATCATTAGGACATTGATATGGAGTTTAATTCGTGCGTGTGTGATTATATTTTAGATCTTAACCCTGGGTTCTAGCCAAATCTCACATAGGTATGATAATTGACTTAGACACGTGTCATGGCGGTCCGTCCTAGAACATCCTAGACTTAATTATCCTAGTAAGGATATCCTAGGCTCTGATACCACAAAACTGTCACACCCCGACATAGAATATCGGAATGTGAGGCAGTTGCAAGTAAGCGAGTACAAAGCGTAGAATAGACAACAAACCATTGGACAATTAAATAATGTGAAATCAAATATCTTTCATTGATAATTCAACTACTGTCTATTACATCAACTAACTCAGAGCCATAACATAGAGCCCAATTGACTATAATACATAAAATGAAATAAAAGACTAACTAAGACATCTAGGATAACATGGTGACGTCATAGCATTCTTGGATCACTCCTGGTCCTCCCCATCCTCGTGAGTGTACTCATTCTCCTCAGCCTCACCGGAGAACACAATGACAAGTAATGTAGGATGAGCGACAGCACCCATTAGGATTTATATCTCATGGTGCGGGCAAACTTTACATGATTAATGTATTAAAAGCAGAGTCACTATATGTGGCGGCCCTCATTATACCGGTACGGTTATACCAACCCACGTCGGTATAGCGAGAGTCCTCACAGTGGGACATTTACCCAAACGATACAAACAGCTGAGATACACGCGAATATACAACAGAGTAGCGGAAGTAAAAGACAATTGTCCTCATTTATTCATCATCCACATTAAACATACATGAAATTCGCAATTAACATTAAGAGCTAAAAGTTCACATAATTTAAATTGCTGAAATTTAAATACATAATGTCCACACTTATACATTCTTTTCATGATAACTCTAATACAACGTTCAAATTACATACTATGAAATGCACAAGTCACAAAGAACTCCAAAGACTAATCTCCGCGCTCGGAGTCCGTCTCCACTGTCTCCTCCAACGGTGCCACGTCACCAACTACACCTATACGCCGAAGCAATGAGTGAGTCTAAAGACTTAGCAAGCAACACTACTCATAACATACACGTATAAGTCATAGCGGTTTCTACATTCACATTCACAATTTCAACACATGGCATGTTAGTCATTTGAAAGTTTTACAAATTATACATGGATCATGCTTTCAGATCTCTAAGAATAAAACTTACCTATCACATGCTCTATATTCAATTTACTCGTGAAATTTTGCCTTTAAAAACCAAGACATGAGAGCTACCAACATGAACACTGTGCATATATGAAAGGAAAACACAACTAGCATGAGTTTTACATGTTCTTAAGCACATACATAGACATTTTCACATGCTTTAAGTTGCTGGTTTCACATGGTTTAATGGCTGTAAACCTACACATGAGAGTTACAATGTTGTTTAAAACATACCACGTGAACACCCAATCATGCTAATTTTGTACACGTGCTCATCAATTACCCCTAACATGGATTCTAGACATTTTTGCACATATAAACATGATGATAACAACATGAACTTACTGATTTCACATAGTTTCAGATTGGTCCCACATGGATTTCAATGTCATATTATCACATTTTTAGTTTCACATTTTCTTTACACAAGTTTCCATTTCACATGGTTGCACTTTACACATACACATTTCACATTGTTCACTTACACATTAACACATGAACACATACACATTACACATTACATATTTCACATTTAGGTGCCGTGACACATAGTCCAAACCACCAAAGAAGGACATATACACATCACATTACACATAGACGTCATCTAGGCATTCCAATGGCGACTCTTGGACTGCGCAGACCGGGAGAACAAGTCTCCACCCTAACCAGTGGTACTTGTCCACCTCCAGGATTTCCCCCTAATGCCCTTAGGGTCACTTACACATCGAACCTTCTCAGGGGGACTTTTCCCTTATACAGTTCCACTGCCCTCTGTGGAAGCAATGTCACACTTGGCACATTTACACATTTACACATTTTACCGATTTTACACAAGGTTTTACACATATCACTTTTCATCTCATTCACTTTCTCACTCACATGCATATCTCTGTTTTTCCTGACATGGCACTACAGATTTTAGGAGTTTAACACACAGTAAATTCACCAATCAGGTTGGGTTTAAACAATATCTAACCACCTTACGATAACATACATAGATTTTTACATTCACATGGAAATACATAACTCCTTATATACTGGTCCAAATGACCTGAAATTTTAACCACATGCTATTTTCGGGTTCAAGATCATACATTCAATTTTTTAGATTTTTCTGAGCTAAATGGAATTTACAGTAAATAAAACACCTATTTAGCATGCCATTCATAATTTAAGTTGATATGGAGTTTAACACCATCATGCATTTTTGCCACTGACTGTCTGAACAGAGACTACTGTTATATGCATGATCTGAGAATATAGAATTATCCTAAATCATACAACCATAGTCGATCACCACAAATCTTTCTTGCATGCCTTTTTATTTACCGAACCGAATTTATTAGCAATTTATGCAAGCATGGACAATTTATCAAAAATTGAGTATACGTATACTGATCCACTAATCTTCATGATCTGACAAAACATAGGGCATTCAGACTAGTCCTAATCATAAACATGGATTGGCAAGATTATCAACAATCATGCTTAAATTTCATGGGAGAATAATTTCTAACATTCACCACCACACATCACACTCATCCATACACCACATTTAACAGTATACATAGTGTATAGGGTTACCATATATCCTCATCACGGAAACCATACCGAAAATAGTTGTATAGGAAGGGCAGAACAGGTCACTGTTCTGACCAGATGAACTTGGCGGCGGTCTCTGGCCGCTAACTCAGTGTCAGCGGCATGGTCGATGGACGCCAAGCATAATCTCAGCGTCCAGTGACCTTGCCGTCAATGCAGATCTGTGCAGAACACAGACCCGAGCTCTCAAGTTGGGGTGAATTTGGGGGTTAAGGACACTGATGAAAAATACACAAAAATGTTAAAACCATCCTAGACTCATACGGGAACCTTATGGTAGGGTCACTTGCCTCTAGAAATTGCTTCAATGGATCAAATGCTGGTGAAGCCCTCCTTGGGCAGTCCCAAGAAGGTGCAGAACATCCTCCAAGATCTCCCTCCTCCGGGCTCCTGGATGATCTCCACAGCAAGGAACGTCTGGGAGGTCTTCTCCTTCAGTCCAGCTAGCTTCTTGTCGAGGAAGATGGCCGGATCCAGCTTCAGAGGGTCAGATTCTTGGGTGCAAGAGGGGGTTTCCTCACAGCTCAGAAGCTAGGGTTTTTCCCCCCTCTTGTTTCTCTCTTGCAAAGGGTGAAGAGAGGGTTGGGGAAGGCAGATCCGGGTTCAACATATGGGAGAGGCCTCTCTCCCACTCACAAGGTGACAAGATGGCTCTCAGAGCCGTTGGGGACAGCTCCCCAATGGGTGAGCTCCCTTCTTTCCGGAATTTCTGGCTCTACAACGCATGCAGGTCAGAGAAATAGGCGTCCACATTGTTAGACGCCAGGATTAGTGTTGGCGTCCATGTCTAGACGCTGACACCCCTCAACGGCTAGGGGTTGACGCCAAAGGGCCTTCGGCCAGAATTTAAAACATGCAGAAAACTATGCATGCCATGCATATATACATGCAATATGTATATGGTAAGTATCCATACTATCACCATTCAATACATGCATTATTTACATATAGTATAAACACATGCACATGTAATTGTACTAATTAATACGTACATAAATACGTATATACATACACAAGCACAAATATACACACACAAATACAATAATGCGATGGAAATTCGAGGGCCTTACACCCTCTCCCCTTTAAAGAAACTTCGTCCTCGAAGTTAGAACGACACTACTCAAACAAAAGGGGATACTTCTTCTTCATCGCATCCTCAAGCTCCCAAGTAGCCTCCTCTCGTGAGAAGTTCCGCCAGAGAACTTTCACCGACGCAATACTCTTGTTCCGGAGATGCTGAACCTTCCGGTCAAGAATGGCTACTGTTGCTCGACATACGAAAGATCTTGCTGGATCTCCACTGCTCATGACTAATCACATGAGACGGATCTCGGACATACTTCCTGAGCATAGATACGTGGAATACAGGGTGAACGCTAGCCAAAGCTGGGGTAATGCTAGCTCATATGCCACGCTGCCCAAACGTCTGAGAATCTCATATGGGCCAATGAATCTGGGGCTTAGCTTACTATGCCTGCCAAATCTGACGACACCACGAGTAGGCGATATCTTCAAGAAGACATGATCGCCAACCTCGCACTCCAAATCCTTTCTCCTGTTGTCGGCATAACTCTTCTACCTATCCTGTGCCGCAACAAGTCTCTTCCTGATAAGCTGAATCTTATCCGAAGTTTCCTGAACTAACTCTGGTCCGATCAACTGCCTATCACCAGTCTCCTCCCAACATAAAGGAGATATGCAGGGCCTAACTCAGTGTCAGCGGCATGGTCATCGGGTTCTCTGATACCAATCTCTGTGGCGGCCCTCATTATACCGGTACGGTTATACCAACCCACGTCGGTATAGCGAGAGTCCTCACAGTGGGACATTTACCCAAACGATACAAACAGCTGAGATACACGCGAATATACAACAGAGTAGCGGAAGTAAAAGACAACTGTCCTCATTTATTCATCATCCACATTAAACATACATGAATTCGCAATTAACATTAAGAGCTAAAAGTTCACATAATTTAAATTGCTGAAATTTAAATACATAATGTCCACACTTATACATTTTTCATGATACTCTAATACAACGTTCAAATTACATACTATGAAATGCACAAGTCACAAAGAACTCCAAAGACTAATCTCCGCGCTCGGAGTCCGTCTCCACTGTCTCCTCCAACGGTGCCACGTCACCAACTACACCTGTACGCCGAAGCAAGGAGTGAGTCTAAAGACTCAGCAAGCAACACTACTCATAACATACACGTATAAGTCATAGCGGTTTCTACATGCACATTCACAATTTTCAACACATGGCATGTTAGTCATTTGAAAGTTTTACAAATTAATACATGGATCATGCTTTCAGATCTCTAAGAATAAAACTTACCTATCACATGCTCTCTATTCAATTTACTCGTGAAATTTTGCCTTTAAAGAACCAAGACATGAGAGCTACCAACATGAACACTGTGCATATATGAAAGGAAAACACAACTAGCATGAGTTTTACATGTTCTTAAGCACATACATAGACATTTTCACATGCTTTAAGTTGCTGGTTTCACATGGTTTAATGGCTGTAAACCTACACATGAGAGCTACAATGTTGTTTAAAACATACCATGTGAACACCAATCATGCTATTTTGTACACGTGCTCATCAATTATCCCTAACATGGATTCTAGACATTTTTGCACATATAAACATGATGATAACAACATGAACTTACTGATTTCACATGGTTTCAGATTTGTCTCACATGGATTTCAATGTCATATTCTCACATTTTAGTTTCACATTTTCTTTACACAAGTTTCCCATTTCACATGGTTGCACTTTACACATACACATTTCACATTGTTCACTTACACATGAACACATACACATACACATTACACATTCACATTTTAGGTGCCGTGACACATAGTCCAAACCACCAAAGAAGGACATATACACATCACATTACACATAGACGCCATCTAGGCATTACAATGGCGACTCTTGGACTGCGCAGACCGGGAGAACAAGTCTCCACCCTAACCAGTGGTACTTGTCCACCTCCAGGATTTCCCCCTAATGCCCTTAGGGTCACTTACACATTGAACTTCTCAGGGGGACTTTTCCCTGATACGGTTCCACTGCCCTCTGTGGAAGCATGTCACACTTGGCACATTTACACATTTACACATTTTACCGATTTTACACATGGTTTTACACATATCACTTTTCATCTCATTCACTTTCTCACTCACATGCATATCTCTTTTTCCTGACATGGCACTACAGATTTCAGGAGTTTAACACACAGTAAATTCACCAATCAGGTTGGGTTTAAACAATATCTAACCACCTTACGATAACATACATAGATTTTTACATTTCACATGGAAAGTACATAACTCCTTATATACTGGTCCAAATGACCTGAAATTTTAACCACATGCTATTTTCGGGTTCAAGATCATACATTCAATTTTTCAGATTTTTCTGAGCTAAATGGAATTTACAGAAAAAAATACCTATTTAGCATGCCATTCATAATTTAAGTTGATATGGAGTTTAACACCATCATGCATTTTTGCCACTTACTGTCTGAACAGAGACTACTGTTATATGCATGATCTGAGAATACAGAATTACCCTAAATCATACAACCATAGATCGATCACCACAAATCTTTCTTGCATGCCTTTTTATTTACCGAACCGAATTTATTAGCAATTTATGCAAGCATGGACAATTTATCAAAATTGAGTATACGTATACTGATCCACTAATCTTCATGATCTGACAAAACTTAGGGCATTCAGACTAGTCCTAATCATAAAACATGGATTGGCAAGATTATCAACAATCATGCTTGAATTTCATGGGAGAATAATTTCTAACATTCACCACCACACATCACACTCATCCACACACCACATTTAACAGTATACATAGTGTATAGGGTTACCATATATCCTCATCACGGAAACCATACCGAAAATAGTTGTATAGGAAGGGCAGAACAGGTCACTGTTCTGTCCAGATGAACTTGGCGGCGGTCTCTGGCCGCTAACTCAGTGTCAGCGGCATGGTCGATGGACGCCAAGCATAATCTCAGCGTCCAGTGACCTTGCCGTCAATGCAGGTCTGTGCAGAACACAGACCCGAGCTCTCAAGTTGGGTGAATTTGGGGTCAAGGACACGAGAAAAATACACAAAAATGTTAAAACCGTCCTAGACTCATACGGGAACCTTATGGTAGGGTCACTTGCCTCTAGGAAATTGCTTCAATGGATCAAAAGTGCTGGTGAAGCCCTCCTTGGGCAGTCCCAAGAAGGTGCAGAACGTCCTCCAAGATCTCCCTCCTCCGGGCTCCTGGATGATCTCCACAGCAAGGAAACGTCGGGGAGGTCTTCTCCTTCAGTCCAGCTAGCTTCTTGTCGAGGAAGATGGCCGGATCCAGCTTCAGAGGGTCAGATTCTTGGGTGCAAAGAGGGGGTTTTCTCACAGCTCAGAAGCTAGGGTTTTTTTTCCTCTTGTTTCTCTCTTGCAAAGGGTGAAGAGAGGGTTGGGGAAGGCAGATCCGGGTTCAACATATGGGAGAGGCCTCTCTCCCACTCACAAGGTGACAAGATGGCTCTCAGAGCCGTTGGGGACAGCTCCCCAATGGGTGAGCTCCCTTGTTTCCGGAATTTCTGGCTCTGCAACGCATGCAGGTCAGAGAAATAGGCGTCCACATCGTTAGACGCCAGGATTAGTGTTGGCGTCCATGTCTGGACGCTGACACCACCTCAACGGCTAGGGGTTGACGCCAAAGGGGCCTTCGGCCAGAACTCTAAAACATGCAGAAAACTATGCATGCCATGCATATATACATGCAATATGTATATGGTAGTGTATCCATACTATCACCATTCAATACATGCATTATTTACATCTAGTATAACACATGCACACGTAATTGTACTAATTAATACGTACGTAATATGTATATACATACACAAGCACAAATATACACACACAAATACAATAATGCGACGGAAATTCGAGGGCCTTACACCCTCTCCCCCTTAAAGAAACTTCGTCCTCGAAGTTAGAACGACACTACTCAAACAAAAGGGGATACTTCTTCTTCATCGCATCCTCAAGCTCCCAAGTAGCCTCCTCTCGTGAGAAGTTCCGCCAGAGACTTTCACCGACGCAATACTCTTGTTCCGGAGATGCTGAACCTTCCGGTCAAGAATGGCTACTGGTTGCTCGACATACGAAAGATCTGGCTGGATCTCCACTGGCTCATGACTAATCACATGAGACGGATCTCGGACATACTTCCTGAGCATAGATACGTGGAATACAGGGTGAACGCTAGCCAAAGCTGGGGGTAATGCTAGCTCATATGCCACGCTGCCCAAACGTCTGAGAATCTCATATGGGCCAATGAATCTAGGGCTTAGCTTGCTATGCCTGCCAAATCTGACGACACCACGAGTAGGCGATATCTTCAAGAAGACATGATCGCCAACCTCGAACTCCAAATCCTTTCTCCTGTTGTCGGCATAACTCTTCTGCCTATCCTGTGCCGCAACAAGCCTCTTCCTGATAAGCTGGATCTTATCCGAAGTTTCCTGAACTAACTCCGGTCCGATCAACTGCCTATCACCAGTCTCCTCCCAACATAAAGGAGATCTGCAGGGCCTACCATACAACGCCTCGAATGGAGCCATACCAATACTAGCATGAAAGCTGTTGTTGTATGCGAACTCCACAAGAGGTAAATGACGCTCCCAATCATCCTTCCAATCCAGAACACACGCTCTCAACATATCCTCGAGCGTCTGGATAGTCCTCTCGGACTGTCCATCGGTCTGGGGATGAAACGCCGAACTGAGCTTAAGCTCCGAACCTAACGCATCCTGAAGACCCTTCCACAGCCTCGAAGTAAATCTCGGATCTCGATCCGAAATGATCGACTTCGGCACACCATGCAATCTAATGATACCACTAACATACAATCTAGCTAAACTCTCTACTGACTGCTTCTTCTTCATAGGCAAGAAATGAGCAGTCTTCGAGAATCTATCTACAACTACCCAAATCGAGTCATTGCCCCTTCTAGATCGAGGCAAACCCGAAACGAAGTCCATAGTGACAGCTTCCCACTTCCACACGGGATATCCATCCTCTGCATAAGGCCGGATGGTCGCTGCCGCTCGGCTTTCACTTGCTGACATACTAGACATCTAGACACATAATCCGCAACATCCTTCTTCATGCCGGACCACCAAAATGATCTCTTCAGGTCTTGATACATCTTAGTGTTACCCGGATGAATAGAGAATCGCGATCTATGAGCCTCCGCTAACACATGCTCACGGACATCTACTAAATCAGGGACACAAACACGGTGCTGAAATCTAATCACACCGTCCTCATCACGAGCAATGCCCGCCTTACCCACTAACTCTAACAATCTAGGGTCGGCTTTCTGCTGCTCAATCACCTCATCCAAGACTGAGGATCTAAGGGATAGCTGAGCTACAAAAGCCTGACACAGCGATGGCTCTAACTCGGTCATAGAGCACGCTGCATCCTCCAACATCTTCCAATCCTGCTGGAGCGAAGACCTCTTTCTACTAAGAGCATCCGCTACGACGTTCGCCTTTCCAGGATGATACTGAAGGTCGAAGTCATAGTCCTTCAAGAACTCAATCCATCTCCTCTGCCTCAGGTTTAATTCCTTTTGGGAGAAAAGATACTTCAAGCTCTTGTGGTCGGTAAACACCTCAAATCTGACACCATAAAGATAGTGCCTCCAGATCTTTAGTGCATGAACCACAGCTGCGAGCTCCAAATCATGAGTCGGATAGTTCCTCTCATGCTCCTTCAACTGACGAGAAGCATAAGCCACTACCCTATCTTGCTGCATGAGCACACAGCCTAAACCAATCTGAGATGCATCCGTATAAATGGCAAAACCTTCTGGACCACTAGGCAATACCAATACCGGAGCAGAAGTAAGCTTAGCCTTCAATAGCTGAAGCTACGCTCACATGCCTCAGACCATACGAACTTCTCACCCTTCCTGGTCAGCTTTGTCAAGGGGGCGGCGATGGATGAGAAACCCTCAATGAATCGCCGATAGTAACCAGCTAACCCAATAAAACTACGAATCTCCGAAGGGGTCTTGGGAACCTCTCAATCCATAACTGCCTGGACCTTCGCTGGATCAACTGCAACACCAGCGCCGGAGATAACATGCCCGAGAAAGTGAACCTCGCGCAACCAAAAATCGCACTTGCTGAACTTTGCATACAGCTTGTGCTCACGAAGAACCTCTAACACTAACCTCAAATGTTGACGGTGGGGGGCCTCATCCGGAGAATAGACCAGCACATCGTGAATAAACACTACGACAAAGCTATCTAAATACGGCCTAAACACCCGGTTCATGAGATCCATGAACGCTGCAGGGGCGTTGGTCAATCCGAAAGGAAGAACCAAGAACTCATAATGTCCATAACGGGTTCTAAATGCCGTCTTGGACACATCCTCACTCCGAATCCTCAACTGATGATAACCAGATCGAAAGTCAATCTTAGAAAAGACTGATGCATCTCGCAACTGGTCAAACAAGTCATCAATCCGAGGTAAGGGGTACCTGTTCTTCACAGTCACTTGGTTCAACTTCCTATAGTCAATACACAACCTAAGTGACCCGTCTTTCTTCTTGACGAACAATACAGGTGCGCCCCAAGGGGAAACACTAGGGCGAATGAATCCCTTATCAAGCAATTCTTGCAATTGCTTCCTCAACTCGGCTAACTCTGCAGGGGCCATCCGATATGGGGCCTTCGAGATAGGAGAGGTGCCTGGAAGCAACTCTATAGTAAACTCTATCTCTCTATCCGGTGGCAATCCAGACAAGTCATCGGGAAAGACATCTGGAAAATCCTGCACCACATCGATCTCTGCAAGAGTCAGTGACGAACCAGCATCGGGTACTAGCATAACGCTGGCAAGAAATGCGTCACAACCCTTGTTCACCATGCGCATCGCCTTCATGGCAGAGATGACTAACTTTCCCGCTAAGTTCTTTGGCAAGGGATGAGAGAACTCGTCCTCACCAGGAATGCGGAAAACAATCCTCTTCCGACGACAATCCACTAACGCATAGTGCTCCTCTAGCCAATCCAGACCAAGAATAGCATCATAGTCCTTCATCTTTAGCAAGAAGAAACACCCATCTAGGATTCTATCCTCAATGCACACAGGTAACGACGGAATGCACTTCCTAGTCGATACCGTACCCGCAGGGGTGTGCACAGACAAAGGGACCTCTAACTCCTCAGACTCTACGCCTGACTCTAGGGCTAACTGCCTAGCGAACCGCTCGGAAATGAACGAGTGAGTAGCACCCGTATCAAACAAAACCCGAGCGTGCACACCTAAAAGCAAAACCGTACCTTCGGTGACATGCTCCGCCTGCTCGGCGTCCTCGCGTGCAAAGCAAACACTCGAGCTGGGGCTCGAGGCCTTCCTGGTCTTCCTGTAGCTGGCGCGGCTGCCGCTACTGCTGGGGCTGGCGCTCCACGCTGAGCTCCCTGCTGAAGTCTTGGGCAATCCTTGATCTTGTGGTCGCTGCTCCCGCACTTCAAGCATCTACCCGCTACCAACCAACACTCGGAACCACCATGTGTCTTCCCGCAATGGGGACACTCTTTCTTCACACCAGGGGAACGTACAGAAGGTACCTGAGAGTTGCTGACTGTCACGGATCGCTGCGGTGTCTGGTACACCGTTTTCTTCTTATCCTGCCGCTGGAATGTCGCTGCCGGCCTCTTCTGCGAAGCCTTCTTTTCCTCCAGATATTGCTCCATTTCTCCCTCCTGCCTGCAGGCAGCACTGAGGGCCTCGTCCAATGTGCGGTGGTCAAACGCCACGAGTCTCGTCCGCAGTGATGGCTTGAGTCCCATCACGAATTTCTTCGTCTTCCTGCGCTCATCCTCTACGATATGCGGTGCATACTTAGAAAGTTCAGAAAACCTTGCCTCGTATTCCAGCACGGTCATGGAGCCTTGCGTCAGGGAGAGAAATTCCTGCTCCATTTTGTCCTGGATATGCTCTGGGACGAACTTGGCTCGAAAGAGCCTCACGAACGCGTCCCACGCCACGTCTACTGCTCCGTCCTCAAAGCGTGTACGTAGTAGGGAGGACCACCATACATCCGCTCTCTCCTGCAATACACCTTCATAAGCACCAACTAACAAATTCTAAATTAAGCAGAACATACAAACATACAAAATTAAAAGTCTACCTGTAGCATGTAGGTGGCTAATGTCACCTTATCCTCATCAGGGCACCTGATGGCTCGGAAGATTTTCTCTGTCTCCCTTAACCAACTTTCTGCCATTAATGGATCACTCTCCCCCTTAAAAGAGGGTGGGGTCATCCTCTTGAATCGCTCCATGATGGGAGGTCCACCATGGTCCTGAGCTGGTGCCTGAGCCTGCTACATTAAACAATAGGCAATACACAATAAACACAATATCATGCAATTTAAATAGCAACTACTAGTTGTTTCATTATTCTACCTGGGCCTCCAACTGTGCCTGGAGTGCTGCCTGGGTATGAGCCTGCGTCTGCATGGCTTGTACCAGACCTTGCATGAATACTCCGTAATCCACAGGCGGCGGTGGGGGAAGTACAGGGCCTCGCGGTGCCGGGGCCTGTTGCTCCGCCTGCTCATCACGTCGCGGCTCGTCCTCACGGGCCGACGCTCCACCACGCCTACCTCTCGAAGCCATGGCTGTAATAAATTTCAGCCAACATTAGAGCTAGGTTACTAAGTTTTCTAACCATTTTCTTATCTATCTTTCACTTCTTATTAGTGTTTTCTACACATGTGGACATACTTAGCATGCAATGGGGATGATGACTTAGGTATATTCATGTGCAATCTCAACCGGTTCTCTGATACCAATCTCTGTGACGGCCCTCATTATACCGGTACGGTTATACCAACCCACGTCGGTATAGCGAGAGTCCTCACAGTGGGACATTTACCCAAACGATACAAACAGCTGAGATACACGCGAATATACAACAGAGTAGCGGAAGTAAAAGACAACTGTCTCATTTATTCATCATCCACATTAAACATACATGAAATTCGCAATTAACATTAAGAGCTAAAAGTTCACATAATTTAAATTGCTGAAATTTAAATACATAATGTCCACACTTATACATTCTTTTCATGATAACTCTAATACAACGTTCAAATTACATACTATGAAATGCACAAGTCACAAAGAACTCCAAAGACTAATCTCCGCGCTCGGAGTCCGTCTCCACTGTCTCCTCCAACGGTGCCACGTCACCAACTACACCTGTACGCCGAAGCAAGGAGTGAGTCTAAAGACTCAGCAAGCAACACTACTCATAACATACACGTATAAGTCATAGCGGTTTCTACATGCACATTCACAATTTTCAACACATGGCATGTTAGTCATTTGAAAGTTTTACAAATTAATACATGGATCATGCTTTCAGATTTCTAAGAATAAAACTTACCTATCACATGCTCTCTATTCAATTTACTCGTGAAATTTTGCCTTTAAAGAACCAAGACATGAGAGCTACCAACATGAACACTGTGCATATATGAAAGGCAAACACAACTAGCATGAGTTTTACATGTTCTTAAGTACATACGTAGACATTTTCACATGCTTTAAGTTGCTGGTTTCACATGGTTTAATGGCTGTAAACCTACACATGAGAGCTACAATGTTGTTTAAAACATACCATGTGAACAACCAATCATGCTATTTTGTACACGTGCTCATCAATTATCCCTAACATGGATTCTAGACATTTTTGCACATATAAACATGATGATAACAACATGAATTACTGATTTCACATGGTTTCAGATTTGTCTCACATGGATTTCAATGTCATATTCTCACATTTTTAGTTTCACATTTTCTTTACACAAGTTTCCCATTTCACATGGTTGCACTTTACACATACACATTTCACATTGTTCACTTACACATTAACACATGAACACATACACATTACACATTACACATTACACATTCACATTTTACGTGCCGTGACACATAGTCCAAACCACCAAAGAAGGACATATACACATCACATTACACATAGACGCCATCTAGGCATTACAATGGCGACTCTTGGACTGCGCAGACCGGGAGAACAAGTCTCCACCCTAACCAGTGGTACTTGTCCACCTCCAGGATTTCCCCCTAATGCCCTTAGGGTCACTTACACATTGAACTTCTCAGGGGGACTTTTCCCTGATACAGTTCCACTGCCCTCGGAAGCAGTGTCACATTGGCACATTTACACATTTACACATTTTACCGATTTTACACATGGTTTTACACATATCACTTTTCATCTCATTCACTTTCTCACTCACATGCATATCTCTGTTTTTCCTGACATGGCACTACAGATTTCAGGAGTTTAACACACAGTAAATTCACCAATCAGGTTGGGTTTAAACAATATCTAACCACCTTACGATAACATACATAGATTTTTACATTTCACATGGAAAGTACATAACTCCTTATACACTGGTCCAAATGACCTGAAATTTTAACCACATGCTATTTTCGGGTTCAAGATCATACATTCAATTTTCAGATTTTTCTGAGCTAAATGGAATTTACAGTAAAAAAAACCTATTTAGCATGCCATTCATAATTTAAGTTGATATGGAGTTTAACACCATCATGCATTTTTGCCACTTACTGTCTGAACAGAGACTACTGTTATATGCATGATCTGAGAATACAGAATTACCCTAAATCATACAACCATAGATCGATCACCACAAATCTTTCTTGCATGCCTTTTTATTTACCGAACCGAATTTATTAGCAATTTATGCAAGCATGGACAATTTATCAAAATTGAGTATACGTATACTGATCCACTAATCTTCATGATCTGACAAAACTTAGGGCATTCAGACTAGTCCTAATCATAAACATGGATTGGCAAGATTATCAACAATCATGCTTGAAATTTCATGGGAGAATAATTTCTAACATTCACCACCACACATCACACTCATCCACACACCACATTTAACAGTATACATAGTGTATAGGGTTACCATATATCCTCATCACGGAAACCATACCGAAAATAGTTGTATAGGAAGGGCAGAACAGGTCACTGTTCTGTCCAGATGAACTTGGCGGCGGTCTCTGGCCGCTAACTCAGTGTCAGCGGCATGGTCGATGGACGCCAAGCATAATCTCAGCGTCCAGTGACCTTGCCGTCAATGCAGGTCTGTGCAGAACACAGACCCGAGCCCTCAAGTTGGGGTGAATTTGGGGGTCAAGGACAAAGAAAAATACAAAAATGTTAAAACGTCCTAGACTCATACGGGAACCTTATGGTAGGTCACTTGCCTCTAGAAATTGCTTCAATGGATCAAAAGTGCTGGTGAAGCCCTCCTTGGGCAGTCCCAAGAAGGTGCAGAACGTCCTCCAAGATCTCCCTCCTCCGGGCTCCTGGATGATCTCCACAGCAAGGAAACGTCGGGGAGGTCTTCTCCTTCAGTCCAGCTAGCTTCTTGTCGAGGAAGATGGCCGGATCCAGCTTCAGAGGGTCAGATTCTTGGGTGCAAAGAGGGGGTTTCCTCACAGCTCAGAAGCTAGGGTTTTTCCTCTTGTTTCTCTCTTGCAAAGGGTGAAGAGAGGGTTGGGGAAGGCAGATCCGGGTTCAACATATGGGAGAGGCCTCTCTCCCACTCACAAGGTGACAAGATGGCTCTCAGAGCCGTTGGGGACAGCTCCCCAATGGGTGAGCTCCCTTGTTTCCGGAATTTCTGGCTCTGCAACGCATGCAGGTCAGAGAAATAGGCGTCCACATCGTTAGACGCCAGGATTAGTGTTGGCGTCCATGTCTGGACGCTGACACCCCTCAACGGCTAGGGGTTGACGCCAAAGGGGCCTTCGGCCAGAACTTAAAACATGCAGAAAACTATGCATGCCATGCATATATACATGCAATATGTATATGGTAGTGTATCCATACTATCACCATTCAATACATGCATTATTTACATCTAGTATAAACACATGCACACGTAATTGTACTAATTAATACGTACGTAAATACGTATATACATACACAAGCACAAATATACACACACAAATACAATTAATGCGACGAAAATTCGAGGGCCTTACACTATATGATATAGTGAGAGAGTCAAGTAAGGTAAGTGATGACCAGTCTGTCCCCATGTAATTTTAATTAATTACAAATATATTTTGATGATTAACAAAACCAAACAAAAGTTTATCAATTATATCTAATGAATATTTCATAAGTCTTAAGCACAGGAAAAATACCAAGGTCAAACAAGCCAATAAAGGTATGCATTACTTCTCTGAAGCCTTCTCTTTTCAACATGATATTTCTCTAAGTCCATATCGACTTCTGTTGAAGGCCATAACGATTTCTTTATAAGCATATCGATTTCAATAGAATTATCATAACGATTTCCCTTCTGGCTGAAAAGTCATGTTGTTTCAAACAAATCGATGCCGTAACGATTCTATAAGTGATCGCAACGATTTCCTTATAAGACTGAAAAGTCATGTTATTTCAAACAAGTCGATGTCACAACGACTCTATAAGTTACCGTAACGATTTCTTTAGAGCCCGTAACGACTTGCTCGTCACAACGACTCTATAAGTTACCGTAACGATTTCTTTAGAGCCCGTAACGACTTGCTCGTCACAACGACTCTATAAGTTACCGTAACGATTTCTTTAGAACTCGTAACGACTTGCCTGTCACAACGACTCTATAAGTTGTCGCAACGATTTCTTTAGAAACTCGTAACGACTTTCCTGTCATAACGACTCTATAAGTTATCGTAACGATTTCTTTAGAACTCGTAACGACTTGCCTGTCGCAACGACTCTATAAGTTGTCGCAACGATTTCTTTAGAAACTCGTAACGACTTGCCTGTCATAACGACTCTATAAGTTATCGTAACGATTTCTTTAGAAAGTGCAACGACTTGCTTGTTGTAACGATTTCATAAGTTACCGTAACGACTTCTTAGAACTCGCAACGACTTGCTTATTGTAACGACTTCATGTTCCATAACGATTTCTTTAGAGTTCATAACGACTTGATAAGTGTTCACAACGATTTGTTTTGTACGATTTGTTAAGTGTTTCACAACGACTTCTTTGTATCACAACGACTTGGTCAACCTGACTTATTCATAACGATTTCATAAGTCATATAGTCATCGATTTCATATCTTGATATCTTATTCATCTTAAAAGTTTGACTAGTCAAAGTCCACGTAGACATCTCTCTGACGCACCTGCATTTAATGAGACCTGAACGTATCTCTGCATGCATGCAGACCATATCGTGCCTACTCTGATAACGTCCTTTAGACTTAAGCTATTTGGCATTACTATTTCCATGTCTATTGCTACTAACGTTGACTGACATCAGAGACAGCTTAGCTGTCTGCTATTTGAGTTTGACATTTGTGCAGACCTCTGATCCAGCTTCACGGTACAACGTTAAACAAATAGAAGCCAACGGATATCTTTGAAGATCTCATCTCTTTGCGTGCTCAAGTGATCAAAAGACTGTTGACAGGAAGCTTCCAAGACTCCAGATGTCATTCAGTCTAACGACTACTCAAAAGAGAGACAACGGACACTTCAACGTCTACATTTCAAATTGAAGATATAAATTCAAGTCAGAAGAACAGAAGAATACAGATTGTGCATTCAAGCATTCAAATTCTTCTGAAGAAAGTTTAGAGCCAAGAACCTTCATTCCACTTAGTTTTTTCTCTTTTGCTCTCCACTAGTTTGTGAAAATCTTGAGAGAGCCTGTATAGTTCTGAGAGTGTGCCTTGTCTAAAATCTCTTTGCTCTCAGTTCTAGTTGCTTCAGATCCTTGCTTATCAAAAGCTTGATCTAGGGGCTTAGATTTCATTCACTCTCTTTGTGTTGTTCCCTTCGGGTGTGAAGGAAGACCTGGTGGTATCCAGGGTGTTGTTCCCTTCGGTTGTGAAGGAAGACCTGGTGTGGTATCCAGGGTGTTGTTCCCCTTCGGGTGTGAAGGAAGACCTGGTGTGGTATCCAGGGTGTTGTTCCCTTCGGGTGTGAAGGAAGACCTGGTGTGGTATCCAGGGTGTTGTTCCCTTCGGGTGTGAAGGAAGACCAGCTGAGCTGGGTGTTGTAGCGTCCTTAGGGGGACTGTACCCTAGTTAGTGAAATCCTGAGTTGTTGCTCAGGGACTGGACGTAGGACTCCTAAGGAGAGGAGGTCCGAACCAGGATAATCCTTGTGTTGTGTGATTGTCTTCTTTGTGTGTTTGTTATTTCAACTAACTGTCACTAACCTACTTCGAAGAACGTTTGTGTGAATGTTTTTAGTTACAGGTATCTTCTAGATTAATTTTTAAAGACCCATTCACCCCCCCCTCTGGGCTCGTCAACTGGGCAACAAGTGGTATCAGAGCGAGTCTCTTCGACAAAGAAAGAAGATCCAACGATCTGAAGAGTAAAGATCCATGGCAGCCCAAGGTAGCATTGAAGGTCAGTCTGTCAACCGACCCCCTCTCTTTGATGGTGAAGACTATCCTTACTGGAAGACCAGGATGGAATACTTTCTACAAGGCCACGACTATCAAATTTGGTCATAGTAGAAGAAGGTGATCTGGTTGTCACAAATGAGAAAGCTCAATGGACAGATGATGACAGGAAGAAATCCTTGAATTGCAAAGCTAAGAGCATCTTTGCTGTGCTTGAGTAAGAAGGAATTCAACCGAGTTTCAGCCTGCAAATCCTCGATGGAAATGTGGGAAAAGCTCAGGATTACTTATGAAGGTACAGACAAGGTAAAGGAGACAAGAATCGACATTCTTGTCACTCAGTATGAAAGATTTCAGATGCAGTCAGGTGAGTCAATCACTCAAATGTTTAGCCGATTCACTGATATCACCAATGGTTTAGCCAGCCTAGGGAAGACATATGAGATTGCAGATATGGTAAGGAAAATTCTCAGATCCTTGCCATCCTCGTGGACACCTAAGGTCACAGCTATAGAAGAAGCTAATGACTTGAAAAGAATGTCAGTGGAAAAGCTCATTGGGTCCCTCATGGCCCATGAGATCAACATGGAAAGGCTAGGAGAGTCATCTAGTAGAAAGAAGCACTCAAATGCCTTGAAAGCAGAAGAAGACTCACCAGAAGCCAGCTCAAGTGAAAATGAAAGCGATGAGGACAGTGAGAATGAAGAAGCAATGCTCTCTAGGAGATTGCAACGAATCTTGGCCAAGAAGAAAAAGTTTCAATCTGACAGAAGGCACTTAAGAAAAACAAGGACTTCAAAAGATCAGATGGTAAGGAAATGAAGAAAGGAGAAACCATCTGCTACGAATGTAAAAAGCCTGGACACATCAAAGCTGATTGTCCTAAATTCAAGAAACCAGATTTCAGGAAGAAAGAGAGCTCCAAGAAGTTCAGAAAGTACAAGAAGAAGGCAATGACAGCAGCATGGGAGAACAATAGTGACTCAGACAGTGAATCAAGCTCATGCAGCGATGAAGAAGAAGCCAACTTGGCCTTCATGGCAGATGTTGATGAAAAGGTAACCTCTGACTCCTCCTTCGATTCATGTAATGATTCTGATTCTGATAACTTAGAGGAAGCATTTAATGAATTGTATAATAAGTACAAAGAAGTAACTAAACTATTAAAAGCAAGTAAGAAAAATAACACCTGTTTAGAAAACACTAATTCTGATTTAAAAATAAAAATGAAGAATTAGAAAAACAAATAACTGAACTTAAAAGAAGAAATGAATTGTTATGTGAAGACCTAAAAGCTAAGAATGAACAAATAACAAAATTGGAAAAACAGGAAAGCACAGATGAATTAAAAAAGGAAATTAAAAACTTAAATGAAGAAAATAATAAACTATCAAGCACACTAGAGAAATTTACTAATGGTAAAAACTCTCTAATATTAAAAGGTGCTAGAAGATCAGGTAAAAGAAAAATGGTTAGGATATACACCCCCAGATAATGAAGAAACCATAATCTACCCTAAAACATATCCAATACCAAAATTTGTACCTGAACAAGATATAGCATATAAATCTGATTTCAAGTATATAGAAAAGGTAACAAAATTATCCTGCTGTGATCACTGCAACAAATTAGGACATATCGTAACAACATGCCCAACAAGACATAAAAAATGGATAATAAAAGGTAAAATTAATGATACTAACCAATCAGGACCCAAAAGAATTTGGGTACCTAAAGCTTGATGTTTTTATTTCAGGTTAACCCTCGAGCATCCAAATGGTACTTGGATAGTGGGTGCTCAAGACACATGTCAGGTAACCAGAAATTATTCTCTCATCTCCAAGCTGAAGAAGGAACAGTCACTTATGGAGATAATGGGAAAGGAACAGTGATAGGCAGTGGGTCTGTGAATAACAAAGGAAAAACTGTCATAGAAGATGTGTTATTAGTCAAGGGATTGAAGCACAATCTCATCAGCATCAGCCAGCTGTGTGACAGAGGCCATCAGATCAAGTTTCAAGAGTCAAAGTGCAGCATAGTGAAGGATGGAGCAGTCATCTTTGAAGCAAATAGAGAAAAGAATTTGTATGTGCTCTATCTTGAAGAACTCAAAGAGCAAAATGTTTGTCTGGCAGCAAGTAAAGACAAATCTACTGAATTATGGCACAGACGACTTGGACATTGCAGTTTAGATGGCATGAGGAAATTGCTAAAGAAAAATCTTGTAGAAGGTCTGCCAAAGGTCAGTGCAAAAATGGAAGGTGTATGCGGACCCTGTGCTAAGGGAAAGCACACTAAAAGCTCCTTCAAGTCAAAGACGGTGGTGACCACCTCAAAACCCTTAGAGCTCCTACATATGGATCTATTTGGGCCAATGAGGACTACCAGTCTTGGAGGAAAGAACTTTGGATTTGTCATAGTTGATGACTATTCAAGATTTACATGGGTATCATTTCTAGACATAAAGATGACACTTTTGAAAACTTTGTTAGTTTCAGCAAGAAGGTGCAGAAAGATCAGAAGTTCAGCATTGTGTCTATCCGATCAGATCATGGTGGTGAATTTCAAAATGAAAGGTTTGCTAGATTCTGTGATGATCAGGGAATTGAGCATAATTTCTCAGCACCAAGGACACCACAGCAAAATGGTATTGCTGAGAGGAAGAACAGAACCCTACTGGATATGGCAAGAACTATGCTCTCAGAATATGATCTGCCAAGATATTTTTGGGCTGAAGCAGTCAACACAGCAAGCTATATTGTCAACCGAGTGATGATCAGGCCAATCCTGAAAAAGACTGCATATGAACTGTTCAAAGGGAAGAAGCCAAAGATCAGCCATTTCAGAACCTTTGGATGTCCCTGCTTCATTCACAACAATGGAAAAAGGGACATTGGTAAGTTGGATGCCAAATCAGATGAAGGCATCTTCATGGGGTACACTTCTAAACCCAAAGGCTATAGAGTGTTTAATAAACGTACCTTATTGATTGAACAATCTGTGCACATTATTTTTGATGAAACTAACCCTTCTTTGAGAAAGGAAGTAGATAGTGACAATGATGATGCAAATGAATTGTCCAAGAAACTAAAAGATACATCAATTGAGGACAAGGATGATCCGCCTCTGGAAGAATTGCAACAAGAAGAAATCACTCATGAAAATCTTCCAAAGGAATGGAGATACAAGAAAGATCACCCACCTGAAAACATCATTGGTGATCCATCCATAGGGGTAAGAACAAGAGGTAATGTTATTCCTTGTGATTATCTAGCTTTTGTTTCTCAAATAGAGCCTAGGACAGTCAATGAAGCTCTTTCTGATGAATCTTGGATAGTAGCCATGCAAGATGAATTAAATCAATTCAAGAGAAACCAAGTATGGTCACTTGTTCCTAGACCATCAGACCATCCAGTCATTGGCACCAAATGGGTGTTCAGAAATAAACTGGATGAAACTGGTGCAATTTTAAGAAACAAGGCCAGATTGGTAGCTCAAGGCTATTCTCAAGAGGAAGGCATAGATTTCGATGAAACCTATGCACCTGTAGCTAGACTTGAGGCCATTAGAATATTACTTGCATATGCATCTGCTTTGAACTTGACATTATTTCAAATGGATGTTAAATCCGCATTTTTAAATGGTTTTATAAAAGAGGAAGTTTATGTGGAACAACCTCCGGGTTTTGATGACACAGAATTTCCCAATCATGTTTTCAAACTTCATAAGGCATTATATGGTTTAAAACAGGCACCTAGAGCCTGGTATGAAAGGCTTAGCTCTTTTCTTTTAAACCATGGTTTCAGTAGAGGTCAAGTAGATAGTACTCTTTTCATAAAATCAAAGGTCAAACACATTCTATTAGTCCAAATTTATGTAGATGATATTATCTTTGGATCTACTGATGAATCCCTTTGCAAGTACTTTGAAAAGTTGATGCAGGGAGAATTTGAAATGAGCATGATGGGAGAACTTAATTACTTCCTTGGATTACAAATCAAACAAGGAAAGGAAGGAACTCACATCTGTCAAGCAAAGTACACAAAAGAACTCTTAAAGAAATTTGGATTCGAAAATACCAAGCCACTGTCAACACCAATGAGCACATCAACAAGGATGGACAGTGACAAAGATGGTAAGAAAGTAGATCAAAAGATCTACAGAGGTATGATTGGTTCACTACTTTATTTAACAGCTAGTAGACCAGATATACTATTTAGTGTATGCATGTGTGCTAGATATCAAGCTGATCCTAAAGAATCACATTTAATTTCGGTAAAAAGAATATTTAGATATTTAGCAAGATCTCATGACTTAGGTCTATGGTATCCAAAACACTGTGAAATTAACTTAGTAGGTTACTCTGATGCTGACTATGCTGGATGCAAATTAGATAGAAAAAGCACCAGTGGTGGTTGTCAATTTCTTGCAGGATGTTTAATATCTTGGTCTTCAAAGAAACAAAATTCAGTAGCACTATCCACTGCTGAAGCTGAGTACGTAGCTGTTGGAAATTGTTGTACGCAACTCTTATGGATAAAGCAACAACTTGAAGACTTGGATTAAACATTAAATCCATCCCACTGCTGTGTGACAACACCAGTGCCATTAATCTCACCAAGAATCCAGTTCATCACTCAAGGACCAAACATATTGAGGTTAGATATCATTTTATTCGTGATCATGTTGCAAATGGAAATATTGAAATATCTTTTATTGATACAAATGGCCAATTAGCAGATATTTTCACAAAAGCCTTACCTGAAGAGAGATTTACATCTCTTAGAAGGGAATTAGGCATGTGCAATTTGTGATAAAAGTTTGCTTACAAATGGCACATTAAATTTCAGAATTAAGTACTTTTTCCCTCCATGGCATTAAGCAAAAGAAATTCAAATTATTCTTTGTAACCGCTCTCTCATTGAAGTCGGTTTGAATAGTCAACACTTTTGTCTTTTCCACCGCCTTTTGGCGCCTCACTTTCCACATCGCATTAATTTATTCATAAAATCAATGGCAGAACGATTCGTATCTCATCGTCTACCTTTTCCCTTTTTCATCTTGTCGCATGAGCCGATGCCCTAGCAACTCCTACCTTAACCCTCTGCAAATTTGAACCTTCCTCCTCCTTCCCGCAAAATTTCTTGAGGGTTCCTTCTCCTCACCTTCCGTCTCAACCCTCCAGCGCCTTTCCCACCTGAATCCATGGCCGCACCAGTCATCGCCGGCAGTTTGGGTGGCTACAGCGCCGAATTCCTCACTCCTGAGCAGCAGGAGAGGTTTACCTTTGTGAAGACGAAGCTCTGTGGCCATAAAGAAGTCGATGTCGCTAATCTGAAGAAAAGTGGAATGAGCAGCGTGGTAGATTTGATCAATCAGATGCAGTGGACAGAAATTTCCACCTTTTCAGAGGTCAGTTATCCGGACTTGGTAAAAGCTTTCTTCGTGTGTATGAAAACAGAGGAAGATGGGTCTCTAGTTTCTTCAGTGAAGGGAATCATGATTAGGATAGACCCTGAGTTGCTGAAGATGTTGTTTAATGTGAAGACCTCCGGATTTAGTGGGGTTCACACGGTGGACGCCCAAGTGAAAGGTTTGGGAATTATCGGGCCAGGATTCAAGCTGAGGGACGGCAAGATCGATATAAATCAACTATCTGCCTTCAACCGCCTCCTTCATTTTATTGTCTGTCAAATCTTAGTTCCCAGAAGTGCAACTTTTTCATCTTGCACAAAGGCCGACTCAGACATGATGTACTGGGCCATTCAAAATAAGGAGATAAATATGGCCGCAGTGATAATGGAAAGAATGAAATTTGCCAGAGATCAGATTTGGGACACCAAGAGTAAGTTCAATGTGTCCCTGCCTTATGCCCATCTACTTACCAAGATCTTCAAACACTTCGGTGTTGATCTTTCTGGGGCAGTTGTAGAGAAAATGGGCCAAGCAATCAGGTCCAGGAACTTGAAGAAGAGTGGCTTCTCTGTGGAAAATGGTGTCTGGGTCAAGGCTTCAGTTGCTGAAGGCGAAGCCATCATTGACGACACCTCAGTTGTTCATCAGGAGATGGGATCAGCAGATATGATTCCAGAATTGCCAGTGGAGTCATTTCAGTGCCAGTAGTTGGAGCAGCAGAATCATCAGGCCCCTCTTTAGCAGAAGTTCAGTCTGAAAGTGCAATAGAAGAAGAAAGAGTGTCTGTAGCAGCTTCAGAATTTCCAGAAGAATCAGTTCAAATCTTTGCAGAGAGGAGAATTGAGGATATTCTCCCAGAAGACATTATTCCAGTTGAGGACCCACTACCCTCAACTGTAGTTGCATCTATTCTTTCAGACATCATTGATTCGATTCCTTTCACCTCAAGTGCTCCTGAAGCTTGTGGGAGTGTTGCTGAAGAGGCTGTGGCATCAGGCCACTTTGATGTTCAAATGGAAGATGTACCAGTAGAGTTAGAGCACCCAGATGGTCAGAGTGACTCTGTATTGGAGGATGCTCCCATTCAGGGGGAGCAGGTATCAAATGAAGAAGAAGCTCCTGCTCAGGGGAGCAGTCAACGGACATTGAAGCAGAAGAAGGAGATCACCTTGATCAACCAGTGGGCTCTGCACCAGAAAATGATAACATCCCTCGTGGCTCAGAAGATGTCAGAGAAGGGGAGACAGCCAGCTCCTCCAGTTCAGATGATGATGAGCCTTCTCCAGCTTCAGAGGCTCAGAATAAAGGGAAAGAAGTAGAATCTGAAATTCCAATGTTGTCAAATACTCCCTTTGAAAGGCCAGTAAAGCAGAAGATTATAATCAATCTGAAGCCTGTAATAGAGAGACTTGATGCTCAAGGACAAATCTTATGTACTCTTCAGGCAGACACCAATTCAATCTTCATGAGCCAAGCTTCAACCTCCAAGGAATTGGCGAGTGTCAGAAATGCCATGAAGTGGTTTAATAAAGAAATGGGCACCATGAAGGAGATGCTAGAGAAAATTCTGAAGGTGGTTGGAGATCACATTCCTCCTCCTCCTCCTGCTGACCAAGCCCAAGAATCAGGGCCATCCGGGCCAGCACCAGAAGCAGCAGCAGCAGCAGCAGAACCAGAAGTGCCAGCTGATCAGGTTGCAGGGCCACCAGGGCCATCTGAGCAAGGGTCAGGGCCATCAGGGCCGTTGGTGAGTGAGTCTGTGCAGTTAGAGGCAGATGAGTTCCTGGCATCCAAGCCCCCAGCTCCCTCTTCTCCCTCTCACACACCCATTCCACCATCACCACCCTCAGCTCCTACAGCTCCTCCTGCTCCTCAGACTTTCAAGAAGCCCCAATCTAGACCTATTTCTTCTCCCACTCCATTTCCTTCTCATTCAACCTCAACTCCTGCCTCCTCTACTTCCATTCCCTCTCCTTCTCCTATACATGAGGCCCCTCCAGCATCCTCAGCTGGAGCCTCCTCCTCCTCCTCTGGTCCCTCCCTTGGACCAGTTGATGACCTCCCTACTTCTTCTCACTCTTTTCTTCATCCTACTCCTCCACCCTCTTTCATCACTATCATACCTGAAAGAGCTCAACTCAACTCTCCCTTTATGGAAAAGATAAAGGATGAGTTTGAGGAAGGGATCCTCAGATCTGTGTTGAAAGTTGGGGAACATATTCACAGGGCAGACCCTTCTAGTCCTGCCCCCAAGAAAAGGAAACTTACTTCTACTTCCTCCTCTTCCTCTGACCCCAAATACCCACCTTTGTGGTTTTCTCTCACAGTGGACAACAAACATAACCCACTGTATAGGGAATACCTTTCCAAAGTTGTTTTTGCCACCATCATCAACCTTCCCTTTCAAAATCTCACAGATCATTTGAACACCATTCTACCCTACACTTCTCTTTCAAAATCCGAAAAGTCCAAAATCTTCTCTCTTGCTCACTCCAAATCTGAAGAGCAGTGGGGCAAAAGTCACAAGGATCTCCTAAAGAAATTCATTCTTGCCAAATCTGCCAGATTTCCTCCAAGGGACCACTCCCTGACCCTATCTGAGTGGTTCAGGATGTATCACCAAGAGCTTTGGCTCCCTTCATTCAAAAGGAAATTAAGATGGTCAGGCACTATGTGTTGTTCAACAACTACAGATATGTCCATCGTCTTCCTGAAGTTCAGCTCTGCCAGTTCAAAAGGGCCATTTCAGCTCTCTCTCCAGATATCTCTCATACTTCAGATGTCCAGGTAGATTTTGCTACCCTTCAAGTACCAGAAGAAATAGCTCTTCCGCAAATCCATTTCCTTGTCATGGAGTCCTCTGTAGGATCCATTATCTTTGAACGATTTGCCAGAGTAATGGGCAGAATTAAAGTGCAGAAAGGCTGCCTGGTTGCTTTTCCTAGATTCTTATTTAGGGAATATCACCAGGGGCATGTAAGTGCTGAAGTTCTAGCCCCTATTCTGTCTGAATGTGAAAGACTCACATCTTCTGAATGGTCCAAGTTCTACCCCCTGTTAGCTTAGCAGCTGTTTGACATCAATGAAGCTCAGGCCAGGAAGGCAAACCCGCCATTTCTCCAGCTATTTTCCTCGATATGAACTCCATTCATCTTGTTGATGACCCCTTCAAAGTCTGGGAGGAAAGATACAAAGTCTATGTGGCTCTTCACAAGGCTCTCAGAGATAACCACAACCACTATCTGTAACAATGGACCAATTCCTCTCCTGTGCCAGCTTTGGGACTCGACGTTTCCTCAAGATGAACATGGACAAGGATGCATATGCTGATCTTCTCTACCAGCACCTAGATCTTCATCTCAAACGGGTGGCTTCCACTATGGGACCATCCTACTCTATACCTTTTGGAGTTTTTAAAACCCATTTTGAAGAACAGGAAGCACAGGCATGGGAAACCATCTCCCATTTTGCCTCTCTTTTGTCTCCTGCTTTCTACTTACCTGTACCTCCACAGAATTAATAAAATCTCTTTGCTTATGTGGACCAATCTTTCTCTTCTTTTCTTTGTCTCCGTTCGCTTTTTGCTTAATGACAAAAAGGGGGAGAAAATACTTAGCATGTCTGAAATATTAAAGAAAACTAGCATGTCATTTCTTTAGAACAAATTTCAGATACTTTTTATCCATGCTTATTGTTCAGTTTTGTCATCACCAAAAAGGGGGAGATTGATGACCAGTCTGTCCCCATGTAATTTTAATTAATTACATATATTTTGATGATTAACAAAACCAAACAAAAGTTTATCAATTATATCTAATGAATATTTCATAAGTCTTAAGCACAGGAAAAATACCAAGGTCAAACAAGCCAATAAAGGTATGCATTACTTCTCTGAAGCCTTAATCTTTTCAACATGATATTTCTCTAAGTCCATATCGACTTCTGTTGAAGGCCATAACGATTTCTTTATAAGCATATCGATTTCAATAGAATTATCATAACGATTTCCCTTCTGGCTGAAAAGTCATGTTGTTTCAAACAAATCGATGCCGTAACGATTCTATAAGTGATCGCAACGATTTCCTTATAAGACTGAAAAGTCATGTTATTTCAAACAAGTCGATGTCACAACGACTCTATAAGTTACCGTAACGATTTCTTTAGAGCCCGTAACGACTTGCTCGTCACAACGACTCTATAAGTTACCGTAACGATTTCTTTAGAGCCCATAACGACTTGCTCGTCACAATGACTCTATAAGTTACCGTAACGATTTCTTTAGAGCCCGTAACGACTTGCTCGTCACAACGACTCTATAAGTTACCGTAACGATTTCTTTAGAACTCGTAACGACTTGCCTGTCTCAACGACTCTATAAGTTGTCGCAACGATTTCTTTAGAAACTCGTAATGACTTGCCTGTCATAACGACTCTATAAGTTACCGTAACGATTTCTTTATAACTCGTAACGACTTGCCTATCGCAACGACTCTATAAGTTGTTGCAACGATTTCTTTAGAAACTCGTAACGACTTGCCTGTCATAACGACTCTATAAGTTATCGTAACGATTTCTTTAGAAAGCGCAACGACTTGCTTGTTGTAACGATTTCATAAGTTACCGTAACGACTTCTTTAGAACTTGCAATGACTTGCTTATTGTAACGACTTCATGTTCCATAACGATTTCTTTAGAGTTCATAAAGACTTGATAAGTGTTCACAATGATTTGTTTTGTATAACGATTTGTTAAGTGTTTCACAACGACTTCTTCTGTATCACAACGACTTGGTCAACCTGACTTATTCATAATGATTTCATAAGTCATATAGTCATCGATTTCATATCTTGATATCTTATTCATCTTAAAAGTGTTGACTAGTCAAAGTCCACGTAGACATCTCTCTGACGCACCTGCATTTAATGAGACCTGAACGTATCTCTGCATGCATGCAGACCATATCGTGCCTACTCTGATAACGTCCTTTAGACTTAAGCTATTTGGCATTACTATTTCCATGTCTATTGCTACTAACGTTGACTGACATCAGAGACAGCTTAGCTGTCTGCTATTTGAGTTTGACATTTGTGCAGACCTCTGATCCAGCTTCACGGTACAACGTTAAACAAATAGAAGCCAACGGATATCTTTGAAGATCTCATCTCTTTGCGTGCTCAAGTGATCAAAAGACTGTTGACAGGAAGCTTCCAAGACTTCAGATGTCATTCAGTCTAACAACTACTCAAAAGAGAGACAATGGACACTTCAACGTCTACATTTCAAATTGAAGATATAAATTCAAGTCAGAAGAACAGAAGAATACATATCGTGCATTCAAGCATTCAAATTCTTCTGAAGAAAGTTTAGAGCCAAGAACCTTCATTCCACTTAGTTTTTGCTCTTTTGCTCTCCACTAGTTTGTGAAAATCTTGAGAGAGCCTGTATAGTTCTGAGAGTGTGCCTTGTCTAAAATCTGTTTGCTCTCAGTTCTAGTTGCTTCAGATCCTTGCTTATCAAAAGCTTGATCTAGGGGCTTAGATTTCTTTCACTCTCTTTGTGTTGTTCCCTTCGGGTGTGAAGGAAGACCTGGTGGTATCCAGGGTGTTGTTCCCTTCGGTTGTGAAGGAAGACCTGGTGTGGTATCCAGGGTGTTGTTCCCTTCGGGTGTGAAGGAAGACCTGGTGTGGTATCCAGGGTGTTGTTCCCTTTCAGGTGTGAAGGAAGACCAGCTGAGCTGGGTGTTGTAGCGTCCTTAGGGGGACTATACCCTAGTTAGTGAAATCCTGAGTTGTTGCTCAGGGACTGGACGTAGGACTCCTAAGGAGAGGAGGTCCGAACCAGGATAATCTTTGTGTTGTGTGATTGTCTTCTTTGTGTGTTTGTTATTTCAACTAACTGTCACTAACCTACTTCGAAGAATGTTTGTGTGAATGTTTTTAGTTACAGGTATCTTCTAGATTAATTTTTAAAGACCCATTCACCCCCCCTCTGGGCTCGTCAACTGGGCAATAGTAAGAGATGGCACGATAGTAGAAACAAGATAGCAAAATAGCATGTGATTGAAATAGCACAAGTTTCCAAATATAGCATAGAGCAAGATGGCCATAGCACAAATAGCACAATGTATAACAATAGCACACCGAGTATAGTATAGCACTTTGATTGTCATTTAGATAGTCGAGATAGATAGCACTTGAGTGTAATGCCAAAACACTCTAGTCAATTAACTCCCGTGGGCACTAGCACTTTTGGGTGCACCTCTCAGGACCAGACCGGGCCCTTTATATTGTCAGGCCTTAGTTATATTATTTATCTTTAGACAATCAATCAAATGGCCAATAGAGAGTACCATGAAATAGATGAGAGTACTAGACGAATAAACGAGATAGTAGAGAGAGTGTGTGAATAGATGAGTGAGTAGAGTATAGATGAGAACTATGGGTCATTGCACATAAAACGTCGAATTAAATGGCGATTGTAACAGTTGCACAACACGCGCAATTGGCATTGGTAGTCAGGTGGAATTCACTACCCTTCCACTGGCTATATTATGCACAGGTCCAGAGGTCTAGCGTGAGTTAAGATAAGAGAGAACTTTCTAAAGCCATTTGGATTATATTGATCCCTAAGGGTGTTATAGGCATTAGGGTACAACCAGCTCAGTCTCCATGAGGGAATCCACAGAGTACAGAGTCTTATGGAGGTCTTAACAAAAGGTCCCTTGTCTACCAGAACGGAATGTCCAATGGAGAGGTTCCAACTTGTCAAGAGAGTAGTGTGTAGAGAAAATGAGTTGCTCGACGTTCTAGAGGAATTCTAGAACAGTGGAGCGGCGATAACGGCAATCCAAATCCATGTAAGAAAATGAAAACAATGTCATTATTATCATGGGTAAATAATGTGAAATTATTGAAGTAATTTACCAGATATATTATTCATGCATTTTCATCATGGTCTCATGACAAAGATGATCGTTTAATGTGTGTGCATGTGCATGAAATCGTGAGAGCATGTAATAGTCATGCACAATAGCTTTTAAATTTTAAGAAAAATATGTAAATATATCAAAGTTTATTAACATGGTTGATTACTGTTCGTTACACAGTACTACAAGGTATAAACATGCTTAACCAGTCCAAATAATCACTTAAATAACTCAAGATTAGCTGCTGGAATAAAACAGGTAAATCGCGACGGATATGATGGTTGCATTTCACAGAGGGTCAGAAATGCGACGAAGAGGACCGTCGCATTCATGCAAACCCTAATTATTCAAACGACGTGTTTCCCCAGAGGCGGGAAACAACAGTGAAACGTGACGACCTTAGCAGTCGCGTTTCAGAGGTCTTCTGATAGTCAACGCGCACAGAGTTTGATGCACAGGATGAGCCAAAATGTGACGACATGGGCGGTCACCTTTCAGGTAATCACGACGGTCAAGACCGATGCGATACCAGTCAGTTGAATCGCGTCGCCTGGCTCGGTCGCAATTCACCGGTCAACCCGAAAACGAAAGAAACATGCAGCGATCATCATGCAACGCTTATAACTCTCTATCTAGGGCACTTGGGACAAAGTGGTGAACATGAAACTTGTATGGGACATCAAGTAGAAGAGAACTATGTCTTTGGACTGAATCAATTTGGTCTCATTAGGCATGCAAACTTGCATGAACAGGAAACGGTATAGATTTATGCGATGATGGGAAAACTCTTATAACTCGATGGATACACCATGAAAATTGGGCAAATCACTTGCATATGAACCTAGACATGTGGCACTACGAGATGGTATGAGTTTAGTTTCTCGTCAGCCCAAGAATACCTACCTTTGGGAAGATCTAAGACCGGGTTGTGCACAGGTCGCAGCAGAGCACGGTTGAGGAAGAAGCTCCATTCTCCAGTCGTTCTCCTATGCTCCTGGTGCTCTTGGTTAGCCTCCCACGACCCCAACACATTGATGGACCTTCCCCTTTAGTCTTAGGACGAATACTTATAGGTCTAGGGTTTATTCCATGTCCTAACATAACTAGGAAAGGAGGGGTGCGGCCATGGCAAGTTCCCTTCCTTGTTTTGAAGATCTCTTCTCCCAATTGGAGTGGAATTACCCTTAGATGGTGCTTGCCATGGTGGGTGATGAATTTGATTACCTTTCTTGGCTAATTACCATGGTTAAATCCCTAATTTACCCTTTCCTATTTTCTATGCAATTATGGTCACAAATTTCTTGGGTATTTTCCTCTTAACCTATAATCAAACTCCTAGCTTAGCCCAATAACCTTTAGGTGAGCTAATATAACAAGCCCATTACTTTTAATGTTTATTAGGTTTTATTTAATTCATTTATTTCATTGTTTCTATTTAATTAATTATTTAAAATATCGGGTTGCAAGATCGGATGTCTTAGAGGGGCATTTGTATACGCGAGATTTAGCCCATCCCTGCATTGGTTATTGGCCCATTAAGACTTGTTTGACTCTTTGTTGACTCACCTCGGATCCCATGTAGACGTCAACATCTATTGTCGTTTACCCCATGTTGACGGCATGATACCTGGACGTTAACTTTAGTTGACGTCAACATAGTGTGACGTCTTCATGAGGTTGACGACAGGGTCGATTGACGTCAACCTAGATTTACCTATTCTACGGAATTGTCTGGGTATCTCGCCCACCTCTGCCCCTACCTCGGCCATGCCACACATGAGACCGTTCCCAATGGGCCAATGGGCCACCTTGGCATTCCCTTGACCCAATAAAAGTCCTATGTGGTCTCTCCTCATTGGCCCTCACTTTCTACATGGATTGCCACTTGTGCAAGTGAGTTTTTTCACACTTGAGCATCTAATGCTCCCAAGATCCGCCCCCACTATCTATATATGAAGCTCCTTGGCCTTCTTGGGGGGGGGGGGAGATGCTGGATGAGTTAGAGACTTAGTGCCTTGACAAAAGAGAGAGAAAGAGATTGAGTGCCTTCAGAGTTCACACACTTCCTTGCTTTCTGTCTCTCATCATTTGGAGCGTCCAAGAGGCTTCACCACATGCTGGAGAAGTCCACCAAGCAGCCACAAGAGTCATCAATGAGGATCATCTCCCTCTTCTTCCTTCCTTCCCTTTCTTTGTCTTTTAGTCTTGCATGCTAATCACTTTTCACACACACATCAAGCCCGTAGTGCACACTCCCACACACCTAAATGGGGTTTTCCAAACCAAAAATGGATGGAAGAAGGGTGGTCATAGCATTTGGCCACCCCTCTTCTCAAGCCCGTAACCAATACGGGGCTCACCTTTTGGGTCATTTTTCTCTACTTCTGAGCATTTACTACACTGCATTAGATTCTTATAGAGTCTTCTTGGTCGCAGGAACACCTTCAACAATGTTGCGGAGCTTCTTTCTTTTGGCCAGCCGAAGGGAAGAAAGTCAGTGTCTTCGCCATCATCTGAACACCTCATTGGGCATAGGTAAGGCCCTGGCCACATCTTTCTCATTTTATTACTAGTTCCTTTGCTCTCTTCTCCTCTTCCTCGGTCAACTCGAGGGTCAACACGAAGAAAGGAGGACAGGACGAGCTACCACACACATCCCCGAGAGCACGTGTAGGCGTAGGTGTTGATCACAAAACAAAATGTATACAAGCTGCACCTATTATCCCTGATCCAAGAATTGATGATATACCTCCTGAGCACATTGAACCTATTGAGTCTTTTGTGCAACCAGAAGATGCAAACATTATGACTAAACCTATTGTAGAAACTGTTGTTGTGCAGGAAATGTTTGCTAATACTCATGTGGAGGTAGCTCCTATTGAGGGGAAGCATCAAGAAATTTTCCCAGATGATGTGAAGATGGGAAACTTAGATACAGCTATTGAAGAATCCCTTTTAGCACCAGTTCAAGGGGAGCATGAAGAAAATGTTCATGAGGATATGTTTATGGAAGGACTATTAGAAGGTGCATCTGATGATGATGCCCCTGTCCATCAACCTGTAGATGGGATCCCCATTGATGGAATTGTTGATGATGTAATTATTGATGAAGCACTTGCTATTAATGCTAATGTCAGACAAGTGTTGTACCTGACAAAGAGGCTTCTCCTATCCCTAACACTATTGTACCTCCCCTCCACAAGAAAGGTCACAAGAAGAACAAACAGTTGAAAGTAAGTGTTCACTTAGAGCCTATTACAGAAAGGCTCAATGCTCAAGGAGAACTTCTCTATACAATACAACATGACCTTGAGCTTGTTATAGATAGTCAGAATGTTCAAAAAAACTCTTGTGTGAAGTGAAGGATGAGCTTAAGAATATACAAGTTGAATTGGGCAATTTGCGAAGCATGGTGACTGACCTCACCCACCTTGTGAGAACTTACCTAATCTCATCTGCTTCAGTCAACAGACCTGATGTTTTTGTTGGACCTTAAGGGCCATCTGAGAATGCTTCAATGCCTTTTGAAAAAGAAGAAGTAAGGCCATCAGGGCCTTCAGAATAGGTAGAAGAAGAAGCAGGTACATCAGGGTCCTCAGGACAGATAGAGGAAGATGTTGGGCCATCCGAGCAGGTAGAAGCCGTAGGGCCACCAGGGCCCTCAACACCAACTATTCAACCTAAAGATATGGAGCCTGACATAGACAATCTTCATGCAGAGATTCCATTGTGGCTCAGTGGGAACAGTCACCTGACCCTTCCTCACCAGTAGACCCATCCACTGCTCCTCCTGCTCCTGAACCTTCCAAGAAACCTATTTTCAAACACATTTCATCTCCAACACCATTTATTGATGAACCAACTTCATCCCCCACACCTTCTTCTCTCATCAACCCACCAATGGCCACCTCTCCACCTACCTCCTTTCAACCTACTCCCTCAAAATCAATCCCATCCACTCAAACAGATGCACCACCAGCCACTACATCCTTCTCATCCGGCACCACTTCAGCTAGACCCTCTACACACCCTTCCACCCACACCTTTTCCTTCCTTCATCTATCTACTCCACCATCCTTCATCACCATTATTCCTGAAGGAGCATGTGTCACTGACCTCAATGTTAGTGACATTAAGGATGAATTTGAGGAAGCCATTCTCAGGATAGTTCTATCTGTTGCCTCTTATGTTCATAGAACAAATTCTCTGACATCCTCTAGTCCAGCTCCTAAAAGAAGAAAAGTCTCTCAAGAGTTGGTACTCCACAGTTCTCCAGATCAGTTTTCACCATTGTGTTATTCTTTGGCTATTACTCACAGGTGAAAATCAGTATAAATAGAGTATATTCAAAAGTGCACTTTTGTAGAAGTTTTTGGGTTACCCATCTTGAATCTCTCATAATATCTTTCTCTCATTTTTCCATTATCAAATGTGCCCAAATCAGAGACGCACAAAATCCTTTCCACTGTTGAGTCTAAGACAGAGCAACAATGGGCCAAGTCTAATAGAGCTCTTTGCAGGAAGTATGAGATTGAATGGGATAAAAGGTACCCTCCGGAAGATCATCCCCTCTCCCTTTCTGAGTGGTTTTTGTGCCAACACACAAAAAATTCAAAACAAAATCAAGTTGTTGAGGCATTTTCAATTGTACAATGATTATTGTCATACTCATGGTCTCCCCTAAGCTCGGGCTCAATTCAGATATGTATTGGATGACATTTGTGTGAAGAATAGGCACAACACAAGAATATCAAGTCAACTTTGCAACCCTCAAGTTGCCAGAATTCAGATTATTGCTTGAAATTCATTTTCTCTTAATGGATTATGTTGTTGGACCCATTATTTTTGAAAGGTATGCCAGACTTAAAGCCAGAATTCAAGTTAAAAAAAAAGTGCCTTTGGCTTTTAACCATTTTCTCTTCAGAGAGTATCACAGAGGCTTCATTAAGTTTGCAGTTTTACCACCTTTGTTAGCTGAATTTGAAAGGCTATTTCCTTATGAATGGCAGACGACCTATGCACAAGCAGCTCAACAACAAGCAAATCAGCCCAATTTATCACCTGAGCAATTCATGGATTGAAATTCCATCAATCTAGTCAAAGATTTTTTGCTATATGGGTTGAAAGATATAAAGTGTTTATTACTCTGAAACAAGAATTCTCTGCCAACAAAATCTTTTAGTCTCTCTCTATAGATCAGTTTTTGTAGCATGCCAGGTTTGGTACTCCCTGAATATACAGGCTGTCCCTCCGTGACACAGAGTATTGTTAGTTTCTTCAAACTCAGAGACAGATTCATATTCAGAAATTCAGAGCAGATATGGGGCCATCCTACTCTATCAGCTGGGAACTATTCAAGCAGTATTTTGAAGAGCAGGAAGTCAAAGCTTGGCCGATTATAACCCGCTTTGCTTCCTTATTGTCACCTGCTTTCTATATCTGATCTCTAGTTCCTTCTTAATACAATCTTATTTCCTTGGTCTCCATTTCTCTTTGTCTCTCTCTCCCTCTTTAACCTTAATGATTAATGACAAAAAGGGGGAGAAATTACTCTGAGATACATACTTATTACATCGGCTTGATTTCTATATTTATATTATTTTGTCATCACCAAAAAGGGAGAGATTGATGAACAATTCATCCCCATTTATTTATTTTGGTGATAACAAAACCATGAAAAACATTTGACTAACATCATTTCTGAAGTTTGTCAATAGGTCACAAGTGCAATGACTCTTCGAAAGTTAAATAAACTCAATTAAGTTCAAAGCCTCTTTCATTTAATTTTATCTAAGTCTACATTGATTGCTATTTTAATATCACATTGATTATTGAACAAACTCTCATCGATTGTATAGTTAAGATCGATTGGCTCACATCGATTATAGTTCACTTAATCATTGATTACTGCTCAACATCGCATTGATTGTATTCACATCGATTGTCTTCATCTATGATAAATGCATAATTATTGATGATAATCATGATATTTTATTATCTAATGGTCCTTAGTTTGACATTAATCCATTGCGATTTTATTACAAAAATAATAATTTGATTAAATCATGTTTATGTTGTGTTTGCAGGATTAATGGGCCAAGAAATGAAGTGTCAAATGGGCCAATGGATTTGATTGGATCAAAAGAGAATAATGAGAGATTCTATGTTTTTTTTTTATATTCTCTCTCTCTCTTTCTTTTCAAAAACACTTTCTCGTTTTTAAATCCCCTCTCCTATTTTCCAAAAATCTCTCTTTCCTTTAATCTCTCCCCCTTCCTCTCTTTTCTCTACTACTTAATAAACTCTCTTTCTCTCTCTCTTTCTATGACTCTCTTTCTCTCTTCTACTTTCTCCCTCTCTCCTGCGCACCGCCTTCCTCCTCTTTCTCTTTCCCTTCTTCTTCCTCTCTTCTTCTTCTCTTCTCTTCTTCCTCTCGCCCCGATTTCTCTCTTCACCACACAGCAACAGCAACAGGCCGCACGCCAGCAATCGCCCGTGCCAGCAACCGCGACCCCACGCCCTGCTCGTGGCCCGCCCGCGCCCACCGCGTCGCCCTGCTGTGCCCGCCACACACCCAGGCCGCGCCCAACGGCACCCCGCCCGCGGCCCGCCCACGTGTCCTGCCGGGCCCCCCTTGCGCGCTCCACCTGCCTCCTCCTCCACGTGCATGCTTTTGCATGCACGTAGAGGAGCCGCCTCCCTTTCTCTCGCCTCTCTCCTCTCTCTTTCTCGCGCCTCCCTCTCTCTCTCTCCTCTCACGCTATCTCTCTCACGTCTCTCTCCTATCTCTCTCACATTTCTCTCCCCTCTCTCCTCTCTCCTCTCTCTCTTCTTGCTTTCTCTCTCTCGTTTCTCTTGTTTTCTCCTATTCTCTCTTTAATTAAAGTTGTATGTTAGATGCACATTATTTCTTTTATTTAAATAAAGTTTGTTAGTTATTTTATTCACTATTTGTACCCTCCGTCTCTCTCTCTCTTCTATTCTCCTCTTTCTACCTTCTCTCTTCACTTCTTGTCTCTTTAGATTTATTTTAGTGTGGGAATACTTGTGTTAAGCGATTTAGAATATCTTGTTTAGTTAATCGGTCACTAGTTATCTTCTTACTTCTCTCTTCCATTCGTAATAGTCTCTCTCTCTCTTAATATCTCTCTCTCTCTATTTATTTACTTAACTTAGATTTATTTAATTCAACTTAGTTTAAATATCACCACATTATTTTCCTACACAAAACTCAAGGTTTTCAACTCTAAAATATTTTTCTCTGTGGATTCGACTCGGTCTCACCACTTAACTACTATTAAGATATTTAGTGTAGGCCGATTATTTGATATTGTTAGTCACGTGTTTAACGACGCATTTGTGGGCTATCAATTTTTGGCACCGTTGCTGGGGAATTAGATTTTTAGTTTTGATAATATTGGTTTTTTTGTATATATTCAGGCTAACATTTTCTTTCTTTTTGTAGGTATCAAATAAAAAGTGAAAAATCCTAAAAATTGCAAAATTGAAGAATCTGTCAGAAATCTATCACTGAAAGGGAGATATGTAAGTAAAAGGGGCTGTTTTAGAAAAAAAATCAAAAAATTGCACACAAAAAATCAGAAACAAAGGTAAGTGAGGTGAGTTTCCTTTCCCTCTCACTCTTTCTATTTGTTTTACTTTCCAAAAGAACGAGGGATTGCGTTGGAGGTAAGTACCCTTAAAACCCTCTTGATTGAGTTTCCTTTTTTTTAGTTGACATGTTTAGATAATTCATTAAAAAAATAAAAAAAATCAATCACTTGAATCTAATAAAGGATGTCATGTCAAGATTAGAGACTTTCCATCTTTAAGGCATGCATCATTTAGACTTTCATCTTTAGGTAAGTTTCTTTTTTTGAAAAGTTTCCTTTCATGTCGAAGATTGCTGGAGGTAAGGTGAGAATCTTAACTTTCTTGAAAGCATGATCATGAATTGCCATGCTTGCATAGAACCCCTTGCTTGATTTTGTGGTGTGCACATCATTTCTAAAACATTTTAAGGGCAGCTTCCTTAACAAGATAAGTAGGGATTTGATCACCCTTCCTTAGCCCACAAACCACAACTTCTTGCATCTTTTGCACTCCCAAGCCCAATAAAAGAAAGTAGAAACTTGACCTAGGGTTCGCTTTGAGATTTAGGCCCACTTGGGCCCACTATCAAGTTTGGAGACTGGTGTCTAAGGCTAGAGGTTTATTGGCAAACACCTAAGTGGACAAGTGGTTACTTAATTAGGTCCCTGCGAGAGCAAGGGGAACCTCTCACTTTCCCACCTCTTACCTGGCCAGTTAACGAGCTTGAGAGTGGATTTGAGCTAGGCCTCAGTTGATTAGTGAGAAATCAAATGTTTATGTCCTAGGGAACTATAGGTGTCATAAGATTAATTGTTTGCTAACTTATTTGAAAATACAAAAAAAAAATCAAATATTTCAAAAAAAAAAGGATTTATGTGGGTTGACAATCACGGTTATGAAATTGGCACATCAATTGGGCAAATTGGATCAACCCATTATGGTATTCACTCTCAACCTCACCCACTTTATCCATCAACCTCTACTTACCAGTCCAATGGCTCCAAATGGACTCAAGCCCATTTGATTCATGGTCACCCAATTAAAGATCACATGTATGATTCAGGGAGGAGGAAATATGTTGACCCACTTTACACCTCATCACCTCCCTCAACCCAAGAACAGACCCAAAATTTTCAAGTGTCATCTACATCCACTCCTTACTCAAAAGTTGACCAAGGTGTCTCTCTGAGAAATTGAGTTTACTCTACCAAGATCCTCAAGGAGAAATTCAAGGACCCTTTCTAGGTGCCGAAATCATATCAAAAAAATTTTGGCATTGATCTGCCAGTGTGCTTAACAACTGCTCCTGAAGGCACACCCTTCCAACCACTTGGAGAAGTAATGCCACATTTAACACTTAAAGATCAACCTATTCTGGCCCAAGCCCAAAGTCCACCTATCCACAACTTTCAACATTGGGTCCAATGCCAAATTGACATTCATGATCAAGGCCATCATGAGGGGCAACATGCATATCCATGGCCCACTCATACATCTCCCTCGCAATCAGGCATCTTTGATGATCAATTTGAGCAATTTATGTAAAAATTTCATGATAATCAACAAGGCTTTGAGCAAACATTCACCCAACAACAACAAGAATTAGAGCAATCATTTGTCAAACTGACCTCCTGATTACTCAACTGATGGAAATCAGAAGGAGGCAAGATAGTCAGTCACCATGCCAACCCATTGACAATCATGCACATCATTATCTTGATTGTGACCAACAATTTGACTCTCAAATTCCATCCACAACTTCTCAGTCCAACATGATTGTGGACACGCCCACTTGGAAAATGAGAGATAATATTAATGAGTCAAATCAAGAGGAGATGGGTGCCACTGAAAATCAATCCAAAGTCTTGGCCCAACTTGAAACTGATCATCAAGAAGACTCCATCCATAATGTCATACTTGAGGAAAGCTCTAGTGAGTTAGCTTCACTCAAGTTGGGGGGAGACAAAAAAGAATGTCATCTAGATGTTAGGTCCAAGTTTGATGTGACATTGTTTCAAGTGGATGACAGAGAAGATGTGAGTGTGGAGAAAGAGCTGGGTGTAATCATCAATCATTCTTCTTGGGTAAGAGAAGAATTAGAAATTCTGTCTGAAGTCCACATTGACCGGGTATCTCTTGATGTCGACAAAGACATGGAACTCCTACCTCTCCCTGATCTTGGCAAATCCAACATGTTCATGGACATGCTACCACTAGCTGATTGGTCAACTGCACTTGAACCTTTTAAGCATCCTTGTGTTGAAAGTCATATCCATTTCATTCCTGATCATGCTACTATTTTTGACTCAATTCAGCCTATGGAGTTCAAGTAATCCTCTGAGCATCCAACTCAATCTGACCTCAATATCATGAAAGAGGATCTAAAAATGGAAGTTGTGGGTGAAAAGGATGAAAACAATAAAGTCCGCATTGATGTGTTCAACACATATAAAGATTTTAACTGTCCAAATGAATATTTCTTAATTGAAGATATGATCTTGAATACCCCAATTTATCTATCATTTAATGATATGAAGGGTAAGTTTGGCCCACTTGACCCACCATGGCTGGTGATGCCCTACAAAGAAAAAAAATTGGCGTCAATTGATTGGGGGTGTTACATGACTCTGTTACCCCCATATGTCTGGCTAAAGACATTAAACTTAGCACTTGTTGGGAGGCAACCCAATATTTTTAGGAAAATTGATTTCTATTGATTTTGTTTTTATTTTGTGTCTTAGGTGTTTGCTGGCCACTATCCTTTGATAAAGCTAGTGTGCAACCACCCACATGTGATCATCAGGTTGCATCTCTCCTTTCTTAACTTACATTGGCTTTATTCTATTGTCATTACTTTTATGCCATTGAGGACAATGTCATTTAAGTTGCAGGGATAGACAAATTGTATTTCAAATTTTTGTCTCTAACATTGTGCTTCATGCTTCATATTTCATGCAAGAATTTTTTTTTTTTTTTGCTTCTAGCTTGACTCATAGTGTGTACTTGTGAAGGCGGTGAGTTGAAGGGGTGAGTTAACTAGTTATATTTTTAGCATCTTCCTCAAAATACATTTGAAATTTTATCAACACAGTAAAGTATTGTTTTGAGCTATTCAAATGGATGATGAGAGTTTTACCGAACATTCAGGTTGATTAATTGATATTCTACATTCCTATTGATGACCAATCGTGGGGAAAAAGCTATCTGCCTACAAATAAATGTGAAAATGTGTGTAGTAGTGAAAAAAAAAAAAAGAAACATGGAAAATGCCCCTGATCTTAGTAACCGGGCCTGTGGCTCCTAAGGTAAGAGTTGAGGCTCGTGTCAAACGGTGAAGGGAAGTGCAAACCATGTAAATGAAAAGAAAAAAAAACGAGCATGAAAATGAGAATTAGGTAGAGTGAAAGCTACCTGTAATTCGAGGATCGAATTTAGGGAGTGTAGAGTTGATACCATCCTTGAGTGATAAGTAAAAAGCTCATGCATCCTTTTATTAATGCTCAAACATTATACAAAAAGTCATGAAATTTTGTGTGTATCTTGAGGAACTGTCTAATGACATGAATTGACATATTTGCCTTCGACACTCTCAACTGGAACTGGAAATATTTATGATCAAGCATTCTCATTCTTACTTTCTTGTCATGAAGTATGATGTTTTGAACTCTTGTTTGTCCCAATTAATTACTTGTGTGCATTGCTAAGGGACTAGCAATGAGTAAGTTGGGGGGGTGTGATAAATGCATAATTATTGATGATAATCATGATATTTTATTATCTAATGGTCCTTAGTTTGACATTAATCCATTGCGATTTTATTACAAAAATAATAATTTGATTAAATCTCGTTTATGTTGTGTTTGCAGGATTAATGGGCTATGAAATGAAGTGTCAAATGGGCCAATAGATTTGATTGGATCAAAAGAGAATAATGAGAGATTCTATGTTTTTTTTTTATATTCTCTCTCTCTCTCTTTCTTTTCAAAAAAAATTTCTCATTTTTAAATCCCCTCTCCTATTTTCCAAAATCTCTCCCCCTTCCTCTCTTTTCTCTACTACTTTATAAACTCTCTTTCTCTCTCTCTTTCTATGACTCTCTTTCTCTCTTCTACTTTCTCCCTCTCTCCTGCACACCGCCTTCCTCCTCTTTCTCTTTCCCTTCTTCTTCCTCTCTTCTTCTTCTTCTCTTCTTCCTCTCGCCCCGATTTCTCTCTTCAGCACACAGCAGCAGCAACAGGCCGCACGCCAGCAATCGCCCGTGCCAGCAACCGCGACCCCACGCCCTGCTCGCGGCCCGCCCGCGCCCACCGCGTCGCCCTGCTGCACCCGCCACGTGCCCAGGCCGCGCCCAGCGGCCCCCCGCCCGCGTGTCCTACCGGGCCCCCCCTGCGCACTCCACCTGCCTCCTCCTCCACGTGCATGCTTTTGCATGCATGTAGAGGAGCCGCCGCCCTCTCTCTCACCTCTCTCCTCTCTCTTTCTCGCGCCTCCCTCTCTCTCTCTCTCTCTCCTCTCACGCTATCTCTCTCACATCTCTCTCCTATCTCTCTCATGTTCTCTCACCTCTCTCCTCTCTCTCTTATCGCTCTCTCTCCTCTCTCCTCTCTCCTCTCTCCTCTCTCTCTTCTTGCTTTCTCTCTCTCGTTTCTCTTGTTTTCTCCTATTCTATCTTTAATTAAAGTTGTATGTTAGATGCACATTATTTCTTTTATTTAAATAAAGTTTGTTAGTTATTTTATTCACTATTTGTACCCTCTGTCTATCTCTCTCTTCTATTCTCCTCTTTCTACCTTCTCTCTTCACTTCTTGTCTCTTTAGATTTATTTTAGTGTGGGAATACTTGTGTTAAGTGATTTAGAATATCTTGTTAGTTAATCGGTCACTAGTTATCTTCTTACTTCTCTCTTCCATTCGTAATAGTCTCTCTCTCTCTTAATATCTCTCTCTCTATTTATTTACTTAGCTTAGATTTATTTAATTCAACTTAGTTTAAATATCACCACATTATTTTCCTACACAAAACTCAAGGTTTTCAACTCTAAAATCTTTTTCTCTGTGGATTCGACTCGGTCTCACCACTTAACTACTGTTAAAATATTTAGTGTAGGCCGATTATTTGAGATTGTTAGTCATGTGTTTAACGACGCATTTGTGGGCTATCAATCTATCGATTGCATTTAAATATTGATTATCTTTAAACATCAATTGCTTTCACATCGATTGTTTTTATCTATCGATTGCATGAAAACATCGATTGTCTTTAAAGATCGATTGCATTTTAACATCGATTCTCTTTAAACATCGATTGTCCTCAAACATCGATTGTCTTTAAAGATCAATTGCCTTTGGACATCGATTTCCTTTAGACATCAATTGCCGTTAGACATCGATTGTCGTTAGACATCGATTGCCTTTAGACATAGATTGCCTTTGGACATCGATTGTCATTAGACATCGAATGTCATTAGACATCGATTGTCTTTAGACATCGATTGCCATTAAGACATCGATTGCCTTTAGTCATCGACTTTCATTTGGACATCGATGGTCTTTTAAACATTGATTGACGTTATATTATCTATTGCTATTCATTTTTTCAGAATGATTATCTTTGCAGAAATCATAGTGTTAGTGATTACAATTAAATTGTTTTGACTAACTTTATGAACTATCTCTATTATGATTGAGTCTTGTTATCATAAATATGGCGCGCAATATTATTTTAATTATTTTAAATATGTGTAATTTCAAATCTCTCGTTGTTTGGTGCATATCCTTCTTACGAAAGCTTTCAAAGATACCTTATTGCGTATAGTCTGTCACCAGATACAGTTCCCATGCATATCATCCTTTTCTTTTTACCATTTTCATGACATGTCTTCTATAGCTTTAAAATGGTGACAGAATGAACTTATTCTTTTTGGTATATCCTTTTACAGTATGACCTGTGACGTTGACTGACACTGAAGATATCCATATGATCTATCTCTCTCTTCATCTATATCCTAGCATTTATTGCTTGTAGGTTTCCGGTAGTCACACATTCCTACAACGTTGGACATGCTACGCTGACTGACACAAAAGATATTCATATGATCTCTCTCTCTCCATCTCTATCCAAACATTTATTGCTTGTAGGTTTCTACCAGTCACACACTACTACTACGTTGGACTTGCTATGTCAAGTTTCAAGAGATGAGACACAACAGATACATCAATGGATACTTCACATGTAACGACCCGACCTCTCGGACCCCCCGCCAGGGACCCCGAAGGTCGCGCCACCACCCACGGATCCGAAGACCTAGAAGGGTTAGAATTTAGTCCAATGAGATAAGCAATGAATTCAAAAAACTATAACAAGAAAGTTCGTACATTAATAAAGGAAATATGTACAACATGTCCCAAAAAAAAGTACAGGTACAGAAAGAAAGGTGCAGTCCTTAAGGGGCATACCCCGAGGACTTGCAAAAAGGCCACTCTCAACTCACGGTACAAGCGCTCACACTCACAACTCACACTGCTGGCAACGCACAACGAACAAGCCGCCACCACGACCGTCTGGCAACGAACTCCTGCGACAGCAAGTCCCTACTTGGAGAGAGTAGGGGGGTGAGCCTCGCGAACAAGGCTCAGTAGGGATAACCAGTCCCTTACCAGCCAGAGCAGCCAGAACTCCAACAAAGCGGAAGCAAAACTACTCTACAAAGCAGTGAAGTGAGAAACGCCTACCACAGAGTACTACAAAGCAGCGGAATAGAGAAAATGCCATGACCCACAACCAGGGTCGGGCCCAACACGACTTCTGCAGAACCAGCGGAGTCAAACACAATGCGGAAGCAACTCTCGGCACACACCCGCCGAGACAAAAAAGCTCACGGAATACCGGAGCAACCACGTGAGACCAGAGTCTCATGACACAAGCACCAACATCCCGGACCTCCACGAGGTCGGGAAGGAACAACCAGGTGTCACCACGAGAGACACCGAGCAACCACGTGAGAAGCACTGTATCACCACAGGCACGGCAACCTCAGACCTCCACAAGGTCGAGGGCCCACAAGCAGAACCATCCTGCACCTCGTACACTCCACGAGGTCAGGAAACTACACACTCCGGTGCCACCACAGATGGCACCAAGGAACGAGTTACTGAAATAGCAATCGGGTGTCTGCACAAGGCACCCCGAGAGAACCCGCAGAGCGGAAACCACTAAACACGGCCCACAAGGCCAAACCAACCAAACCCATGGCACCAGACATGGCTAGGCTACAACCACCATGTAGGCTTGGGCGACGAGACTCACTTAGAAACAACATGAGAAACTCCGTCACAGCTAGTGCAACCAACCACCGCCACAGGCAGCTAAGAGAGGGGCACACAGTCCACCCCTCTCGCTCGCTAGCCGTCGACTCTTGCCTACAACCTCCCTAGGTAGAGTGAGGCTAGTGAGCCACAGTAAAGAACAACTAACAAACCACCATAGCCCAGCCGAGTTGCGGCCCCACGCCTACCCTCCCTACGTGGCTCCGGAACCAACGCAGAGCGAGGCAGTGAGAAGGACTAGCTAGTCCGCACCGGAAGAGCGTCTCAACCACCTCGGAGACCTAGACCAGCTAAGAGAGCTCTACAAATGACTCATGCCGCTGTCCCCATCGTTTTCCCCTTCTGCTCCAAGTCTGTGACTTGAGCACGCCCGCCGCCCAGAGAACTCCCTCTAACAGACGTGTGGGGCTGGGGGTCCCAAGTAACGGTAACAACCTGTCTCGTGGACAAGCCCTCAAGTGCCTAGCACCAGGCGAATAAAGAACTGGCAGGGCAACCACCACAGAAACCGGCACAGCTGGCTCGTAACCAAGACAAGCCTAGCAGGCACAGGCACGTACGGCACCCCTTCCGGAAACCCCCAGAAGGGCCGTCGACCAACGCCGGCACACACGGCACGGCCTGAGAAACCAGAACACCACCAGACAGAACAGAAACCATCGCTCTTCTAATAATCGATTGACAGTCAGACAATCGATTATTAGACAGATGCGAGCCTCCTAGCACCACTGCTAGGACACGACCATGAAGGTGTCACCTTCGGTCACTGAACGCAGGGAGGCAACCTGCCGCGTTCTCCACCAGAAGGTCCTAAGGGCAACCCAGCCCTAGGGCACACGCCGACATGCCAACCGAGGCCACAGAAACACCCGAGGCAAGCCAGGTCTTATCGCGCCCTCCTATGCCATCACGATACCATCGCGACGGATAGGGCAACTACGACAACAACCGAGTCGTGACAAGGAAGCGCGTCGCGACAGAAAACCTATCGTGACAGGAAAACGGGTCGCGACCTCGACCCTTATCGCGACGGCCAAACGTGCCACGATAAGGTCGTGTCCAACCGGGGCAACGCCTCCACTGATGTCGCGATGCGCACTGCGGTCGTGACATCAGTCAGGAGGCAGATCGCAGAGATGCCACATCTCGGAGTCACCCACACACTACAAACACACAAACCACGAGGAGGGGAGCATGGGGAAAGCTGTAACAGCATGCATACACACATGAGGGCTCCCAATCGCCCGGAATGGAAAGAGTACAAAAAATCCCTACACATTTTGAAGAACCAAACCCCCAAAGGGGTCTTCACGAAGCCACGATCGCCTCCTCCTCGCCGCTCCGCCGCACCGCTCCACCATGAGCCGCCGGCATCGCCACTGAGCTCCAAATGCCGGAGAAGGAGAAAGAAGAAGACTTCCCTCCTCGGAGAGGAAGAAGGGAAGGAGAAGGGGAAGAAAGGGGAAAGGGAAAGCCGGCCAAGGCTTTTAGCCTTCGGCCCCCAGAACGTGACGGGGTGGGGCATCGCGTTACCAACCTTAATGCGACGGCCGCCCACACCGTGACCAGAACACGTCCCATAGGGACGCCGCGACAACGAGACAAGTTAGTCTGCCACGCCTGCCACTCTGACAGGCATCAGACGACCAAAAAGGGAAAAGCAGTCGCTGATGATCAGTTTATCCCCATGTAATTTAAATTAATTATATATTTATTTTGGTGATTAACAAAACTATAATAAAGTTTAATCTAACATATTTTCTATGTTAGATTACTCTGTAGCAGTCGCTAAATGGGTAAGTATTATTTACTCTGTAGCAATGTAAGTTCAAAGTATGAAATTTCTCTAAGTACACATCGATTTTCTGTATGCTGAAACGACTTCCTCCTCTCTCACAACGATTCACTAAGAAAGCATAAAAATTTGCTTCCATAACGATTTGCTAAGTGATCGCTTCGATCTCACAACGATTCTCTAAGAAAGCATAACGATTTGCTTCCATAACGATTCGCTAAGTGATCACATCGATCTCATAACGATTCGCTAAGAAAGCATAACGATTTGCTTCCATAACGATTCGCTAAGTGATCACATCGATTTCACAACGATTTTCTATGAAAACATAACGACTTGGTTCATAACGATTTGGTTATCGCATCGATTTCTTAAGTGAGAACAACGATTTGCTCTCACAACGATTTCTTAAGTGAGCACAACGATTTGTACTCACAACGATTTTGGTTTCACAATGACTCGTTAAGTCTCATAACGATTTGATCCTTGTAACGATTCGATAAGTTACACAATGACTCTGTCACTGTAACGATTCATTTAGTTACATAACGACTTAGTCTCCGTAACGATTCAATACAGCAAACAACGATTTGCTCACATCGTTTTGTCTCTGACAACTTGCTCATAATGATTTGCTTATAGAGTCATAACGATTTGTCTATATAACAATTTGTATGTGCATCGGTTTGCTTATGAGTGCACAACGATTTACATGGATAACGACTCCTTTGCATAACTATTTCATAAGTCATGCATGTAACGATTTCATGGAATATAACGATTTGATATTTGAACTCATTTTTGAGTACGTTGAAAAGTCAAAATATTCACGTATATCTTTCTGACAACCATGCATTTATTACGACTAAATGTATCACTGCAGTACATGCAAACGATATCTTCTATTTTCGTGGTTATTCTATAAACATCTTTTTAGTAGAACAGAATGGAATTTCCTCTTCAGTATAAAATCCTCTAATGTTGACTGACAGTAAGAGACAGCCTAGCTGTCTAGTGTTTAAAGCTTGTAATGCGTGCAGGTCTCTGACAGCTCATACAACGTTGGACAATAGAGGCCGGAGGATATCCAAGAGGATTCTCTTCCTTGCGTGCATGGAAAGCTAAAGACCGTTGACTAAAAGCGCTATTATCTCATGTAGTCTAACGTAAACAAAAGCTTAGAGACAACGGGCACTTCAACGTTCAAATTTCAAATAGAAGATATATAAAGAAGACTGAAGATCCAAAAGAAGACACCTTGAATTGATAGACAATGCTTACAACGATTTTTCAAGTCTTCTGTGAGAAAACTGAAGAGCCAAGTTTTTCACTCACATCTGTTCTAGCTCTTGCTCTCTGAGATTAGTGTAGATCCTTGAGAGAGCCTCTAGTACTGAGAGAGCTCAATTCTGTAGATCCTTTCTTTCTCAGTCTTAGCTTCAGATCTAGGATTGTATAAGCTTGATCTGGGGGCTTGTTTTCATTTCCACATTCTTGTGTTTTTTCTTCCCTTCGTGTTGAAGGAAGACTTGGGGGTTCCAGGGTGTGTGTTCTCTTCGCGTAGAAGGAATACCTGGTGGTATCCAAGGTGTTGTAATTCCTCTTCGGGTTGTGAAGAGAAGACCAGCTGCGGCTGGGTGTGTAAAGGTCCATAAGGGAGACTGTACCCTTGGGTAGTGAAATCTTGAAGTATTGCTCAAGGACTAGACGTAGGACTCCTAAGGAGAGGGGATCCGAAACAGGATAAATCCTTGTGTAGTGTGATTGGCTTTGTGTGTTTGTTGTTTACCATTACTAACACTAACAACTATCGAAGTGTGTTTTGTGTGACTGTTTTGTGAACAGATTTTAGGTTCTCAATAATTTTAAGAATCCCATTCACCCCCCCCTCTGGGTTTGCTAGCTGGGCAACAAGTGGTATCAGAGCAAGTCTCTTTGACAAAGAAGAAGATCCAATGATCTGAAGAGAAAAGATCAAATGGCAGCCCAAGGTCACTCCGAAGGTCAGTCAGTCAATAGGCCACCGCTGTTCGATGGAGAAGATTACACCTATTAGAAAACAAGAATGGAGTATTTCTTACAAGGTCTCGACTATCAGATCTGGTCGATAGTTGAAGAAGGAGATCTCTTAGTTACAAATGAAAGAGATAAGTGGACTGAAGACGACAAGAAAAGGATCACTCTAAACTGCAAAGCCAAGAGCATTCTATGTTGTGCCCTTAGTAAGAAGGAATTCAACAGAATTTTCGCATGCAAATCCGCCATGGAAATGTGGGAAAAGCTGAGGATTACCTATGAAGGCACAGATAAAGTAAAAGAAACCAGAATAGACATTCTGGTGACTCAGTATGAAAGGTTTTAGATGCAACCAGGAGAGTCAATAACCCAAATGTTTAGCAGATTTACAGACATCACGAATGGGTTAGCTAGTCTTGGAAAGACCTATGAAATGGGAGACATGGTAAGGAAGATTCTCAAATCTTTGCCATCTTCTTGGACTCCCAAGGTAATAGATATAGAAGAAGCCAATGACTTGAAAAGGATGTCATTGGAGAAACTCATTGGATCCCTTATGATCCATGAGATCAACATGGAGAGACTAGGAGAATCCTCTAGCCGAAAGAAACAGTCCAATGCTCTCAAGGCTGAAGAGGATGGATCATAAGAATCATCAAATGAAAATGAAAGCTTAAGCAACAGCGAAGATGAAGAAGCAATGCTATCAAGAAGACTACAACGCATCCTAGCCAAGAAGAAGAAGTATCAGTTAGGAAGAAGACATTTTAAGAAAGGAAAAGACTTCAAGAGGTCCGAAGTCAAGGATGGAAAGAAGACCGAACCAATCTGTTACGAGTGTAAGAAGACATGACATATCAAGGCAGAGTGTCCAAAGCTCAAGAAATCTACATACAAAAAGAAGGAAAGTTCAAGAAAACTAAGAAGATTCAAGAGGAAAGCTATGGCAGCGGCTTGGGACAACAGTAGTGACTCAGACAGCGAGTCGAGCTCAAGCAATGAAGAAAAAGAAGAAGCCAACTTAGCTTTCATGGCCAACACAGAAGACAAGGTAACTTCAGAATCATCATTTTCTTCTTGTAATGATTCTGATTCAGATAACTTAGAAGAAGCCTTCAATGAACTATATTGTAAATATAGAGAAGTATCTAAATTACTAAAATCAAGTAAAGAAAACATTGCATGCCTAGAAAATACTAATTCAGCCTTAAAAATAGAAAATGAAGAAATGGAAAAACAAATCTCTGAACTTAAAAGAAGAAATGATTTGTTATGTGAAGATCTGAAAGTTAAAATAAACAGATAATAAAACTGAAAAAATAAGAAACCTTAGACAAATTGAAAAAGGAAATTAAAATACTAACATAAGAAAATGGAAAGATATCCAACACTCTAGAAAAATTTACAAACGGTAAAACTGGATTAATACTAAAAGGTGCTAGACAATCAGGTAAAAAGAAATATAGATTAGGTTATACTTCCCCCAATAACGAAGAAACTAAAGTTTATCCTAAAATATATCCTACACCTAAATTTGTACCTGAATAAGACACATCATACAAGGCAAACCTTAAATACATACCAACTGAAAAAGTAATTAAGATGTCTTGCTGTAGTCATTGCAATAAGCTAGGTCATATTAAAGTATCATGTCCTACTAAACATAAAATATGGGTAATCAAAAAGAAAAATGATGACACTAACCAACCAGGACCCAAAAGAACTTGGGTACCTAAAGCCTAGTGTCTTTATTTTAGGGAAACCTTCGAGCATCCAAATGGTACTTAGATAGTGGATGCTCAAGGCACATTTCAAGGAACAAAAGACTATTTTCCCATCTAGAAGCTGAAGAAGGCACAGTCACCTATGGAGATAATGGAAAAAGGACTGTAATAGGCAGTGGTTCAGTAGGCAGCAAAGGCAAGACAGTCATTGAGGATGTACTATGTGTTAAAGGACTGAAGCACAACCTCATCAGTATCAGTCAGCTGTGCGATAAAGGTCATCAGATCAGATTTCAAGAATCAAAGTGCAGCATTATGAAGGATGGAGCAGTCATTTTTGAAGCCAACAGAGAAAAGAACATGTACGTACTTTACCTAGAAGAACTAAAAGATCAGGATATCTGTCTGGCCGCAAGCAAAGAGCAGTCAACTGAGCTGTGGCACAGAAGATTGGGCCACTGCAGTCTAGATGGCATGAGAAAGCTAAACAAGAGAAGCTTGGTGGAAGGTCTACCTAAAGTCTGCACAAGGTTGGATGGTGTCTGTGGACCATGTGCAAAAGGAAAGCACACCAAGTCATCCTTCAAGTCAAAAACTATGGTAACAACCTCTCAACCCTTAGAACTCCTTCATATGGACTTATTTGGGCCAATGAGGACCACAAGTCTTGGAGGAAAGAATTTTGGATTTGTCATTGTAGACGATTACTCCAGATTCACTTGGGTATTCTTCTTGGAGCACAAAGATGATACATTTGACAGTTTTGTAAGCTTCAGCAAGAAGGTACATAAAGACAAAATGTGACGGCCCTCATTATACCGGTACGGTCATACCGACCCACGTCGATATAACGAGTGCTGCCAGCCACAGTGGGACATTTACCCAACGATACAAACAGTTGAGATACACGCGAATATACATAACAGAGTAGCGGAAGTAAAAGAGAACTATCTCCATTCATTCATCATCCACATTAAACATACATGCAGTTTGCAATTTGCAAAAAGGAACTAAGGTTCTCATAATTTAAATGCTGAAATAAGATACAAAATGTCCAATGTCCACATATTACATTCTCTTCATGATAATTCTAATATAATGTTTCAAGTACATACTATGAAGTTTACAAAAAGGGATGCACAACTCCACTAGCTAAACTCCGCGCTCGGAGTTTGTCTCCACTGTCTCCTCCACGAAGGTCTCGTCACCGTCTAAACCTGTACGCCGAAGCAAGAGTGAGTCTTAAAGACTCAGCAAGCAACACTATACATGACATTCACGTACAAGTCCTAGTGGTTTCTACATGCACATTTACAGATTTCAAACACAAGCATGCTAGTCAATGCAAGTTTTCAACCTATCATGAAAGTTCTACAGTTTTATACATAAGGCATGCTTTCAGATTTTTAAGATGAAACCCACCTATCACATGATCTCTATTCAATTTACTCGTGAGACTTTGATCAAAACGTGAGAACTATTCACATGAACAATTCACATACATGAACGGGGAACATCATTAGCATGGATTCCACAAGTTCTTAAGTACATACCAAACTTTTCAACATGCTTTAGGTTGCTGATTTTTACATGGTTCAATGACTATAAACCTACACATGAGAGCTACAACGTTGCTTAAACATAACACATGAACAATCCATCATGCCATTTTTCACGCTTATTCATTTGTTGATCCTAACATGGATTCTAAACACCTTGCGCACATAAATATGAGAATAACGACATGCATTTTCTGAATTCACTTGGTTTCAGATTTTGTCTCACATGGTTTCAATAACACATTTACACATCTAGGATTTCACATTTTTCTTTACACTAGTTTTCTCTTTGCACATGTTTACACTTTACACATACACATTCACATTCACTTGCACATTTACACATGGTCACATACACTTTACACATTACACTTTACACATATTTTAGTGTCGTGACACATAGTCCAAACCACCAAAGAAGGACACATTCACATCACATAACACATAGGCACCATCTAGGCAATGCAATGGTGACTCTTGGACTGCGCAGACCGGGAGAACAAGTCTCCACCCTAACCAGTGGTACTTGTCCACCTCCAGGATTTCCCCCTAATGCCCTTAGGGTCACTTGACACAATGAACCTTCTCAGGGGGACTTTTCCCTGATACAGCTCCACTGCCTTCTCGGAAGCAGTATCACATTGGCACAGTTTACACTTTTACGCATTTACCGTTTTACATATGGTTTCACGCACAACACATCTCATTTCATTCACTCTTTCACTCACCTGATCATTTCTGTTTTTCCTAACATGATACTACAGAAATTCCAAGGTTTAACACACAATACACACATTAATCATGCTGATTTTAGATCATAACGAACCGTATTTCAATTATATGCATGAATTATCGTACTTCACTTGAAAACACATAACTCTTTATCTACTGTTCCAATTGGCCTGAAAATTTAACCACATGCTGTTTTCGGGTTCAAAATCATACCCTCAATTTTTCAGATTTTTCTGAGCTAAATAGGATTTATAGAAAATCAAACACCTAATTAGCATACTATTCACAATTTAAGCTAACATGAGCCTAACACAATTTGCAATCTATCCACTTACTGTTTTGCACAGAAACCACTAACATATGTATGGATTTAGAATACAACACCATCCTAATTCATACATCTATAAATCATTTGTCACAACCTATTTTACATGTTTTTATTTTACCGAACTACACTTATTAACAATTCCACAAGCATGCATGGATTACCAAAATTTCAGAGCACACATACATGCCCCCACAATTCCTTATGAATAGACTGAAACAAAACACTCAACTAATCTTAATCATGGAACTTTGAATTGCAAAATCATTTACAAGTTATATTCACATGCTTACAAGACATCATTACTCACATTCACCACACAACTCACACACATCCACAAGCACGATGCACGATATACATAGCTTATAGGGATACCATATATCCTCATCGCATAAAACATACCGAAATTAATGTATAAGTGGGACAGAACAGCTCACTGTTCTGTCCAGAAGAACTCGACGGCGGTCTCTGGCCGCTGACTCAAGGTCAGCGGCATGGTCGATGGACGCCAAGCTCATCCTAGGCGTCCAGGGACCTTGCCGTTTACTCAGGTCTGTGCAGAGACACAGACCCGAGCTCTGAAATTTGGGTGAAATGGAGGGTCTAGGACTCGAGGGAAATTCCATAAAAATTATAAAAACCTCCTAGACTCATACGGGGATACCATAGATAGGTCACTTGCCTTTAGAAAATCACACCAAAGGATCTAGGGCTTGGAGAAGCTCTCCTTGGGCAGTCCCAAGAAGTTGCAGAAGCACCTCCAAAAACGCCTTCCTCCGGGCTCCTGGATGATCTCCACGCCGAGGGGATGATGGGGAGGCCTTCCCCTATGCTTCAGCTTCCTCCTTGTTGCAGAAGATCTCCAAGTGAACCTCCAAGGGTCGGATTTTGGGGTTTCAAAATGGGTTTCTCTCACAGTTCACCTAGGTTTTTTTCTTTCTCACCTCTCTCCTCTTACAAGGGTGAAAGTGGGAGAATGGGGAGTCCATTTCGGGTTCAGGATGTAAGAGAGCCCCTCACCCACTCACCATGCTGATTAGACAGCCTGAGAGCCGTTGGGGGACATCCCCCAATGGTTACCATGCCTTGCTCCCGGATTTTCTGGCTCTGCAACGCATGCAGGTCAGACAAGTTGGCATCAAGATCTCTGGACGCTAGTATTAGGGTTGGCGTCCATGATGTTGACGCTAACACCATGTAAACGGCTAGGCTATTGATGCCAATTAGGCCTTCGGGCAGAAATCTAGAATATGCAGAAAACCATGCACTTGATGCATATATACATGCAATATGTGTATAGTATTGTACACACTCTATCACCAATTAATACATACATTATTTACATCTTATTATAAACACATGCACACGTAAGTCATACTATTTTAATATCCACGTAAGTACGTACATACATACTCAACACAATATACACACATAAATACGAAAAATACGACGGAGATTCGAGGGTCTTACACAAAAAATTCAGCATTGTTGGAATCCGGTCAGATCATGGAGGAGAATTCCAAAATGAGAAATTTACCAAGTTCTGTGATGACCAAGGGATAGAGCATAATTTCTCTGCACCAAGGACACCACAGCAAAATGAAGTTGCTGAGAGGAAGAATAGAACCCTGTTGGATATGGCAAGGACAATGCTATCAGAATATGATTTGCCAAGGTATTTTTGGGCTGAAGCAGTCAACACGGCATGTTACATTATCAGCAGAGTGATGATCAGGCCTATCTTGAAGAAGACAGCATATGAACTGTACAAGGGAAAGAAGCCGAAGATCAGTCACTTCATGACATTCGGATGTCCATGTTTCATCCACAACAACGGCAAAAGAGACATTGGTAAGTTAGATGCAAAATCGGATGAAGGTATATTCATGGGGTATGCTTCTAAACCTAAAGGCTATAGAGTATTTAATAAGCGTACTTTATTAATTGAACAATTAGTACACATCATTTTTTATGAAACTAACCCTTCCTTGAGAGAGGAAGAAGATAGTGATATTGATGATGCAGAAGAATTGTCCAAGAAATTAAAGAATACATCTATCGAGGATAAGGAAGATCCACCTCTGGAAGACCTGCAACAAAAGGACATTCTACATGAAATTTTCTAAAAGAATGGAGATATAAGAAAGATCACCCACCAGAAAACATCATTGGTGATCCATATGTAGGGGTAAGGACAAGAGGTAATGTAATTCCTTGTGATTATTTAGCTTTTGTCTCGCAAATAGAGCCTAGGACAGTCAATGAAGCTCTCACTAATGAATCTTGGATTTTAGCCATACAAGATGAAGTGAATCAGTTCAAGAGAAACCATGTATGGTCACTTGTTCCTAGACCATCAGATCATCCAGTGATTGGCACCAAATTGGTGTTCAGAAATAAATTGGATGAAGCTGGTGTGATCATAAGAAACAAGGCCAGATTGGTAGCTCAATTCCCAAGAGGAAGGCATAGATTTTGATGAAACCTATGCACCTGTAGCTAGACTTGAGGCTATTAGGATTCTACTTGCATATACATCCGCATTATACAAGAAATTATTTCAAATGGATGTTAAATCAACTTTTCTAAATGGTTTTAATAAGGAGGAAGTTTATGTAGAACAACCTCCAGGTTTTGATGACATTGATTCTCCGAATCATGTATTTAAGTTGCACAAAGCATTATATGGATTAAAACAAGCACCAAGAGCATGGTATAACGTTTAAGTGCATTTCTATTAAACCATGGTTTCATTAGAGGTCAAGTAGATAGTACATTATTTGTTAAGTCTAAAGTCAAACATATTCTGCTTGTTCAAATATATGTTGATGATATAATATTTGTTCTACTGATGAATCCCTTTGTAAGTATTTTGAAAAGCTTATGCAGGGAGAATTCGAGATGAGCATGATGGGGGAGCTCAACTACTTCCTTGGATTGCAAATCAAACAAGGAAAGGAAGGAACTCACATCTGTCAAGCCAAGTACACCAAGGAGTTTCTAAAGAAGTTTGGATTCAAAATAGCAAGCCACTGTCAACGCCTATGAGCACATCAACAAGAATGGATAATGATAAGGATGGTAAGAAAGTAGACCAAAATGTCTACAGAGGTATGATAGGTTCACTACTATATTTAATTGCCAGTAGACCTGAGATACTGTTTAGTGTATGCATGTGTGCTAGGTATCAAGCAGACCCTAAAGAATCTCATTTAATTAATGTCAAAAGAATTTTTAGATATTTAGCAAAAACCCATGACTTTGGTTTATGGTATCCAAAATCATGTGAAATTAATTTAGTAGGATACTCTAATGCTGACTACGCTGGATGCAAAATAGATAGAAAAAGCACCAGTGGCTGTTGTTAATTTCTTGCAGGATGTCTGATATCATGGTCCTCAAAGAAGCAAAATTCAATAGCATTGTCTACAGCTGAAGCTGAGTACGTGGCTGCGGAAGCTGTTGCGCACAACTATTGTGGATCAAACCGCAGCTTGAGGATTATGGACTACATGTCAAGCCAATTCCTTTATTATGCGACAACACCAGTGCTATAAATTTAACCAAGAATCTAGTACATCATTCAAGGACTAAACACATTGAGGTTAGATATCATTTCATTCGTGATCATGTAGCTAATGGTAACATAGATATTTCTTTCATTGATACTAATAATCAGTTAGCAGATATCTTCACAAAGGCCTTACCTGAAGAGAGATTTACTTCTCTTATGAGGGAATTAGGCATGTGTAAATTGTGAAAGAATCATCTGTATAAAACTGAGATATTAATATTCAGAATATCAATTATTTTTCCTCCTTGAATTTAAGCAAAATTCCAAATGTTGCCTACTTGTTTAAATATCCTTGACGGTTCGTAATTTTTAAAAGAATTTATTTCCATCGAACTAGTCATTTTGTCCTTTTCTACCATCATACCGCCTCCGTTTAGAAAAGTTACTTTACTCTTTTGATATATCCCAAAATCTGTGTGGCAACGATTCACATCTCGCCTTCATCTCCTTCTACCTGCCTGAGGCGATACCCTATCGACTTCGGCACTATCTCTCTGAGATTTGAAGCTCCAAACTCCTTCCCGCGAGAAAATTCTTGAGGGCTTCTATTCCTTTCCTCATCACAATCCTCCAGAAACCTTCCTAGTTCAAATCCATGGCCGCATATGTTGTTTTCGGCAGCGTCGGGGGCTATGGAGCTGAGTTCCTCACAGTAGTACAGCAAGAAAGGTTCACCTCTGTGAAGGCAAAGCTCTGTGGAAACAAAGCTGTAGATATTGCAGATTTGCAGAAGAATGGAATGGAGAATGTGATTGCTGCTATGGAAAGGATGAAGTGGTCAAAGTTAGCAACTCTATCAGAGGTAAGTTACCTAGACCTCGTCAAAGCATTCTATGTGTGCCTGAAGACGGAGGAGGACGGGTCCTTGACATCATCTGTCAAAGGTACCTAGATTAGAATCACCTATGAGATCTTGGAGTCTTTATTTGGAGTTTGCACCACCAGTCACAGTGGAGTCCACACTGTGGACATTCAGGCAAAGGGGTTAGGGATTGTAGGTCTTGAGTTCCGACTGAAGGATGGGAAATTGGACATAAACCAAATGAATGCGTTTAATCGCCTATTGCATTTCATAATCTGTCAAATCTTGGTCACTAGGAGTGCCACCTTTTCGACTTGTACAAAGGTGAACTCAGACATGATGTTCTGGGCAATCCAGAACCAGGAGATTAACATGGCCGAGGTTATCCTGGAGCGAATGAAGTTTTCTCATGCTCAGGTTTGGGACACGAAGAAAAAATTGAATGTGTCCCTGCCTTATGCTTATATGCTCACCAAGATCTTTCAACATTTTGGCATTAACTTGTCTGGAGCAGTAGTAGAGAAGATAGGGCAGGCTATCCGTAGCAGGAATTTAAGGAAGAGTGGATTTTCAGTTGTAAATGGTGTATGGACCAAGACATCAATGGCTGAGGGTGAAGCCATCATAGGCGAAGCCCAAGAAGTCCAAGAAGTAACAGCAGCAGCACTAGTAGAAGAAACAGTAACACCAGCAGCAGCAGAACAACCAGCAGCAGCAGAGGCTAGAGTAGAAGAATCTGTGGTCACTGGCAGCCTAATTGATGAGATTCCTCTAGAAAATATTGTGCCAGTTGAAGGAACCTTTGAAGAACTAAACCCCACCACTATTGTGGCATCCATTCTTAGAGATGTGTTGGAATCCATTTCTAGCACTCAAGGGGAGCCTGAGAGGCCCAGTGAACCAGCAGCACAAGATGTTGTGGCACCAGGCCACATTGAAAAGACTATTTTGGAAGATGCTCCTACTCTGGGGGAGCAAGATCAGGAAGATGAAGCTGTGGCATCAGGCCACAATGATATTCAGATGGAAGATGCTCCTATTCAAGAGGAGCTAGCAACAGCAGTCCAAGATGCAGCATATGGAGGATGCCCCTACTGAAGGGGAGAAATTGTGTGAAAAGGAAGCTCAGCCTTAGGGGGAGAATACAGAAAACCTCTCAGTAAATCATATCAGAGAGGGTGAGACTGCCAGTTCTTCTGACTCAGATGAACAGGCTGATCATGAGGAGCCCGCTGCTAGGGCCAGTGAGAAGGGAAAGGAAGTTGCTTCAGAGATCCCTCTCCTTGCAGAAGCACCTCATCAGAGGCCACAGAGACAAAGGTTTGTTATTAACTTGAAGCCTGTGATAGAAAGATTAGATGCCCAAGGTGAAATACTTTGCTCTGCGCAATCGGATGTTACCTCTATTTTTATGAGCCAGGCTTCGGCAGCAAAAGAAATGGCAATGGTAAAGAATGCAATAAAGTGATTGAATAAAGAAATGAGAAGCATGAAGACCATGTTATCAGATATTTTAAAGGAGGTAAGGGCATCAACACCTCCTACCCCTACACCACCTGCTCCTCAGCCTTCTGAGGTAGCTGAAGAAGAAGAGATTGCCAGGCCATCAGAGCCTGTTTCTGTAGAGGAGTCTGGGCCTTCAGGGGCATCTATTCCTGATGAAGCTGTGAAGTCTGTGCCATCAGGGCACCTATCTGAAGAACCAGCAGGGCCATTAGGGCCAGCAGAGAAATTGTCAGGACCCAGTGGAGACTAAGTCTGAGCAGACTCGGGCAGAAGAAGAAGTTGTTGCTCCACAACCCCCAGCTCCTTCACCCTTTTAGACACCAGTCCCTCCTTCTCCACCTTCATCCTACACAGCACCACCAGCTCCCAACAATTTAAACAACCTGTACCTAGAACCATCTCATCTCCAACACCTTTTTCTTCCTCATCTCCTTCTATTTCCACTTCCATTCCTCCAGCCTCCTCATCAGCTGGAGCCTCCTCATCCTCTGGTCCCTCTTCTTTTGGACCAACAGATATACCTCCTTCTACCTCACATTCTTTTCTTCATCCTACTACTCCTCCTTCCTCATTACGATTGTTCCGGAGAGTGCTCAGATTGATGCTCCCCTTCTTAGGGACATCAAAGATGAGTTTAAGGAAGTTATTCTCCGATCTGTTTTGAAGGTTGGAACTCATGTTCATAGGACAGGCTCTTCTAGCCCTGCTCCTAAGAAACGCAAAATAACCTCCACTTCTTCTATCTTTTCTGATCCTTGTTATCCACCCCTTTGGTTTTCTCTAACAGTGGACAACAAAAATAAACCACTCTACAGAGAATTCCTCCAGAAAGTTGTTCTTGCCTCTATTTTTAATCTTCCTCACCTAAATCTTACTGGTCATCTTAATGTCATTTTGCCTTACACTTCTCTTTCTAAATCCAAAAAATAAAAATCTTCTCTCTAGCCGAATCCAAAACTAAAGAGCAGTGGGCTTGGGTCGCAAGGCGTTGTACAATAAGTTTCTTCATGCCCGATCAGCCAGGTTCCCTCCTCGGGATCATTCCTTGACCTTATCAGAATGGTTCCAGATCCTCCATAAGGACACATGGGCTCCTTTCATACAAAGGAAATCAAGATGATCCAATACTTTCAAATGTTCAATGACTACCGGTATCTCCATCGTCTCCCCGAAATTCAGCTTGGTCAGTTTAAACAAGCTATTAGAGCTCTTGGGTCAACTCACACTGAAGCAATCCAGGTTGATTTTGCCACCCTCGAGTTACCTGATGTTGTTTTTCTTCCCCACTTCACTCTCTGTCATGGATTCCGCTGTTGGATCTCATCTTTGAGCGCTTTTGCCAGAGTCATGGGACGAATCAAAGTGCAGAAGAGTCAACTAGTTGGCTTCCCAGATTTTTGTTTAGAGAATATCACCAGGGCCATGTCAATGCTGATGTCCTCCTCGCCCTCTCTTGTCTGAATGTGAAGACTATCTCCTTCAGATTGGGCCAGATTCTATCCTCTGTCTGCTCAGCAGCTTACTGATCTGAATGTATCTCAGCCAAGGTAAACCTCTACTTTCAGCTGCTAATTTCTAGACATGACTCCATTCACCTTGTTAATGACCCTTATCAAACTTGGGTTGAAAGATATAAGGTGTATGTAGCCATGCGCTAGAATTGAAGCACTAGCTTTTTCTATCCAGTCTCTATGGATCAGTTCCTCGCCTGTGCCAGTTTTGGGAAATCACCTTCTTTAGGTCTCCCTTGATCGAGATCGTTATGCTCACTTCTTAGATGAGCAGCTGGTTCGTCATCTTGCGAGGATGACTCTGTTGCCCAGTTAGTAGCCCAGAGGGGGGGGGGAGTGAATAGGTCTTTTTGAAATTTATCAATTATACTTGTTCACTAAAAACGTTCACAAAGAAATACACTTTGAAGATTGTTAGTGTTAGTAAAGAAAACAACAAACACAGAGGACAATCACACAACACCAGATGTATCCTGGTTCGGACCTCCTTTCCACAGGATCCTTTCGTCCAGTCCCAGAGCAACAACTCAGGATTTTACTAACTAGGTACAGTCCCCCTATGGACACTGTAACACCCAGCTCAGGTGGTCTTCTCCTCACAGCCAGAAGAGGAAACAACACCCTGTATAACCCCACCAGGTCTTCCTTCACACCAGAAGGGCACACACACCCTGGATACCACCAGGTCTTCCTTCACACCGAAGGGCACACACACACCCTAATACCACCAGGTCTTCCTTCACACACGAAGGGTACAAGCACAGAAGCAAGTAAGCAAGAGATTAAGCCCCTAGATCAAGCTTGGACTAGCTAAGATCTGAAGCTAGGACTGAGAGAAATGAGATCTACTAACACAAGCTCACTCTCAAACCAAACAAGCTCTCTCGAAATCTACAAACTATGCAGAGAGCAAAGAGCTAATCTAATGGATGAGGCTTTGCTCTTTCTTGAGAACTCGCAGAAACTTGATGATCAGAGTGATTTCTATGACTGTCATTCTCTGTCTATATATTTTTCTTTTGAGCTTCTTTCTTCAATATATAGCTTCAATTTGAAATCTGAACGTTGAAGTATCTGTTCCCCTCTAGCTTTTGGTGGATGTTAGACTGAATGGTCCTTGAAGCTTCCAGTCAACAGTCTTTTATCCATTTGTGCACGCAGAGAGATAGGATCTTCTAAACTGTCCTTTGGCTACTACAGTGTCCTGTTGCCCGGTTGGCTACCCCGAGGGGGGGTGAATGGGTCTTTAAATAAAATTTATCTGATAAAACCTGAACTCAAACAAACATAAAAGTTCTTGGAAGGGATTAGTAATGGTTAGTAAAAGCAACAATCACACGATAAAGACAATCTCACAACACATAGATTTATCCTGGTTCGGATCTCCTCTCCTTAGGAGTCCTACGTCCAGTCCCTGAGCACCCTCAGGATTTCACTAACTAGGGTACAGTCCCCCTATGGACAAAAACAACCATCCAGCTCAGCTGGTCTTCCTTCACTCCTGAAGGGAACACAACACCCTGGTACCACCAGGTCTTCCTTCACTTCCGAAGGGAAAAACACCACCCTGGACACCACCAGGTCTTCCTTCACACACGAAGGGAAGAACACAAGAAAATCTTGAAGGAAATGACTAGCCCCTAGATCAAGCTTTTACAAAACTCAATCTGAAGCACAAGCACTGAGAGTCAAAGATCTACACAATGTGGACTCTCTCAGAACTAATCTAGCTCTTCCTTGATTTTTCTTTCACAGCACGAGGAGCTAGAGCCAAGATCGAAAGGAGAGAATTTCTGGCTCTAGATGATCTTCTGAAGACTTGAAAGTGGCAGAGTTCTAGACTCTCTTGAATGTCAATTCTTCCTTCATCGATCCATCCACTGTCTTCGGAACTTCGTCTTGTATTTATATCTCCAGTTTGAATGAGGATAAGAGATGACCGTTGTCTCACATCTTTGGTGTACGTTAGACTGAAGGATCTGTGAAACTTCCTGTCGAGTCTTTTGTTCTTTGGAGCACGCAAAGTGATGAGATCTTCTTTGGCTTGAAGTTCTTTCTGTGTCAGATGTTGTAGGATAGTATATCCTTAAGGTTCTGCAAGGTTGAGCTTTAATGGTAGACAGCTATACTATCTCCAGATGTCAATCAACGTTAGAGCAGATAGACACAAATATGGTAGTGACAGTTTATCGTTCTAGAAGATGCATGCAGAGGATACACGAGAATGGAAGATATGTTCTGTATCCGTGCAGAGATACGTTCAGTCTTATTAAATGCATGGCAGTCAAACAGACGTGATGCGACTTTGACTATTCAACGTAGCTTAAATCAAGAAAACATTTAATTAATGGAAACATGACTTATGCAGTCGTTATGAAAGTCTGATAGAATCGTTATGATCAAGTTGTTGTAGACTCATAAGATCGTTATGATAACTTATGAAATCGTTACCACAACCAAGTCGTTCTATAACAGATGATATAAGAAATCGTTATGAAACATGGCAAGTCGTCTTGATTCTGAGAAATCGATATGAAACACTTATCAAATCGTTATGAGATGCAAGTCGTTGTAGCTTTCTAAAGAAATCGTTACGATGTCTTACAGAATTGTTGTGACGAGCAAGTCGTTATAACTCTCTAAAGAAATCGTTACGATGACTTACAGAATCGTTATGACGAGCAAGTCGTTATAACTCTCTAAAGAAATCGTTACGATGACTTACAGAATCGTTATGACGAGCAAGTCGTTATAACTCTCTAAAGAAATCGTTATGATGACTTACAGAATTGTTATGACGAGCAAGTCGTTATAACTCTCTAAAGAAATCGTTACGATAACTTACAGAGTCGTTTATGAGCAAGTCGTTATAACTTCTGAAGAAGTCGTTACGATAACTTACAGAGTCGTTATAATGAGCAAGTCGTTATAACTTCTGAAGAGTCGTTACGATAACTTACAGAGTCGTTATAATGAAAGTCGTTATAACTTCTGAAGGAGTCGTTACGATAACTTACAGAGTCGTTATAATATCGACTTGTTTGACACAGCAAGGTTATTCAATCTTTCAAGTAAATCGTTGAACTGAGAGGAAATCGTTATAGCTAATGAAGGAATCGTTATGGCTCTTCTGAGAAATGATGTATGTAAGTATTTACCACAATGCTTGACTTTCTTTGTGCTTAAGGCTAATAAAACAAGGTTAGAAAACTTTTGACAGGTTTTGTTTATCACCAAAATAAGCATGTAATTAATTTAAAGTATATGGGGATGGACTGTTCATCAATCTTCCCCTTTTTGGTGATGACAAAACTATGATCATTATTTGAGTAGAACTTAAAGTAAAGAGGAATGAAGTACTTCAATCATGATTCAAGAATGTGTCGACACATGTAGGTTAAACATTCTCCCCCTTTTTGTCATTAAGCAAAAAGCAATAGGAAAGAGACAAAGAAAAGAGACAATGAGGAGAAAGAGCACAATTCATTCATTAAGGTTGAGGAGGTACAGGCAAATAAAAAGCAGGAGAGAGAAGGGAGGCATAATGAGAAATAGCTTCCCAGGCCTGCTCTTCCTGACGCTTGAAGAATTGCCTAAAGGCACCACTCTCAATGGAGAAGGTTGGTCCCATGGTTGGAGCCATCTTGGATAGATAGATGCTGCGCTGCTTGGTAAGAAACAGGTCATACTCATCTGGATCCATGGAGGAGCAGATGATGAGTGTTTTACCAAAACTTGCACAGGCAAGAATTGATCCATGGTGACAGGGTAGAATATCTGTTTCTCCTTGAGTTCCTGGCGAAGAGCTAAAAACACCTTGTACCTTTCAGCCCAAACTTTGTAGGGATCAAGGACCAGATGGATTGAGTTCATATCCAAGAAGTTGCAGGAGAGACAGGAGCTTTTCCTTCCCTGGCCTGAGCAGCATTCAGATGAGTAAGCTGTTGTGCTGACAGGGAGTAAAGCTTGGACCAATCGGAGGCATTCAGCCTTTCACATTCGAGAGGAGAGGGGCAAGAACATCAGATTTGACAAACCCTCTATGATATTCCCGGAGAGAAATCTAGGAAAACCAACTTGAAGGCCTTTCTGAATCTTGATTCTGCCCATGACTCTAGCAAAACGCTCAAAAATGATTGAGCCAATCGAAGATTCCATGATCAAGAAATGAATCTGAGGCAGGAAATCTTTCAGGTAAATGAAGAGTTGCAAAATCTACTCTGATTTCCTCAGACTGCTCAGAGTGGTTAGGACCTTGATGGCTCTCTTGAACTGGCTAAGCTGAACTTCAGGCAATCTATTGAGATACCTGTAGTTGTTGAACATTTGGAAATGCCTGACCAGCTTGATGAGCTTCTGAATAGCAGGGGCCCCAGTGTTCTGGTGATGAAACTGGAACCACTCAGAAAGGGTCAAAGAGTGATCCCTGGGAGGAAACCTTGCTGCCTTAGCCTGAAGAAGCGATTGTACAAATCTTTATGAGATTTAGCCCATTGCTCCTCAGTTTTGGAGTGGGCTGAGGAGAAGATTTTGGATTTTTCGGCTTTAGACAGAGGAGATAGGGAAGAATGACATCTAAATGGTCAGAGAGGTTAAGAAAAGGAAGATTGTGAAGAGTGGCAAAACAACCTTTTGAAGGTATTCTTTGTACAGTGAGGTATGCTTGTGGGTGACTGTAGAGAAAACCACAAAGGAGGGTAAAGAGGAGAGGTGGAGGAAGAAAGCTTTCGTTTCTTGGAGACAGTACTGGAAGAGTCTGTCTTGGAAAGGTGGTCTCCTACCTTTAGCACAGACCTAAGGATAACCTCTTCAAACTCATCCTTAATTTTATCAAGAAAGGGAGAGTCGATTTGGACATCCGTAGGAATAATAGTGATAAAGGAGGGAGGAGCAGGGGGTGAGAAAGGCATCAGATTGAGAGATCCTACTTCTGGAAATGAAGATGTACCAGAAGAGGATGAGGCTCCAGCTGAGGATGCTGGAGGGGCCTCAAATTCTTGAGAAGAAGAAAGATGAGAAGTAGAAACACAGGAGAGGATGTGATAGGATGAGGAGGAAAAGGTGTGGGAGAGGAAATGGGCCTGGATCTAGGCTTTTGAAGGGAGGTGGAGCAGGTGGAGCTGTGGAGTTAGAGGGTGGAGAGGAGGAATGGGAGTGTTGGTAGAAGTGGGAGCAATGGGTGGAGGATCTGAAACCACTTCTTCAGGCAAGGGAGGCAAAGGATCCAACACTGCCGGCCCTGGTGGCCCTGATTCCATACACTGGCCTGAGTCTTTAGCTGCCTGTGGCCCTGATCTTCAGCTGGCCCTGATGGCCCTGACTCTTCAGTTGGCCCTGATGGCCCTGACTCTTCAGCTGGCCCTGATGCCCTGATTCTTCGCTGGCCCTGATGGCCCTGATTCTTCAGCTGGCCCTGTGCCCTGAGGGTTCGGCTCTGCTGCTACCTGGGCTTCATGTGCTGGCTGCTGCTGCTGACTGCCCGAGGGCTCAGGTACACTAGTGAGGCTCCTGAGCTGCTGGAGGAGCAGGAGCTTGAGCTCCAACTGCCTGAAGGATGTCAGATAGCATATTCTTCATGGTCCCCATTTCCTGATGGAACCATGTCATGGCAGAGCGAATCTGAACCATTCCTTGCGGGCTGAGGCTTGGCTTAGAAAGATGGAATTCACATCAGACTGAAGTGAACAAAGCAGCTCACCCTGAACATCCAACCTCTCAATCACAGGTTTTAAATTGATGACAATCTTTTGCTTGACCTGTCTTTCAAATGGTGCATCAGCTAAAGGGGTATTTTAGGAGCTATATCTTTCTCTTTGCCCTTTGTAGCTGGAGGAGGTGGATCATTATCCTCATCAGAACTTGATGAACTAGCTGTCTCCCCTTCTCTGGCATCCAAATTTTCAGACTCTCTCTGGTCTTCCTCCTGATCTCTGGTGGCTGGAGGTGCAACATTTGGTGTCTCTTGGGATTGCTCCCCCTCAAGTGGAGCATCTTCTGCAACGGCACCAGTCTCCCCCTGACAGGGAGCATCCATTTCCATCGAATCATCCTGAGGATTTTGCTGCTCTCTTTCCACTGGACCTTCTTCAAAGATGTGGCCTGATACCACAGACTCCTCCATAACAGCAAGATGTCTTCTGGGAGAATGTCCTCAATTCTCCTTTCAGCATGAAGCACAACTGGATCTGCTGCTGCTGCCTGTCTTCTTCTGCCCCTGCTGTTGCTGCCTCTGATTGATTTCTGGCCATATATGGCCCTTCCTGCTCTGTTTCTACAAGGACTGGAACAGAACCTGATTCCAGTGGCAATTCGGGCATCACGAATCTGCCTCCAACTGGGATTGAGCAACTGAAGGCTCACCAATGAGTCCTTCACCTTCTGCAACTGAGGCCTTGAACCAGACCCCATTGACTACTGAAAAAACGCTCTTCTTTAATTTCTGGACCTGATAGCTTGGCCCATCTTCTCCACACTGCCCCTGAGACATCTACACCGAAGTGTTTGAATATTCTGGTGATTAAATGGGCATAGGGCAGGGACA